>CP113345.1:1901304-2535072 GCA_039634465.1 Didymella pinodella
CTAAAATCCACGCCGCCACTGCCGTCCTCGAGACTGAGCGCAAAGCCGAGAAGGCGACCGCAGACGCCAAGCTCACAAATAAGGAGATACAAATCGGCAACGAACTGAATCTGGCACGCATCAACGCAAAGCGCGAAGCTGAGCAGCGCGACGCCGAATTGCAAACCGAAGTCGAGAAGAAGCGCGCGCTCATGACACTCGAACAAATGCGCGCCACAAAAGTCGTCAACGCACGCATCGAAAAGGAGTCCAGCCAGCAGAAAGCAGACGCTGAACTCTACGCTTCGCAACGCGCCGCCGAGGGCCAGAAGTTCTCAGAGCAGGCCGACGCCGATGCCGCCGCGTACCGTCGTCTGCAAGACGCAGACGCAGACTTCAAGGCCAAGGAGCGCGAGGCCGAAGCCGATTTCCTCGTCGAGAAGCGCAAGGCGGAAGCAGAGTATTTCCGCCGCGAGCGCGAAGCCCAAGCTCATCTGATCGCCCAGCAGCGCGAGGCCGAGGGTCTATCAGCGATGGCGAAGGCGTACGGCGAGATGGCTCATGTGCTGGGCGGCCCGCAGGGCCTGATGCAGTGGATG
Source organism: Didymella pinodella (assembly GCA_039634465.1). Taxonomy (NCBI): domain Eukaryota; kingdom Fungi; phylum Ascomycota; class Dothideomycetes; order Pleosporales; family Didymellaceae; genus Didymella; species Didymella pinodella. Next base: position 1,901,883 of record CP113345.1, read on the forward strand.
ATGCTGTCGAGCGGGACATATCAACAGCTTGCGGCAGAGAATGCCAAGGCAATCCACGGCCTGCAGCCCAAGATCAATGTGTGGAATACTGGTGCGCAGGGCGGTGAAGGGGCCATGGATCCTACAGCGCCGATCAGGAATTTGTTCCAGAGCTTGCCTCCGCTGCTCAGCACGATCCATGATCAGACGGGTATGGCGCCGCCGAGCTGGTTGGCGCAGATGCCTGCTCAGCAGGGGTTGAATCCAAAAATGGAGCAGTTTGTGCTGAGAAACGGCAGCGAGACTTCTTAAAGGGGGATGGAGGTGTCAATGGGAGAGAGTAATGAAGAGTGGTGTGGTGGGATTGGTCTGGAGTTCTTGCGGAGTCGGGATATCCAGGCGTTGAGGATAGACCATTGTCTTAGTTACTGTATTGTCAGATGACAGTTGTGTAGTATAGCAGTCATCGCATATAGTGAACACATTTTCTTTGTCATTAGTAGTGCTTTTTTCTTAGTACCCTAATTGATCAGGCGAGCACGAGGCTGGTTGACACGAGACACACTTCTGAACTACATATGTGAAGTCACCAAAATGACTTCTCTAAGATCACATCTGGTGAGCACTATCATGACGCTGTGTTCAGAGCGATGAGGCAATCATCTATCTCTGATGGTCCATGGCTTGTGACACAAGTTCGAGTGTGATCCCGGAATTGATTTGCATGGCAAATTCTTCCGCCATCTTGTCCTCAATAACAAGACGATCAATGCCTCTCCAAACATCATCGGACGGGTCCGTTGATCTGAGCAGCTGCAGATTGGGCCATGTTTTTGCTTGGTGATGCGTTCGGTCTTGGTAGAAAATCTACGTGACGGTAGTTTGGGGTCACCTACAAGAGTCTCCACTGCTGATATTGTCCGTTTTATTGAATAACCCGATGGATTAAGCCTCTTGCGACGGTTACATAGGCAAGGTGAGCTTTGATCAGAGCTAATAGCAGCTGCGTTCATGTGTGTGATGAGTGTTGTTAGATATGTGCGGACAGGTCACAAAGATTAGGTGATGCCGAGGAAGTGTTGATTGATCCTACGGCCGTGGCGCGCGCTACCTAAGTAATGCACCCTTCGAGCATAGACCCACAGGACTCGTACGTCGGCTAAACAGATGTTGGCTTCGTTGATCATCGTTGTAGTGACTTTTGTCAACAAAATCTTATGAGGATGGGTCTGAGAGAAGCAGGAAAAGGATAAAGAATATCAATGATCTGCAGTGGCCATGTGTACCTAGGTATTGAGTTATAGGCACCGCCTTACTGAGAAAACACGTACATCATAAGAATGCATTGACGTGGCGGGTGTACATAGATCGTCACGTACTCGCTATTGCTATGCTCTGCATACAGTTGTGAGCTGAAGCTTGTGGAGAGTGCGGGCGTAAATTGCAAGGCAAGCGCAATCACGGGTTGACCCCACTAAAACCTGCGTCTTCCTTCAACTCATCATGGCTTACCTTCAACGCCAAACGCCGTTGACGTGCGGGCAGCTCGTTTGCGTCGATGCCTGAAGGCAGTGAGTGAGCGTATATTGCATTTCAAAGCAGCAGTTCGACTGTCATGCACCAATTCACATATGAGCCTCTCGACCTCGTGCAACCATCATTTCGACTTGTGCGGCTTATCAGAGGAGCTGATGGCTTGGTGGAATGCGAGTTGTTTCACGCCCATGTCAACGATGCAGGGAGCTCGATTGACTATGAGGCACTCTCGTACACGTGGGGAGGGACGTCCAAACCACTGAGTATCAGTCTCAATGGAGAGGAACTCGCAGTCACCGAAAACCTGCATGCAGCTTTGGAGCACTTACGACATGAGGACGAGGATCGTATACTTTGGATCGACGCAGTGTGTATCAATCAAGACGACCGAGAAGAGCGTGGTCATCAAGTCCAACAGATGGCGTCCATATATGAATGCGCGCGGCAAGTCATCATCTGGCTAGGAACAGCTGCGACTGGTACAGACTCCCTATTCGACTCGATCCATGCCCTTGAGCGACAAGCTCTGAGCCATGCCTGCAATGACTGGAACCCGGCCGACGACAGATGGCAATTCCTATGGGCTACGGCGACGCTTGATCAGGTCCGCGATGATAGCAAACGGTTTCGCCTGTACAGTTGCTTCGGCGAACTGCTGAGGTGGGATTGGTTCCAAAGAGTATGGGTTTTGCAAGAAGTCGCCAAAGCTAGAGCAGCTAAGGTCGTGCGTGGGACAAGATCTGTATCCGCGAGGTTCTTTGCCCTCATGCCACCACTCCTCAGCTTAGTTCCAGAACCTCATTGCCAGTCTGTACTTGACATAATGCCAGGGCCATCTCGTAGACACTCTTGGTGGACCAAGAATCGTGACCTTTTGACATTGTTACGAAAGTTTTCTGGCAGCCAGGCATCCGACCCAAGGGACAACATTTTTGCACTTCTTGGTATTTCGTCAGACGCATGCGCATCTCGAGAACTTGTGCCCGATTACGGCACATCTGAAGCAGAAACAACGCAAAACACTCTAGCTTTCATTGTAAGAACTCAGACAAAGCGTTTCCCTGTCGGCGAACTACCTCGGTGGTCGATATCCGAATTCAAAGACAACCTATATGATTTGCCTGCCGCAATCCGTTACTGGACCCATGCTCGAGAGATGATAGCTCTAGCTGCAACATCAAAAGACGCCCCTGGACTCGCATCATGCATTGAAGTCGTCCGCAATCCCGGCGACACAAACCCGTTACTGTGGGCTGCGGAGAATGGAGACGAAGCAAGCGCAATAATGGCCATTGAGGAAGGCGTGGATGTTAATGCAAAAGACTGGCTAGGACAAACTCCGTTATCGCTAGCCTCTGAGAATGGCCACACGGGAATTGTCAGACTGTTGCTCGACGCTGCGGGAACTGCAGTGCATACGACGGATTGGAGAGGCCGCACGCCTCTTGCATGGGCTGCAGGGAGAGGACATACGACCATCGTAAGGATGCTACTCGAAACAAACAATAGGAGTAACGAACCAAGGGTTCAGTGGTTCGATAAGAGTGGCTGGACGCCGCTGACCTTGGCCATGGAGAACAAACATGGGGATACTGTCAAGGTTCTCCAGGAGTACATGCAGAAAGACAAGACGAAGCATATAATGAGCCAGACAGTGGACCTTGCAAAACCGTAGTATGTACCTGGATAAGGTGCAGTCCTTTTTTTTTTTGGAAAGAGAACCAACGAGCCGAGTCATCTGAGATTCGGCGTGGTGTTTGGGATAATGCCCCGGTATTAGTGATAGATCTGTCGCTCGCGACGCTAACACGCTTGGCCCGTGCTCAGCCCACAAGCAAATTCGCTTCGCGCCTGCCGCAACTTTTCCCTTTGACAACCACGAGCCGGAGCAACTACCTTAGGAACTTTATCAATCACTTCCTATACGCAACGATGGCCCCCAAGAAGAGCAAGAGGACCGCTGACTCCATCAACTCGCGCCTGGCGCTTGTGATGAAGTCCGGAAAGTACGTGCGGCGTAGCACCCCGAAAAGCGCAGAATACTGACAGCAGTAGGGTCACCCTCGGCTACAAGTCCACCCTCAAGAGCCTGCGCTCCGGCAAGGCCAAGCTTGTCATCATTGCCGGCAACACCCCCCCTCTCCGCAAGTCTGAGCTCGAGTACTACGCCATGTTGTCCAAGACCTCTGTCCACCACTTCTCCGGCAACAACGTACGTACCGCCCCGATCCTCTCATAGCCTAACGACGAGATACGCTAGACACGGGGTATACTCTGAGGGTTGGCTCTGAGAAGAGGTCTGAACACGACTTCGGAGAGCTGCAGACTAACGTGTCGAAACAGATCGAGCTCGGTACCGCCTGCGGTAAGCTCTTCCGCTGCTCCACCATGGCCATCCTCGATGCCGGTGACTCCGACATCCTGACCCAGAACACCGAGAACTAAGCGTTCTTCGAGAGGTGACGGGAGGGAAGATAAAAAAGATACCTACGTACGGCTTCAGTGCTGGTACGATGATGATATCCAATGAATGACAAGACTTGAGGCCGTAAAAGGCTGACCACAATTACCTTTCGCCTTTGCTGTGACTCATTGTGACTATGCTTGTTTTGCACTGCATTGATGCTGATAAATCAGATGCTCAGCTTCCGGATGTGGCAGAACGTTGAAATGTCGATTTGGTGCCAGCAAAGATTACAATCTGCACGTGTTGACTTCTGGGTACTGAGCAAAGTCGCGAGCTTTAGAACTGTATGAATGGCACGCGATATCTACGGACGGTACCAGCGACCATCAGAACTGATTAGCCTTGCCATGGTGCCGTGTAGGGAATTGCCCAAAGTGGCGATGATGTGGGCGGCTTGCTTTGAAATCCGTAAGCGAGCCTGGTCCGTGCGGCCAACACAGGACTGCAAATCGCACCTGTCCGCCGCTCGACCTCACGTCAACTAACCAACCAACGAGGTACGTACGGACTCTATAAGAACCCCAGCACGCCCGCGTCGCTGCCAGAGCCGCCGTCGACACCTCTGCGCAGATTCCGCCCCTCCGCCGCTCCTTTGCGCCCCGTCACTGTGTCGAACGCCCAGCTCATTGATTTCAAAGCAGGTTAATCAGTCACAATGGCCCGCCGTCCCGCCCGTTGCTACCGCTACTGCAAGAACAAGCCCGTATGTCTCACTACAGCAGCGAGGACAGTGTAGAGAAGGATCGGACTGACCGCGTCCAGTACCCCAAGAGCAGGTTCAACCGTGGTGTACCTGATGCCAAGATCCGCATCTTCGACCTCGGTCGCAAGAAGGCCAGCGTAGACGACTTCCCTCTCTGCATCCACCTCGTCTCCAACGAGTACGAGCAGCTGTCCTCTGAGGCTCTCGAGGCCGCCCGTATTTGCGCCAACAAGTACCTTGTCAAGATTGCCGGAAAGGAAGGTTTCCATCTCCGTGTCCGTGTCCACCCCTACCACGTCGTCCGTATCAACAAGATGTTGTCGTGCGCTGGTGCCGATAGGCTGCAGACCGGAATGCGTGGTGCTTTCGGAAAGCCGAACGGCCTCGTCGCCCGTGTCAACATCGGCCAGATCCTCATGTCCGTCCGCACTCGTGACACTCACCGCGCCACTGCCCTTGAGGCGCTGAGGCGTTGCCAGTACAAGGTACGAATGCTACCACCTGACCCAGTCTGAGTCTGTACTAACGGCAATAGTTCCCCGGTCGCCAGAAGATCATCGTCTCCAAGAACTGGGGTTTCACCCCCCTCAAGCGCGACGATTACGTCGAGAAGCGCAAGGAGGGCAAGATCAGGATCGACGGTGCCTACGTCCAGTTCCTCCGCACCAAGGGTCCTCTCGATTACAACATGCGCCGCTTCCCCCAGGCTTTCGAGCAGGCCGCTTAGGTGTTTTGTTGCGAGTGAAGAGATGATGAACATGCGCTTTGGGTTATTCAAACGGGATACCGGTCATGGCGTGGTTTGCTTTCCTCAGTCATCGATCACAGTCGGAGGAGTGAGTCTGTAGAACGACCGCCCAGCCCGACAATGACAATGATACAACAAACGACTTTACTGCGGTGATGTGACCCGAGTCTACTTACGCGCATGATGCGTCAGTTGCATTCTTCTTTCCGATGTGCAAGATGCTCAAATCTTGATAAGCATTGCATTGCGTTATCGACGAGCTATTTCAGCCCAGGTATCAAACCAAATTCCTGTATGCACCAAATGGCTTTTCATATCCGTGTCAAACGCCAACAGATGGTCATACTCCCACGCCAGCCCCTCGCCCCTCAGCTTGTGCCTTGCTAAACTGCTGCAACAACTGCAACACGCCGCCTCTCCCTGCCCCAGGCGCTTCATCTTCCTCATCATCGTCTTGCGCCAGCCTGCTCGTCCGCCAACTATCCCCGATTGTGCTCTCCTCGTCAATCCGCGCCCCCGACGGATTCGCACCGATATTGTGTAGTCTCGCCGCATACCTGCCCTGACTTGTACCGCGGAGTGAGCTCCTGACGCCCGACGCGGACGGCTGGTGTATCGGATCGAGCAGCATGCTAGCCATGGGCTCGTCTTGCCTGTTCAACCTCTCCCGGCGGCGGACGGGCGTGCGACCTGTAGGCCCTCTGCTGGTGCCGCGGGCGTCGCCCATGTGCGCCGTCTGGCTCACGGAGCCAAAGGCGTTGGGGAATTGCGGGGGCGGGTGGAAAGTGCTCCCGCGGCCTTGGAGGCGTGTGTTGAACCCTCTGCCGCCGGTGGGGTTGCCGTAGGTGTCCATGAATCCGAGATAGGAGGCCATCATCTTGTTATCTTTGGTCATGAAGTAGTCTTCTCTTGGATCCGGGGCGGGATCATTAGGCCGCGCACCGGGCTGGGCGGAGATGTTGTTTGTGCGGTTCTGCGTGCCTTTGTTGAAGGGGAACATGGAGTACGAGCACGTAACGCCCAGGCCGTCGACAACGATAGAGAACTCACGGAAGAAGTCGACGATGCGCTCGCTGCAATTTGGGAGGCGGAAGATCAGGAGGAAGGGCGTGATGACCATACTGAGGATCTCTTCGGCGAAGATTAGGATCTTGGGTTGGTAGAGTTTTGCGAATTCGGCGCGCACTTCGTCGGTATGCAGACGGTCAGTCCAGGATTCAGGCTCGTAGCGTGTGTGGTAGATGACATGGCCGAGGTAGAATGCAGGGTCGGAAATTTGATCTTCCTGAAGGCTGCTGCCCCTAGCGGAGCGGTATATGGCTGTCATAATACCGATCCAGAAGATTGCTGTCTTTCCAGGCGTGACCTCAAAGGCGAGGAATTGCTCAGAATCTAGGAGTGTAAGTGCCACTAAGACGAAGGCGAATGCGCCTGTGATAAATGCTACGAATGAGGAAATCTGCTCTGTCTTGTCTTTCGGGAATTGTGCAAGGTACAGGTTGGCATACGGCTGAGCCATCTTAGTGCGACGCTCGAAAAGATGGGGCAGCTCGTTGAATTCGCGGAATTTCCATTGAGCGAAATGGGTGAAGTCGCGGTTGCTCAGCTGGCCGGGATCTTTGTGGTATTCCTGTGGCTGTCAGTAGAGGTACGGCATGGCTAGGATTAGCATACTTACCGCAAAGTACTTGAACAAGTACGATGCCAGCACGAACACGACTGCAAAGGGCGCGCATATGACGCTAATCAATCCGACACCCATCAGCCGAGTACGCAGTCTTTTGACAAGTTCTCTGCGGTTACGTTCTTTGAGGAACTCGGGATTGAACTGGCCGTTCTTCCCACTGAACACAAAGTCCAAGATTGCAAGCTCTACATGCCATCTTGTTGTCTCTGAGAAAATGTATCTGTTCCCTAGGAAGGGGATGGGTACTGTCACATCGAGAACTTCTTTGTTAAAGAGAGCGATGAGGTAGTTCTCGCGTCGCATCAGTCGGCTGGCTATATCGATAGCATCCAGACGCTGCCGGCTTTTCGAGTCAAGTAGCTTCCGAGTTTCGGGAGACAGGTTCGACGCAGTAGTCAGGTTTAGATCGCGCAATGCCATGATACGACTGACGACTTGTTGCCACTCGACGGTTTGGATGTCGCGATCGGGAATATCGAGGAGATGATGATAGAAATCATGCATCGCTCGCAGTCTTGGAATGTCCGTCACCATGGTATAGAAACAGTATATCCAGTAGCTGGAGAAGACCCAGATGGCAAATATCCAGAAGCCGTGAATTCTCGATGTGCATTTGGGTACGAGTACTTCGCTCATCTTGTGGCTGGTAGGCAGTTTGGCATAGTCGATGCACCAGCCAAGAAATGTCATGAAGCCTACCACGAAGGCAGTCTGAAGCAGTGTCAGAAGTCGCTTCAGCAACATCGAGTAGATGCCGTGACCGCGGTAGTACTCGTAGACATCTTTCATGTATGCATCCAGATCTGTCTGATTGACCCAGAGCCACAGTGCTTTCTCCTTGGGATTGACATTAAACAGCCCAGTCCTTCCCCAGGTATTCGCTGGGGTCCCAGCCATGTCGTCGTGCAGGCGCTGCTGTCGTCGTGTAGTGTCCCACTGCGCTCGCGTCTGCCGTGTTGAAGGCCCGGGCACAGGCGGTGGAAGACCTCTTGTCGCTTCGGGCGAGGGTGGGCCCCCTTCGAGTAGGAGTGACTGCGGCACATCGTCGTCGTCGTCGTTTCCGACTAGCGCAGACCGCGTCGCAGTGGACTGCTTCCGGCCAGCAACCCTGTTCGCTGTGTTGATGCCTGGCGGCGCAGTCATCTTCCGCAGAGCTTCGGGAGACACAGCACGGCTGTCGACTGTCGTCTGGCTGCCTGAGGCTTCTTCAAGCAGATGTTCCAAGTCTTGAGGCTCAAAGTAGGCTCCGAAGTTCTCTTCGTCGATGTCCATGTCACGCTGTCCATCGGTCGAGGTGGAGCTTCGGCGTGGCTGTGGGTTGAGGGGGTCGTTCTCAAAGGGTTCGTCGGTCGCTGAGGGCAGAAGCCGGGAGAGGAGGTTTGAGGCCATCATGCTGAACCGCCTTCGCTACGCGCAGGCAGCGGGCAGTGGGCGGGGCGCGTGGTCGAGTTGGGGCGTCTTAGGGAATATTGCGGTTAGAGGGCTGGTCGTAGGTTGCCCTTGGGGTCAGGTCCAGCTCCATGAACGTCGCCCGGTCTCAGTCTACGAGCGTGCCGGCGTGACGAAGCGTAGGAATATCGGCAGGAGCTGTCATGCGCGTGCTCTCTGGGTGTTGGGTGTTGGGTGATGCTCGTGACGCGGCGATAGCTGTGGAGCTGCCGAAGGAAGGCGCCGCCGATATCGATAAGGCGCGCTCGGCTGCACCTTCCCTCCGCTTTGTTTGCCCAAAGAGTACACTTGTGCTGTCCGTCCGACAAACCACCAGCCATGTCAACAAGTTATTTCCAGGAGCGTGGCACCCCTGCATCACGGAATGGCTTGTCTCCAGCGTCTCCACAGATCGGAACAGGGTCACGTGGAGCCAATGCCCTGTCCAGTCGGATAACCAGCGTTCTGTCTGCTTCGTACGCCGACCTGGAAATCCGGGGCGCGCTCGAGACTTTGGACGAGCGCAACATCCAGAATACAGCAGAAACAAGACGTCAGATTCGACTTGATGTTCAAAAGGAAGTTATTGAATGCAATGGCGAGATCGTCAAGGACTTTGGACAAGTCGCTGAGGTCCGTTTCGTCCTGCCATCTTCTGTGGTTTTGAACTGAGCGAGTGTAGCAATTGAGACGCATTGGTGCGGCTATCAAGAGTCTGAACAATTCCTGTGCTGATATGCGGGCGCACATCACGACTGCAACCCGTGAGACAGGTCCTGTACTAGAGGAAGCCACGAGCCTCATCGGCCAGAAGAGACAGATCGAGACCAAACACCAGATACTGAGTGCTTTCAGCTCGCATTTCCGGATTACCGAAGAGCAGGCCACCGTGCTCATGTCCACCGCGGAGCCTGTCAACGAGGAATTCTTTCAAATCTTGACAAGGGTGAAGAAGATTCACCATGACTGCCAGGTACTCTTGGGCACCGAGAACCAGCGTCTCGGCCTTGAGATTCTGGAACAGAGTTCAAAACAGCTTAATGGAGCCTTCCAAAAGCTGTATCGCTGGATCCAACATGAGTTCAAGACCTTGGACCTGGAGAATCCTCAGATCAGCGCATCTGTCCGGCGATCTCTGCGAGTCCTCGCTGAACGACCGGCCTTGTTTCAGAGCTGCCTCGACTCTTTCGCTGAGGCCCGCGAGTCCATCTTGTCCGATTCCTTCCACGCGGCTTTGAGTGGATCCAATTCCGACGCCTCGCACATCGCTACCAAGCCTATCGAGTTCTACGCTCATGACCCACTACGCTATGTTGGTGATATGCTGGCTTGGGCGCATTCGGCGACCGTCTCCGAACGAGAGGCTCTGGAAGTCCTCTTCGTCTCGGATGGCGACGAGATTAGTCGTTCTATCCAGGCTGGATTAGAAAGCGAACCTTGGCTAAGGGGAGACGAGGACCAGGAAGTTTTTGACGGCAAGAAAGCTCTCGACCAGCTCGTCAGCCGTGACCTAACCGGCGTGGCACGGCTCCTGAGACAGAAGACTGAGCAGGTCATCCAGAGTCATGAGGATGCCACGCTCGCCTACAAAATTGCCAACCTGATTGGCTTCTACAGAAGCACCTTTGTCAAGCTTCTCGGCACGGACTCCGATGTACTCGATGTGTTTGATACACTTCAAGCCTCAGCCATGCGCCAATTCCGCGCAAACATGCGCGACCACGTTGCCACGGTTCAGAGCGACCTCGCCGTCGCGCCAGCCGATCTCTCGCCTCCCGAATTCCTAGAAGAAGCCCTACAAACCCTCAAAGTCCTAGCAACGAGCTTCGACACCTCTGTCGCGGCTGTGGACGAGTCCAACACCGACTTCGAAGCCGTACTTGCCGAAGCCCTCGACCCCTTCCTTGGCGGCTGCGTCAACCTGCAAAAGGGCATGGACCAGCCGTTTGGCGCCATCTTCGCCATCAATTGCCTCCTTGCAGTGCAAGAGGCGCTTTCGGCATTCAAGTTCGCCGCTGAACGCGCAGCTGACATGCGTGACACGACCGACGAGCACGTCGCTGCGCTGATAGACTACCAGCACCAGTACCTCCTCCATGAGTCCGGGCTCATTGCGCTCCAGGAGGCGCTAAGGGATATCACAAATTCACCAGACAGCCTGAAGAAGATCAAGCTGTTGCCTCCGTTTGGGCAGGAGGCACTTGTAGCTACGAGCCAGCAGCTCGATGAGTTCCTGCCTTCTGCGCTCATCGACGCGGCGGAGAACTTGAAGCAGCTCCGTAACCGGTCGATGGTGCAGGACATCACCGAGGCAGCGGCTACCAAGTTCTGTGAGGACTTTGAGCTCGTGGAGGAGAAAATAGTTGCAGCTGATGACGTGCTCTACGACGAGATTGAAGAAGACGAGGAGCCTAGGCTCCGAGATTTGTTCCCTCGAACCAGCGGAGAGATACGTGTATTGCTCAGTTAGATACATTTGTAGTGTCTATACCGACATATCTATACCGATGCATACCGATGTAGACCGACATAGACCGTTATATACGGACATTGTGTCAGCCCTGGGGTATCCAATCATTTACATGAGAGGCTCGCCTCATAAGTTTCATATCGGGCTCTCCTTCCTATGCCATCCATTCGTGATCTGGTCATGACCTCGTAAACCCCACCCTGCTCATTCGTGACTCATTGCGGCTTTTTCTCTTCCCACTGCTCAGGCGTGTAGCACTTTGGCGTCCAGGCGTGTATGGCCGCAATCTCCTCCTTCAGCGCCGCGTTCACCAGCCGGTGTCTTGCCAGTGTAGTCTTCTTGGCGAACTGCGGCGAGACAATGATAGCTTCGAACATCTGCCCACACCCCCCTGCACAGATCACACATTGTTAGCCTGTGCTTGTGGTCTCCAAATGCTCCCGCACAGCCAAACAGCAGTGTACAAGGCAAGAACTAAAGAGAAGCAGATTGTTGGTAGCATAGTAACATACCACTCAAGTCCTCGATCTCAACATGTATCGTCCCAAGAGTCTGTTCCAGCTTCTGCTTGATAGCTTCCGGAGTAACGCCCGAGCTGGCCGCGTTTCGGGCGGCCTCGTCGTCTGTGCGGGCGCTCATGACTGTGGGGTTTTCCTTGTCGACGAAGAGCTGGTCCAGTGACTTTGTGAGTCTGTGACGCGGGTCCATCGCGTTGCTTTTCGCCGATGTTGTAATGGTGGACTATCTTCGGATCTGATAAGGGACGATGCTCGGGCGGACGCGGGGTGACGTAGCGGGGCGATGTGAATTCGCGTCCTAGTGGAGCACGTCGTAAATCAACAGTCGTAAACAGCAATTGCCTGGTTCATTATATAGCAATTGGGATCACAAGGTATGCTTGTGTAGAATCCAAAAGAGACTATCCCTCTTATGGGTGTCCAATAAGGCTGATTGCATGCAGCTGGCCGACGGAGGGCAGGAAATCGCCCGAGCATTATTGCAGTTACTTCGTCTCGTTCTCGCACTCGGCAACACGTGCATGTTCTCTTTCACACTGAGACGCTCCTTTGCTGCCACCATGAGTGCAAATACCAGCTCCGCGCCCTTCTCGCGGGCGGTGGTGCGGGCCATGCAGAAGCTGTAGGTGCTGCTGTTCACGCGTCTGTCCAGAAGAGCGCCGACTCACACACCAAACAAACACAGCTACCCCAAGGCGCTCGCCGACAACTCGTGGGACAACACCGGCCTGCTGCTCGAGGCGCCCTTCGCTCCTGCCCGCCGACAGGCCAACACGGTGCTCCTCACAATCGACCTCACCAAAGCCGTCGCCGACGAAGCCATCGCCCTCAAGTCGTCCATCGTCGTCGCCTACCACCCCGTCATCTTCCGCGGCCTCAAGTCGCTCACCCTCGCAAACTCGCAGCAGCAGACCCTCCTCCGCCTCGCCAGCCATGGCATCAGCGTCTACAGCCCGCACACAGCTGTCGACTCGGCCCCAGGCGGCCTGGGCGACTGGCTCGCCGACATCGTGACGGGGACAAAGACATCCTACGACGCCTCTCCTTCGGCCACAGCCACACCTGCGCCCCAGAAGGAGGGCGACCACGACCCCTTCGTCCAGCCCACCGGCGAGGCGACCCTCTCGGTCCGTCGCCCAACCTTCCAGCTGCAACACCACCCCAGCCAGACCACTCTCCGCCTCTCCAAGGACCCGCCCAAGACGAGCTCCATCCCGCACACGCGCCGCCCCATCGTGCCGCAGACGCCGGAAATAAAGACCCACCCCGGCGCGGGCATGGGCCGCATCGTCGAGTTCGCAGACGCACAGCGCTTGCCCGCACTCCTGGACCGCATCGGGCGGGGTCTGAACAACCCCAAGGGCTTCCCAATTGCGATCCCGCAGGGCACCCAGATCGGGGACCTCTCGATTAAGAGCGTAGGCATCTGCGCGGGGTCGGGGGGCTCGCTGCTCGGCGGGCTCGATGTGGATCTCCTGTTCACGGGCGAAATGAGCCATCACGAGGCGGTTGCCGCCATCGAGAAGGGGCAGGTCGTCATCAGCTTGTTTCACAGCAATAGCGAGCGCGGGTTCCTGGCCGAGGTGCTGCGGGAGCAGTTGGAGGATACGGTTGCGGGGGAGTGGGCGGCCGTCAGGGAAGAAGAGAAGGCGGAGGAGAGCTTGAAGGACGCGCTGGCGGACGATGACTTTGAGATTGCGGTCAGTGAGGCCGATCGCGATCCGTATGGCGTGGTCGTGCTGAATTCAGAGGTCGAAGCCGAATCGTAAGAAGCTCGGCAATAAGCTTGACACGAACCCAGAACATGACGATGTAATAGCCTGTGGGTCGCAAACTGGTCTTGATAATGTACATGTGTCTACGCAGTGTCTACAAAACGCCCTCGATGCTTATCGAACATCACAACTCATCTCTCTTCCTCTCTTCGTCCTTCTCCTGCTTTTCGCGGACCTGCTCTTCGGCTTGCACGTCGACAACCGCCGCCTGGTCCCTCTCCCCCCTGATGCGCTTAGCCAGTGCAGCGATCTCGTCATCATACACTGTCCATTCAGGGATCTGCCGCTTCGCACGATCCAGCTTGGGCTCTTTCGTCTGAGGGTTGTTGCACAAATCGATCGTCTTGGCCGTTGCCAGATCCTCATCCGCGCACCACGTCTCGCACCACAGCCACTCCTGCGGCAACGAATGGATAGGCAAGTTGAACTGCATGTTGTTCGGCAAATCCTGATCCAGGTTGCTCAGACTGTTCGGGTCGGCAGATAGACTGTGGTACTGCTGACGCAGGCGATCGCCGGCAGCGAGCTTGCGGAAGCGGTTCAGGTCGACAACATACAAGGCCGAGATGTGGTAGGGCTTGCCGCGCAGGAAGTTGGCCCAGTATCCTGTCTTCCAGAAGCGGAAGCCTTCCATCTCTGTGCGTGAATCGCCCATGGGTGTGAAACCGTAGGGTGCACCTTGCAAGTCATGAGTGACAAGTTCGTACATGTCGGTACGGACGATTTGGTCTGCGTCGACGAAGATGACCTTGTCGAGATCAAGAGGGAAGAGGACGTCGAGGAAGAGGATCTTGTAACCCCAGATCTCACGTTGCTTCTCGGATTGCTGGCGAAGCCAGTGCGGCCACTTGTACGTCACAAGCTCATATTCAAAGCCGTACTCAGCAGCCACGTGAGGCAAGAAGTGCTTGAATGAAGGCGAAAGAAACTGCTCAATGAACCAAAACTTGACAGTGTGCTGGGTGTGCTTCATGACGGAGAGCATCATGATGTTCAGCATGCGTTCATAGAGGTGACCCGAGGCAACAGAGAAGATGTTGATATCGGCCTGAGATTTTCCAGGCTTTGAACTAGCAAGGAGTTCAGTGCCCTTCTTGAACACTTTCTCGCTGTTGAAGTTAAGTCCAATCTTGCCGAGTAGCTTGTTAACTTTCTCGGTGCCCTTGGTAGCGAGCTCAGAGATCACAGATTCGTCGTCAGCCAGAATATCAGCTTCTTCCTGTCCAGGCTTACGGGAGAGCCGAGGGAATATTGTCGCACCCTGGAAGCTCATGAGCACGAGCTCATTCGACTCATCGTTAGGCTGAACAGCCCACCCCTTTGCACCAGCACTATCCAGGGAGAAGATTTCTTGGGATTTGCCCTTCTTGAGCTGAATGCTGTAGAATCCAGGATTTGCCTTGAATTGAAAGTAACCCAAGTTAGCCATGATGATGGTGTCGGCGAAATGCGGGTCTTTCTCGGTGGACAGTACGACTTCCGCGCCACGGGGCGGCTGGCCGCCGTTGGTGGTGTCACGAGAGTGTCCCTCAATAAGGATGCTTTCAAGTCCGTACGTTGCATCGATGTTGGCGCCCGCGGGCAAGGTGCTCAGCTTGATGTTGTCGAGATCGTGAATAGACTCTTCTGGTGCAACTAGCCACGACGGCGGGACGTCCATTCCCAAGTTGAGGAGGGCCTTCTTCGGGATGCCTTTGAATTGTGCTTTGAAATTGTCGACCGAGCCGTCTGTGTTAAATCGCGGCTTGGGTCCAAGCAAGTACCTGTAGAATCGCTTGACAGGAAGCTCCTGTAGCATCTGCTTCGGATTGAGGAAGAGCTCGAGATAAGATCCTTCCATCTCACTCAACGTATTCAAGATCGGGATCCATTTTTGGGCTTCTTCGGTCGCAGGGTCAATCGATGCAACAATTTGGAAAATGGCATTCTCTTTCTTTCCTTTGATGATAGCTGTGTGTTTAGCAGTCCAGTTGTTGAATGTACTTGTCCTTGTGGTTGACGCTGTCTCGAAGATGCCCTCTGGAACATCAGAAACGGTAGAAAGAGCGACCAAAGATTGAATCTTAGCAGCATCGAATGGTGTCGCAATCTTATCTTTCAATTGTAGATCATCAAGGGCGTTGCTCAGGGGCTCGATACGCTTGTTCGTCTCGTACGATACGAGGGTCTCGACGTCCTCTGCAGAGAAGAGCTTGTCTTCGGGAATGGGCCCAACAAGGCGACCATTGACAAGCACAGCGAGCTGACCGGGCTTCAGCTCGAGATCCTCAAGTATTGGCTCAGCGGACTTCCGGAGACGAGCATACTTGGGATTCTCTGGAGCCCTCTTTGTGTGCTTACCCAGCAGCTCCAGAAGCTGCTCGCTGTCTAGCTCACGCTCGCCCTCGAGAATGGCATCAACAATCTCTTCGTAAACACCAGACTGTTCTCCAACCACATCTTGCACCATAACCATCTCAACGTTGGGATTAGTATGGCGGTATTGCGCCACAGATTTAAGCAAACTTAGACCAGATTCAGCGTCGAAATCACCGAAGACAGTTATGTGAGCCCATTTCCCTTTGCCAGCGGAGTCTGCAGCTGGGACACGGGGATAAACATGGAAGGTCTTGCCATGCTTCTCCTCAAATTCAGCCATATTGACAAGCGTTATCTCCTTCTCATTCTCTGGGATGATGAGTGGATTGCGATTCGCAGCAGCTTGAAGTAGGAACTGCTGGGGCACCCAGCTGTCATCTTTAAGTTCGCCCTCGAAAACAGCCTTCTGAATTTGACGAAGGTCCATGCTGATGCGTTGGCTGAGTTCGGAAAGCCAGTTTTCGCTCTGAGCAACAGGTACTCCGTTCACGATTGCTGGCGCATTGGGACCGTTGATCGCAAGACGTTCGAGGTAATGTCTGGCCTTGTCCACACGCTCACCGAACGCTTTGGAGGCCAGTATGTCCTCGAGCTCAAGTACCTCGCGATCTTTTCGAAGCGTTCCAGCCTTCACAGCCGTCTCGAAGCTAGTCTTGTCTGGTCTTGCAAGCCTCTTTGCCTCCAGCGCAGTCAGGAGATATCTGGTAACAGCAGACAGCCCGTAAGTGTGTTGGAGGTAATACACGACCTTAGCTTGTTCCACAGCATTTGGGGTCTGAGTTTGCGGTACAAGACCCCATCGCAGGGGGATACCACGCCTGACAAGACCGATGACGGTTTCGATGACGTTTGAGACGTGCTCAGGATCAGTGAAGTCGACGGGCAAAATTGCGTTATGAATGTCGCGGCGAACATTAGGTAGCTGGCCAGGATAGGTCCTTTGCAGCAATGCCCTAAGTTCAGACGGCCAGCTTTGATATCTGGAGTCTTTCTCGATGTTGTTGACCCAGACAATAACTTTGCCTCCTTCAGATTCATCTCTGAAGTCATATCGCTGGGGTTCGTCTCCGAGCTGACCTTGCGCAATAGCAGAGTGTGACAGCAGGGAAATAGTGTCCGGAGCAGAGAGCCCTTGGCTTCTGATGCCATTGACCAACCTCCTCTCCCGACGGAGGTGGGCCAGAAGTGCATACGGGTTGACATCTCTGGCAGGGATCTGGACACCGTTGACCCATATGACGTTGTAACCAGTGGGCAGAAGTACTTCACGATTGTCGTAATGCTCCTTGATGAAGTCCGAGGTTGCATTGGTAGCTGCGATGGTCGAGGTGTATTTGGGAAAGTCGCGAACTAGCTTCAAGAGTGTATCCATAGGCTGATCGCTCTGTAGCACGAAGCTAGCAGCCTTCTCAGCCAGGCCAGGTACGTCGTCCTTAGCCAAAGGCTTCAGGTCTGCAGCATCTTCGTCCAGCTCAGTACCAAGTGGCTTCTGATCCTCTGCCTGAGCTTGTCGGTCGTCAATCACAATGTAGTCGGTCCTCTTCAATTGCAGCGCCACGCCATAGCCATTGACTACCAGTGGCATCTTGGGTGCCTTGAGCGAGGGTTTGTGCCGGACACGGTATGATGTCTTCCCTTCCTTTGCCGTCCTGCTCACGGTCTTATGAAACTTGTGGAATCGCGGAGCAGTGATATCGGCGTAGACAATCGTTGGCAGCGCCGAGCTGTTACCCAATATGCGGTCAAAAGGTAGCTCGTTCGTGCGCTCGTTCTTGATGCTGCCTGTTGGCTCGCCATCGTCTAGGTGTGGTGTACAATACTGCTGGCCATTCAGTGATACCCAGAGCTGACAATTCTTGCCTTGCTCTGACTCCAAGGAAGGCTCCACCGACGTTTTGTAGAACTGGTAGTGTGCTTCTATCCGCGGCGCCGCCGACCGGACAGAAAGCGCAAGGTTGAAAGAGGCGAGGGTCTCGGGATCGGTGATGTGGCCATCATTCTGCAGAATTTCGACGAACTTGTCGTACAACTGCTTCTCTGTATCTAGCTCGTCTAGCCAACCTTCTGCTATTCGGTCGAGAAGGGGAAAGTATGCGGTCGCGTTCTCTTCTGCTGCGGTTTCGCTGCCACCCGTTAGCTTACTAGGGGTGCCGGATGTTGTGTCTAGCTTACAGGAGTTCTACCAGATAAGGTGCAGGGCCGAATGAAGCTTGGAGTGCAACATTGATATTGGATTCCGCGAGAGCTCCAATTCGGCTGAATGCGCTCAACGCAAGGAGCGTCTTTGCACTCAGCAAAGAGGCTAAAGAGCGCATTTTGCTACAAGACGTGTGTAGCTTCTCGGAAGCTTTATATGGTTTCCAGCGAGTGTGTGGAGGGTGTAGCCACGGAGACGCTGGAGGATCAGCCCTAAAGTATCAGGAAGTTGCAACGTGTAGCATTCCGTTTCGGGGCGTGCTTGAAGGTGCGCAGCCGTCTAGAGCTGTACAACTACCAGAGTTGACCAGCAAGCAAATACTAGTGCCTGGATTGTAAATACAAGAAACACGCTGCTCTTTCACGGAAACATGCTACACAATGCCTCAACTGAGAGGTGTCCCAAAAGTGTGGGACTAGCGTGCAGCCGTACACCTGCAGGGGTCATTGTCGATAAGAAACAGCGGGCGAGCGCGACCGCGTCACCGCGCCAGAATAGTTTCCCATAGGAGAACTTCCTGTACTTCTCTCCCACTCGACAACATGATTGGTGCGGAGGCCTCTAACATAAGCCGCATCTACTAGCTCGTTATGATCGTTCGACAACAGGATGCTGAACACAGCAGACCTGCTGCTTTCATCTAGCCTGGAGCTACAAATGTACCATTCAGTGCGCCAGCAACGTCATGATATCCGTGCAGCTTATGGAAATCCTTCAAGGCAATACGTTAGCTTTGCTTTGATGTTTCTTACTCAGCCGCGGCCGTTCAATTCTACAGCAGCCACGAATCGCTTAAAATGGCTTCGATACCGCTTTGTGGTGCTCGCAGCTGACCTACACGTTACACTTCATTATGTCGCGGACTTCGACGTCAATTGAGCTGCAGGGCTATCTTCAGACCCCGCAGTCAGTGACCCAGCCGTTCAGGGTTCACCAGGAGGGCGACGACACACCATTAGCAACAGAAGACCTACAACCGACCAATGCACCGAAGAACGCTATCAGGGCAGAGCTACTCAGAGAGCCAGACAAGAAGACTACAGCGATCGTGCTACTTACTGTAGTATGTGTGACCGTGATCAGTTCGATGCTGAGCGGTGTTGTAGCGGTAGCTCTACCTTCCATCGCCAAGGATCTTGACTTGGGACCTGACGTGCTGCTTTGGTATAAGGAAAATGCCTCGGAGAATCAGTGACTCGTGCTGATAATGAGCAGGCCAATCTCCATCTATGCTCTCACCTGCGGTTGCACGCTGCTGCTACTAGGGTCCATCGCAGATGTCGTTGGGTCAAGACCAATGTACTTGATCGGTTGCTTCCTCCAATCTGGCTTCACACTTGCCTGTGGTCTTGCAGAAACCAGCACTCAGATCATCGTCTTTCGTGGCTTCGCTGGTATAGCCATCTCGTTCTGTCTTCCCTCTGCAGTAAGCATCATTACTAGCACCTTCCCCCAGGGCAAGAGCAGAAACATTGCGTTTGCCTCGATGGGAGGAGGTCAGCCGGTTGGCTTTAGTATTGGTCTGGTGCTTGGTGGCGTGTTCGCTGAGACCGTTGGTTGGCGATGGGCGTTCCACATCTCCGCCATCATCAACAGCGCTGTCTTCGCCATTGCCCTGTTCGGATTACCCAAGGTCGCGGACAAAAAATCTGATGTTTGGACTCGCATCAAGAATGATATCGATTGGATTGGCATTTTCATCGGCAGTGCTTCGGTTGCATTGCTTTCATATGCTTTTAGGTAAGCAGCTAGCGATGTGACACGTTACAACACTGACAATCTTTAGCACGATCTCAAAAAGTACCGAGAAAATCAAAGACCTCGAGACACTCTCGACTCTCATCCTCGGCGTGGCCCTTATCCCCTCCTTCATCCTATGGGTGGGACGGCAAGAGAAGCTCGGCCGTCCAGCCATAATACCCAACTCACTCTGGCGTAACCGCATCTTCAGCGTTATCTGTCTCGGCGTATTTACTGTCTGGGGCGTCTTTAACGCCATCGAGAGTTTCCAATCGCTGTATTTCCAGGACGTGCAGGAAGTGTCCCCCATGCAAACGAGTTTACGGTTCCTGCCTACACCGATCGGCGGCGCGCTGTCAAACGTAGTCATGGGACTCATTGCTCATCGAGTACGTGCCGACTGGGCTTGCCTGGTCGGTGTGGCGTTGACAAGCATCGGATCACTGCTCATGTGCATCATACAGCCCGAGTGGACATATTGGGCGTGTGCCTTCCCAGCAGTTTTCCTCAACCCAGTTGGCGCAGACGTCTTGTTCACGGTGTCGAACCTGGTCATCACCGCTGTCTTTCCGGCTCGAGACCAGGCCCTGGCTGGAAGTGTCTTTAATACTGTTGCGCAAATTGGCAAGAGCGTTGGTCTTGCTACTAGCGCTGTGATTGCGGCGAGTATCACCCAACACTCCAGGATTGCGGATAAAGAGAGCCCAGCCGCGCTCATGCAAGGCTACCGCACGGCATTTTGGTATCTATTCGCTCTGAGTTGCGCCTCTGGAGGTCTTTTTGCGTGGGGCTTGCGAGGCATTGGCAAGGTTGGAATGAAGAGGGACTAGTCACTCTCAAAAGCTGCAGTAATTGGTGGAGCAGCGAATCTTCGTAGACTTCAAGGAGGTCCAACTGAAAACCGTACAGCTTCGAGAGTTCTATGGTTTGCAACCAGCCCTCCTGCCGATACTACACACAGACTGAGCACTTAGAGTGTAACATTATGCACCTGTATGACGTTAGATAAGAAAGATGTTAAGACTAAACGCGAATTTGAATTAGTATGTAAAGGAAACTTACAACACAATGTGCGCAAAAACAACACAATGAAACGTCTACATACTGGGATCATCCTGCTCGAAACATACCTTTCGTCAGTCGGAATTCTTCGATTCGAGCTTTGTGGTATCGAGTAGTGCAGAAAACTCGCTTTCTCTCTAGAAGAACTGCCGTGCGAAGCCTTCACCGACATGCTAGCTGATATGGCGATATACCATGTTGGTAATAGTCAAAGACTGTAGAGTGGATACTTAGAAGCCAAATACCTAGGGTATCGGTGTAGAATACGAACACAAGGTATCCGTTCGGAGGCGAAGGCAGTGCATGTTAAGCTGGTGGCGGATCTGGAGACCAGGATCAAGTCTCTTGAGGCTCAACTTCAGAATGACCTAGCAAGACAAGAGATCGAGTCCAGTCAACGTCGTGACGTGGTTATGTCAAAGTTATGGCCTTACAAGTGGATAGAATGAGAAGCCTGCAGCTTGTTGTTGATAGCCCAGTATATGCGCTTGTTCGCGTCGAAGAGCATGTAGACGTTATCGGCGCTCTTACAGGTGGCATTTCCCTTGGCGAGTTACTGGGAAGACGGGTCGTTCAAGATGACGTGCATGCTGTCCATGCCAGCATTCCACTTGTATAGATTGTGCATGTACTTGGCTAAGCTGATGGTGAGGTCGGGATTCTGAAGCTCGGAAGAGAAGACTGAATGCTTGAAGTGAGGCTTCAAAGAGCGATAGGTCCAGGTCCACGCAGGTGTCCCCATCGTTCGCTTTGCAGGAAAACATGGCTGGGCCACCGCTCGGAGCGCTAGTGTAGGGCACGACTCCACGGATGTCGTTCGGACTGGCGTTGCTCTAGCATGCTGCCTGCTGGATAGCACGAAACCAATAATTCGATACTTCCTGGTTGACCTCGATGATTGCGTCGTAACGCTGTCCCAAATTGAGAACATATATCACGGATGGCTCGGCTGGGATACAATCTATCGCGATAACTGTCATCTTGTGGCCGTCAAGGGAGAGCTTGAATTATAAACGACGGTAGCGTTCACAGACCACGCTTCGTTTTCTTGCCGAATTTGAAAACTATTCCGTCGAGTTCACCCCCAGTGCCGTTGTAGGTACCCTTGCCGTTGAAAAGAATGGTATCCATCTGGAGCGGGTCTATGGCCTCAGCATGTATGTACAGGGCATTAACGGTCGAAAGACTCTATTCAGTGATAATAATAGGCTCAAGATCAACGTCATAATTTGCAGTCACTGGGATATGATAACAGTTGCACTAAATAAGCCCGTGTAGGCCAGAGAAGTACAGTAAGGATGGACTAGCTGGCTCTGTCCTGGTCGGCTCTCAACACATATGTACGATTAGAACCGGACGCATATGACACAGGCTGATAGATAGCACGCAGTCCTGTTGAACTGTGGACTTTTGAAGGGACCCATGCCAATGGATTGTACTGCCGTCGTTCTGAAGACTTTGGTGGCATACATATCATAGTATGAATTCAATTGGCTGACAGCGTGGGTCCGGGAATTGATTTGTTAACACCAAGAGCTACTCGATCAAAGCCATCTAGCACAATAGTCCTGTTGGTGATACCGAGCCAGTACTACACACAATCGGTATTCATATTCCTCCAATATCTACAACCTGAAAACTTACCTCCCGTGTGACTCCGTTGTTGAGGACAAGGTTGTACCAGTGGTTGTCGATATTGTCGTTACAAGACTCCACACGATCGTCCACTGTATTGTCTTCACAGACGATTACTGGTATCGTCTTGCTCCTCGCCGAGATGCGGTGTTGGCGGAATGGCTGCCATTAGATGGAGCTGTTATGGTCATTGCAACTGCCGCGAAGCAAAGGAAGCGCACACAAGGACCTCATAATGAGCCCAGGAGATGTCCCAAGAAGAACATATATGATTGAACCAGACTACAACTGAAGACGAGGTCACCACGA
Source organism: Didymella pinodella (assembly GCA_039634465.1). Taxonomy (NCBI): domain Eukaryota; kingdom Fungi; phylum Ascomycota; class Dothideomycetes; order Pleosporales; family Didymellaceae; genus Didymella; species Didymella pinodella. The sequence continues at coordinate 1,924,495 of CP113345.1, forward strand.
CACTAGAATAGTGTGGGGTACACTAGGGTACCAGGGGGTGTAAAAAACACCGCACACATGCAGTGTAAAGTACAAACAAGAAAGCTAATCGATTATATAGCATTAGTTATGTTTTTTTACCTATAAATAAGGATAAATACACCTTACTTTATTATATTTTTAGGTATTTATACTACTCTTTACACTATATATCTCTTATACCTATAGGTTTAGATACTAGTCTACTACTCTAAATATATAGTAATAAAGCAGACGGCAAGCCTGCGTCAGGAAATAGACACACCCTAATTGGGTAATCCGGGCCCTGTGTATGACTTCTGCGCTACGCTCGAACAGGGAATCGGCCTCGAGGTCCGCCATAAAGAGGCCTCCTCCACTGTTATTTTTCTTTCCTATCTTCCTCCCATTGCTCTCTACTCTAATCCCTTTCGTCCACACCCCCTCGTCTGCGTCCAGCTGCTGACCTTTGGCTAACTTGACCCTACTATCCTTTATTAGGCATTTTCTCAAACTTAGCTGCCCGCTTGGAAGAGTCAGGCTGCCTTACCACGGTACCCGATTGTTTCTCCTTCGGTCCTGATACAGGTTGACCACCCCAGCCTTCGCACACGCAAAGTCTCCCAGAACTCACATACCTCTGGACTTCTACCCGCAACGCAACACAATGGGGACGATTCTATGAGCAATATACCTCTCACATCCATTCCGTCTTAGATTCTACTTCCCTTCCTCACTGGCGTCACCCAGAGCTCATCTGCGGTCAAACAAGTAGTGTTCGACCGCCGCACGGTCTAGCCCTTAACTGAATCGACTGAATCCCCCCCCACCGCCCCCCCCCCCCCCGCCCTCGCTATCCTTCGGCTTTGCCGGGGCGTTGGCGCTTCAGCGACGCACTGTCTCACGTATGACATGGTCAAGACAGATCGCATGATCATTCATGCTGTAGTCTCAGCTCTAATCACTCCGCTTCCTGCACCTTGCTCCTTTAGTGGAACACGCCCTCTAATCTCCTCTCTTAGCATGCGTCATGCCTGGACGGACTCTCTATTTCAGACGCGGTCCTTCACTCAAATGAGGCGCTAGTCTCCCGCTCGGGGTCTTGCAATACTTTACCAGGCATAGCGTGTCTGCAGTGCCTGTAGTGTTGCAGTGTTGCAGTGCAACGAGCAAGGGATAGAGGTCAGGAGGCAGCCAGCTGGCGACTCGGCGTTGCCGTTGGCGTAGCAAGTGGGAGATAAACAGAAGCGTGCCCATATCCTGCTCTAGCCAGAAGGATACGCTTTCCGGTCAATGGCGCCTATGTCTCAGCTCTGGTCACTTAGCATCACCTCTTCCCACCTTCGGTTCTTCTGCGGAATACGCTCGCCAATCCGGGCTCAGTGATCCGCGTTCTGCTGGAGCTGGGTCCGTCAGTGAAGACACAGCCAAGCGCTTGTTGTCTCAGTTGGCGTTAGCATTGGCGTTAGTATGACCTGTGAGGGATTGGCAGAGCCTTCTCTGCTACCGTTTTGGCCGAAGGGAGAGCGCTGCCAGATGAATCGCTTCCGTACTCGTGTCTCGGTTCTGATTTCCCGGCATCGTCACCCCAAATTCCTTCAGTCGATTGGATACCACGCCCACTCACTCTCGTGTCACTGGTTCTTCTGGGGCTAGACCCAGCGGTATTACGCGGCAAAGCACTTGCATACCGCATGGACCTCGTGATCTCTATGCAGGGCGCTACGCCTTGTCCGAGTCGCCAGGATTGGTACTGCAGTTGATGATCTGGTGATCGAAGAAATAGCTGGCGATCGAGGGCTCTCTCTCAGTAAGGTTGAGAGGAAGCTCAGGGTCGCGCTCAGAGAGTCATGCGTACCCTTGGTAGCTTCCGCAGCAATAGCCAAGTCGAGAGTAAGATATGGTTAAATGACAAGGGTCGCGTCGGAGACACCGAGGATGGGCACTACGATCGATTTAGCGTCGTTATCTAGATGTCTTCTCCCCCTGGAAGAGTCGTCAGCTCGGTGAGTTGTTTTCTATTTAAACCTCTTGATACGGCACTGTTTTCTGGGCCAGAGTCCATCAGATCAAATCGTAATCTTACAATGGCTGCTTTTACTTCAGTTCCTCAGACCATTTCATCTCAGTTCAAACATTATGACCCTACGTTACTCAAGCGTACCAAATCTAAGGCTAAGGCTAAGGTTACGGGGCACACTCTTCCTAGAGATCACACAGAGGAGGCGACATACAATCTAGGATTGCTACATCAAGGTATTATTTGCTCGTCAGTCATGCGAGCGACTCAAACCAGACTGACTCGTGTGCAGATACTGAGGGCGACCTTCACGCCGTCCCTCAACAGACACTACAGTTCCAGGCAACGGGCCCTATTAAGGAGATGGACCCAGCAGTTTACGATCTATTTGAAGCAGGCCATGACAAAAGCATGTACAATATCGCGTCTGGTGACCGTCACTACCAGTTTAGCTGTGAATTGCTTGACGAGGGAGGAACGGGTTACGCCACACGCGTTGCAACATCGCATTCAGCTACAAACGGATTGCTTGATGGAAGCAGTCAAGGTAAGTATTTAAGTAAGCTGTGGTGTTAATGTCACTAACGGGCATAGATTTCCATTCAATTGACACGGTTGAAGAACACGACAGCGCTGCGCACGTTCAGCCTAGCAACAAGGCCTCTGACCATCAGGAAAACAATTACGACCTGACTTTCGGCAACGAAGAAGAACATGTCAGCCAGCACGGTGATCCTGACGCAGCTGTAAAGCACGCTTTCTCTGTAGGGGATATGGAAAGTTCTTGTCATGGTGAGTACCGCTAAATCGCTCAATAGGGCCACGTTGACACTGTCCAAGAGGGATTACCGGCGGACGACGGAACGTCTTTTGGTACCATTGGCGAGACAAACAGAAGGTCCGCAACAAGGGAACGGTCGCATTGTTCTTCAGTTATTGATGGGACAACCATCACGCCGGCAGCAGTGACAGACGTTATATTGGAGCCAGAGCCGGAAGACGCCCATTTAGCCAAGCGGCAAAGGCTGGCTAAGCGACAGCGACAGAGCCCTGTGCTCGAGCCTGTATCCACGCCCAAGTCAATGTCTCTACTAAACCTTAGCGGCCAAGCTTCCCGTTCTATCCCTAGTCCTCGAGCCGCTGGCCGCAAAGACGATGGCGTCATAGACCTAGTCCCGCCTCCAAGCAATCTCCGCGATGAAAACAATAACCCCAATGCACATGTTCAGGGAATAATTGATGAACTACGGCAGTCAAGAAGATCCATTTCTTCTTTTGAAGGAATGGAACGTGAACAAGATGTCGTTCGGGACGCCGACTGGCGTGAGACGAATCAACAAGATAGCCTTGACAGAGTTGGGGAAAGCTTTGAGGACGAACTCAGCCACAACAAAGAGGGATTCGGCATCCCTCCAGCGAAGCTTCGACAGCGTGTGGGCAGGGACCAGGCACCCAAGAGGAAACGCAGGCTATCAAACACTGCTCTCAGACCACTGTACTACAACAAGGTGCCTATAAAGGCACAGCAACAAGTAAGACTGAGCCAGCCAAGAAAAAAGCCAATGCCGGAACGGCCCAGGATCAATAGGGGACTTCGATCTTGCTCCCCACAATCGTCCTCTCTAGGCACAACGGCTGGCGATGGAATCAACATCAACTCTAGACCCAGACTCGACATGTCTTTTGAGACAACCGATCTCACACTCTGCGCTATCCCAAATGAGTCGTCGATCGTGTCAGCAACTGTCCGTTGTCACGACTCAAATCCGTCTCTCGACCCGGTAGCTTTAGGTCACAAGTTCTTTGGCAAAGAAGGCAAAATTATCCGCATGATCCAGCTATCGCCGGATTCGTGGATATTGCTAGGTTATCGGTGTAACAATAGTGCCCTAGGCTTATGCGATCGCGGAAGGTTGAATGCGGAGTGGATGAGCAGTTCCCACAGCGATGCTGCTAGTCATGGAACAGACCACTCAGAAGACGGCTGGGACGAAGAGGGCAAGGACGGGGATCAGGGCACCGAAGTATACAGCCGACGAACGCACAAGCATTGGCTAGAGTCAGACGAAGAGCTTTTGCTGTCATTGAAGGATAAGCAGGGTATGGAATGGAAGGAGGTTTGTAAGCGCTTTCCAAGTCGGTCGCCGGGCGCAGTAAAATTGCGCTACTACATGTTACACAAGAAGGACCAGTAACGAAATTGTGAACTAGGTTGAGTAGGGGCTCAGAAAGACGGCTGTAGACAGTTTGAGCGAACCTCTGAAAGCTCGATGAAAGGCGCCTTCTTTGTGCGCAAAGACAGGGGCAATGGTGCACTTGTATGCATAGCAGAATAGCTTTTTATCTGACACTCAACGTTGGCCGCTCACGACTGTTTCGTTTGGTTCAGCTGTCACATTAGCGTTGCGTCGCTTCCGAGTTTGCGAAGACGAAGGTATGCAACAACCGCACATGTTCTTCGTTTCTCCGCTCAAACCCCGAAATCCTGTGGGTATCTAGTTGCTTGCGTGAGAGTGCCGAAGATGAATGTGATGTGGTAGCAAGACGAGCAAACATTGCCGACTCGTACGCTGAAGATGTCGCTTTGCCTATACTTAGGATTAGATAGCTTCTAATACAGGCATAGGCCACCTTCGCAACTGCGGAAACAATATCTGATACAGTTAAAATCGCCACCAGGCGTACCACCCATGTAGCCTAGCGAGCAGGAATGGAAATCTGCAGCAATCGAATGAGTGATGCTGTTCGTTTTCCTAGCTTAGACAGGGACAAGGTAGGGCTTGCGACAGGAGTAATAACTTGAAGGCTGCCCTGTAACGCACGAGGCTTGTTCCTGCTAAAAGGACAACTGTTAGCTAGCCAGGTTTACTTAGAGGGGTATCGCAAGAATTGCGACGCAGGTAGAAATTCGATTGCTTTGAAATTAAAATAAACTGCATGCAGTAAAGTCACACCCTTGCGTAGCAGGAGTCTCAGTGTACCGAAAACAACCAATGAGATCGCAAGGATCGCAGATCTTCCAATGTCTCGTCCACTCTGAACTGAGCACAATAAGAAGGATTCGTCTTCCAAGTAACCGATGGGCTTATGACACCCCTCTTGTTGAAGCAATGTTCCTCAAAGCTAGAAGTTATTGAAGTTTCTTAGCACACCGGTCTTCTCGTTACGTAAGGGGACTTTATGGTCTGTCATAGCTGCTGTTTTTTGCATGCTAACGTAAATCAGGTTCAACAGCAATAGTCGAATTGGACAAAACACTCATGATATCAAATTATGTCCGGGAATTTGGTGCATGATGGAGAGACTATCAGTGGCCCGGATGAGTCGTACTAACGCGGCATTGATTGGACGTGCGAACGAATAAGTGTAATCATAAGATTCAAACTCATCATTCGCATGAATATCTCATCTTCATATCGTGTAAGAGATGAAACCTCTATTCTGACATCATTTAAAATCCGCCATTCTCGGGACACATGGCTCAGAGCTCACGGACTTGCAGTAGTGTCCTTTCACCGAAATGCCTTGGGGTCTTCCAAAAGCATTTTCAACCCCTGAGCCGGTCTTAGTGCCAAATCCGCCACGTTCTATAGGCTTTCCAACCTCACTGCACCCTCAATATTCCTATCACCTATTTCAGGCGACTGTAATTTGCGCGTTAGAGCTCTGAGAGGTTCGATGATTCGGCGTTTGATCCCAGCTAAGCAGAAACCAAGAGGACACAGCAACTGTGTCGCTGTACAGGCCTATCCGCAGTTAGATTGCACAAAAATGATGATCAAGACATACCAGAAAGACCCCCTGGTGGAGGCTAGTGTCTACCTTGCTCTCGGCGAGCGATATACTGTAAATGACGATTGCTCCACACAGCTGGAATAACGCCGCAATTGCGTTTGTGACGATGAAAACCATCAACAATCGCTTATATCCCGAGCTGTCTTGTTCCGATCCCGCCGTCTCATTGTCTTCTAGCCGTCCGCGTGAAATTGCCGAGGATAGGAATGATACCACTGCAAGGAGATGAAGTGGTCCTGAATCGTAAGCAAAGCAGCAATTGTTGCCCCTGTCTTGGTTAGAAAAACAGGAAACTTGAGATCGCATCTCTCACCTCGAAGGATAAACGAAATTCGGTGCCGTCAAAAGGGCAATGAGATATACCACCCATATAGACCAGTGGGGAAACATCAAAACACGCAAGGTTCGGGCCAGCTAGTCATCCCATAAATTAGCAATCTCCAAGATTTTCTATGGATTTTCTTACATTGGTGCTGGTGAGAAGCTGAAGATTACATCGTACAGCCATATCAACCCAGTACATGTCGCCTTTCGAGCGAACTGCAAAGACAATTGCAGTTATACCAGCAACTGATAAACCGGCCTGGCAAGCTCCAAGAAGAGTAGCCAGGACTTTCTCCCAGAAATAGGGGTGTCCCAAACTCTCGTTTATCCCGTTCGGTTTGCGAGACTTCACATCGTGATATATGAGCACAACGCTCAGCACGAGTCCAACCGTAAAGCAAATAGCAAAGCTGATAAGGACAAAGGTCATTTCGAAGGGAAGTATATGTGCAGCATCTACACAAAAAGATACCTACTTATATACTGGACTCAGGGAATCGTTTACCTCACATGGCGAGCACGCTGGCACCAACAGGCGTAGTCCTTATGCGGGCTTGACACGTCTCTTACGATGATTGAGGAAGTGTGGAACCCACTACATCCTGCAAGGCCCGGACGTAGAGCGAACCAGGAATATAACTGGCTTACCTATCGCCAGATTGGAGCGCCAGTGGCATCATTCTCGGCCATGCTTGATCATGCCGCAGCTGGCGCGTCCATTGATTGCTTTTGAAGAGAGATAGTATGGTCAATCGCCCGAATGACATACTATCTGATGTCGGATAGCCTTGTACAATTTCTTATACACAAGGACACAGCAGTCGCCTGGCAAAGTGTTCTCAGTCCATGGAGGAATGGATTGGTCCCGGATTACGAGTGATGCAAGACTAACAAGGAGGGAACCGTACGTAGTCACAAGAGATCTGGCGTTACTACGTGGAGTTTGTCCATGAGAGGAAAGAAAGGGACGGACGTTACATCCCCGAGTAGCGTGCGTTATCGCACGGCGCAGATGAGCTCGTATGAAAGGCCTCATGCCCATGACTTCTCTGAAATCCGAAGTGGTAAGGCAAAGGTTTGGTAGAAATTAGCCGAGTAGCGAAAAGCGGTATATAAGGGGTCTCCTACCTTGATCTTATAGAATCAATCACTTCTCTACTTCCTAAAACATTATTTCCCTCAAACCCTATAAAACGCCTCTGCTGTCTCAAGATGAATTCTCAAGATACCATCGAAGATCCGACGCTATACCAGGACATGGTATGTATATCCGTGATATACAAATGCGATCTATTGCTAAATATACTAGCTGGCTGCAAATGATTCTAACCAGCCAAATAAAGAAGCTGTGATAGAGGATAACCTGTATTCTATTCAATCAGCTTCTCAAATTCTGGAGTCACCAGAATGCGAGAAAGATTTTCATGATGACGAAGAGGACAAGGAGCGTATGAGACGCCAGGCACGTGATACGGCAGATTTAGCCCCGGATCCTAAGCTTGGTATGTCTTCATGAACAATCTTACACCCTGATTAACTAAGTGTCGCCAAAGATAGGGCGCTGCTGCTCGTCTCTCAGCTTGACTTGCACCTCGCTCAGCTAAATAAATGTGTGGAGGAGACGGCGAACATCATCGAACACATTATGAAATGCTTAAAAGAGTTAAAAGATGGATTAAGAAACGATGTCAGCAAAACGAAGAACCCAGCTCAGAGATGTCAACAAGAAAGAAGCATTCTCAAGAGAGTGAAGGGGCAAAGAGACGACGGGCATCAGCCTGTGGGCCGTACACGACGAAGGGTAAAGAAAGCACGGGTGACTTGGGAAAGCTAGTGAATATGTAACTGGAAAGAAAGGATTTGACATCACGAGGGCAAACTCACATCAGTAGCAATCTATGGATCCTGTTAAATTCCTTTTCGGGCGCCATTGACCCGTTGACTTAGTAACTCGTTAATCGCCCTTTAAGTCAGGCGACGAGTTAGGCGAACGCAGTACACGCAATGAGAAGCATAACAGCCATGTGCAACTTGGTTGGTTTTGTGTCTATTTTTTTTTGAAACTTGTTCAATGAAAGAGGAGACTAAGTGTATTGGTGCTATGTTGCCTCTTCTGTGTATTTGTTGTTCCTTTTGAGATGTCAGTTCGATTCCTCCTGGTGTCGTTTCTTTTGGTAGCTAATATCTTTATGCGGTTGCCGAAATTGGTCCGTGATACCCACATGTTCTCAGAGTCGTCGTATCCTAGTGAACGATATGGCTGATACTTTGCTGGCTGAACACGGGCAACAGCGCTGTATTCGCTGCGGCGACGCAGGACACAACGCGCAAACGTGCAAGTAATAAGGAGGATGTATTTCTGAATAAATCGTCTTACTACAATTTCTACGTACTGTCTTTGACGGTGCTGCATTATCGTGCGTAGCTGTAGCTTTGGTGGGGTCTTGGCATCGTGAGCGACTCGGCTGGGTGATCGGCGCTTGTGGGCACTTCGCTGAGCGGGGTAACGCTGACTAATCTATCGTATTCACAAAGTCGCTTTCTCTTCAATTATCGTAACACATTCCGACCTATTTTCTCTTTACATAAATCTATTTGCTTCTAACTTCCATCTAATCATGGCTAAGAAAAAGGGCAAGAAGGCGCAAGAGCAACGTGAGGACCCTGGTCTAGATTCTCCACCAGGGTCCTCCAAAAACGCCCATCCCAGCCCCTGGTGTGTGTGCGTTCCACATTTCAAATTCATTCGGCCGCTGATGTCCTCATATAGTCTACCAATTGCAACTTGTACGTGACCTTTCACAGCTGCACATCCATGTAATAGACTGCCTATGAGCTCGGAGACAAGATACTATCTGGGCCGTCTTTGCTGACTCATGCTGCAAGGCCCAACTGTTCACAATGGTGGCACTAGTGCAGTGGAACTGCACCCGTACACAGAGTACACATCTTTTGGTGTCTTCCAATCGTTACGAGACCAATATGAAACCATTTCTGCTCAACCAGAATGTTCGAATTTCAGTCTTGAAGAACTAAGGCTTGCAGACTATAAACACAGAGAGGAGGTACTCCTGAACACTTCTGCGACTATCTCTGCTACTACTTCTCCTTTACTGTTACAACCTCTACCAAGATCGAACAGCAAGAAGCACAGCTGCCATCTAGACCTGTACGTTTTTGAGTCAGCCTACCCAAATTACAGGCGAAAGTACTGAACTCAACAGGCTCCGAGGCCCTGGGATTGAAATCCGTGTTGGCATTCAAAGCCCTGTGCATGATCTTGTTGGAAATAGTACCTGCGGAATCTGGTCTTTGCCGAAAGGCTTAATATCACACTATTCTCCTTTCCTTGAAGCTGCTTGTTCTCGAGACTTCAAAGAACGCCGCGAAAACCGAATCGAGCTTAAAGACGACGATGCGACCGTGTTCGCCCTATTCGTGGAATGGATGTACTACGGAGATTATGGCATCGCACCACTATCGTTACCTCCAGTGGACTCAGTTGGAAACACCAACGCAGACGCGAAATGCTGGGTTCTCGGCGATAAGCTACTGTGCACAGACTTTAAGAACCACGCCATGAGCCGTCTGTACGCGGAACACACAGCTGCTATCTTCAACAGAGTAGTCACGATAAGTGACGTGCAATATGCTTGTAGTAACAGTAATGCGCACTCAAAATTACGGAAGCTATACGTTGCATTAGTTGCGACGCATTTTAGTCACCCAAGCCGCATTCATGGAACTGCGGAGGAGTGGGACAGCCTTATCCTAGAATATGCGGATATGAGGTCACTCCTACTGAAAGGTTTCAGACTAGACGCCAAAGACCGTGATTTCCTGAAGAGCAAGGAGCACTACCTGGATGACAATGCTGATTTGGCGGGAGCCCAGCCTAATTCATAGCAAATTCTCGATCTCTAACAAGGAGCGGGTATGTTCTATATATGATCGCTCTCGCACCCTCATTCTCACCCTCACTCTCTCGCTTATGCTCTCAGTCACTCTCAACGAGCTATATCAACCAGCTGCCAAACCCCATAGCACCTTCCTTCCTTTCTCCTCTTTACTCGCTCTACAAATCATCACTATGTCTGCTCCCTCCGCCATCAACTCCAATTCCTTCGCTGCGTTGTGCGATGGCATCGACACTACAATACAAGACCAGCCCTTCCGCCCAAGTGGCTCAGTCCTGCGCGCCCGTCGCCGTACGCTCTTCGGTGCTCAGCTACCCTCCTCTGCAGCAGGGAACGACTTTGCCGACCTGTACAGCGCTGATGGGCAATGCATGACGTTCCGCTCGCTTTCTGATGTATGTGGTGATGCCTTCTACGCAGCATGACGGACACTGCGCTAATCCTGTACAGCTGCAGCGAGTTGCAGGCACCACCGACCTCCCTCTTGACTTCCCAGACGAGATTGCGTATCCGCAGACAGTGGAGCTCAACTTCCCGTGGTGCATTGGTGCGCCGGGACAGCGCGACGTCCATTTCGCCATGGCCCTTTCCAACCAGGTAAGCTGCCCATTGCAGCACCTTCCTCACCTGCTTACCCTGCTATCAGCTCATGGTGACCCCGTCCACGTTGCGCCTCGACCCTGGCCCCGCGGACCTGCTCGCCTGCACCTTCACGGGCATCTGCCACCGCAACACGACCGAGTACAACGTCGCCTACGCCGTCGATCGCGCCCTTCGAGACATCAGCACAACGCCTATCTTCAAGCATCCCAAGGTCTGGATGATGCCAGTCAAGGAAGAGCACGTCCTCGACATTGGCGACATGGAGCAGGTCTGGTACCCGTGGCAGGTGTGCGGCAACTGCATCGCCGTTCGCGCAAAGGCCCGTTGCTCGCTGTGGTACCAGGCGTTGCAGATTCATGAGCCTCTTGCTATCTACAAGGTCAAGCCTGGCGAGGAGAGCCCGCTGGACGTATATGCATGGTTCTCGACTGTCCGCGACTCTTTCCTGTCCAAGGATATTGGCTACTACGGGCTTTGGGAGTGCCGAGACGGCGAGTAAAGGCTAGTAGTAAGTGCACCTTTTCTGTCTCCTGAAACAAAGCTAACCTAGGATACTCTATAGGCTGATGCATAGTGGCAGGAGGCTTGTCTACGAAAGTACAGGAGGAGCTACCGATCCTTGTTTGTTAGGTGGTTGCTTGCCTTGAGGAGGGTGTTGTTAATGGCAACAAAGGGCGCATCTTGTACATTAACGACGGAATATTACCTTGGGCTTGTAACAACCTTTCATCTGCAAGTAACGTAAGATCCTCGACACCTTGATCCCATGCTATGATCCATTTGTTGAGGGCTCGTGGAGGACTAGGCTGACTCAGATACTTTTCGTGGAAATCACGGAGTTTGTGGGGTGCCCCCATAACATTGGAGGCCTTGTACCAGGTGGGGTCCGGATCGTGGCTGTACACCCCGAGTACTGCGGCAACAGCGCTCGCTTGTTGTCCAGACCACACACACCCTCGAAGAAACCGGGGATGCCGACATACAGGTGTCCTAGCTCCTCCTTCAGCACATCGTCTACGTGTTGGCGGTGCTCCGTCGAATTCGCGGAGCTACCTGTATTGATGGACAGGGGTGTTTGTTGGAAGGACGAGGACGGGCGGGGTAGTGTCGATTCACCGACGGCATCGTAGACCCTGTTCCAGATGACATCGTCGCTCTCTCCACGTAGGACGGTATTTAGGAGAGGGGTTATTCAATCGATCTCAAAGTCATTGGCGTCGACTGCTGTCATCAGTTTTGACAGATCCTCGAGTAGGTTCTTTCCGCCACGATTAAAACGCAGATGACGCGAGGCGGGAAGACTCTGTAGCACATGGATGAGATCGAGTAGGAGATCGCGCAGTCCTGGTCAAGTAAGAGAGCTCCGTCAGGTATCGAGAACATTACCTTCTTGGCCAATTTCTTTGTAGTCCAAGTTGTGAGCGTCGCGGAAAGCCTTTGAGCCGTCTCCCATAGGTTTAGAGTTGAGTATTTCTGGCCGAGACGGAGCTGCCGTTGTTTGCAGTCGCGTGCGGACTCTCAACGGGTGTGACTTCGAATATTGCCTATAGTCTCGTTCGGAGCAATCAAACGCTCATTTTCGCCGCATTCAAACGGAAACAACATCCCACAACAAACCGACCCTGCCTACCTCGCCCCCGCTCTTCCAAGACGGCTACATCGTCGCCTTTGTCCCCATCTCACCTCCGCAAAAGTATCGCGCGTATTGCCTTCCGGATTACGCGGCTTCCTGAGTTGCGACGCGCTCTGCTCAAGCTGTATATTGTTGATATAACCGTCGTCGGTATCACAGGCTTTCTGTCATTTAAGGCTGTCGCTGGGAGTGGCCTCGCCCGTAGACGGGAACATAGCGTGTCGTCGCCATTTTCTGAGGAGCCGGGTATTGCTTCGATTCGTCGTCAGGTGGAGGAGTTTTGGGGAGGTGGTCTTCTCGCTCTTTGATAGCAAGTTAGAACGCAACACTCAGTGCCATCGAGTGTGTGCGCTGTGACGCGAGGAGTGCTGATTTGGTTAGCGCAGGCAGCCTGGTGAGGTGGTGCGGCTGCGAAACGGGTCACAACCTGTTCTATGGCGCTTCTCTCGGGAAGCGTCGTACTAGTAAGGCTGCTCATCACAGTCAGAAGGTTTTCGTTTTATCGCTGGTGCAGGTGTATGTATTCGCCAATTTGATCGAGAAAGCTGTGAGATCGAGAGGGTTGTTGAGTGGCCGAAACCTAAACAGTCGGCAAAGCCTCGGCAAAGCCTCGGCACTACTGAGGTCCCTCGCTACCCGTTTCAAGCGGTCTTATGTCTTTATACACACTCTTAGAGGCATGCTGCGCACGCGGAGCTAATGGTTCTAGACTCCCCATATCAGTCTAATGAGCTAACGCGCTAATCGAACATTCCAGGGGCAACGAACGAATCTATCCGCACTCTCGAATCGTTGTCGTCCCCTCAATTTGAAAGCTACGCAATCGCATTGGAAGCTTCCTCCGTTACTCCTCCACAAAGCTCCTACCTAGACTGTTTTCCCACTTCAATCGTATAACCTCGAGTCGGCAACTACGTTCGCGACATCGAATACCCCTAGCCAACTACACCTGAGCGACCACTCTAGGAGACTCAATGCCCGATAACTCCTGGTTCACCCCCTACAAATTCCCGCAGTCAAAATGTTTAAGTATTGGGCCGTCGCAAGGCATAGTCTATGAGATATCGGATAAGGCTGTGGTGAAGCTTCCTTTTCAATATCCAATTGCCAGATCGCCACCTACGGACGATACAATCGAGCAGATGCACATGTCTCTCCGAAGTTTGGCTCTATTCAAGAAAGAAAGCACTTTTTATGATATGCTCGCCAACAACCGACATCCGAACCTCGCACAACGGCTGCAAACCAAACTTCCCATCGGTATTGTTCTCCCGCAGTATAAGCCACTGGGTCAAGTTTGGAGTCTCCACACATCAGCAACACACTTTGCATGGATTAAACAGATTGTCAGTGCTGTCGCATGGCTCGAAGAGCTCGGATATACGCATGGGGATCTGAAAGCACTCAATATGGGGATTGATAGCCACAACCAGCTCAAGTTGTTTGATTTTGGGTCTGTCAGACATCGCGACGACGAAGGCTTCGCAGAGCAGGTTGTGGAAGATCAATTTGCTTTAGCAACATGCATACATTTCTTGGCATCCGGTATCGACCCTATTGCGAAAGCTAATAGTCGCATCGAAGTACAACAAACGCTTAACATACTCAAAAGAGGTCAGGGCATGGTTGATGAGGCGGCAAAAGATTTCGATCAAGTCATCCAAGCGGGCTGGACAGGCAAGCTCTCTAGTTTCTCAGCCTTGAGTAGAGGCATTTTCGATGATGGCAACGAAGCGGTTCAACAAAAAGAATTCCTATCGGAAGTACAACTAAACATTGATTATTCGGCGATTGTAGAAGACCATCTATGGTTACATGAAGAAGCTTACCGTGCAGCTTGGGTGGCTGAGGGATACGAGGCACTAGATATTATCTGGGACTGATGCATATAGACAAATCATGTTTTATTATGCACTTGTAAAGACTATGCTTTCAGACATAGGTGGTATTCCAATCTAACCACCCAAGGGCTTAGATTCCGTGGTGTTCGCTGAAAATTTCCCAATGTGTGTAGTTTGTAAGTCAGCTATGAGCGTCCTGCAGCCTTGCAGTCCGGACAGAAGTCATTGATAACTTTATCAGTTATGGAGTGGTTATATGGAGGGTTTGCGCAGTTGCGACCATTCGGCTTCTCGTGACAGTCGTAGACTTTCTCTGGCCCCTCCACTTTATGGTTGCACTTGCGGTATTTCGTGCCTGGAGCCGCCTTGAAACACATTCTGTAAGAAGTAAGCGTAAGCCCACTATTAAATGCTATAACTCGACTTACTTTGCGGTAGGACTATCGTTGAAATTGATATTGATTTGTGTTCGTGGATGATCTCGGAGGGTAACTTTGAGCTTTTCTCTGGCAGCATTATGTTTCATTTTATATTAGAATTAGTTATCTTAGAAGTTCTAAGGCTTCAGGTCGGTTTAGTGAACTCATGCATCATGTATGTACCCCGCACAGGCTCCTCACGTTAGGTGTGAGCGAATTAGTTACGCTGCTGCCTAATGTACTGAGATTATGGCACCTACTAATACATATCGGCTACATAGTCAACCAATGACACTCTATAGTACAACTACGCGCATGCCTCTTTGAAAGGGTGATACCGAAAGCACTACTTAATAAAGCACTGAGATAAGGCTATCAAGATATGGTGCACAAAGATCTATCGAACACTGTTGCCTTATTTGGGAGCATCGGGGCGGTCAAAATGCGTTCTCAGTCAATTAGCTTGGTGGTATACCTCTGATCGTCACTCGTTGCCCCCGACTTATTACCGAGAGGACCGAGACCAGCATGTGTGAATGTGGTTCTAAAGAAGAATAGTGTAAGTTAGAGCAGATGCCTGTATTGACCAGCTCATCGACCCCCACTCGAAGGGTGGTCAAATCGCTGCATCGCCTTACATCAAATACTGAACAGGCATTCTGAGACGTTTAACCGCGCATCACAAGGTGGCGCTATTAGCTCATTGAGATTATCAGCTACCGAGCTGCAGGAAGTTCGCTAAGGGTTGCACAATCGATGACCTTAAACCGGCTTGTGATACAGCGGATCGTGCATCCAATCATACGATTGCAATCTGTAAGGCATGTCCTTGGCGCGTTAGAAACATAAAACGTGGCACATACTGAACCGCTCAAGTCCACACTCAAGTCCACACTCAAGTCCACACTCAAGTCCACACTCAAGTCCACGCTCAAGTCCACATTTTAAGTCTATTATGGCACCGAAACGGATACGTTCACGACCTGGGTTTCGAGACGTCGATTCAGCCTGGGGACAGTTCCAAAAAACTCTGAACCGCCTCAAGCTCTCGCGCCGCTTAACAAAACGCCAGTCCAGTCGCTTCAAACAAGTAGCGGAAGCAGTGAATGAGAAAACGACGGGTTTATCTAAAGCCGCCGTGAAACATCATCACTTTCTTCGCAACGTCTTTGTCATAAGCCCCGATTACTACAAACTTTGTACAGCCGCATTTTCTCAGGCTCAAATTGAGTCTACGAGAGTAAAGGTGCTTGATGAATTAACAGCGAAAATCGGGAAACAAGACGATGCGGAAGCCATACATGAGTTATTTCAATCGCTCTTCCCAGAGTTTCAAGTCGATGAAGCTGTACCTCGCGTCGAGTTCCTGAGTGCTGAACGAGAAGGAACAAGACAGGTCTTTGGAGAATACTTGGTGGATAAAATTAAAACAGTGGCGATGAACGACCAATGGAGGGCAGTTTCAGTACTTCTTCCCTACTACCCACCCGACCTCTTGGAGACTTCTGTTATGTCGTTGGAAATTCGGGAGGAATGTGTTAAAGAGCTTGCAATGGCATTATATATGACAGAAGTGGACTGGGTCACAGGCTCTTATCGTGTGGTCCATGCTAACAACACGGTGCAGATTATACCTCATGGGTTTGAATGGATCGCCGTGTCAGATGAGAATGTCTCCGCCGTGTTCGGGTCGTATATACATGGTGTAATCGATTCGTGTCGTTCGAGAGAGTTAGCAAAGGGAGAGAATGGAACAGATTGTGTTAAGATGATTTTTCGGAATGGCCAAGGCACGATCAACTTGAAAATGAGTTTGATAGATATTCCGAGGATTCAGAGAATACTTTCTGCAACCACTGCATAATAACAGGCCTCTTACTTCTTTATAAATTTGCCTCCAGCAATCCATACTGTCCAACCTGGTTGGATTTTTAATATTCCGCCATCTTCTTTGGTGGGAAGAGCCGTACGTATCGAATTCCCTTGCTCATCCTTCTCAAAGACAGTAACTTTGCTAAATCTCCATTCGATAGTTTGGTCTTGACCTTCCAACACCTCAACTGTATTGTCTTCGACTTCGGCGAAATTTGTTTTTGGGTCGGCCGGTTGTACGTCGCTGGTGTTGAAAGCCTGGGAACAGTTAAGTACAGGTTCTAGAAAGGCGAACAAACCTACCATTGAGATGGTGGATGTGACGATAGGTGTGTAGGGATTGACAGAAGAGTCGGCGCTTGCGCGTGTAAAGTGGCGAACACCTTCCTGAACTTTCTGAAGCTGGAGATAGACGCAGGATAAGATCTCGTCTTACAGGAGTAGATTCTGGTTGTAAAGTCGCTTGTATTTTTGCAGTCTAAAAGGTTGAAGGTAGTAGAGAGTCACAAGCGGGGTCGTACAGCTATGCGATGTGTTGTCGGAAGCGTTAGGCACCAACAGTCTTGGGCCGTAATACAGACGGCGAAATATATGAGTTTGTAGCGTATGGACTGGTAGTTCGGTACTGTCAATAATGGAGAAGTACCACTGCAAGCTTTGCGCTTGGAGGGTCCAAAATGTGCGACAGTATATCAGCCGATCAGTTGCCCCGCAATATCACGTGATATTGTCACGTGGGCACGTGCGAGTTGTAAGATTCGCGTTAGGTATATCCTAGAGTAACGTGTTCCACGGGCGAGCGCCGCACCCCACCAAACTTGCGTACTTCTTTTAACGTATAACTTAACAATGTCATAATAATATATAACGTATTCCACCATCGAGCTGGTTACCCCATCGAGCTGGTCAGTTTTCCTTGGCGCAACCAACTTCCTCATCAACACAATATGCCTCAACAACAAAACGCGCAATTATCTAACAGAGAAGGCAGAATCCAGCTTGCCCTTTCTGCCTATACTACACGTCAATTTCGAAGCCTCCGACGCGCTGCTAAGGCGTTCAACGTACCTACTTCAACATTGACTAGCCGATACAACCAAACTACAGAACGTCAAGAAAGTCGCAACGGCCGACACAAGCTCACAGCGACAGAAGAGCAGACAATTGTTCGATACATTCTTGACCTAGACTCGCGAGGATTCGGGCCGCGGCTGTGCGAGGTGGCAGATATAGCAGATAAAGTGCTCGGTGTGCGTGGTGGACAGCCTGTAGGCAAGCACTGGGCTGAGCGCTTTGTAACGCGCTCAGATAAGCTTAAGATGGCTTTCAATCGAGCTAAGGATAGGCAGAGAATACTGCAGGAGGATCCAGAGATAATTGGCGCGTGGTTTAAGCTGGTAGAAGACACCAAAGCTACGTACGGCGTCCACGACGATGACGTGCACAACTTCGACGAGACTGGCTTCCAGATGGGCATCATAGGGTCAATGAAGGTTGTTACAGGCTCAGAGAGACACGCTCGGCCTGAGCTTATCCAGCCAGGCGATCGCGAGTGGGTTACCGTTATCCAGAGCATCTGCGCTGCTGGGTATGCAACCCCGCCTTTTATTATCTACAAAGGACGCGTCCACATCTCGGCGTGGTATGAGGAGACAGATATACCCCACAATTGGAAGCTCTCAGTCTCTGAGAATGGCTGGACTAATAACGCGCTTGGCCTTGAGTGGCTGAAGCAATTTGACACGTATACGAGAGCTCGTCAGGTAGGGGTGCATAGGCTGCTCATTCTGGACGGCCACGAGAGCCACCTCAACCAGGATTTCAAGGACTACTGCCTTGAACACAAGATCTTGACTCTCTGTATGCCAGCTCACTCATCGCACATCCTCCAGCCGCTTGACGTGGTCTGCTTCTCGCCGTTGAAGCGCAAGTACTCTCAACGCGTTAGAGACTTGGCGCGCCGACGCGTCTTCCACATTAACAAGGAAGGCTTCCTACCTGCCTTTAGAGACGCGTTCTTAGACGTGTTTACAGAGGCAAACTGTAGAAAGGCCTTTCAAGCCTCTGGACTAGTCCCTGTCAACGCGCAGGTGGTGTTAGATCGCCTTGAAGTACGGCTACGTACCCCACCAGCACCCCCACCACAGGAGACGCCGTGGCAGTCAAGGACACCAAGCAATACGCACGAGTTTGGGTCTCAGTCAAAGCTAGTAAGCGACTCCTTTACTCGGTCGCCTGTTACAGCCCAGGCTGGCTTCTCTCAGCTTATTAAAGGTGGTGAATTGATGCTGCACCAAAACGCGCTTCAGGCTGCGCGGATTACTGAGCTTGAAGAGCAATTAGCAGTAATAACTAAGAGGAAGCAACGTAAACGGAAGCGTATCCAGCAAGGTGGCACTATGGAGTATGGCCCTGCAGCATCACAGGTAGCTGCCAAGGCCTCTATAGTAGCTGAGCGCTTGAAGAAGGCTTGTAGTAGTGGTGATCAAGAAAGAGCTCAACCAGCTCTACGGCGCTGTAGGAACTGTGGAGAGACTGGGCACAACGCGCGAACATGCAAAAAGGATACAGAGATATCTTCTGAATCAGACGCCAGCACAGAATACGCAGGTTCACTATTTGATAGTGATAATGTTGATGTTTGAAGTTGTGGAGTTGGTCGCGCCAAGGAAAACTGACCAGCTCGATGGGGTGACCAGCTCGATGGTGGAATACGTTATAGTTAGATATATACATAGTGTAGATAAAGCAATATCTTAAGCAACTACTTTGCATGTACGTAAGTTATGCCCAGTCTCTCTGCACCTTGTGCAGCGCGCCAGAGCCTGCCTGCCTCGACCTGATTGCTCTCCTCCTTGACGCTGCTCACGAGCAATCTGCTGATCAGCCTCACGCTGAGCAAGTATATCCTCTACAGCTCCCTTTGTTAAGACTCCACGCTGCTGTATACGCTTTTTCTTACGCTGCTTGCGCGCTGACGCTGCCTCATTAGCCTTCTCAAGACTGGCAATCCGATCGCGCATCAGCTCAGCTGAGAGCATCACTACCTCAGCGCCTTTGTTGAGCTGGTCAATCGCCTCAATAATCGAAGTTGGAGATGAGCTCTTATGCTTTCGAACGCGCTCACGTATCAACGTTGATTGAGCTTCAAGCTCGCGTACGAGCTTCCCAAGGAGCCTCTGGGAGAGCAGCTGGAGTAGGCATACGTAGCTGCACGTCCACCTTTGACAGCACAGCGTCTGGTTGGAGGGGCACAAGGCCTGCGCCTCGAAAGGCCGAGCGGATATTGGTTGAGGTGAACGATTGATTGAACGCTGCCTTAAAGGCTGGCAGGAACTCAAGCTTGGTGATGTGGTTGATGTGGTGGCAGATTAGGCTCTCAACCTCACGGCTGTACGCGCGCTTCAACGGCGAAAAGCAGCCAACGTCAAGCGGCTGCAGCAGGTGTTATGAGTGAGGCGGCATGCAGAGCGAATAGATATTATTCTCCATGCAAAGCTCTTGAAACTCAAAAGAGTGGTGGCTCTTGTGGCCATCAAGGATCAGCAGGCGACGCGCACCAACGACGCGAGTCTTTGTGTGAGCGTTGAAGTGCTTCAGCCACCCTACTCCTAGCTCGTTGTTTGTCTAGCTATTGTCGCTGACTGCAATCACCCAGTCGCGTGGGATCTCTGCTTCCTAATACCCGGCTGATAGATGATACTGGCCAGCGAAGATGAGGAACGGCGGGACTGACCAGCCAGCAGCGTTGATTGCAGCTATCGCTGTCACCCACTCGCGATTGCCTGGCTGGATACTCTTTGGCCTGCCTCTCCTCTCTGATCCTATCACAACGAGCTGAGTTGTGATCTTGCCTATCATAAAGCCAGCCTCGTCAAAGTTATAGACGTCATCATCGCAGATGCCGTACTTGGCCTTTGTCTCCTCTACAAGCTCAAATAAGCTCCTGATCAGGGCTAGATCCTCGCATAGAGCTCGCTGCCTATCGTACGCTCGATTGAAGCGCGTCGTGAGACTGTCTGTACGCTTAACAAAGGCAGATGGCCAGTTAACTCCTACGCGTCCTCCGCCGCGCGCAGCGAGCAGCTTATCAGCCATATCACGTACAGCTGCGTACGTAGGCGCAAATCCACGTGTATCTAGGTCGAGTATATGTCTGACAATAATCTCCTGCTCTCGCTGGGTGAGCTTCGTCGAGTTAGGCTGGCAATCGCGTCGGGCAGGTATACCAGCGGCGGATCGTTCGTTCAGACACGCTATAGATAACAGCAGCCTTGCGATTGCTCTGTATTTGATGAGATTTAATAGGAGAGATAGCAAGCTGAACGTCTGCTTCATTTGAAGCTAATAGAGTAGCGCTGCGTTGAGCCATTGTACGTTGAGATGAGAGAGGTGCGCAAGTTTGGTGGGGTGCGGCGCTCGCCCGTGGAACACGTTACATTAGTACGGGTACTTGGGATGGACTTGGGTGTGGACTTGAGCGTGGACTTGAGCATGGACTTGGGTGTGGACTTGAGCGTGGACTTGAGCGTGGACTTGAGCGTGGACTTGAGCGTGGACTTGAGCGTGGACTTGAGCGTGGACTTGAGCGTGGACTTGAGCGTGGACTTGGGTGTAGACTTGAGTGTGGACTTGAGTGTGGACTTAGGTGTGTGGACTTAGGTGTGGACTTGGGTGTTGACTTAAGCGAGCGGCTGATTTACCACTTTTTATACCCTTGATATAGATATACTAAGAAGCGGATCATGTGATCAACCAATTAAGAGTATTTGCGAGGCATCGAGTAATCGTGAATATCAGCATATGCAGACAATATTCACCTTTTCCTCCCAGTTGCGAATATGCGACCGACAGAACAGAACTAGTCTATGTCATTTAACTTCTATCGAGCTCGTCGTCTCCGTGAGCCGTGAGCACTGCAAGCCCCTTCACACCTGCAGCACCATGGCGAGGAGTATGCCACTGTATGCACAGCATCCTTCTGCAGGAACAGGGAGCCCAGACGAAAGAAGAAACTCCATCGAGCATTGGCGTGGACGTGAGGGTATAAAGCATTGCATGTTGACTTCGATTCTTCGTTCCCAGCATCAGCTACCTGGCCTCTTCCTACCACAGTTCCATCCCATACCCTCCATTCTCTGTCTTCTGCGGCACGACGGATCGCAACATACTTGTTCCTCACCCGCTCGTTCACGCTTCCGACGCCCAGCACTGTCCAAAGCATTTGTAATAAATAGCCTGTGTGTAGAGCATGATCAGCCTACTAACTCTTTAGTTAACTTTACTAGTCACAGACTTCCTCTACGATTTGTATGCGTAATCCTCTTGAATCTTTACTCGACACACTCTCCGCCTTCGTCCAAGCCAGGTTGGTACCTCTTAACTCACGTAGAAACAAATTTATTGATGCTTTCAGCAGTCTCCCGCTATTCCAACATGCCCAGTAACAACGCCGCTGCGCCAGCTTCGACAACCGCTTCTCAAACGGAACATGCAACGGCCAATGGAGTTAAGGACAATGGTTCGGATAAGGCATCCGAGTCAGAGAACTGTGTACCGCGATTGGCTGAGTACCAGGGTCCTGCAACAACAACAGCATCGGCTGAGCAATGGAATGGCACCTCAGACAACTCTGCAGCGTCGGCCTCTCGAACATAGTCAACGTTCCATACAAAAACAGTCGGCTATTACTTTCTAGTGTAATTAGCGACACGTCAGTCTTGGCGATGGATGACATGTGATCGTGATTACATAATCACTTGAGTCATACTGTATAACCTCAACGTTGCCACTCGTGCCGACCAGTGTACTCATCATCTTTGTCTTCGACATACTAACAGCCTACTCTACTCTATGTTACCGCATACTATTGTATCTTCGACGACACGTCTAGATGAGCTCGTTGCTGCTGTTACTCTCGGAGCTCCCAGTCCATTTAATATAAAAGAGAAGGGTACAACTCTGTTTCAATATAAAGACGCGACCGGATTAGAAGATGTGCAAACAGAGATAGTCCGTATGGTATGTATCAGAATGCTATTTTTGACCATCTGCTAATCTGTCCGAGGGCAAGAAGGGCAAGGATATCCAATCTGGATTAGGCGCGTCACTGAAACCCCCGAAGATTTCCAAGGCAACGGCGCTTCTGTGTACAAGTGGCCCTATCCGAACAGGACTAGGCGAAGTCGCAATTCTGAAACCTCTTGTAAACTCCAAAGAGATGATAGGGAAGGTGCTGCGGACTCGGAGAAAGGGACAAGCTGGGCCCGATGAGTGGGAGATCGGTCCAGGCCTGAATATCATCGGCGAAGACCTCCACTACGTATGGCCGAATGATGTGCCATTCATGGTGTTGCATGCCGAAATCATTTCGTCGGTGCATATTGGCCTTCCCATTCCTTGATATAATTCATATCCATGGCAGTTTCTCCAGGGAAATAATTGCTTAAATTTGGCGGACCTTCTTCGGGAAAATAATCGCTCAATCTTGGCACTGGACCATCATCCAAAATATCACCTGGGACGCTATATCCAGCCAGTTCGGGGGACTGTGGGTTATCTATGATAGGTTAGCAGTGCGACGTTAGTAGACGAATAATTATAAATACCATTCGCTCCAAGTACGGTGTCCTGCCAACTTGATGTAGGTCGCGCTGAGTTGACTCTCGTTGATGACCGTTCTACATGTGTCGTGGTGAAAACCTCAGCCCTGGGTTCGTTGAGCGTAATAACTTGCTCATCTAGTAATATGTTAGAGTAGTGAATCTCGAAGAAGTGCACACATACTTACGGGGTGGTAGAAACTGTCTCGTCGTCTCGGCCAGAGTAGACCCTTCTCTACTGCCGCCTATGAAGCTAGTGGCTGAACTATAGATGACCTCTGTAGGTGTTGAACAAGGAAGGATTGTAGAATGCGAATACTCAGGTCTGTCCTGGCTAGAGGGCCATAGAGAAAAGGAACTGTCGTAGTCGGCAATTACGCTATCGGTGATTGGCACTGGAGTTTGGCAGCCTTCTGCTATTATCGCATTAGCTACTAATCGAGAGAAAGACCTGGAAGTAACTTACTCCTAGTCTCTGTCCTATGTCTCTCTTCGACTTCAGCTTCACGTGGAGTTTTGCACGCCTCGACAACATCATCTTGACATAACGCTGGCGCATATAGGTCCATGGTATCTACGCGCTGCATATTGCGTCCCTCTTTAAAGCAAGGGATAGCTTGAGCTATTACCCCATCGTGTCGTGGCTTTGGGATTGATCTTTTCCAGGAAGTTTTTAATTCGACATCGGATGTAGTACGTCGACCGTTTCCTTCTAAGTCTTTTCTTTTTCTCTTCTTTGATGTCCTCACTGAGACCGAAGGGTTTTCCAAATGAAATACAGTAGAGTTCTCTGCTGACGCGGTGATGATGGAACATTGGTCTGAAGATCCTGGGATAGTCTGATCGCTATGGAGATGTTGGTTGCTAGCACGTCTTTGACAGACCCGTTGATTAGGCTCTGGTTCCGTCTCGACTGTTCGGCTGATAATTTTTGTCAAAGTAGTGTTACCTCTCGCAATATCAGCGTCTTCAAAGCCTAGGGCTAGAAGACCGGCACGAAGTGACATTGCAACGTCAATGTTGGCATCCGTAGAGACTTTCTCCCTTTCGGGCATTTCGGCCTTGCGATATTCGCACAGTACCGTCACTTCTTCGTCGTTGAGTTGGATTATGCTGCAAACGTTAAAGTGTGCTTTATTGAGGGCCTATGTGCTTACTCGGATATTGCGCAATTGATCGAGTATAAAGAAGCTACACCTCCCTTTTCCATCCATGTAAGATACTTCTTGCCTAAAGTGTCCATGTTGGCTACTTCTTTCTTACTTTTCCCTAGTTGTGCACATATCTGGTCAAAAGCAGCCGTTTTCTTTGTTTGTTCTGACCCCTCGATGGAAGTTGTTAGGACACATCGCTCCACCGCATCAGCAAAATAAATCGGGTACTTCCTATCTGAGACCTCTCGGAGAGTTTGGAATATCGCTATTGCCTGTGTGATCGGGTTTTTAGGTTCAGGGTCCTTTGGATGATCAAGTGTAGAAAAAGTCGAGAGATCCACAAGCTCAGCAAAGGAATTTGCCACCCTAACGAGTCTATCAATTCTATAGGACTTTGCCTTTTTGAACGTCTTTCTAAAGTAATCGTTGGCGGGTTCGTGAGGTTCTGTGTTCTTGTGTGTATCGTGTTGTATTGCATCGTGTGGTATCGCGTCGTTGTGTGGCGCATTGTTGTGTGGCGCGTCATTATGTGGCTGGTGATGTTGCTCCACATGCACGGTTCGGGGCGGGGTCTGGAGATTCTGGACAGATATTAATAAGTCCCGGGCCCCGAAAGCTGCAATGAGAAGTTCACAGCCCTCCGAAAGAGTTCCTTTCCTAAGGAACTGACAGAAACTAGCTAGCATGGCCTTAAGTGAAGTAAGCTACTGATGAACATTTAGTCACAATACGATTCTTGCCTTATTTGCTAATATTATAGGTGGTGAGACCAACTGTAGCCCGACTACGTCAAGGGATGCCATTCTGAACGGAGGGCTTGGAGGTTACGGTTCAGAAGAGTGATTGCGAAAGGAAATCTCGAAACGTTTTAGCACCTCTCATTGAGAGGTGCTAAAACGCTTTGGGATTCTCGCCCCAAGCCAATTTCGCGTGACCCTGACGCACCATGTGCATAACAACGGGTAAGCTAAGCTCGGCTATATACTTCCCGCGCACATATAGTTTCCGCGCACCCGCCACATCACTAGTACTCGGATTGAAGTCGTGATTTTTCAACGTCAACGTTTACAATTGCCACTCTGTACACATAGACTGAAGCATGAGTGCTGCTGCTGCTGCTGCTGCTTTTTCAGCTTCTTCCTCAGGTGTAATTAATGCCTGCTTGGCTTGTGATGCTGCTGCTCGCTCAATAGCAGCCTTGATCGCCTCAACGTTGCTGAAGCGCTCATTTAAATCCTGTTGAACTCGCTTTCTCTTCCGTGTGACTCTAGTATTCTCTAGTTGATATTTGAGTCGTTGATTCTCAGCTTGGAGTTGAGCTGCTTGAGTATTTGCTTTTGCAATAGCCTTGCCTGCCTTGCCGAGCACTGCCCGAGTGCTCCGTGAGAGAGATTCTGACTGTAGAAGCTGCTGCTGAGCTCTATATAGAGCCTGTGCGCTCTGAGGCGTGCTAAGGAGTATATCTGAGACCTCTGAGGCCTGGGTATCACGTGGTGGTGTTGCTGGACGCCCAGAGACTTGGGATGAGAGCAAGACAAGGTCTGGGTTGTATGGGCAGAGGCCTGACGCCCTCCACCCAGCTCGTATTACTTGCTCAGTTAGGCCTTCCTCTCTTGCCTTGTTATATGATACCACGAAGCGCTCTTTCTTGATAGGTGCTGCGTCACCCAGGGCAGAGAGAGCTCGGATCTCAGATCTATACTTGGTCTTGACAACAGAGAAAGGAGCGAGATCCAGGGGCTGAAGCACGTGTGAGGCGTGAGGGGGGAGGTAGAGGAGCCATATATTGTTCTCCGACAGGTCCACATGAAGTCAATTGGTATATGAGAGCCGTGACCATCCAGGATAAGAAGCCTCCATGTGCCTTGGCGTGGAGTAGTATTTGGTATGAATATACGCTGTAACCACTCGTATCCAATCTGGTTTGACGTCCATCCATTCTCTGACGTTGTATATAGCCAATTAGGTGCTCCTTGGGCTGGAAACCACGTGGATTGTAGATGCTTGCCCTTGAAGATGACGAGGCATTGAAGCTTAGCGCCTGTGGCAGAGACCACCTCAACTATCGATACCCACTCACGATCCTCTGGGGATTTGATATAAGCCTTCTTCTTTGACGAGCTAGCAAGGACTCTAGTGTTTGTACATACCCCAAGGGCGACGCCAGTCTCATCCATATTCCATATATCCTCATACTGTATACCCAGCTCAATTCTAGTACGCTCAAATAGCTCAAGAAAGGCACGAACAGTCTCATATTGAGCTCCTGTAGTCCTTGCCGTCTCAATCGTACGCCCAATGACAGAGGCGACCTGTGGGTTGCGTGCGATGAAATGGGGTACCCATAGTTGACCGAGCGGCGCGTAGTCTCCATTCATCTGAAGTATTCGGGTGGCCATTTCTCGTACACGTGGGTGGGAGGGGGGCTGAGCACGTGTATCCTCTTCAAGAATCCACTTTACTAAGAAGCGCTCTTGCTCCGGAGTCAATCGTTGTTGATTTGAATGAGCTATCGCGTGTGGTTGTTGACCGCGTAGCCGGCCTCGTAGGGTTGATTCAGCTACGCCATACGCAGCAGCAGCCTTCCGTTGGCTTGTAAAAACACCAGAATTAAGATCACGGATAGCTGATTGTATAGCAGCTTCATGGGGGTCCATTTTGAGTAGGTGGAGTTGATAATAGAGCACGTTGAGCGATAGGTGACGCGTTGTGGTGGGGTGCGCGGGAACTATATGTGCGCGGAAAGTATATGGCTTAGCTTAGTACTCATGAAGATCATCAGGCGTGCCTCTTGCACGGTTCATGCATGCAGCGGTCTACCTAGAAACCACATGCCGTACTGAAACCTCTCTTCCGTCCCGCCACGCCGCAAACTCCCATTACTCACTTAGATTCTAATCGTGCGTCAAGGTTAAGGTCGATGCAAGCGCCAGCAGACTTGCTTGGCACCTACGGCGTCTCTGCCGGCTCTTCATTACACACACCACCAAGACGTCAGCCGCACCCTCTATCAGATACTGCACAGACTTCCTCCTACCCACATCTTCACGTCCCTTCGCTTCGTCTTCCCCGGGGCTTGTTTGAATCCCTCCCAGAATAGGCATGGCCCTCTTCTGTTGGGTTACGGGCGTTTCGATGGGGGTGCTGCCGTACGGGAATTCCTCATTCTCCTAGCCACAATCGCCGTCACTGCTGAGGGTCCGAAGCCGTGACCTTTCTTTTAAATGTGCGTATTGCTGAGCATGAGCATACGAGCAAGCTAGCGATCGGCCTCAGAATCATTGTCAGCTTTTACAATAGCGCCTCGGCTGGTGGGTGATTGGCGCGAAGGGGCCGTATCCGCGTCCGCGATTGCCGTTGACCCCATTTACAATGAAA
The DNA here is from genome assembly GCA_039634465.1 of Didymella pinodella. Taxonomy (NCBI): domain Eukaryota; kingdom Fungi; phylum Ascomycota; class Dothideomycetes; order Pleosporales; family Didymellaceae; genus Didymella; species Didymella pinodella. The sequence continues at coordinate 1,952,050 of CP113345.1, forward strand.
AGCGCTTGGGCATCATGCGTTCGCTGTAATTGAAGGTCCAAACTGTCCATGTTATATCAAGGTCACATCCCACGAGGCTGAAAGGTCCTTCAAATCCATCGATTCACCGCCCTTGCGTCCTTCACCGGTGACCTTCCTGAAAGTGTTACCTAAGTCTTGTTTTGCCATTTTCAGAATGCATCAATTTCAGCCATTCGTTGCCCAGTATAACCATAGTACGGAAGCAATTCTGCCGGCCTCCCCAGTGAATCAGGTGAACGACGAGGAGGACAATCGCTTTTGCTTCCCAATTGGATGGATAAGCAAGTTACTTCTCGTTGGGCAAAACGATATCCGTGATATTCCACAGCCTATGTTCTGGCTAAAGCAAGTATGTTTGCCACGTTGGTTTCTTCATACCCATTCCTGATGAATACAGGAGACATGCACGAGTACAGAAGTTCAAACAAACGATCAGCTTACGTTTGGCACTCTTCAAGTACAGTCGCCAGCTCTGGCTGCAGAAGATTTGGAGCATGATCCCAATTTTAGAAACCTGAGACAGCGTGTTTCTTTAATCAAGCGAGCCTTGTTGGGCTGGATCCCGAAGATACATCACCATAAGCGCGACAGCCGTTCCAATTCGGCTGACGCAGGGGATGACGGGATTTCGCTTGAGAAGAATCAAACTAGCCTAAGTAGGGCTTCAGCGCATGAAGAGAAGGAAGAGACCTGGGTGGAAAAAGAGGAAGCTTCCGAGGTCACGTCATGGACGGTAGGTGGCGTTGTTCATAAAAAAATCTCTTGCAAAGTAATAAGGACCAGTTCATTCGGGGAGGTCACTGTGACACGGGAAGCATTCTATTGCGAAGTCCAGACTTGTGGAAGACTTGTATTCCAACAGGTCGCAGGCCACTTTTGCCGTTTACTATCTCGAGGTTGAGCGGCGATTTTGTCTCAAGCTTGGTTCTCATACAACAATTGAACAATTATGTACTGTAAGCAAAATCGACAAGAAATCGACGAGAAATCGACGCATGCACGCGGATCGATCACAGCTCAGGCGCCCAGGCACATGGGTACTCCTGAGGATATGAGAAGAGGGGCGGTCAGCGTTTCGAACAATCCTGTGCAACTTCCGCCTCTCGTATGTTTCCTGTAGTGATCGTCCGCATCAACGATTTTCAATCATCTTTGAAGCTAAAATGAACCGTAGAATTTACATGTGTTCCTTCACGCTACACTAGGCGATATGACTGCATGTTGGTACATCGATTCCCGCAAGACTTCTGTTACCGGTTATGCAGCTGTCTTTTTAGAAAGCACTGCGATGCTGTCCATACTTCTACACCAACACCTTGCATCGACCTATCCATGAAGGGCGATTACTCCATGCATATGCGGGAATTAGTGAGTTTTGCAGGTTTCAAATGCGCATAAACACGGGTGTTTGTACCGCGATGTATCTTTCAGGAACAGCCCCTTTGTACCCCTCTTTATACCAAATACTTCAACTCCAAGCTCCCGATACGATATTCGCCAGCTACTATGTACCTTGCACGTATCGGGCCAAGACCACTTTGCTTAGTGCCAAAGTTGATAAAGTGTATGTAACCCATTGCATTCTGTTGCTTCTTATATGCATCAAGTTGTCCTGCCCCAATCCTTTATCATCTATCATTCATGAATCTAACTCACCCACCATCCATCACCACGTACCCGGGAAACGCCCAGAATGAAGGCAAGATCTTGTGTTCACGAGTCACAAACGTAGTGCTGACTCCCGAGGTTATTTAGGTACCCCTTACGAATCCTATCCTACCTTAGGAAGCGACGACTCGCAACTATTACCTGCCCGCCGACCCACAGCGCGACACTTCATAAGATCAATGTCACACTACCAGAACATTGGCGAGACGCCCGGGCTGCAAGCCCGCAGTTCGGCTGATCTCTGTCAGTTGAATACTTTGGCGTATTCACGATCGCGCAATGATGTGGAAGAACGACGTAGATTCCCGAGCGGAAATGACACCAACGCGTATTACCTGGAGTCCGAAGACTACGGTGCACCTCTGCTGGCAGCCAATTCGATGCCTGTATCTTACCCAGCCTCGCTTGTCAAACCCTACTCTTCCTCCAATTCAAGCGACATATCACCGCCGGATTGTCCTCAAACCAGAGATGTATATAATATCGACTGCCGTGGTGAAAGCAATCAGTTGTCATCGGAGATAATGCCAAGAGCGACGAGTTCCCTCCAAACAATCACACCCGAAGCCACTACTTCCCGGCCAGAGCTCTGCCTCCCCGACGTCGACACCTGCGACTACAAGGGCTTCCTCATTAGTGTTCCCAATTATGCTGGGGATATATCTGTGAAGCTGCGAGAGTGCCAGATGTCTATAATCGACGCAGACGGTGTGTCCTACCCAGACAGGCCCATAGAGACCCATTACACAAAGCCATTTCACGGCATGACCTGTCTCTTCTTTCACACCCCACCAGTAACACGAGATACGATAGCCAATAAATTCTTTGTCTTTTCATTGGTTGAGAAAAACAATCTGGTCATCGCTGGGGTAGCTCTGCGAACGCTTTATCTCATGAACATCGAGGGACTCTCTTATTCGCCAAAACTTGAGCACCTTGACGAAGAGTACCGCAGTATTCTATCTGGATTGTAATTGCACTCACAAATTCGCTTATAGATTAGCGCTAATGCTTCGCAGTGTGACGAATGCAGAGCCTCGGTGTGTTCAAGTCAAACCCAGCCTTATCACGACCGTACGTCCATCCAGCAATGCAGATGTACTAAGGAACGATCAAAAAGGAGACCACCACAAAATCTCACGACCATCAGGACAACAGGTTGGCCCCACGGCATCCCAGGGTTTCAGGCAAGAGTAAGCGCCCCGAAACCTCAGGAATGCGCACCAGAACTAACGCTGAGAAGCCAAGTACCACTTCGCTCCTTCCCTACTGAGCTTCACTGGGGCGGAGTGGAAGTTGTGGTATGTCCCAAGTTTCCTCTGTCGAACAATATTCAACTGCCCACGGAATCCATGACAGTATGGAGTCTTGTTGGGTGGTTGACTAGCCGTATCTACAGTAACGATAGCAACAGCGTTATTGAAGAGCGAGCTATTCTGCAGAACATCTCTGAATGGGCTGCAAGAATATATAGTGACCTCGATACCGACAACGAAAAACGGCGCGTTTTCTTGATCAGCTTGATTGGAAGGCAGGTGAAGTTAAAGTCGTGTGCTTCAATGAGGCTATGTGGCATGCGTAGAGGCAAGTTTGTAGTACAAGATAGAGAGGGGAAGGGGAGTAACGAGGTGGTTCAGATGGATGAAATTGTGGGAGAGTATGTAGGACCGGAAAGCGTACAACCACAAGCATTGACGTAGTCGTTATCAGACAGCAATAGAGGACTAGGGGAGGTAGTTGAATCGATGCGCTCTACTTTTCTGACTCGGCTCGTAAGTAGACCGAGATGTCTGAGTACGAATCATGTCTGACGGCAATTGCTAAGAACAAGGATGAGCGAGAGGGGGCGAAGCCAGCCACGTCCTAGGTCTGACCAAGCGCTTGGCACTGTGTCACGACGGGAGGCAGGGATGCGTCTGATTGCAGTCAAATTCCGTCCTTTCATCACGCACTATAGACTTTCCGAATTGCAGCTTGTGTAGTGGAAGTATTGATTTGAACTGACGCGAAAGGTCTCTTGGCTTAATGGGGAAGTCCACTAAGATTCGTCATGACCAATGAGTTCCTTGTGAAAAGGAGCCGTGCTCCGATGAGCAGGCAGCGGCAGCATACACAGGTCTCAAGTGCGCGACAAGCCTTTTCGCAAGCGTCACTTGCAGCTGAGTGCGCCATAGTCGCCGGACGCCTCTTTGCCAGTTGCGGGGCAAGGAAGTGGAACGATCGAAAATGGTTTCTTATGGTGATGAGGCTTGACGCCCCCTGTGCTGACGTTTCTGAACGTGCTTTATCTGTTCGATGCATGTGTATGCGATGCACGCGCAAATTTGAACTATACGCTAGAAAATAGCCCATGTAAGCTATCAACTCGACCGTACATGTGAACGAACAAAAGCTGGGCTTTCTCTCGAACGAAGTTACATTCCTCAGGTCCACTACCTACCCCCAAATCAAAATGCTGTCGACGAAGGCACCGAATGTACAGAACGCTGAGAACACAAGGGTGTTAGAGGAGTATGTTGTACCGGAGAGCTACTTGCCGTTCGAGGAGTTTCTCGTCGAGGGACAGAAATTGGCTTGCGACCTTGGAATAGTAACGGGGGCAGAATCTGATACACAGGCAGCCTTTCTAGGGTCCATTCCGGGCATTCCAAGTCTTTTTTGTGTACAGGTGACCTGCCCTCCTATTAGTCAAGAAGATCTGAAACGGAAGCCCTGGATTCTCATGTGTGCGTTCATGGTGGACAAGCGAATAGTCCGGGGTGCTTTTATCACGAACTTCGATGGTTTGAAATTCCTCGCACAGGGCGCACTCGAGAGCGACAAGAACAGGCAGCTTGTAACTTACTATACTACCCTACGGGCTAGGCAGCGTCACCCCAAAATTCTTATTCAATACAATGCTGACTTGAAGACAGTATTGTCAATACATCTGAGCTCAACTACCGCATCGAAGCAAGGCTCGTAGCTGCCTATCAGGAGAGACTCACTGTTTTGTTGAACCCGGAAGACCTTGAGCAGGCAGCTCAAACGGTATGCCAACGTCACAAGGAAGAATATCAGCTGCTACAACGCTTCACGCTTATGGAATTCACATACGATCGCATCTGGCCAGATAATACCCGGTGTCCTCCTGTTGCGCGCAGTATTGCGGCTGAGGAGATGGGCCGACCGTTATACCAAGACCTAAAGGTGAGGTTGGCTGTACCGTCGGCTCTGCTCAACCAAAGAACGCCTGTATCGTTAAAACCGATGTTACGCTTTCCTGGCGGCGGGGGTGTATGTATCCCCCATCAAACTAGCCAGATAGTAACTGATTGCTTTTAGAGTACGGGTAATGGGCTGGGATGTACCTGGCTTTACCCAGCAGACCTTCAGCAAGCAGAGCAGCTTGGGAACGCTTTCGTCTGTGACATTGAACTACCTTTGCTCCCCGAGTCGAATGGGACCGTGATCGTGGAATGTCTGCAACGGTCCATGTCATGGCTGGTTGATACGCTACAAATCAAGTTCGAAGGCGTTAATCGAGCATGGCTGATTGACTGGAGTTCAGTGTCATTGTTCGGCGCGAGCTTCGGTGGTGGTATGGCAATGTTAGCATGGATGACCGCGTCTCGTTTTCGGGTACGGGAGTTGGTTCTGCGAGCTCCACTTCTACGAGACTATCGTCGTGACCCTGGAGATTATGCTGGTATACCCATTAGCTACGAGCGTGCGTCTACAGACAGTCTCGATGTACTGAAAATCCTTGAAAGGATGCCGTATGTGTTACCCCGATCAGGATCCGAGCCTCCAGAGGGCATGTATACCGGCCCTATGTTTTCAATATCTCATCGTTTTCTTGAGATTTGGAAAGCAAAGACTGTGGAGGATTGGCTGCTGGGCAGGTCTGAATGTCCTGATAGGATGACTAGAATCTTCATTCGCCATGGATCGGAAGACAAGCATGTCGATTTTCGGGACACAGTGGACGCTGTCAAATGGATGAGGAGTAGGTGGCAGACTGAAATCGATTTCAAGGTGCAGGCTGGCAAGGCACATTTATGGGATGCTTGGGAGCCGCTTTCTTTTGAACAGAAAGCTTTTTTTTGAAATGTCAAGAGAATGAATAGAGGATTCCATACGGAATGAATGCCTCTCTCTCAAGTGGCACCCTCAATTGACTGGCGCTGACTGGTGACCCACCCCTTTTTAGCATCACTACGTGGCATCTGCTCTAGAGTCATCCATAGCACATGCTGTCGGTACTCCTCACTATAGGTTCACGGTGAATGCTCGGATCTGCTCCACGCTAAGCCCAATTAAGATAGCTTCCCCAATTTTACGTGTGTAGGCAACTCACAATCAGAAGCATCAGGGGTCCGCAGCTCCAGGTTGAGCATCGACATGACCACACCTGATGCGTCCAGTTCGTTGCCATCGTTAAGGTCTGTGCTGCCGGATTATCCGGATCCCTTCTACGACAATAAAGACGGCCCAGAGGCAATAAACAGTCTCATCCACCCCCTTCCTAACAATTCTGGGTTTTGCCTCAACATAGCAAACAAAATACTTATAACCACTGAGATAGAAACGCGATAGAGCAGTAGGCAGGATGATGAGCAGGCAGAATTCATCTCTTGGGTAGCCCCTGATATACGAGGAGGGTGCAAGATATTGGCTACAGCTTCAGCAGTCTAAATGTCTCAAATTCAGATTTTAATTAGGCTGTTTCCATTTCTATTCTTTACTTACTATTAGGGGATGTACCTGTTATTAAATTGTTAAGCGCAACGTAAACTTTCTCCCATCCTTACAAGTTGAAGCACGCTGCTGATTTGGAGCTTTCTAATAGAAAAGTAATAACTATTGTCTAAGCTCACACGTGCATAGAAGATCATTTGAAATAACTTAAAGATCTCTTTTTAGCAACTGCATAGAAAGAATCCTATTTGTGCTTTGCTATTGCTAGCTACCCTATCGGCGCACGAACAACCTTACTGGTCTTGTCTTCCCTCCGGTGGGTATCGTAGCTCATTAGCTGTAACAAGCGTATTCTTGCTGCAATTGTAGATCTGTGAATGTTTGCTGCAGGATCATGCAGTCCGCTAATCAATTAAATTGTATCAACAGGGTTCGAAGTAATGAAACGCTTAGGAATTAGTGAGTGAACTGATGACAGGTTGAATTTCAACACCATTGGATTAGCTTTTCTATTAATGGCGCATCATGCTAGGGTTTAATCATAGCGTGTGGATATTGGTAGCGTTCTCGCTGTCAATTGTGTTGTCCTTGCAGAGCTCGAGAATATCATGCCACACTATGCACCTAGAAATGATATTACCGCCTTAAGGGGTATAAGCAAGGGGCTGTTCAACTCATGCAGGGGTAATACGCGTTTCCAGTTTATGCCGCACTTGCATTGCACTTACGTACGCAGCTAGTTCTACCTAATATCTAATCTCCCTTAAAATACATATCTACCGCCTTCGTTAGACAACAAACACTTATTTTGCAACAGAATAATGCCTACCTGCTTGTAGACAGTCTTGTAAAACCATCTAATCCAATTACGACCTTCGTCCGCTCGACAAAGACTTGCCAATTCTGTACATGACACCAGGTCCTATTTTATGAACCAAGCTGAACAATACAAAGGACAATAGCTTGTTGCAAATGTCTGAGGAGAATGCTTTACAGTCGCCAAAACTCAACTACAACTTCACTGTTTTGCAAGATAATGTATTCAAAGAACGCATAAGTGCACTGGAAAAGAAGAAGAAGTTGCTGGCCAACAAAGTCGCCACACTAGAAGGTCAAGCAAGGCATTGCGTGAAGGTAATAAGCCCAGCATATATAACAGTAGTTGTGCATTCAATAACACAATTCAGGAGCAAACATTTGGCTGCTGCACTTACAACAAAGTTGCAGCAGCCCGACAAGACTTACCACCACACCAGCACCATACTTCCACGAACAATCCACGTGTAAATCACAGTCAGCCTCTGAAATCAGCTAGGAACATTTTCGATGGCATCCACAACCAAGTTGAGGTTAGCAACAACTCACAGACTGCCTGTGAAAGTCCGACCTTGCAGACATACCTCAGTAACACTGGCAAACCAAGGAGTAGGACAGTAGAACCAAGAGCTGAATTATCACAGCCTTCGAAAGTTGAGGGAAAGTGCGTGATTTCTAGACGGGAAAACGAGAGCCACCTAGCTCCGTACATCCAGAATGGCCAACACGGTCCTGTCAATCACTCGACATGTGTTGTAGAGATTCCTGGAAACAATAAGCAAGTCTTGATGAGTTTTGAACTCTCTTTGCCAGTCGTTCTTGCATCTGGCGAAGCAAGACGTCGCTTAAAAGACGTCGTTGAAGTTTTAAGCTGCTGTGCATGGTTGCGTCCCGAATTGGAACGCCAAGTTCAGGCAGAATGTCAAAGACTCCTCACGATCGTCGCACGACAAGTCAGAAGTATTTTTCCTAAACTAGGAAGGAACCGCCTACAGCTTTACCTTGCATTTCTAAGCTCAATCGGTTCCAATGTACAGTTGCGAAGAGGAGGCCAGGTCCAATTTCTAGACACACACCAGGGCAAGGCTATCGTGAGAGAAAAAGGTACGATACGCTTGTTAGACTGTACGAGTATCACTGGAGCTGCGAATCTATCATCTGATATGGTAAAGAAAAGTGGAAACAACCTCAGTGCTGCCAGTACATCTCCACCGCTTATAAACCAAGATTCGTTTGTTAGAGAAACACCAAATTCAGTGTAAGGCGTTCATGGCTTCCAATGTGTTAGACACTAACCTTTAATAGGGTCACCGTTCCCAAGCCTTCAGATTTTCGGAAACACCAGTACTACAAAGTAAAACCAGGACTCAACGGAAAATATCGTTGTCCTATAAGCAATTGCATGCCTGACGGCTTTGCCAAAAAAAGCTTCTACGAGCAGCACTTAGACATCCATCTAAAACCCTATCGTTGCGACCAGAAAATGTGCCTCAATCTCTCTTTCGCAAGGCATCAATATCTTCTTCGCTATAAGAAAGATATTCATGCTGCAAGGCATTACAATTGTCATCGTAAAGATTGCAAGCGATCGAAGTTTGGCTTCAAGAGCTTTCGTTATCTGCAGGGCCATTACAAGCGTTTCCACAAAACGAATATTCCGTCGATACCAGAAGCATGTCAAAAGGTCAATGATGAGGGTAGTGCCTGATTGCCTGGAAATGAAGGCTCTATAGGATAGGGGATACCGGCGCTCAATGTTGTATGCAATCGTGAGGCCCATGTTTCGTTACTATAGTTTCTCATTAGGAAGGTTTAGCTAGTATACCAAGAATCATGTATTCAAGTGGCGTTTGCTTGATAAGCGCAGAAGTTTTGTTAAACTATAGCAGTGTTGCTGGTTCATAAGTCCAAACTCGACAGAAGGCATAAACGTCAAGGCCAAACTAGGCTGCTGATCCGGCAGCTTTACAAACTTGTTGAACTGAGTCGCCTTGGCCGTGGCACGAGGCTGATACCGAGCACTTACATTGTATGTATATCGGCACCACCATGGTCTTAGGAGCGGGATAGTTGTGCGGCAGGAGATTTTGTTAGTTGAACAACCTCTGGTGTGCAGGTGCCTGTGGTACGCTTGCGGTGTTTCATGAACGTGCTATGGCCTCTGTCCGCTGAGGGTGCACATTACTTCGGTGAATGAGAAGGGTCGCTATTATGTTGATAACAACCACTCCGTGGAGAACAAGACCGGGTATTGCTACCAGTCTGGGCTAATGAGGTCCATTGCTGGGACTACCTTGCGCATTCCATTGAGGAACCTTGAAGTGCATCTGACCATCCTTGCGACTTTTGTTCTACTACCAATCATTCCCCGTGACTAATTGTCATCGACCGCCCATATACTTGTGTATTCGATGGTCGGGCGCGTCATCTCCGTCAGCGGAGAGGGTAGGGAATACAGTAATTGGATGATTTTCTAGCGCAAATCTTCGGGACCTTGAGGTGGATAGTGTCGTTGGCCGAGATTGAAGCTGTCGGCTATGTGAAGTTGTGCGGGTGTAGTGATTGACATGACACGTAAGGTAAATGAGGCTAGACCGCAATAAGCACGCGCGAAGATCACATCCGCATCCAGGTCTGCGGCCTTTGAACAAGCACAGCGCGGCAAGTTGGTATTCATCGACGAACAAGGTAAGTAACATTAGACGCTTGGATGAGATTTCTTTGGCGTATCAACCAGGAACACGTCTACAGCAACAATTGGCCGTCCTCCAGCTCATCCAATTAGCCGACCTCGTCTATTACTAGCAGGGTAACTTGGTCGGATGCTCGGGAGGGGTCAGGGCTGATAACGTGCCTTGCACGATTATTGACGCCAGCCCCTGCTTGCAGAAATACAATAATGCTAAGCGGATACCGGAGCTCTTCCCTGTACCGAAGAACTAAGGCCTTCCTCGAGCCTTCCTATATATGGTTGCATCGTCAGTCGCCTCCATTTCAGCTTGCATCCCCCAGCGAGACATCACCACGACCACGAACGAATCAATCTCGCATATGCACAACCAGTTTTCGACAATGGAGGTAGATCATACTAAGTCTGTCACTCCAGCACGATCAATTGTTGGTATTGACTTTGGCACAACCAATTCGTCGGTCGCGTACCTCGTTCCCACTGATGGGGTAGCCTCAGAACAGTCAGTTCTAGCCCAAACGAAATGCATTTTCAACTACCGAGGTTTTGATCCTCATCCGGAGATGCATACGATCAGACCCTCAGATATCAGACAAGTACCCACAAAGCTACTTTTTGTTGATTGCGCAACGGCAGATTGCGCTGAAGACACCCATGGTCTAGATAGTGACGATGGCGACTCGAGCACTGATGATGAGAACGAGCCAGACAATTGCACGGGTTCCCACACACCGGCTGGGGTGGAGTGTTACTGGGGGTATGAAGTCGAACAAGCCCTCAACTCGGTGGGTGTTTTAGATGTGGTGCACCTAGTCGCGGACATGAAGCCAGGGCTTGTTTTCAATGGCACTGATCACGGCGGAGCGGGAACACAAACAACCTTAGAGCGACTCCGTAAATTCTGGATTATCGAGACCGATACGGACATCTACCGACGCTTCCTTGCACATTTGTTAGATCACACAAAACAGCAACTTCAGGCCTCAGATGAGCTCCACCAACATACTGTTGTGCAGTTCATTCTAGTTATCCCTCTTGAATGGTCTGTCAGTGCACGAGACACGATGCGCGTCGCCTTGCAGGATGCTGTCAGGTCTGTTGAGCTATCGAAAGGCAAGGACTCTGGGGGTTTGATGATCTCAGAGCCGAAGGCCGCAGCGGAATGCATCCTTGCAGAAACAGGGACTGTGCTTAATGTAAGGATGTCTATTCAGTCTACTACATGTTGCTTACTGAGGTTGCTAGAGCGATAGTACAATCATGTCACTTAATGTGGGTGGACACACAATCAATGGCGCCTTGTACAGACATTGTGATGGTACTCTTACGCGATTAGACGAGAAGGTCTTTCCCTCAGCTAGTGAGTTGAATAAGAAGGCCTAGTGGCACAGCTGACTCGTCCAAGGTCACCCAGGCGGCGCGATTGACATAGATAAACGTCTGAAGGAGATAGTTTACAAGAGACTTGTCAAAAACAAGTACTTCTGGAAGGGTGGTCTCTATAAATCACGCAGCACTGTTGCGAGACGCGTAAGAGACATGTTCGAAGTCCATACGAAAAGGGCCATGAAGGAACCAAAATCCTCCTGGCACTTACGGGTTGAGGGAATTCGAGCCAAGGGACAGCATCGCCAAAATTACCTAAAACTGAAGCAGTGAGTGCACTCTTAAGTTGCCAAACCAGCTTATTAAGCTCTAGCTAGCACGGCCTGGAGGAGCATCTTCGAGCCTACGTTTCGAGTGGTCAAGAATGTTCTTAAACATCACCCTGATCTAGCAGAGCGTCACACCTGGTGCGTAGACAAAGTGATGCTCACAGAAGATTTCGGAGGCTCTGCGTCACTCGGGTCTTATCTGAGAGATTTTCTATCAAGCCGAAAGGGCTCCGGAGTACGAGACATCGGCCTCGTAGCTTCACGAGATGCGTCAGTCCAACCCACTTTCGCCTGGGATCGCAGAAAGACTGACAATCCAATAGATCCACTGCAGTAGCCAGAGGCCTGGTGCTATGTGCACTGAAGAGGGGAATCAAACCCACTCTGCAGGTACCAGGGGCATCCGTCGCCGGCCGAAATCCTGCTACCTGGAAAGGAATATTCACACAGGAACAAGCGCATCGCACGCATTTTCTGTTGTACGCTGACTATGAAGGCATGCGGCACGATATCCTCCGTTCCCTGGAGGTGACGAACTCTTTCAGCGCCTTGCTTCGCTCATTTGAGCTAGAAGCTAAGTGCGTTCCCGATGTACGCCGACAAATGGCAGCCCGGAAGTGGCTACTGAGTTGGGACCTGATGGATGGCACCCGTACCTGCATCACTATCGACAAAGAAGATGCTGACGGCGAGCCCGCATTTGTCAGTATGATGCGCTACCTTGCGCAGAACAGTACAATCAGTCGTGAACCAACCACGATTGTCGAAGTGCTGATGACGGCTGATATAGGCGGCTCGGACGCATAGTCCCGTATTTCTATCTTTAGTGTAAATCCGCCAGGATCCATCTGCTAGATAAGGTACTGTAGCTAGCTACACAGAGCCTTGATGACTGCAAGCGCGCAATCTATCTTCTATGCTCCAATTAATGACATCATATTGTGACGCATACAGGTGACCTATAGAGTTGGACTCAAGCTCACCCAAGTATGCTACAGGTGCTGGTAGGCTACATGGTCGCATCCGACGTTTCGAATCGTGAATCAGTGCATTCTGAAATGAGTATATTGCGTATCTAATACACTCTGGGTATTCAACCACTGGCCCGCGATCAGGTCGAAGGTCACATTTGACCAAGGTCCTCTTGTGCAAGCGTGTGGTTGCATCGCAAGCTTCCTGACGCATGATAGGCATTATAGTCAATCCGTGTCGATTCAAGCGAGCCGGAACGCACGGTGTGATAGGACGCTTTTTCTTCTGGGTGCTCGGGATTCTCTTATTCCGCCTGTAAATCAACAGTTCTAGCATGCATCGATTAATGTGCATGCGTAGCTTAAGTCCATCTTAATACTCTTGTGTGTGAGAAGGTCGATGTATAGGTGGGGTTTAATTCCATGTTTAGCTCCGGAATTGTCACACTTTTGCAATGGGACACATGTTTCGTACGTTTAATTGCTTGTTGTCTCTGTGCAAGCTTAAGCAGGGTTCCAAGATAATCAACTAATGTTGCCAGTGAATAAGAGTTATGTCACTTAGCTGCCTTTCACCAAGGTCAAGAGGAGGAGCAGCAATATGCAGAGCTATCCTTGCCTATAGGTTGCACGCATTACAGCGTCTCAATCACAGCACACTTCTGCCCAGACTCAAGTTCGGCAATGCTACTCCAGTCGGTATTTTGCCGGTGATATTTCTTGTACTTTTTTTCCTTGAAGATAAAGCCTTGAAACGAATGCTCCTGCCGGCTCCGTTCCACTGCTTTGTCTAGCATAACATCAACAAGCGGTGGGCGCCCGGTCCAGAAGCTAGGTCCCCCAAAACATCTGAATACAAATTGGACGAGGACCCTGCTACTGCGTCTGCAGCTATAGTATTCAGAATTCTCTGGGGGAAATTCAGTAAGAACATCCAGATTTAAAAGGAAGATAGGCCTAAGGTTTTGAAGCTGTGTGATTGACCCGTTAATCCCTCGGATGTTCTGTGCGCGTAGACTTCTAATCTTTTTTGCTGGGTCTCTCCAGTAACAGAACTTTGTTTGTATCTCTTGTTTATTACAAGAGAACAAGTAACAGAAATCTTCGCCTAGAACCTCAGGCACGTCTAGCCTGCTTATAGCTAGCATGAGCTTTTTTGATTGAGATTCTCCGCGTAGGCTTAAGTGAAGCAGTTCTTCTTTATACTGGAGGTCCCCAAAGCGGTCAAAAGCAGCCAGTACAAGGCGAGATTGTGTTCTGTCTCTTACAATGCCGCTCAGAATGTCTAGATCAGCGCCGATAAGCGCGATATTTGCGTATTTGGCGCCGTCACTCTCCAGCCAATTTACGCTCTTAAATACAGCAGTCCATACTCTGTCATAAGCGATAGAATCAAAATCGAAAACAATTGATGCATTCGAGGCCGACGAAGGAAGCAGATATGTTGTAATGTTGTTCCACAGCTCTTGAGGAAGGAAAGGAAGGGGGGATAGCATTACTGTTTGCGCGACCGTTTGGGTGGCCTTCTGAAGAATGCAGTGGCGATCGCTAGAGATTTAAAGTGGGAGTGTGTTGATAAGCACTGCCAGATTAGAGCCTTGTGTGGTTGGAGTCCACACTGGCGTCGCAATGCGCGCCGCAGCAAGCTGCCTAAGCTGGGTCTAGCTAATTAGACCAGCCTTTGCATCTGCTCTACCTAAACAATAAATCTATAGCTTAAAGTCACTTCTAGCTTGGATTTCCTCTTGTCTAGGACGCACTCTTTGCAGAAGGCTTCAGCGTAGAGGAGCTGCTGCTGATAGAGTTGTTGAGAGTGAATTGTCGCAGAACGCGTCACCGCCTACTGCCATGGGACCAATTAACCAAGCTGGGCGGGGTACTTTTGGACCGAGGGCAGTTTTGTAGTGCCTCGCAATACTGCACTTGATTGCAAAGCCTAAGCTTGTGAACCGTGCGGGATGTAGTCGTGTAAGGCCAATGCTGGATCGGAAGTTTAGACGATTCCGCATTGGCATGCAAGGTTCGTGTAGGCCAGAAGAAGAACCCCTGTGCCCGCATTCCCCGTGGTATACCACTGTTGATGCAGCATTCTGCATCGGCTCTTTCATACGCCCGCTTCACCCTAAATCCCTTGCGGGATACTGCGAAGCTGCTAGCAATTGATGGTTTAAGGCATGCACCAATAAACTTATATTGGTAGAAAACGAAGGTGTATCCCTGATCCAGCGATTGACCTTACACGACTACATCCCGCACGGTTCACACGCTTGCTACTAGTGTAAAGTTACGTTGAATGTAAGCTTAGTCGTTGTGGCTTAAATCACAGGTGATCGTTACGGTAGACACGAACCGCGTTTCGAAATCACTATTTCGGGATCGCTTAATCGAAAGATATTGATAGGAGTGAGGACGTCGCATGAACCATCGTTGGATCGCCGCCACAAGGCTGTGAATTGCTTGTAGGCGTGTCAGTAAGGCTGGATGGTTACCACTACCACGTTATAACTACTAGAACTGTCGCGAGTGGCTTGGAGGGAGGCATGGGCCGGTTCTCGCCAGAGATCGCTGTTTTCCGCTGTCCAGTGAAGAGGGAGAGCTCTCCTAGTACCTGTGGCTGGAGTAGATGGGCATACAGATAAGGCGAGGCAGAGCGGCGTACCAGTCGCCATCTCATCCTACTCACGAGTGAAGGGCGTAACGAACACGGGAGTGCATGCCAGCGCCTCTGTGGTTGTGGCTTGCGAGTGAAGTACCACATCTCTGAGACGGTCATGCGCAGGGGCTTGGGGAGAAATTCCTTAATGAGGTTCATCTGAACCTCCAGTGTCAAGCCCATGATGCGATCTCCGAGTAGCCCTCGTCTTGGGACAGGATGGGCTCCTCCACCATTTTCGGTTGCTGCGATCTCGTTTACCAGTGGTGCAGCTTGCCATGCGTCTTTGATGGCTTGATGTGTGGCGAAAGAGTGTCCCGCCTCAATTGAAGCGTGTTTATGAAGTCTGCACGCGCCTCTAGGTGCGCAATCTCCTGGTCCACAGTCGTGTCGTGCCCGGCCACCTGCTCCTTATACGTGACAGCCGTGTCTCTTCGAGCCGGAGACGGTTTGCGCGAGACAGATGTTATCGAAGAGATACGTGCGCTGTTCTCGAAATGCTATAGAGTTACTCTTGTGAGGGGCAAGAGGAGAGAATGCCTTCAAGGGAACGGGCTCGTCGATATCCCGGGATGCGCGGACTTTGGCGTAGCGGGGTGGGAAAGTCGACTGAGCGCGTGGGGCGCTTGCGAAGTGCTGATATACAGACTACAGGCAAGATCAATGCAGGTGCAGTTGTTGTTGGGGGGGGGGGGGGGGCTGCAGTGCTAAAAAGACGGCCGGCGTCTCTTTGCCGGACGGACGGCCTCGAAGTCGAAGGCCGGCCGTTTCGCAGATCGAAGCGGCTTTCAGTGCCCTCGCTCGCAGCGCTCCTGGCGAAGCGGGCTGAGCGCGTGCGCTTTCCCAGCCCAGCACAAGATTTTATACGCATCGTGAGATACACGTTGCTAGGTGGTTCAGGAAGGGATGATGAGAAGTGGCGGGTGATTTGACAAACTCTAGTGTATTTGTTGGTGACAGATCGCCCGGGCCGCCGTTGGGAGTTGGGAGCGACACACCTTGGCAAGAGTCCGTCCCACTAGCCACTCCGGCCCACCCCACTGCGCTGCACTAATCAGACACTCATTGCCGACCACCACATTTCAGACAAACTAGAAGTTTTGTTGTTTGTGTAATTACAAGGCAAACTAACAGACAGGAGAGTTAGGGGAACCGAACAATTTTCGGACGTAAGTCCAGCAATCGTCTCTTGCCGTCGATAACAGGACGCATTTTACAGCTCCGCTTGAGCTGCGAACAGTCCGAATTGGCCGCTGCCCCAAATAGATCCACTCCAGCTCTGGTAGCTTACTGGTGTACCTTGCGGCCAACTCAACCATGTCATTCGAATGCTGCATTTCCCATGCTCGGTCCAGCTTCTCATCAACGTTGCCTTCTTGAAAGTACGGACGAGCAAGAACTGTGTCTAGGTTGCGAAGCACCCTATGCTCATAGTAGCACTCTGGGTCTTCTCCAATTTGAGTGATGTTGTTGTGCCTAGTATACGTTTCTCGAGAGAAGGCGAGCTTGCGAAGCTTTGGCAAGTTCCGAACACAGTCTTGCATCGCAGCATGGTTGATAAGCCACGAATGTCTCCATCCTGCCTGGCATCCCGAGCTTAGAGAGAGTTGTTCCAATGTGCGAAGGTTGGATATTTGTTTGAGCGCGGTGAGTGGAATGTGATCTTCGTCCTCGGGCCACCTTACGCTCAGAGAACTGATGCACTTGAATCGGCTGAGAAGCAACGGGAACACTTTCTCCTCCAGGAAATCAGGTGCTGCGCCATCAATCCGCAACTTTCGGATATGGGAATTGGCCTGGAGAAAGTCTAGGGAAGGTATCTTTATCTCGTAGCCACAGCAAAGCCATACAAAAGTCTCGAGGTTGGGCAGATACCCGCACTTGCGAAAGAATTCTGCAACTACCTCATTCTTGCAAATATCAATTTCCAGAGAACGTATTGGGCTAGACGCAACTGGTTGCACCAGGATGTCAAGCCACGCCGAGTCGTACTTCGTAAGACTGCCTATATGAAGATCCTGTAATCGCCGGAAAGACGGATATCCATTGGACAACTCAGGGAGCGGGACTGAAGGACCTGGACCTATGTCGGGTGATGCCCATGCAAGAGACTTCAGGGCTGGGGATGCGAGGCAGAGCAGGCTACAAACAACTGGTGCTGTGTGTGTGTTCTCTCTGTGATCTGATACCACATCCAGGTGAAATGATTCTAAACGCCATCTGCAGTTGTTCGATACGAGATCAAGGGAAACTCCCTCACCGATCGAGACGCGATCTAGAACGAGGTGCCGAAGATCTGATGAGACGATGGCCTCCAACAGGCTGCGGTCTAGGGGTATCTTGTCTGCCCAAAACAACCTCTCTAATCGAGGTAAGGCTCGGGTGTTCGAGAGAACTAGACTGATTTGAGGCATGTATACCCCAAAGAACGCCTCACATGCGTGATCCAGACGTGTGTTCCGTACGCCAGTTTCTAGTGCAAGGAACTCCTCGGAAAATTCAACTTTATGACGACTGGTGATCCACCCAGGGTCTGCTGCGACGATTATCTCCCGGATACAGGCCCCTATGGAAGGCGTCCTGGTTTTGCCGTGGTTTTCGGATCGTTGTTTGCACTCAGCGACGAGAACGCCAAGAAGCCCAATAGATCCATCGCTATAGTCTAGCCTGATGGTGGCAAATTGACGAGATCTAGCAAGCTGGCGGCAGTCGTGATTGACTAGGGCGAGGCGTCCCAGATCTTCATCATCGATTAGTTTGACCACGTGCCATACAAGCTCGAGAGGTAAGCGAGACAAGATGAAACTGGTTGAAAAAGGCTGGCCTTCGTTGATGCGATCGAATGAAAGTGGGAACGGTTCCACGATTTCTTTACCGAAGTCGTCCTTTGTGCCGGAGAAGCACGGCATCATCACGTTTAATAGACTGCTATGCTGAGACGATAACATGGCGGTTCCGTGCAGCTTCTGAGCAGCCTTAGATTCGAGTGTTGTAAAGTCGTGGCTCTTCTGAACGCGGGGTACCGGTAACGTGTCCATGCGCAACGCCCGGGGTTCACGTAATTGCATAGCGTTGCGAACGACTCTCAATTATTACACCTGTTCTGCAAAGAAGAACTCTAGGGGTTACCGGCTAGCTTTGTCTGGCCTAGCGAACTTGAGTAGTAGCAATTGGCTGAGCGCAGCAGGGGGTATCCTTGACTGGCAGGGATCTTTTACAAAGAGTCGCTTTGTGCAAAGGGTGAGGGCGGTTTTGCAAGGTACTGGTAATTACATGAGCCTTTTTCTAGAGGAGGGTGTATATAAGAGACCTTTACCCCCACAATCCATCATCTATATAACGGCCTCTTCTGGTTTAGCGCGTGACCATCACCAGCACTCTGGATTGCTGGTGATGGTCATACCAGCCTTGGTCCGGAAGAGGACCTTTAGAAGAGACCTTTACGCGTCACGTTATAATTTATAGATTGTGAGATCTGCACGTTCGGTTGAGGGTAACAGCCACTATAGAGAATAGGAGCCAGCCTTGTTACTTCTATTTCTCGCGTTACACAGGCACTGCCAGGCCTAATGCAAAGGCTCTGCCTTGCGCTGAGCTAGCGCTCCTTCCAACAGAGCATCGACTCTATACTTACACAATGACGAAAGCTGCCTGCAGCTCTTTAAAGATCTACTTTTGGCCTCCAAGACCTGACACGCAAAAAAGGCAGCCAGCTAGGCCTTACAAGACACAATTCTGGAGGCAAAGTGGAAGGAAGCACAGGCATTGCCTTTCTCCTCTCCATACTTCCTTCATAACAACAACTATTGCTATAGCTATACAGCTACTAGCAGTAAGAACTCTCTACGAGTTTAATATCATCAACGACAAAACTGAAAACAAAAAAAGGAAGAAACAATAGGCAGCAATGCACGACGCAGGTGAAAGACTGCAGCTGATAGCACTGTACTTTAGAGCCCTAAGAAAGAGGGATCAGCGAGGCATGCGCAGCGCTCCAGAGCCCTAGGGGCTGCATAAGCATCATTGTATTTATGCTAGCAATAGATAGTGCAACGTAAATGATTAAATTTGAAAAGCTGGTGTCAGTTCACAATCTATCAACTATAACATAAGAGGTAAAGGTCTCTTCTAAAGGCTCTCCTCTGGACCAAGGCCAGTATAACCATCACCAGTAATCCAGAGTGCTGGTGATGGCCACGCGCTAAACCAGAAGAGGCCGTCATATAGCTGATGGATGTTAAGGGCTGACGGATTATGAGGGCTATTGGATTGTGAGGAGCAAAGGTCTCTCCCAAACGCCCTCCTCTAGAAAAAGCCTAGCGTAGCTAACACCAGCTCTCTGAAGTGCCGTTGCTGGTCAGGCTACTGTAAACCAGAAGAGGCCGTCCCATACAGTTAATAGATTGTAAGGGCAAAGGTCTCTTTTGACTGTTACCCTTAAACGCCTGACTCTGGAAAAGGCCACTGTACTTTGTTAAGCCTACCACTCAGTCGCCCCTTTGTAGACGCCTCGCTGCCTTTATCGCGATGTTTATCCTGTTTATTATTAGGATGTGCATGTGAAGGCATAAGTAACTTATAAGCATACGCAAGCAAAATTAGCACAGACAGGTTCGCCTTTGCATTCTTATGCTGCGCGTGGTAAACTCGCTAATCTATATAAGAAGCTAAGTGTCGTCACGTTGTGTTCGTGCCACAAATTCAAATTTTGCTATTCTAAAACGTTATGCGCTTCATTCATCTCGTAAGTTTAGTAATAATAGTAATGCTGTTTCTAACATGAGATAGGAGTTTACTCATGACGGGCCGCTTCTAGATCAGATCCAGGCTGGAATAAGAGAAGAAGAGGCATGATGAGTAGTCCTGCCAAGATTCGGCTAACTCTTAGTAGTTCATCTCGACAGCAAAAGCTTTTCTGTGCTTGCTTGCAAGGGCGGAACCTGAGTATCTAGAATCTGTGCGTCCAAAGCTCCTACCACACAGGCTGTCTTTCGATTGCGGCTCAAATTTCTCTACACAAGCAGCACAGTCTGAGCGCCCGTCGCATCCAGCCAGAGTTGATATCCAGCCGTCCGCCACTTTCCTTCCCACCCACAGCTCCCAACTAGAAACGGACAATGACGGCAACCTCTTTGATACTACATTTGAAGACTACCACTCATTCCATAGGTCTGCCAGTATTGATACTGTGATGACGGACCATCGTGTTGAGGACACTGGCGAGGCACTATTAGAACGCTGCAGGGCCTTCGATAATGCAACGCTTCCAGTGTCTATCAGTTCGAGCGAAGAACCAAACACACTATCTATAGCTTGCGACCCAATAACGGCGTCAAACTATAATGTAGAAGATATAGCGGAGACTCGAGATACTGCAATGCCTCACGAATACGTGTTTCAAGCAGATCCTGCCGATGACGCCCGGTCATGCAGCACTTACTATAGTTGTATTTCACCTTGCCACATATCCAGCAACGCTCAATATGGACAGACATCAGCACAAAGTATGATTATATAAGCGCACAATTCTGATATACTAACTAGCGTAACAGCATTCTCAAGCTCTATGTACAGGGATAAGGCCCTGGACGTTTCCGTAGCCCGCGACTTAGATGGCCAAGCAGGCGCTTCTATGAGCGTTTCAACTCCGTTCTTTTCACCTTCATACATAAGTTCTGCTTCGACATTGCCGTCACCACCCACCTCCGCCCCTAGCCCAACAGCAGAGCAGCGACTAGTTTATCTTCACCCTAATGTCCAGGATCACAAAGCAAGCATTATTAAGCTTGGCGATAACTTTCTTCGGGAAGACGTGGTGACGTTCTTGAGATCATTTTGCCGCAGATGGAGCCAGACAGACCTCAGCTATTGCCCCGTCCCAAGCAGCTTCGATGGCGACGATTCCAAAATGCAAAGCTTGTTTAGACGTTATTACCACGCTGAAGCATTTGGGCGTCGTTCGGATATAGATCGTCTAAAACTTCGATTCTTGAGGATCTTACTTTACCACGATTTCGAGGAACTCTGCATCAATATACAAAGTAATTTAGATAGATATAGACCTCTTTCTCGTGGCCAGCATGCAGCCACTGTTGCTACAGATAAATTCGTCGATGGGCTTAGTAAAGCTTACGGGGAGGATGTCCTCACACGAACAGAACATCAGCTGCGAGAGAGCTTTCGAAAACACAAGGCGATCGGTAGAAGGTGGTC
The DNA here is from genome assembly GCA_039634465.1 of Didymella pinodella. Lineage (NCBI taxonomy): Eukaryota > Fungi > Ascomycota > Dothideomycetes > Pleosporales > Didymellaceae > Didymella > Didymella pinodella. The sequence continues at coordinate 1,973,416 of CP113345.1, forward strand.
TATTGTGGCATCACACTTTGGCCTTGGTATCTTCTTAACTTGTAGCCCCAAATTAGAGGCTAAAATGTAAGATTTCTATGAGCCTTGAATAAATTTTTATCTGACACATCTAGCAATGACCACAACTTTCCTGAGAGAAGGTTTTCAGCCCTCCTTACATACATACTCAATGTATATCCTAGAGGAAGTCAGCTAAGCCGGGAACTTGACCCTTTTGTTCGCTCGATAATCCAAGGAGTTTCGCCGCCCTTATGGCCAACATCAGCATCTTTAGACATTCTTAGCCCCTATAGGCAAGATACCGAGAAGGGCAACCCCGCTAATCTTCGCAAAGAGTGGTTACGGGTAGAAGTGCATGATGAGTTTTATCGTACTTTGTAGGATACACAGAATTTCGATTAGCCTGATCTGGCCGTTGAGCATAAACAGATATAATGATATTGCAAAGGATTGCAGAAGGATACTTCCTGAAATATAATGGCGTTAAGCATTCCTTTTAAGACTAGCGGAACTATCCAGCTAGGAAAGCTCTGTTTCTCTGCTATTTCTGTCAATCTGCGCGCCGACAATCTTCATTGCCCCATTCGTCATGCGCTCCTTACTCCTGGCATGTGTAATCATGCCCTATAAGATACGGATTCTAATTACAATCAGGAATCTACTGACGACGAAGAGCTGCTGGCTAATGCCTGGGCCCAAATGAGAGAAGCAGATCAAAAGGTTGATTGACGAGACCAGAACAGCAACCATTGACTCTGTACAGTTCATGTTCATGGGTAAAGCTTTTCTGTTACTACTTGCATCTGTAGAGGAAGAGTGTCCTGAGTCCATTCAAACGATGCTCCTACCACACAAGCTGTCTTTTGGCCGCCGCTCGAATCCTACCACGTTTTCTTGGAATCTATCGAACGCACAGTCCAAATCTACATCGCACCCAGTCATCGCTCGTGTTAATCATACAGCACTTCTCTTCCTACGGATGTCTTGCGAATAGAAACTTCCAGAACCATAATCTCTTGTCGAAGTACCTCACATCAAGAAATAACAATCTTTCTTACAATACTGGAAATTCTGACGAGGAGATGCCAGACTCTTACGACGAGGATCTAGGCGGGGCACAGACAACACATACAAGATCTGAGCGCTTGAGTAAGGCGTCAGATGTCGTCTGTACAACACACAACTTGCTTGTGGCATCAAACGATGTCAGGAGCGTTATTACAGAGAGTGTCCATCTACCGTCCCGAACGGAACGTCACACTTCATTATCATCATCGCAAACCTCCTCGAGATGGAGTCTGAGCCCAGTGCATGATAGTATGTATACATGGTTCGAGTTATCGCCCCCGGCCACCCAATTCTTTTATGCATTCCAACGGCTTGACTCCCGATTTGGAGGTACCTCTCAGCATGGACTTACAAATCTGCGAAATATCATTAAGCTCGGCGACTCCTTCTTCCAAAAAGACGCAGTGAAATCAATCGACTTCTTCCGCCGCGATTTGGAGCAGAGGGGCATTTGGTATCGCCATCCCTTGAGCAACCCAGCCATCGGCAGCTCTCTGGAGGAGAGCATATTGAATTGCCTCTGCTATGCTAGGACAACCGAGAACAGCACCTTAGTAGATCCTTTCAGACTCACAATGTCGAGGATTTTTCTTTATCATTATATGGAGCAAAAACGCCTTGATCTAAAGAACCGCAACATGTTAAACATCTGTCCTTGAGGTAAGGATATAGCCAGCATCGTAATAGATATGACTCTTAAGGAGATGTATGGCTGTGACGATGAGCTACTTCATTCACAATTAGGCGATAAACGTCGAGAAAGCCTAAAGAAGCACAAGAAGATAGGCAAAAGGTAGTTCCTTGTTGCAGCGTACCTTGGAATTGGGATAATCTTAACTTGCGACCCTAGCCTCAGATCTCGGATGTAAGATTTCACAACACATACAATTTGTTCAATTTGCTAAGAAGATATATAGCAACGATACAACTTTTAACAACAAGATGATAATGGCTCTGCTCACGTACATGATCAACACATATCCTCAAGGCATCCGAATTAATCATATGATGGATCCTTTGGTAATCCGCATGATGGAGGGTGTCTCGCCCACTTCTTGGCTGGGAGCGGAGAAAACGGCTGCTGTGAAAGGATATAAACAAGAAGAGGAGAGGGGGCGATATTGTATGCAAGACCAATGGCAATTCTTGAAGCCTCCAAAGGGCTACATTCAAATTATCTCAGTAAGTTATAAAGGCTGTGGGAGCTAAGAAGGCTTAAGAGCTCCTGATCATAGAAGAAACTGCAAGAGCCAAGATAGACACTAATTAGCATGACTTATTTAGATACTATGCTGACATGTCTCCAGGCCTGACAGCCCGGAAATCGCTTACTCACAATCATAATCACAGGTCGAGTTACAAAGTTAGGAATCTCAAAGCACAACTGCAGGCATACTTACTAAATATCGTGCCATGCGTAACAACGCAATACCGTGTCTCTAATTAAACTGCTGCAAATGCTAATTGTTTTTGCCTCTACTTCCGATCCGTGTTTCATGAAGCATATGGCATGTATTCTCTTTTAGACGATTGAGGTCGGCCAGGGAACATGAGTGCAGTTCAACCCCCGACAAACCCTTTATAGCATTAAATGACACTGGCACGTATTGTTGAAAGATTCAGCCCCCCTTGATCATTGAACACTCTAGCTGTCCGCTTCTTAAATTGGAATGTGTCAGGGCGGGGTGTTTGTTGACTCTGTTTGTGCTCAACGAATTTCTTAGAAGGCACGCTGGTTTCGGAGCCTTGAGACATGGCAATTATTGATTACGGAACTATGGCTACTCGAGAGCAGGAACCGCAGGTGGCGAGAGCGTCAGTTACCCGCAGGAAGCCAGACGACTGGATATTGTGCTTGCGCGGGAAGACTTCACTAGAAACATCGGATGACAAGGAACCTAAGATACCTCCAAGTTGCAAGATCAAGGTCAACCAGCCGGTATGGACCTTAGCGGCATCTCCTCCGCTCGCCATGAAAGAAAAACACCCCGAAGACGCAGAAATCATGCGCAGACTTCAAGTCCTTGCTGGAAAACAATCGTAGGAAGATATCATGTGATATAGCGGGATGCAGCTGACGTCTATTAGAGGCGTAGGCCAAAATTTTACTCGTGTTGCTGAGGCTTCTGGTCGCCTATGTGGTGTTATAAGAGGCCCTAAACAATCCAATAAATTGAGCTAGAGCTGTGTTTATGCAGATAATGTGCTACCAGAGGCATCACAAACCGCTTGATCTCCAACAGCGCGAGGAGTATCACGGTGGTGCCGTACTCTATTCACTACGTAAGATAAGAGAGGCACGCTTCCGCCAGGATGTAAAAGATAAGGAGGAGGAAGCTAAGCAACTTAGGAAAGTTCAGATGAAGGTATTGAAAGCCTCCGCTAGGCTTTATGAACTCAAAACAGTTGAGGAGAAGCGTGTTGCTCAAGATGCAGCCTTGAAAGCGTTTAAGGAGGAGAAGGCTCAGAGACCTAGTCGTGCGCTAATTAGGGATTTTATTTATTAACTTAGTTAGCATCGTTGCCCGTTCACTGCGAAGTCTAAACTCCGATAGAGGAGCTTTATGGGACTGAGCTGCCGCGAGAAAATATATCTGCGAACTTATATGATAGGATGTGAACATAGCTACAATGAGGACTTCAGTCACGTAGATAAGAGAAGCGGCCGTTGGCGGGTTTTAGGTTTAGTAGTTTTCACCCATATTTTCTCGATTGCTTGAGCTGTGTCCTTTCTCAAGCTCCCAAGACTTTGGAATGAGGTTATCCTAGACGCGGGTACTTCCATGACTTGATTTTCCTGCTCTGCTAGTTTGAGCAAGAGTTGTCTCTGCACTGCAAAGGTTCCCTCAGCTTCATAGTCATCGCGCTGAGTATTTCTAGTCGTTCTTTCTTGAATCTGGCCCTTGTCATTGAAGACCCTACCCGTGTACTTTTCTTTCTGGTCCAACTGGCAAGAATGTCTCTCCTCTTCAATAAAAACCTGGAAAGGCTTGTCTGGTCTCCAATCCACCGGCATATTAGGTTGACTCCGTTTTTGAGGTTGACAGAGACTAGCTACTTGTGCTGGAAGTTGTAACAGTGTATAAGTTGACTCGATGCTTAGAGACTTGGGAAATGCACTGATTAGCTATCAGAGCTCAGCTGAACTGCTTAAATACAAGATTCGGCCGAACACACGCTACACTGGTGGGTCCGGCTAATACCGGGAGCTTTACGAATGCCTCCATAGATGTTGGGGGGGCGCTATAAAAAGTCCAACAACTGCTTCCGTGCTAGCGTGACCACCAGCAGAGGTTTGATCTCTCGTGGTGGCCAGACTAGTACATTTAGAAGTAAGGGTAATGGAAAATATGCGCTCTCCCTCTTTTAGGCGGCGTGGCCGTGTGCTTTGTGGATGACCTCACGAATTTACGAGTCCTTGATAGTATAGTGCTTAGTGATTGCGGCCTCCACTAAAACGCAACTGCAACAAAGTCTGCGCCACACAATAAGCAAGGATCACCCTCATTCCCAACACCCCTCAAGCTTAGTGTCAGCCAGTCAGCAACCCTACAATAAGTAGCCGATACAGCTCCGTCCAATTAGAGTACCTGCGTGCGTGTAAACGTGCTGAAGTCTGAGTATAGGACCCAGAAGAGGGGGATGAGCACATTCCAGTAAGTACTAATACTCGTCCTGAGAAGCATGATCTGCCTGTGCAGGCAGAGTCTGCAAACACATTTCTGCTGGCTTTGAGCATGTAGCCGGTTTCGCAGTAACTTACTTGAGCTTCACAGCGTGCCGTGGTCAGAGGTTGTGGAGAACGCATCCTTCTGCCATCTTTCTTCGACCGGAATCAGGGAAACCGCGGTCTCCTTGGACTAAGCTGGAGGTTAAGCGTCGGTATGCTGGCACTCAGGGCTGCATGAAGCAATGCAAGGCGCCTGTTGTTGGCTGCCAATCTAGAACGCAGCCACAGCGGCTCAACCCCATGGAGAAGTTCCTTTGTCCAAAGATAGTGGGCATGAGGTCCTCCTTCAGACGCAGATATAGATCAGTACGTCACTACGGACGTGATAACCTGTTCAGTCCTTAAATCCGACCAGGAATAGTGACATTGACTCACTATGCATGAAGCCAAGCTGCACTTTGTCATAGATGGCCCGCGCGAAATTGTATGCCCGATTGGTAGTCTGGCGCTCATATACGAAGAGCTAAGAATGACTGATACATATGCTGCTCGATCAGAACACAGCAATGTCCCAATCTCTACCCTAATCCATCGACGTAACGGACGACGCTTGCGGGAGGAGCAGGCTCAGAGCCAGCAGTACCTCAATCAAGAAGAGGAGAAAGCTCTTATACGTTTTTTGCTGCTAATGTCCAGCCTTGACCACCCAGTGCGAATTAACTTCATCCGCTTCTTAGCTCTTAGTATAGCTCGACAGCGGTCTACGGAGACGCAACCAATCAAGCCCCCAGGCAAGAACCGGCCAAAAGCCTTTGCGGAGCGGCACCCTGAGCTATAAGCGAGAAAAGTCAAATCAGTAGACTGGAAACGTCGCGAGGACAACGTGTACAGCAAGACTGTCGAGTGGTTCAATCTGATCGGACAGGTACCAGAGAACCCAAATGTCCTTCTGGAAAACGTCTATAACATGGATGAGACTGGTGTCATGCTGAGCATGCTTGGCTCGGTCAAGAACCTTGTAGGTAAGGATGACGGGTGGAGCTATATAGAGGTGCGGGTGTGAAGCGGACAATAGTTACCGCGGTCAAGTGTGTGAGCGCCGACGGCAGGGCGCTGCTGCTATTAATTAACTGGCCCGCTTTAACCTATCGCAGCGATTGGATCACTCACGAGACGCCAGGATGGCACTATGCGCACTCTGACTCCGCTAGGCACAGCAATTGTGCTACACAAACCAATCATGGGAGGAATAGTGTGAAAGTGGTATTGGCCGAGGCCGAAGCGCTTAACGATTCGCTATCACTGCCCCGAACACGTGTCTTCGTTGCTAACTTTGAATCACAAAGTCGCATGTCAGCCTTATTGTATGTTCATGTATGCCAGAGCTGTCTATGAGACCGGACGTCCGTCACGTACATATGTAGCCTTCTTCTTTTCTTAAAGCATCTTCCGTTAGCCAACTTACGGACATATCAGCAAATTATCCTCCATTCACCAATTGTATTTTAGCCTTCCGACATTCACGCCGTATACAGACAGCCACCAAGATGTCGGCCAACAAAGTCATCTCCAGCTCCTTCATTAAGAAGGTGGCGAATGGTGGTCGCTCGATCGACGTCAAATTTGCAACCAAGACCGATGCTTGGAAGCGAACACAGCTCTCACAGGAAGTCAAAGACGCATTCGCGGATGCCGTACAGAAGGCCGATGTGCCCACTGGTGCCACGGCCGCAGTCTTGAGGTGAAATCCTCAGAGCATGCCTATGATTGTTATGAGTATTTACTTCAGAACAGTGAAACCGAGCACCCCAGCAAGAAAGATTCTTACCCTCATTACACCACCCACTGGCAAGATGCGAACGGGAACCACGTCACAACCAAGCATGTGTACCCTACCAAATAGACAGGTATATGCCTGCGAATGCCACATTGCCGTGTAAAAGGGTGGCTGTTGGCGAGTATTCGATTCAGGGAGAGTGTTAGATTGATGCGGGGCGAACTTGTTATGTCTAAAGGCGGCTAGGAAGCATGCAGAGCCTAGACTTCGAATACAATCGTTTGAAAATGTACCATCATGGATAAGGACCGCTGACGCGCTGCGCTTTGAAAGACTGATTATTCCCATTTGCTCTAAAGTTCAAACTCAAAGCGCTGGATCTGACCTTGAACGTTTGTCGCGCGGGCTCAATCTCACCGCGTCATCTTGCTTTTCACATCATATTGCTGACCCTTTTGCCCTTGCTTGTTGGACTGTCTTTGTTTAGTGAAGATTCAATCATGCTCTGGGTCACTCGCTTCCATATGATCGTGGTGCATATTGGTAGCTACTACAACATGCGAAGCATGAATGTTTGCTTTGCGGCCAAGTTGAGGCTGGATGTGCAAGCTTGATTCTGCACCCTTTGTTTGCATTTACTACTCGCTCATAACGTACCGTGGTTGCAACGTAAACGCAGTGCATATTGAAGACACACCCTTGTACGTTGTAAGCGTTGCGGAAGTCACAACCTGTCGTGATGTGCCATCGCAGGAGGAGTGCGGCTCTGCAGCCGCCTCCGCATTAATGTCTGATACATACCCGCACCTCAGCAGCGTACCGCTAGCTTGTGAATACGGCAGGTTCAATATCGCTGACAGCGAATTGGATAGCATACTCGGAGAAATCCACAACAAGTCCTTGGTGATTGAGATGCCGCGTACGTACTGAAACCAGCGATCGCGGGTTAGCTAAAAATTAAGTGGGCGCCTACCGGTACCGGTAGGCTGACAAAAGTGGGCGCCTCAGCTGACAAAAGTGGGCGCCTCAGCTGACAAAAGTGGGCAGCACAGCGCTAAGGAACACCATTCTATCGTCACTACGAAGAACCTCTAACTGTTGAGACAACTTCTTTCCTTAAGATTCCTGTTGCCCAGTTCTCCACTCATGCTTCTCAATCGTCTAGTTTATCACATATCCCCAATTTCACATATAGGCATCAGAATGGCATCCACCATCGTAGGCAAATCTGGTCGTGTATACATTCAGCGCGAGGTGCTTCAGGAGCGCAAGGATCCTAGATTGAACATCTTCAAAGCCGAGTACGTTATACAAATCTCACACTTAGAGTTTCGCTCAACAAAAGTTATTTCAGATCTCATGACCAGTCTTTCGTCTTCAAGCGCGTGTCCAAACCATTCTATGACCTGTCCTTACGCCTTGCAGCCGATTTTCCCGAGTCTCGTCGGCTTCGCATGCATGTTGATCTCAACGAGGACGAAAACGTCCTAATCTATCCGTACTACCAACATACCCTGCTTGGACTGCTTCAGGAGGATTCAAAGATCTCTGATGCAGCACGGAAGAAAATATTGCGGCAGACAGGAGAAGCCATACAAGAACTACATAGCAAGGACTGGATCCATATTGGTACGATCACCAGTCCAAATTTGATCTTTTATTTACGAAATCCTAACTGATAATTGATCTTGGCAGATATCAAGCCCGATAACATACTGGTCAACTGGACTTGCGACGAAGATGGTACTAAAACAATCACCAACGTCGCTTTAGGTGACTTCGACATCGCTGTTAAGTTGGAAACGGGAGCGCTGCTTCAGACCAGTCATGCAGTAGGGAACGCCATGTGGCGCAGTCCAGAAGGTCAGACCGGGAGAGGTTTGTCTAAAGCATCAGATGTTTACTCATTCGGACTGGTCGTAAGTTACTCCATGCCATTTTCATGGGTATCATCGAGGGAACCCACGCTAAGCGTTCACGCAGTGCATATATACACTCGGGGCTGGGGAAGTGCTACTCATCAACGATTACCAGGACCTCGTCAAGCTTGGCATAAGCCCAGAGCAAGAAATTTTAACGCGACACTTCTCTTACTTTGGATCAGCGAACGAGGGCCTTCTCAACCAGATTGCTAGCGAGAAATGGACAAAGGCTCTCAAATTAACATCTCAAATGGCTGAGTTGGCGGTGCAAGACCAGCCAGAAATGAGCTTCGAGGTGTGGGGACAAGAGCTGGGTTCTGAGGCACAGAAGATGATATCTGGAATGATGAAACCTGACCCGACGGCTAGGTCAACGATACACCAGGTTATGGCGCATCCGTGGTGGCAGGAGGCTGTTTGACGGACAGCTGAGGTGGCAAGGAGGCTTTATGCGTGTCATTTGAGAGCGGATATGATCGTCGAGCTAGTCCTACACATCTCCTACAATTAAGTATCCATGCATAGTGCGACTACAAACAGGGCAAATAGTTACAAAAATCAACATCATAGCCACGAAGCTAATGCAAGCCGAAGCTGCGTTTCAAGTCGCAATATATGAGCGTATGTGTTGATTAGAGCTCGTTACTTACAGTGGGTTGCATTTGCCCACTTTGTGTGCAACTCCACTTGCACTGTAAGTAAATGGTGTGTATTGTGCGTCTGTCCTCCTCATGACCGAGAGGTCTCTGATCTAAGCTTATATAAGTTACATTGAGTAGTGGGCTGATTGGTCGCTGGATAATCCACGTGACCATGCAAGGTACCCTGGGCTTACAGAGAAGCTCAACGGGATCTGCCTTGTTGATGTAGTATGTATCCACCTAGAAGTACCGCAGGCCGTCCCGCTGGGCCTGTTGTGCGCAGAATCGTATCTTGTCGAAGCCAGCCTTCGACAGAAACTCTCTTGCGTCTTCTCGGCCCATCGCCCCCAGCTCCAGCACGTCGCCGCGCGTCAGCGACACTGCTACCTCCAGCGTGCGCGTCGTGTACACCGTTACGCCCCCCTCGCTCTCTGGCAGGTAGTCGACGATGCCCTCTAACTGCTCTGTCCTGAACAAGACGTCTGGGTTATTAACGTTGTCTACCACTACTAGCTACTGCCCTGCTCGGCTTGCGCTCAGCCACGCCTTTACCAGCTCTTTCGCGTCTTCCTCTTTGTCTGCTGTCTGCGGTATGCCAACTGCTTCTGCAATCCCTACGCATGCCTGCTCGAAGCTCTCTATGCTTACTGCAGCTACCTAGAAGATTAACTAAGCTTACTCTGGCTGTGCTTCCTTTACTATGTACGCAAACTGCAGCGCTACCTGCGTCTTGCCCGTCCCGCCCAGCCCAACAATCGACATCTTCTAGCAGTCCTAATCTACCAGCAGTCGCTGCTGCAGCACAGCGAGCTTGTTGCGCTGTCTAACAAAGTATTAGTTCTTCAGAAAGGGGATACAGTAGGTTAGTTTAGCTATGCACTCAAACGTTCCGTTAGTATCAGTGCACTGTCAACAGATACACAAAGCTACACTAACTGCTGGCCTCTTTTATCGTCTCCTCCGCCGTGCGCGACTTAGCTACCTCCGATAGCGGTATCACCGACAGCATCTCCTTTGCGTATCCCGCCGCTGTTGTTGCTGCGTACGCCTGCCACCGCTTGTTCTTGTACGAGTCCGCGTAGTCGCACACCCCGCGCACTACCAGACACAGGAAGCTATTTATCAGCCCCGCCGCCTCCATCTTGAAGCACAGCACCCTGCCCAGCTCTGCACTTAGTCTGTCTCTCACAGCAGCATCCTTGATCACCTGGTTGCCCGACGCTATGGTTCCATAGTGCACTACCACCCCTTGTCAGCGTGCCTCTGAACGACTGTGCGCTCTGTGCTGCACTTCACGCACGTTGCTCCTCTTCCTGCATACTTATACTCCGCTTCGAAAAGAGTATCCGACCCGGCAGCTTCGCGACTGAAGTTGGGCAGGTTGTTGAGCTTCGACAGATACTCCTGCAGCCTGCCCCTCCCTCTCATCTGCTTGGCCTGTAGGTTCGCCACCGCATTCAGCAGCACCGTCGGCGGCGTGTTGAGCGCTCCCGTCCGCTCGAACCCGCTTACCGTAGCCTTGCCCGAGTCGTACTGCACCACCCCGCCGTGCACCTTGTGCGGCTTGCTCACCACCACATCTCCGAGCCGCACGTCCGCCTCCTCGTTCGGCACGCCGCCGCCGATGCCTACCATGAGGCCAAAGCGAGTCGACGTGAAGGTCGACTTCATCTGCACAGCGACCGCTGCGGCCGAGTTGGTGCCCGTTTGGCCTTCAGGCAGACAGGCGATCACGACGTTGTGCTCGCCGACGCGTCCGCAGGTGTAGATGTTGGTGTCGTGGGCGTCGCATTGCGGTGTATCGTGCTCCTCGTCGAGCATCTCCTGCGCTGCCGCCAGCTCGACGGGCAGCGCGCACACCCATCCCACCGTGTAGTCATCGCGGCCCAGCTGCCGCGCCATTTGTGACACAAAGGTGAGAAGGACTTGCTGGCTACCGTGTCAATGAGGATAGATGAACCAGAGAAGGTAACAGACACAGCGTTCGCAGAGCAGGCTGAGTGGCGACTAGTATAGACGCTCAGCCTGGCGGTACGCACCGCGGCCTGCAGGCAGTAGCAAAGCCCATTTGCTGAAGTGCGGCTGCTCCGGTATTGCGAACAAGTAGTAGGCCACGTTAGAGGGGGGCGAAACGGTAGCGGGTGCGAGCCATATGATTCGGCGCCTTCAGCACAGGGTGTGATTGGAGTGAGATAAAGAGGTGAGATTGGAGCCTTCAGCCTGGCAGCTCTCAGGCCCTCGGTCTTCCGACCTGCACAGCCTCCACCTACCTGCATGTTGTCAGCGGCGAGCCGGCAGGCTAAGGTGAACTGTCAAGTTGACGCCCAGCAGCTGCCGCAGCAAACGCGGGTGAGATGGGGGCGCTACGAGCGGCCCGTTCATTGGTTGCCGTTGTGGAGCGCGTACCGACGGTAGGACATGGCAGCAGAAGCAGCCCGAGGTCTTGGTTCCGTCGCACCTTCAAACATCTTTTATCGCGGGGACATTGCCAGTGAAACCGCCGGGCTGTTCAGGTGCCTGCTGTCGCAGACAGTACACGTTTTCAAGCTTTCTTCAGCACCCTCCCATGTGGCTACATACTATCTTGCACTCCTGTAAGCGGCTGTCCACCTTGAGATAGGCCACAGTCTAAAGCAATATCAGCTTCAGGAGCGTGGGTGCCGGAGAAGAAGAGCATCGACCAATGCGTAGACGTGCCACACAGCCCCTCTCATCTTCTGGGCTCGCTTTTTAATCATTTAGGCAGGATGCTACTGCCCCGGACCAGCAATACATGTAGGCTTTACTCGACCGCAAGCCAAGACTCCGCTGTAACCGCCTCGTAGATTGATAGGACAAGACGTGTTCTCGGCAAGCAAACAACCTGCGCCAGAGCTCGTACAGTTCTTCCAGATTCCTAGCCAGTTGCTCATGGAAGTGTACCGGCGCTCGAATGGGTTCTTCAGTGCTGCAGAGTCCTTTGATAAGAATGGACACCTTCAGTCTTCCTGTAAGTTGTTGACATTTTTTGTCAGAAGCAAGTGCTCACTCGTTCCACATCACAGACACGTGGTTCCGCGTCTTGGTCAAAATGGCTGCTCGAGATGCCAGCTCAAGCTACACCTGGCACGAGATGACCTTCTGTTCACGGTGGATCTCCGGTCGTTGCTCGATTCTGTGCATTGGCACGTCTTCTTTGTTTAGAGCGCTGCTACAGGACGCTCTTGATCGACTAGAGACGACACTGCCGCCTCTGGAGCCGTACTCGCTGCATGTGCCTCTCCTAGAGGCAGTGGTTTCTATGCACGACTCATCTGTATGGTCGGTGCGCGACGTTGTGCGGGCTGTCGAGAAGGCAAGTAGAGGCCGAGCGAGAAGACGTCCGTAATGTTGATAACAAAGGACTAGGACCGCTCACTTCCAGCCCGCGGATCCCACGGTTTTCTCATGATGCACGAGGCAGCACGTCACGCCATCCATTCCTTTGAGACGCTCAGCGTATCTGTCGAGACTGTAGAAGCTATGCAGCAACATATCGTGTACCTCGCGGGCAAGAGCAAGCAGCCAGGCAGAGGCGGATCGGAAGCCTCACACCGATTACGCATGCACATGGACGCCCAGGCGCGGATGCTTCGCAACCTACTCCTGCGATCGCAGTCAAACAAAGAGCGGCTGCAAAACGAGATTACTCTTGTAGGTGACTCAGTTGGTCATGGGCACAAGGATGCTGACAGTCGGTCAGGCGTACAACACAATCGCCCAGCGAGATAGCCAGGTCATGACGGGGCTGGGAGAGGCAGCGAGGCGTGACAGTGGCGCCATGAGGACGATCGCAGTAGTGACGATGGCTTTCATACCTCCAACCTTCTTGTCGGTATGTGATTTCCGCCATTGCACGACACTTGACTGACGCTAAGCAGGCGATCTTCAGCATGAGCTTTTTCAACTAAACACCCGGGCAGGGCAGTACTGGATGGTCAGTTTCTGATAAGTTCTGGGTGTACTGGGTCTGCGCCGTGCCGCTGACGTGCCTGAGACTACTCATTTGGTACTGGCGACAGACACGAGTGAAGAGGTAAAGAAAGTGCCGTACTGCCCAGTCTACTGGAACAGCGGCCGACTACAAGCTTATAGGTGGAGGGCTGAGACTGAGGTTTACTGATTCAATACATGCACTTGATTGCAGCAGTACATCCCTCTGATTACATCCTTGCCTACATCAGCGTTCTTAAATTGCCTGCTACCCTGGAAGTGTAGGAAGGAGACAGCCAGCGGGAACACTCTCATTGCGCTTGTCATTTGGCTACGTGCTGGGTATGTAGTAAGAAGTCCCCAACAAAGAGAATGGCTGGATCAAAATTAGCAGAGAGCGCAGTGGAGAGAGAAAACTTGCCTGAATAATAGATTTTTTGCTGGACAGGTGGTTTTCCGTTACCCTTGGAAGGACGTTACTAAGGGGGGATTGTTTTCTTATACCCCGCAATTTCCTGTGCACTTTTTAACGTTATTTGTTCAGCTGCGCTCGCTCTTGGATTTTTTTTCATCTTATGCGCCCTAGAATTTCTTGTTACCACGCTTTTCATGCAATGACGCGCTCCTTACTCCTAGCAAGTATAATTATACTTTTTACACATGCTAATTTTAACAATAAGCAGGAAAATTCTGACGACGAACCGCTACTAGCTTATGCCTGGGCTAGAATGAGAGAAGCAGAAGACGATGTAGGTCAACATGACCAAAACGGATATCGCTGACTTTGGATAGTTCTTATACACAGGCAGAGCCTTGTTGTCTCTTCTTGCCTCTGTGGAGGGAGATTGCCTAGACTATATTCAAGCAAAGCTTTTACCATATAGGCTGTCACTCGACACGCCTGCCAAAATTTCGTTTGTTGATACTAGAATGCGATACCATTACTCATTCCTGGCAAACTCTGCTACAGATCTGCAGCCACGCAGCACTGACCTGAGCACACGAAACTCCGCGTCCTGTTACGAAAATGCGGCAATGCAGTCGTTGATGCCGGATATTCACAGTCGGCGTTACCTTCCTGCAATCGGCGGTGCAGCTCATAATGAACATGATCTACAACAAGTTCAAGGGAAGATGGGCGTCAATACGGCAACGTCGGCTTCAAGAGCGGATTTTCGACTGGCGCTTTCCGATGAAGCATCTTCACAAGCAATCAACACCATAAACAATCGATCTCCACTCCTTTCTGAATTCCAGACAAGATTAGGATCTTTATCGCCATCAGTAGTCTCCTCGGACTGGCATGGAAGTCCAGTGAGCAAAACGACATACACGTTACCTGAGGGAGTGACAATTTCTCATTGGATTCATTCTTACGCTCAACTGTGCAATCTTTATGGGGAAAAGTATGAGTTACTGAAGTTCATCGCTGAGCTTGGCGATGTATCTTTTCGGAAGGACGCAAGAGGTTTTATAGATCTTTTCTGCTGCAGATGGAGCCTAGAGAATCCTTGGTCTCGCCTTTCAGGGGAGGACCCAACTTCGGAAGGTTCCTTGACGGAGAGAATACTCAAAAGCCTTTGCTGTGCTGAAAAGATCGAGTTTGAATCTGCCATTGATCCTGTGAAACTCACGATAGCAAGAATCCTCCTCTATCACCACTTTGAGCAGAAGTGTATTGAGTTGAGTAAAGATCCAAAGACATCGAGCTACCTTTCCCAAGGTAAAGGTATCGCTAGCGTAGCAAACGATGCGATCCTGGAGGAAATATACAATCGCTATGATCAGAACATCAGCGCAAAGGCGAAGAAAAAGCGCTTGAGTAGATTTACGTATCACAAAAGAATTGGAAAGAGGTGGTCTTTTGTCGTCTCTCATCTTGGAATTGGTATCGTTCTAACTTGTGGCCCTGAACTAGCAACTCACGTGTAAGATACACCACCTGGCTCATGTCAGTTGAACTGCTAACGAAGTGTCCAGTAATAAGACCAGCAAGTTGTCCGATAAGAAGTTGGAAATACTTGTGACATACCTGTTACATGGATACCCTAAAGGCATTCAGGTCAGTCGCCTAGCAGATGCTCTGGTTTTATCGATACTCAAGGGGCTCGTGCCAAACTCTTCTTTAATGGCAGCAAATGCAGTTGAAGAAATTGGCGAATATAGACAAGAGAGTGAGAGGTCTGACCTTCAGCTAGTCGACAATTGGCAGCCATTACAATTCCCAAGCCGTTTTGTTCCGCCGTTTCCCATGTAATTCTAGCTAGTACCTTCTGCAGTGTTTAAAAAGGTCAGACCTCGTGAAACCTATCCTAAATAAGTTAGCCGGGCGGCAATTAAGGACGCGCACTAGTTCTAGCGTGAGAAATGCGTCAGTGCATATAGCTAACTTCGCGTGCAATGTAACGTGAGAAACCTTGTAGGCTGCTGAAGCAGAGCGTTTCTAGGAGCACAGCGTTTTCAGGAACAGAGCGTTCTCAGGAGCAGAGCGTTCTCAGGAGCAGAGCGTTTTTAGGAGCAGAGCATTTCTAGGAGCAGGGCGTTTCCAGGAGCAGGGCGTTTCCAGGAGCAGGGCGTTTCCAGGAGCAGGGCGTTTCCAGGAGCAGGGCGTTTCCAGGAGCAGGGCGTTTCCAGGAGCAGGGCGTTTCCAGGAGCAGGGCGTTTCCAGAAGCAGAGTGTTTATTGACATGGAAAATTGACAATAAATTAATAGCTACGTAATTCAACTTGCGAGAATTTTAGACTTTTTCATGATTCTCGCAAGTTGATTGGCCAGTTGCGGCAAATCGTGATTTGCGCTACGCACGGATGGACATTATGCGGTGCATGAGAATTAAATATGTTAAATCAGTGCATTAGCAATGCTATCACGAATAGAGATGCTGGTGATCCTAGAGACCGGTCATCTGATTCATTGAGCTCGTTCTTCTTGTTCATCGTGTCTCCCATGTGTCAAACTCTTCAAACAGGGCGTCTGCTGTCCTGGTTACGTCCGGTGACAAACGTAGGGAACTGTACTCCCAACTTTTTCCCAACTCAATCTTGCTCCCATAGTTACTGCCCATGTCCGGACAGCCACTTATGTCAAAGGAGTTGTGAAATGTAGCCAAAGGTGGCAAGGAATACTCAGTCGACGAATCGTAGTCTATTTGCGATGCTGGTGATAGTTGCACGAGGTTTGACGATTCACGATAGAATGCACTCGAAGTGGGTGGCGAGCTAAAGTAGGCATCTGCTGGAGCTGCTGTTATTGCCTCGTTTAGGCACTGAGCTATAACAAATGTTAGACGTTCACTCTCCACTTATGAACAGGAATTTATTGCGAACTCGCACTCTTTTCTAACACTTCTATAGCTGCTAATGCGTGTACCAGACGCTCCTGTAGCGACTCGTTGTCTTGCTTAAGCTCTCTGTTCTGAAGCTGTTAATAGGATAGTCTACCGTTAAATAGTCGATTTCGAACCTGGCGTTGAAGAGAATCAATCTGATCTTTTGTTCTCTGGCGTGACTTTTGCTGACTCTCTCGGTTAAGTTTCATAATGTCTTGCAGCCTTGCTCATAAAGATCTCCTTTATTGCTAGGTAGTAGCTGCTGGTATTTACAAGTCAAGAAGATAGAGAGTAGAACAAGATTAAAGCGAAGGGTTTTAAAGGTTCGTTAGCAAGGTGCCAATGTGGGGCTGACGATACAGCTATTACAGGTAGGCCATCTGTGGTGATTTTCCTTGGTAGGTCCTTCAGAGCCTTGGCAAAACGTCAGAGAAATTTTAGAAAGGTTTTTATAGCTGAACTCATAAGAATTACATCTTCTCCTACTAGAGATAGATATCCTCTATATTAAAAACAATCGTGTTACTAGGCATTAGCAACTTTTGCACAACTTCTTACACCATCCGCTTTAGGCACTACCAGTTGGGCTTCCGCGTATGCTTCTGTGCTAGACTTTCAAACTTAAATATTTCAAGACTAACAGTAGCTATTTGCAAAGCTAAAATTCCACCAAGAAAATAATCAGAAGATAAGGTCGTAAGTAGGGCATTTCGTTAGGCGAACTAATAGCTTCTCATATCGCCAACAACTGTTTGTTTGCGTTACTTTGCTCTTATTACAATCAGCTCGGTTTTTGTTTACCTAGCTAGCGAGAACCACACTGTTACTAGAAAGAAGGGAAATACTGAGGGATGTAGCAAAAATCGCTGCTAAAACAGAGCGACAGTATCTAATAACGCAGTCAGCCAACGCCCCATACGTATATCGCACAAGCACGATGCCTAGCTGATTACTGTTCCTCCGCAGAAAGCAGAGTAATCGAAGATGAGTATAGACCGTGTTCAATACACTACCACGATAGTGTTTTCACGTATCCAGTATAAAGAAAATGCTCAACCTGCCTTCGATTGTCCCCGTGCGCTTCAAACTCAACACCGACTGTAGTTGATGGAACCAGGACTGGCCCTGAACGTGGGGCTTAATGTTGCAGAATCAGTTCGAACGCTGTGGCTGCATTGACCTAGACAAGATCACAAGATATTCCAAGGCTTATAAAACTTACGATAAGGAAGATAGTGAATATGGTACTGCTTGGATTAAATAGCGATTGGTGCGCCAATGCAAATGCAAATACGGAAAGGGAATGAGAAAATTGTCCTTTGCAGCTAGTAGCATCAGAAGATTTACTTCTAGAGGATTTTCAAACAAATGAAAGCGACATTCTTCCCCTTTCCACGATACTTACCCATTGCCACGTGGAGAAGGCAGCTTCAATAATTCATGGTTTATGTTTATATCCTATCACGACATTCTAGGTGCTAGCAGCAATCATAGAGATGCCTAGGGGATACAGTTCCATGAATGTCTTGAGCATGTCGTTGCATGTGCATCTTGTCTGACAGGGGCACCTTACAAAGATTGCAGCTAAGACTCTTCCCACCCTTGATATGTTTCAAGTGCTTGCGTCCAAAATGCTTGCTAAGATCGCCTGGGGTACTAAAGGGACGTATGCGCTGTGCCAGCGGCAGTCTTTCGTTGCCTAGGCAAAGGAAACATACCTTCGGCCTCTTCTCCTTGTACACCGAGACCTTTGCTGCTTCTAATGCTTCTTCCTCGTATTCTAGTTGGCTTTTGACGGGTGGGGTAGCGTTCCTGCTCCGCCCCCCTGTTCGGATAGGGTTCATTCCCCCCTCTTCAATGCCACAATACAGGGTAACTGCACGAATGGCCCTATTACGTCTGTCCATCTCCTCTTCTATGGTGGTTCCTGGTTTCGACAGGACCGAGTCGGCCAGCTCCCCTTGAGCTGGAAGCATAACGCCGTGAACTAGCTCCAGATCATCCTTAGTTTCTAAGCCAGCAAGCTGCCGCTCGACATCACGCACGGGCTGTTCAAACTCCCAGCGTTCCTTAATGTCCTGAAGAAGGGCATGCCGTCGACGCTGCCTCTCCTGGTTGATCTTAGAGACAAGCGCTTTGTACTTAGAATGTTTTGTTGCATTGGGAACTGTACGTTTAAGTTGCTCGCGTCGGTCAAGCAGGAAACGAACAGAAGGATCATCATCTACGGATGCAGACTGTTCCTGTGTGAGTCGTCGTGGCCGACGACGATCGATTGAACGGCTCATAGTACAAGCCGCCCGCATAAGGGCTGCCTGTGACTGGATGCCTCGCACGACAGCCTGCGTGTCAACCGTAATACGTCGCGAGAGGTAATGCTTCAAGAATGTCGCTATACTGGCATGGCCCATCATCAGGTTCTGCATAGCCTCACTAACGTTGCCTACGTACTACGTTAATTCTCCATCCTGCGTCATACGCCTTGCATAGAATAGATTGCAAGACTTACCATTCTCGTTAAACGCCTTCCCTCCGGCATATCTCAGCGAATAAGGACGGGTGACTTGAGCGAACCCTGTGACCTCGCCCAAAGTCAGGATCCACGGCAGCAGGGTGGAGTAGGGAAGAGACTCGTTGGGAGAGATGTCCCAACCATGCAGGGTCCGTACTGCTTTCCGAAACACAGGAATATCATCTAACATTGGTTTCAGACCTAATGACAGCTCGTTGCGGCCTTGCGGAATAGTCAATCTACTTAGTTCCTCTAGAGAGGTTAGATTGTAGGCTGCAAACGCCCGATCGCAGAAGAGCAGGCCAAGGAGGAAGACGTGCGGACTGAAGAGGAGCGTTTCATCGTACATTATCTCGGGGAGAGGGAAGGTATTCCTTAGAGAAAAGTCAGCAAGCGTATAGATTTTAGCGGAGATTAATTACATACAAGTCTTTGATACCAAGGAATTCCTTTGTAAATTCAAAGGTAAATTCCAGCAATACTCGATGAGGGCCACCCTCGGGATCCCGTAGCAGCGTAACTTTTATATGCCAGTAGCAAAGCCCAAGAAGAGCCTGCGGCCGATTCGCTGTGAATCCACCCAGCTGTAAATAGAGCTGGGCTTGTATCCTATAGCGTCCGTGGGGATATTTCTTTTCAATCGTTACCAGATTCGTTTGCAGCACTCTGGCCAGATCCTCGATATACATGCAGGCCTTGTCTCGACCTATTTTCTTTAGACCGTGCTTCTTCGCCAGCTTCCTCAGTACCTGTTGACTACATTAGACATGAATACTCGTATAAGGCCAGAACGAGGCTAGCTTTTTATACCTTGTGCATGCTTCGGTTCATTTTTCCGTCTAGTTTTACACCAGTTGCTCTTTCATAAACCAGGCGGAAAACCTTCCAATACGTCCCTAGGGAGCTGGCGAACTTGGTTCCTCGACGTTTCCTACCGCGTTTTCCCTCGCGATGGCTGAGTAGCCAGTCAAAGAACGTGTATAGAGTAGCGACGGATACGGTTGCGTAGGCACGATACTGTTCTTTATTGAGGTACGTCCAGCATCTATACTAGGGTTAGTACATGCGTTCTAGCGCAAGGTACAAAGGGAACAGGAGACGTACTGATTCCACTGATCTTCCATACGATTAAGCAAGCGAGTACTGCTGTCCTTGTAGTCCTCTTTGGTGTATTCTTGTTCGTTGAAGGTCTCCAGCTGTTCAAGGTAGTACTCAGGCGGATGGTCCTCGTTGGGGAAGAGCCATGCTTCATCCTCGTCATTCTCATTGTTATTGTTGGCAAGTTGGTTAACGTCTGTTAGATTTGTATCCCGATCTATACCAACGTCTGTATCAGACCCAGTGTAATCGCTGTCGTTGGAGGAACTCTTAACCAGTGAACGTCGTGGCATGACGCGCAGTACAGGCAGAGCGAGTAGAGGTAGAGAGAGTAGAAGAAGAGCATGCGTCTATGTCTATGCGTCCGAGGCAAGACGTAAAGAGAGGATAGAATAACGCAATAAGAATTTGAGTTTGAACAAGAAAAGGAGGGCAACGTGCTGGTTTGTGTTACTCCAGACAGCGAGGAAGGAGCCTTTAGTACTCCGCTGGCAGGATGACCTTAGACTGATTTAGCATTCACTTGTAGTGTTCAGAAAAGCGAGTCAAGTCGCAGGCGTGAGGGAGGGTTCCTAACGGGAAATTGAATTGGCCCTTAGACTTATTTAACGCCTACGCTAGCTAAGGTAGGAAAGCCGGTGACGTTTCCGCTTGGGCCACAGCCAGCACGATTAGGGGGGTTTTGCGGCAAGTCAGCATCAAGAAACGGCGTTACAAGCCTCCAAGATAAGGAGCCAAATCGCCGTTGGATTGTTTAAGATAGTTTTATACTATAAACTCTCTATAGCGTATATATATATTAAATTTTATCCTATTAATTTAGTAAAGTAAGTAAAATAGGTAAGGAAAATAAAGTAAGTAAAGAATATATAAATACCTATTAGCCCTAATAGCTACTATAACCTACTAGGTTAGTATACTATATACTAGTATAAGAAGCTAGCTACTAAGAGTAATATATAAGAGTAAATTAAATAAATTAAATAATAAGAGACTTCTATGTAGAAGTTATACTTCTTTTATAATTTTTATATTAGAGATCTTATTTTAAACTAACGTACCCTACAGGCAAGTCGCTTAATAGGCAAGTCGCTTACTTTTGCTAAGCCCCTACCAAAGTACCCTTCCTATACTAATGCCTTAACAACAACATAATATTAACACGTTAAAGGAGGCTTAGATACAGCTTGCGCTTTAAGCTCTTAAACAAGACGCAAATCTCTTATAGCAACGCGCTACAGCTATCTATAGGGTCCCTTAAAAGATACTAAGCAACTAACGCGTAGGACAACCTTTACAAGCTAATACTATGCCTAACTTACAAGGGCTAGACAATCTAGAGGAGCAGGTAATTGTTAATTACATACGTAAGCTAGACGCCTAAGGATTTAGCCCTTAGCTAGCAGACGTGGCTGCAATAGCTAATTCTCTGCGTGCTAAGCGCAATCTAGGCCCTATTAGCACAAACTAGCCTAGTACGTTTATAAAGCGTTAACTAGAGCTTAAAGTAAAGTTTAATTATAGGTATAACTACAAGCAAGCCCTCTGCAAGGATTCTAGGATTGTGTAGGGCTAGTTTAGCCTAGTAGCCAACGTTAAAGCCAAGTATAGTATCTAGGATAACAACATGTTGTTGAAGTCGTACTTTAAGCAAAGCTCGTAAGCACTAATTCGTTGGTTCTCAGGGATGAATACAGTAACAGGGTTCCGAAGGAGATTAGGTTGCAGTGAGGTGTACAGAGGGTACTGTCAGTCTTGAGTGCAGGGTAACGATAAGCAGTACAGAGTAGACTGTCTAGCTTAAAGGTTGGTTGAGATCCAAAGACAAACTTGATTGACTAGGTTGAACACGAACTGTAAGAGTTGTGTTCCTACTTGCTATATACTGAAGAGATACGTGATGCTCAGTAGTGATCACCATGCTCAGTACCACTGAGCACTGCTGAGCACTGATCACTGATCACGTCACGTGACATGTCATGCTTAGTGGTCCGTGCTTGGGTCCTAGGAACCACTTGGTCCTCGGATCCTTCGTTCCTGGGAACCACACTGGTCCTGGGATCACTCTGCATCCTAGGCTCCACTGGTATCCTAGGAACCAGCCGTTCCTGGGATCTGTCATTTGAGGTCCGAGTGTGGGTTCGTAACACATGTATAACTTTAATAAGACAGGCTTTATAATAGGCCAGATCTCCTAAGGAGCAGTTGTTACAGCTTTAGAGAGACAAGGAAGGCCAAAGGCAGTCTAGTAAGGTGTTGAAGTTGTACTTTAAGCAAAGCTCGTAAGCACGTGTTCTATTGGTTCTTGAGGATGAATACAGTAACAGGAACACAGGGTGTTGGTTGCAACGAGGTGTACAGATATAATCTGTCAGTCTTAAAGGCAGGGTTGACAATAAGTAGTACAGAGTAGACTATCTAGCTTAAAGGTTAGTTAAGATCTAAAGACAAACTTAATTAACAAGGTTAAACACGAACCTTAAGGGTTGTGTTTCTATTGTTTTATATATGTAGGGAATGTTTGCAACATCCTAGTGTTAGGTGCTGTCCTGGGATAGCTGGACCGTCCAGGATAGTTGGCCCATCCGGGATGGCGTTTGCCGTCCGGGATGGTGTTGTCTTAGCGGGATGGCAGCGCTTAGTCACGTGACTCGTGACACGTCGTCGTCCTTAGCGTTGCCCCGCTTCCTATCAGTACCTGTTCGTTCGGAGATCGTAACATAAGGCAACTAGGAGTGGACAACAGTCATACAGGGCATTAATGCGAAAGGATGGGCTATCCTGCCCTTTATTATCTTCAAAGCACGCCACTACCTCACTAGCTAGTATAAGGAAGAAGACCTGCCCTAGGATTAGGTTATTAGAGTCTCTGCTAACGGCTAGACTACTAATAAGCTTAGTCTTAAGTAGTTAAAGCACTTTAACGCGCATATAAAGGAGCGTACTGTTAGTAGCCACTAACTGCTAATTATTAACGGCTATAAGAGCCACAAATCGCTCTAATTCTAGCAATACTGTAAGGACAATAAGATTGTTACTGTATGTATGCCTCTACACTTATTACACCTCCTGCAGCCACTTAATGTGGGCTGTTTCGCCCCTTTAAAGACTGCGTATAGGCGCTAAGCTAAATTGCTTATGCGCAACTAGATTACCCACCTTACTAAGACTAAGTTCCTACTATGCTTTAAAGCAGCCTATAATGTAGTATTTACTGCTAGCAATATCTAAGGAGGGTTCTAAGGTGCTAGATTAGTCCCCTTTGACCTAGAACGGGTTATAATAGCCCTTGATGTGAAGCTTTAGACTCTATCACCACCACTCCCCGCCAACAACGTGCTCTAGCAGTCCTAAACTCTAAGCAATACCCTAGAATTCAGGTCATAATCTACTCTAATTTGAGAGAAGTATAAGAAGCAGCAAGGTAGCTTACCTAACTCTGTGCTTAGCGTGCTTGAGCACTACGCAAAGGGGGGAGCTATTTTATTACACAAGCTGGTTTTAGCACAATAGGAAATTAAGGAGCTTTAAGCAGCTAATAAGGCTGCTATGTAATAAAAATCACACAAAAGAAAGCAGGTCTAGAAGGAAGGGACCCTAATAGTTAAAGATAGGCAGCGACTAGCAGCTCTAAAGGAGTTTAGGGCGCGTAGTAATAGGAAGAGGGCAAAGAAGCAGGTACGCGCTTAAGAGGGTAAGCTAAGCCAAAGGCGCTATAGAAGGTGCAATTAGACTAGACACAACGCGCGAACGTGCAAGAATGCTGTAGAAGAGGTCTCTTAGTAATGTTACAGCTTGTTTTGCCCTATACAGCGCTAGTTTGTAGTGTTTTAGGCTATAATAGGTTAGGTTTTAGTGTAGTCTTAGCAAAAGTAATTAGCTTGCCTGTTAATTAGCTCGCCTGTAGGGTACTTTAATTAATTATACTATTATTCTATACCCTAGTATAACGTACATCACATGCGAGCGGAACACATAGGCGAGCGGAACACTTTTGCTAAGACCCTGTTGAAGTCGTACCTGGACGAAGTCCAATATTGTACTAGTTCTGGTTGGGTCTTAGGGACGAGTACTGGTTCTAGAACGGTAGGGTGAACTGCGTCTAGACGAAGTCTAATATAACAGCTCGGGTTTAACAAAGGTCTAAGCAACGTGCAATACGGCTCGTTATTGTCAGAGGTGAGATTCTAAGAAGTAACTTAATTAACTGAGTTAAACACGAACCATAAGGGTTGTGTTCCTACGTGCTATATACTAGGCCCTGAGCCTGATGCATCCCTGAAGCCTGTGGCATCCCGGAGGGTGCGTCTTCCCTGGGGGTGTGGCATCTCAGGAGGCATGGCTTGGCGGGATGTCAAACCACGTATCACGTGACCCGTGACACGCTGTCATCCCTAGCGCTGCCCCGCTTCCTATCAGTACCTTGTGAGTTCGTTGATCGTAACACTACCTCCTCTCCTTCTAGCATATCGTCCTCGATATATTGTTTCTCCGTGCCGAGGGTCGCAGGGTAGGTTACTTATTATAAGTACTGTTCGTGAGTCGTTCTTGTTTTTTGAAATGTTATAGCCTCCTTAACCATGCTGAAGGATTCCGGAACACGAAAGCCACGAGCCCCGCGCTCACAGTCGTCCACTGAGCAACGTCGTGCCCGTGCTCAGCGTGTTCAGGATCGTGCGTTAGAAATGCCGTTTTGCTGTGAAAGGTGCGAACAAAAGAACTTGCGGTGTTTTGTCGATACCGCTACTGGTCGATGTGCTGGCTGCATCTCTGTGAAAGCAGAGTGTAGTCTGTTTGTGCCTGAAGAAGAATGGGAAAAGGTTGAGAAAGAGAAGGAAGAGAAGCGTCTGGCGCTTCTTCGTTTAGAGGCGGAGACGTCCCGTCTTTGTCTTAAGTTAGCTGAGGTTGAAAGTCGTGAGCGTCACTTCGCGCGTCGTGATCTGGCGTTACTAAAAGCGCAGGATTAGGCGCAGGAGGCGGAAAGTTCGAGTACCGCTACCGGCCCCTTCGTTTCTGATCCTTGGGCTGATCCCGGCTAGTTGCAGGCTAACGACCCTTCCCTTGGTCTTCCGCCAGACTAACTCTTTGTTGACTTCCTTGCTGGTAACCCTATGGATCCTGTTAGGCCTCTGTGTTGGCCGCAAGGCTTTAATACTGCGCCATTAACTGGTGGCAGTTCGTGAGGTTTGCTTCTGGCTCCCATGTGTTCTCTAAGTCTGGGTATCCTAACTATTTGACTAGGTATTCGGCGTTGCGTCCTTTCTTCTGTTGTTTTATTATTTTTTTGACTTCCTACTTGTCCTGGCCGTCTGCCTGGTAGTGAAAGTCTTCCTAAATTAGCGTTCCTGGGTCGGCTGGTTCTAACAGCGAGGTGTGGAACACAGGATGGATTTTTGCATCCCTGGGTAGCGCAAGTCGATAGTTGACTGGGCTAATCTGTTTGGAAATGAAAAATGGTCTAACCTTGACTTTGTCTAGTTTTTTTGTTAGTCGCTGTGTGCGTAGGTTCTTTGTGAGGAGATACACTCTATCCCCCTCCTTTAGCAGAGGCGCCGTTTTTCGTTTCTTGTTAACATAAGAGATGCTCCTTGACTGAGCTTTGGCGATGTTATCAAGCGATTTCTGATGTACTTCCTTCAGTGCTTCGACTGAGGATATCGCTGATTCTGTTTGAATATTACTGTCCAATGACCTTGTAAAGAGATTTGGCTGCCTGCCGTGGTTCGCGAAGAACGGCGAGTAGCCTGTTGCTTCTGAGAGTTTGTTGTTGTATGCGATTTGTGCCATGGGCAGTAGTGAACACCAGTTATCCTGCTGCTGGTTGCAGTAGATGCGGAGATACGTCTCTATTGTCTGGTTCACTCGTTCGGTCTGTCCGTCCGTCTGCGGATGATAGGCCGTGGAAAGCTTCTTCTTAGTACCTATCGCTGCTAAAAGCGTGGTCCAATAGTTTGACGTGAAGAGCTTGTCTCTGTCGCTGATAATCGATTCTGGAATACCATGATAGCGAATGATGCGGTCCTTGAAGACGTGCGCTAACTGTTCGGCAGTGTAGTTATGTCTGAACAGTATCATCTCAGCGTACTTGGTAAATCTGTCCACTACGACGAAGATCAAGTCGTAGGTGTATCCTATTACAGGATCTTTGGAGACAGGTAACTGGGTGACGAAATCCATCGTGATGTTCGTCCATGGTGCCGTTAGTGGCTCCATTGCCTGTGCTTCTCCATACTTGGCGTGCGTGCTGTGTTTGTTCTGCTGACAGCTTACGCAATTCTTGATGAACTTGCTAACCTTGTCTCGCATGTTTGGGAACTCGTAATGCCTTTTGATGAGTTCCATTGTTTGTGTAATACTAGGGTGTCCATGCAGCAGGTCGTCGTGATGACTGCTGATGACTTCTTCTTCAAGTTCTTCTAGTACTTGTGATGGTATGTGGTGTTCTCCTTAAATCACCATCATGAGGTTAAGCTGCTAAGACGGTCCTAACGACCCGTCTGTGTTCTTTCTAAGGATAGCGAACTTGTTAATTGTCTTTTCGCCTGCAAGGTCGTGTTGTCAGCTAAGAGCGTCTGCTCTGCCGTTTTCTTTTCCTAGCGTGTACAGGATCTTGAACTTGTACTAACTAAGCATCTCTGACTAGCGAACTTGTCGTTAGTTCAGAACCTTAGTTGTCGTAAAGTGTACCAAGTTCTTGTGATCTGTATATATGGTGAGTTCTAAGCAGCTTTCTGCGTATACTCTCTAATGTTGCAACGCGTCGACGATGGCCATGAGTTCCTTGTCGTGCACATCGTAGCGTTCTTCTGGTGCCGTAAACTTCCTTGAGTAGTAGGCTATAGGGTGCCATTGTCCATCTCGTTCTTGTGTGATGCAAGCTCCTAATGCCAAATCTGAGGCATCTGTTTCAAGGCGCGCGGGTTCGCCGCTCTTGAACGCGATCAGTGTGGGTGGCTCTATGCATGCTTGCTTAAGCGATTCGAAAGCGTCGTCTTGTGCTTTCTCCCACTTAAATGGAGTGTCCTTCCGCGTGAGTCTCGTAAGCGGTAAGGCTTTTGTGGAATAGTCCTTGATGAAGCGGCGGTTGAAGTTGACAAACCCTAGGAATTCCTGGATTCCTTTGGCTGACGTGGGTGTTAGCTAATCCTTCACAACCTGTATCTTCTTTTCGCTCATCTTGACTCCATATCTTCCTACGACATAGCCAAGGAACTCCACTTCGTCCTTGTGCCATTCGCACTTCTCTGGCTTCAGCCTGAGGTCTGCTTTTGCTAAGCATTCTAACACTTGCCTTACGTGGGTCTTGTGTTCTTCCAGTGTCTGACTGTACACTAGGATGTCATCAAGGTAGGCCACCATAGTGATGTCCAAATGCTCCCGGAGCACGTTGTTAATTAACGCTTGACATACTGCTGGTGCATTAGTAAGCCTAAATGGCATGACCGTGTACTCGTAATGACTATAACGGGTTCTAAACGCCGTCTTCCATTCTTCGCCCTTCTTCATGCGTATTAAGTTGTACGCTCCTCGCAAATCTAATGCGGTGAAGAACTTCGCTCCTAAGAGTCTGTCTTGTAACTCTGAAATGTTAGGTAGCAGGTAACGATTCTTAATCATGATATCGTTTAACTTCCGGTAGTCGACGCATAGCCTAAGCTTGCCGTCTTTCTTGGGTACGAACAGAATAGGAAATCCAGCCAGTGACTCAGATCTTCGAATGAAACCCTTTGCTAGGTTTTCCTGGATATACTCCTGGAGTATCTTCAGCTCTTTCTCGGATAGCTGGTATATAGGCCTGAAGGGTGGTTCTTTCCCTTCCTCGAGTTTAATCTCGCAATCCCAAGGTTGATGCTTAGGTAGCGCTTTTGCGGATAACTCTTCTTCAAACATCCAGGCGTATTGACGATACACATCTGGTATGGCAGGAGGTGCACTCTTAGTCTCCTTAATCGTCGCAGAGGGGCTCTTCTGGTCTGCACGATCGACCGCTCTATCTTAGCGCGTCTTATGTGTCGAAGAGATGTTGTTAATCTCCTTCTCATCCACCAGCTGCGTCGTGAGCTGCGCGGGTCGCTGTCTTAGTGTGCCTGATCCGTGACACTTGAGCGTTATTCGCTGGTTCTTCCAGTCAATCCATGGATTGTGCTCTCTTAACCAAGGAAGTCCTAATATGATATCGTAGGCGGCTGTTCCCAGAACATCTAGGTCTATTAATTCCTCGTGGTTAAATACTCTGAGATGTTGTTGTACCACCTCGTGGGTCACAAACAATTCTCCTAGCATTAGTTCTCTGTTAGCTACTCGTAAAGGGTATAGTTCCTCCTTTCTTCGCTTCTGCAAGCCTGCTTGCGTAATAGCGGATTAAGACACGTAGTTGCTTTGTGCTCCTAAGTCCAACAATGCCGTCATCCTAGTGCCTTCTAGCACAACAGGGAATTTGATGAGGGAATGGGTCTTATCGGAATCCTTACGTCGATTCCGGGAGCCCTGGACGTTGTTGAGAAAGCGCTCTCGTCCGGTTCCTCTGTGGCGTTTGTTCGCTATACGTCTAAAAAAGACTCGTCCTAGGGCAAGAAGCCGCTTAGGCGCTTGAGTGACCTGTGTTTCTAACACTTTGGGTTAAGGCACTTAACCCATTCGTAAGCGTCGCATTCTTCGTTCTGTACCAAGTGCATCACTAGGATTTCTTCCACGCTGGTGATTCCTGGGAAGTGTAGATTCGTACGCTTGTCCCAGAGGTGTTCTGCGCAGTAAGTCTCTGCACACTCCCACCAGTATTCCTCACAGCCGTCGGGCTTGCTTGGGAACCACTGGCTGTTGATCTTGAACTGCTTGTGGTCGTCGCAGTCTTCGTGGTAGCACTGCATGGCTGGTAGCTGAGGGTGACACGGATTTCTAACGTCCTGATGTAACTGCGAGGTGTAGCTCTGTGTTGGCATAGCGGGTCTCTGGTCGAAGTCGGGTTCGTCTCGGCTTCGAGCGTATAAGTTGTAAGCGTCTAGCTGCTGTTGCGTCGCAGTATTGTTTTTCTTCTATTAGTTAAAGTCTTCCGTGTGCCAATCCTTATTAGTCCTTTGTGCGTTGATCACTTGTTGATTGAACTTCTTGAGTGCGTTGCTGTCACTAAGCAAATACTGTCTTGACCTTATGACGTCTTCGTCTATCATCCATCCGCGAGTGCTCTCGACACTCTGTGAAGTAGGTGACTGAATGGTGACGCTTGGTGTCTCTTCCTTATGTTCAGGAATGTTGTTGACAATGGTCAAGTTTATTGTAGGTGCTTGGGGTGCCTGGGAGGCAGGAGTCTGGGTTGCTCAGTCGCGCGAGACTGGCGTGTCAAACTCTTGTGGTCTGTCGCATATGAGCAGACGTTTTCCTTCCTTTGAATAGTATTAGTTGTCTTTCTAGTAGAAGGGTCTGTAGTATCGTTTGCCGACAATAATGGTGCCATCCCGGGTGTCGCATTCCACCGCATGGTGCTTTTAAGGATCGTTATGAATCTATTAGGTATGCAGGTGAGGCGTTAATGCCCGCACTAGTTTGTCTGACGTGTATTTATCTGATTCTTTATCATAGTCGTCTTCCATGAGGCGTCCCATGTCTTTAGTGAGAACTTCCCATTCTCCACTAGTCTCGTTGTCGCCGGTGGTTAGCATGTTAAGCTGTCGGACCACTTTGTTCTTCATGCGACAATCGCGAGCGTAGTAGCCTGTCTTGCCACAGCCGTAACAAGTCACTGATGACTTGTCACTGCGGTTGTTACTACCCTTGCTCTGCTCTTTCTTATTCCACCTATTAGGTCCCTTGTTGATATTAGATAGGTCTATGGCGGCTGGTCTGTAGTATCCACTCCGCGTGTTGTTATGGATACGTTGTCCGGAGTTGGATTGATAGTGGCCTCCGCGCTGTCCGCGGTTGGCGAGGTTGTTGCGCCATGGGTTGCGTGGCGACGAGCGTTTCTCATTTAAGAGCACGCGCGCCCGTGGATCGTCCCGAAGCTCTTGCTGTAACTCGTAGAGCTTGACGTCGATGTCGATTGCAGTGTTAATGAGGTCGTCTAAACTATCAGTGCTGGCGCCAGTGCGCATCAGCTCGGTCTTGACTGAAGGTTTGAGACCTTGTTTAAACATGGTCATCAGCGCAGTGTCGTCCCAGTCAGTGTTGGCAGCTATCTGCTGAAACTCCGCAGCGTAATCAGCGGCTGACTTGGTCTGACGTACGCGCTGAATCTCGCGTCGTGCAATCGTGGGCTCGTTCGAGACGCTGAAGACAGGCTTGATCTTTTCCTTGAACCTGTCGAAGTCTCGGACCCATTCGTCCACTTCATCCGGGGCATCCCCCGCGTTGGTCTGCTGGATGAAGGGCTTGATCCACTTAAATGCGTTGCCACGCATGTAGCTTGACACGAGAGTGACTCGCTTTTCCTTAGGTACCTTTTCTCCTTGAAACATAAAGAAGAGGTCCTATTGCATAAGCCAGTCATCTAACTTAGCGCGATCTCCATGGTAGAGGTCGGGCTTGTTGACGTTCATGACGCTGTTAGTCGTAGTACTAGCGTCAGTCATGTCCGTATCGTTTGAGCGAGTGCTGCTAGGGGTAGCACGTGTTCCTAAGGTAGTACTTATCTTGGGGGTGTTCAAAGTATTGAAGTCGTACCTGGACGAAGTCCAATATTGTACTAGTTCTGGTTGGGTCTTAGGGACGAGTACTGGTTCTGGAACGGTAGGGTGAACTGCGTCTAGACGAAGTCTAATATAACAGCTTGGGTTTGACAAAGGTCTAAGCAACGTGTAATACGGCTCGTTATTGTCAGAGGTGAGATTCTAAGAAGTAACTTAATTAACTGAGTTAAACACGAACCATAAGGGTTGTGTTCCTACGTGCTATATACTAGGCCCTGAGCCTGATGCATCCCTGAAGCCTGTGGCATCCCGGAGGGTGCGTCTTCCCTGGGGGTGTGGCATCTTAGGAGGCATGGCTTGGCGGGATGTCAAACCACGTATCACGTGACCCGTGACACGCTGTCATCCCTAGCGCTGCCCCGCTTCCTATCAGTACCTTGTGAGTTCGTTGATCGTAACAGACCCTACCAAAACCACCCACATTATAGCCTAGAACACTACAAATTAGCCCTGCATAAGATAAAACAAGCTATAGTATTACTTAGAGACCTCTTCTGCTCTATTCTTGCACATTTGCGCGTTGTGCCTACTCTCTCTGCACTGTCTATAGTGTTGTTAGGATAGTTTACCTCCTTTAGCACGCACCTGCGTCTTCCTCTTCTTTCTATTACTACGCGCCCTAAACTCCTGCAGAGTAGTTAACTGCTAGCCCTCTTTAACTGTAAGGCTTCCCTCTGTCTAGATATGCCTTCTTTTGCGTGATCTACGTTCTATAGCAGCTGCTAGAGCTGCGTGAAGCGCAGCGTTCTCCTATTGTGCTAACGCTAGCTTATGCGCAACAATTACTGCCCCCTTTAACACCTTCTTAAACGCTTCTACTATAGAGGTTAGTAAGCTGTCTACGTGCCTCTAAATCCTCTTCTTTATAAGCGTTAATTGCAACCTAAATTTTAGGGTATTGCTAGGGGTTTGCAACTGCTAGAGCGGGCTGTTTAAGCGGAGTGGTGGCGATAGGGTGCGCAGCCTCACATTTAGGGTTGATATAACGCGATCTAGGGCAAACAGAGCCAATCTAGCCCCTTAGAACCCTCCTTAAATGTTACTAGAGGTTATAGCTTTATTATAAACTGCTATAAAGCATAGGAGGAACTCCTGCTTTATAATGTGGTTAATCTAGTTATGTATAAGCTAATTAACCTTATCCCTATACGCCTTCTTTAGAGGGCTAAAACAAGCTACATTAAGTGGCTGCAGGAGATGCAATGAGTGCGCAGGCATACATAGACCTATAATCTTGTTGTCCTTGCAGTATTGCGTGAATTCTATAGAGTTGTGGCTCTTATGGCTGTTAATAATTAGTAATTAGTAGCTGCTAACAGTGCGCGCCTTTGTATGCCTGTTAAAGTGCTTTAACTAGTTAAAACTAAGCTTATTAGTAGTCTAGCTGTTCTTAGAGACAGCAATAGTCTAATCCTAGGGCAGGTTATTATCTTTGTACTAGTTAGACTAGTGGTGGTGGGCTTTGAAGATGATGTAGGGCGGGATTGCCCACCCTGTGGCATTGATGCCCTAGATAACTGTTACCTACTCGCGATTGCCTAGCTAGACTGCCTTTGCCCGTCTACGGGTCTCTAAAGCTGTAACTACTGCTCTAGAGCTTATCTAGCCTATTATAAAGCCTATCTTGTCAAAGTTGTATGTGTTGTTGTCCTAGATGCTATACTTAGCTTTAGTGTTAGCTACAAGGTTAAACTAACCCTATATAACCTTAGGATCCTTACAGAGGGCTCTCTTGTAGTTATACTTGCGATTAAACACTAATTTAAGCTCCTCCTAACGCAAAACAAACGTGCTAGCCTAGTTTAAGCTAATAGGGGCTAAACCGCGCTCTTTCCGCAGAGAATTAGCGATATCAGTCACATCTGCGAGCTAGGGAGGCCGTCCTTGCTTAGACAGCCTAAGTATATGCGTAACAATCACCTCCTCCTTAGTATTAGTTAGATTCCGTGAGTTAGCTATAGTATTAATGCGTGAAGGTCGTCTAGCGCGTTGTTGGTGTAGTGTAGTTTGAGAGACGCTGAAGATAGCTGCAGCGCGTCGCTCTAAGAGTTTCGCGTCGCGTTTAAGAGCTTTAAGCGTAAGCTGTATCTAACGCTCTTTTAACGCGTTAAACTGTTCTTGTTAGGGTGGCATTAGTGTGAAGGGGTGATTTTAGTGGGGTCTTGGCAAAAGTGGTCCGCTCGCCCATGTGGTCCGCTCGCCCATGTGGTCCGCTCGCTCGTGATGTACGTTATAGCTAACTATATTAACTGTTACGATCTCTAGAGGAACAGGTACTGATAGGAAGCGGGGCATCGCTAAGGGATGACAGCGTGTCACGTGTCACGTGACCTGCGGGCAAAACCTCCCGCCAAGGAACGTCACCCCGGGGCCCAAGGGATGCCACAACATCCCGGGAGGACACCACATCCGTAGACACGAGGGAAGTGACACTTCGCCGTGATGCCACCCTGTGTTTTCCTACAATATATAAACAGTAGAAACAGAACCCTTAAGGTTCGTGTTCAACCTAGTCAATCAAGTTTGTCTTTGGATCTCAACCTTCAACCTTCAAGCTAGACAGTCTACTCTGTACTACTTATCGTTACCCTGCCTTCGAGACTGACAGATCGTATCTGTACACCTCACTGCAACCCAACCCCCTCGGCTTCCTGTTACCGTACTCATCCTCGAGAACCAATAGAACACGTGCTTATGAGCTTTGCTTAAAGTACAACTTCAACATTAACTTACCTATAGGTGTAGTATAAATCTATTAAAATACACCTGCCTATTAGGTAAACTATTATATTTACCTAAATATGTAGTGTATAAAGCAATTTTTACCTATGTATGTAGTGTAAAGCTACTTTGGCGGTGTCTTTAACACTGCGTCGGTACCCTAGTGGGTCGAACTGACTGTGCTCAGTACACAACATCGATTTGCTTTCATCCAGTCCGGGGTATGAACATCAGATCACACCTGTCATGGCGAGATCGATATCCGTTTGCTTCAAAAGGTGCCATCTTCTCTGGTGTCGTTTCGGGTGCCAGCACGACTTTGAACGCTCGAAATGTAGCAACCAAGATAAGACGCATCTGGTAAGTAGACATGTTCCCTCCTGGACAGCGCCTCGCACCAACACCAAATGGTACAAGTAGGCGACGCTTCTCGGCGCTTGCCTCATCATCCAGCCAGCGGTAGGGGTTATAGCTGTCGAAGCCCGGAAAGAGATCGGGTCTTTGACGACTCATAGACAGGGACTGGGTTGTAACCACGGTGCCAGCAGGAAGGAAGTAACCAAGGACATTCAAGCCCCCCTCGGTTACCAAACGACTTCCAGTGAGAGCGACTGGCGGACGGAAACGAAGTCCTGCTTTGATGCACGCATCTAGAAGTTTCAGAGCATCGAGCTCTTCATAGCCTTCATAGTCGCATAGTTCTTGGTAAAAGTTGGTTGGAGACTTTGGTTCTTTGCCAATTCATAGTATATGAAGGCCAGAGCCGACTTCGTTGTTTCGGTGGCTGCAAGAACTATCGAGTACAAGTGTCAGCGAACATCTCGCAATACGTCTTCTTGGGTTCACTTACCCTGACCTGCCATTTCCGCCCCAAGCTCCGAATCTGTCCATGACTGGGTTGGGTACTTCGCATCACGGTCTGTGAATAGCTTGTAGATGTTGGGATCTTCTCCAAATGTTGCATCATTCTTTGCAGCTTGCCGGCATAGTTCCATGCCCAGATCGAATAATTTGTCACTCGAACGTATGCGGAAGCGAGGATGCGGGAATGGGCCGTGTTGAAGCCACTCGAACAACCATCCTGGGAGACAAAGCCTCTACACGACGAGAAAGTTGTACTCTCCAACCATGTGAGGGAAATCTGTGGTATCGATGTCAACTGCTGAGCCTCCCATGATGACCTGCGAATTCTTTAAAGTACAGATGCGAAGGTGATGGACGACGTGTTCTGACCTCTTCCCGTCTGACTTGGCGATGTCTCGAACCATAGCTTCGATATTGTCCACAAAGACCTGGTGACGAAATTTGAGATTCTTCGTCGTAGTGGCGATCATCACAGGGTGTCGACGCGATCTTGCAATTGGGTGCTGCGGGTACGTGACCGTCCAGTCGTGGCCACCGACACGCAGAGCACGAATCGACTTCGGAGATGTATCGAGATCCTTCCTGATGACCACCTTTTCCACAGATTCGGGGTCGTTTAAGATGACCAGGCTTGGGCTGATCCTGACGATGGGTCCATACTTTGCCATAAGCTTGTCGGCTTCAAATGACAGCCTACCATACCATCTCTGCCATCGAATCCAGGTAGATGTTGCGGAGCTGAACCAGGGTCCTGTAACTGACCTCAGAGGATGGAAATGAGCGCGATATATCATCTTGAAGAGCTGCACAACGATAAGAAGGACGATGGTAGCCCATATGCCATTCCAATGAACTTGATGGCCATCTGATTGCGATATACTGGCTCCAATAAGTCTGTCGAGCATTTTATTCAATATGATAAATGGCAAAACTTTTTTGAGGATCAGTTTGCGCCGGAGCATCCCTTGTATTTGAGACAATTCGTTCTCGCAGCCTCACTTAGGGGTACGACTTCACCCACGTCTGTACATGGGCTGCTCGGTCGGATTTTCCGTGAATCATACCACATATAGAGGCTTCCAATAGAACAGCGATCACCCCGCTGGTACAAGGGTAGGGCATGAATGAGTGAGAGTACGAGGTGGCCCACAGACGTCTCTCAGGGGTTCTGAATGGCCAGTACCTACATTGAACGGCTCTTATTGATTGTTCTGCAATCGACAACGGCCCTTGTTTTCTTACACAGTCCTCATTTAGGTCCTGCCCTTTTACGAGGAAAGCCGACCGGTAAGATTATTAGGGCGAGAATTGACCTGCTGCCAAACCCAACGCGCGCCGTTCACGGCCCAGAAGCATAATTGAGGTGGCGAAGCAAAAGCCCGCAATCAATCTGCGCACACGAGTGTACATCTGAAGTCCAGATGTCGGGCAATTGTAGGAGATAGGTAGTTGGCATAACTGAAATAGGTGAGAAACGATAGCAAGGGTATTCGGATGTATCAGCTAGGCTTGTAATATCTTCACTCTCATAACAGCTAAGCTAGCTTACTTCAGTAGAGCTCTTGTTAAAGAAAAAGGGATGCGTAGAGATAACAGGATGAGTAGATAGATGCAATATGCTATTGTGCTTTGATTTTACATCATAAGCAGGTCGAGAACGCCTAAATAACCGCAACTATAGAATAGTATCAAAAAAAACCTAGTTTTCTACACAATCGAGTATCTACTACTGGCCAAACTATTGACTTCTAGTTTCTAGAACTGAGAGGTTAAAGAGCATATTACAAATTTGTGCCAAAGACAATTGGAAAATACAGCCGATCACTGTGGTAAATCGTCTTTACTTATATTACATACCTAGGGTACCACAGTAATTAGCAGATCTTTTCGGCAGCATTTAGACAGCACCCCTGATGTGGGAGACCAACCCCTTCGTTTCCAAGACTGTACGTGACCCGCTACGTCAAAGCGTCTTGCGGCGCCAAGTTGATGGGTAAGAGACTCTGCCAGTACGAGACCTCGGGAGCTTATCGACAAGATAATTGAAGCAAGGGAGTAAAGTGCAGGTGGGCTAAGTACTTTGTAACGCCTAGAAGCTGCCTCTTCACGTTGACGCGTGCTGCGTCTGCAACGAAAACGTTCCAAGTTTGTAAAATTCAGGGTCAAAAGAAGCCAAGTATCTTAGTATTTCGTGCGGGAACAGGTAGATACTTGACTTCGGCCCGTCAGTCAACAGTCACGGCTCAGATGGTCTGCTACAGGGGCGCGACCTACTTTCACAGCAGCCCCAATTCGTACTATACTATCCGGCAAAATCTATTCAGGTGAGCCTGAGAGTCGCTGGTGAGTACATCATGCGCAGCAAAATCTTTACAGCTTCCTATGGACAGATACCAACAATCATCGCCACGGACAAGGTCAGATCGGTTGAACTCAAGGGTGTGTCTGCTTTCGTTTATCGGATCTTACTCCTTGCTGTAATTCTCCACCTACACTGCCTTTGTGAAGATACCATCATGTACTGTGTCTTGATATCCAATGACAAACCATGGGTCGAGGCTCTGCATGTCCGTGCTGATTGATTTGCTCTCAGCGGCTCGGTGAGATTGGAACAACGCCTCTCTCTTATCTTCCAAAACTCTAGACCATCCTCCATACAGCATAATCTTTGCTGGAAAGGCCATCATCATCGCGTTGGACATCTACCAGTAGGCTCGTGAGCGCCGCGAACGCAGCGCCAGCTACGCCGTGAAGATGACTCAGTAGGACCAGTGCGCGCTGCCTGACGAGCTAGCAGAGGTTGAGGCAATACTCGAAATGAAGCGCAAACACACCTGTCATGATGTTAGTGATAAGGACCAAGACGTGAACTATCTAGGGTCGGTTACATGCCACAAAGTCGTGATCGTCCTCATTGCCTATGTAGAACCAATTCAACGGCAACTGTAAGAACATGTGCAGACAGCGTTCAAGGACATCTAATTTGGCCTACGGTAGGCATCGGCCGAGGCGTTCCCAGCGCGAAGCCAGACATACGACTCAGTGCAGCAGTGAGCCAGCTTGACTTGTCCACCAAACTTGTGCAGAAGTTAAACCACTGCAGAACAGACACGAGCGACATCCTTAATGTGTGACATGGTCGTATGTTCTGGTCCTGAAATATCGAATCGCTCTTGGGGCGGAGACGTATTCACGAGTGGCGTCTTTATGTGTGCGGATTCGGCTATTGATTTGTCCCTGAACGCTCCAGAACTACGTCAAGGGGTTCATAAGCCTAGATTGAGAGCAAAAGAACTGATGAAATAAGTCCCCGGATGGTTTCTGGAGTCGCACGTGGAGGGATTCGGACCTCTGGCATACACTTTTTGTCGCTGCAAACGCGACTTGCATTTTGGATATTCTTTCTATGTTATCTGCACCATGATATTGAACCTTCTGTCAGTTGCTGCTTCACTGGCTTGCGCTCAAAGCATATTCTCAATTGCAAACAGTTTCATCTTGTATGCGCATGGCGAGAACCTCCCGGGAGGCATCAAGCTTTTCCACTTAGATGGAAAACCTCATGTTTACCGATGAAGGAAGTCGAACTAAAAAGCCCAGACTGAGCCTGTCTCGAGCATTCAACTCCATTTTTTGCTGATGAGGCTGTCAATATGACTCGTAAGTGCCTTGAACCCTCACGTGAACCATGGTTGACATCAGTAGTCGCGCTTATCGGTGACTTCAGGTTCGTAGAATTATGTGAGAGGAACGTAATATGGTCGGTACAGCTGTCCATGTACATTGGCTAGATGCAGGTGACCTAAAGAGCGTCGGACTCGCCGCGGAGGATGACTTGTCTGAGGGTGAGACAGTGAAGGGGTTTGGTTTGTTACGCAGATGGGCGTGCAACGAGCAGAAGGCAGACACGATTAAGACAAAATTCAGTGCGACTCCCGTGAATGAGATCGGCCTGTATCATTGAGTGGGCCGCCCTCCTTGCTATTGCCCTTGCTAACACTCGCAGTGCGGAATGGAATGCGGCAGGCATCAAAAGCGATGACCAAAACGTGCCAATCTCGCTCAGGACAGAGACATCAGTAGCCTCGAAGACCTGATGCTTGTCGCAGTCGGCATTGGCGTATTGCAAGAGCGGATACGGCCTTGCTCTGCATGGTGCAAAGTACAGTTAGATCAGCGTCCGGTGCACTCTTTTGTCTTGATGAGTCAGGCGCGCTGAGGCTCCCTTCCGCTGATTCAGAAAACAAGCGTCTTCATCATTAAAAATATCTGTAGGTGCAAGATCAGCCTTGAAATAATATGTCTGATGTTGGTGTTGGTGAAGTCGACGTCAGTAGGTTGGTCTGTGCACTTGCGGACCTCCGCGCCTTCTCCGAGAACATTTCGTGGAGCTTGTTCTCTCCCAGGCTGCACTACAGACACGTGCTCCCGCAATCTGGCGCACACAATCACGCCCGCCGCGGATCTTGAAACCCCTTTCCAAGTCTTGCGAACCCCAAGCCCGTCATGTCGGACCCAAAACGGCGCAGAACCGGCGACGAGGACGTCAGCGAGTTGCGTCGAAATGCACGCCAGACATATCTTGCCCAGCGCGAGGCGCAACAGCTTGCCCTCCTGCGTCGCCAGGTCGCAGAAGAAGCCGAAGAAGAAGAGAGGTTGGGATCGAAGCTGTCAGTAGATGAGAGAAGGGACTTTGCGCGAAACCGAGAAACACTGCGACTTGCCGAAGCGCGAAATGCTATAGACGAACATCTCGACGGATATCTGTTGCCAGATGCCGATGGCAGCAGGTCTGCAGTACTCACGAAAAGACACAACGAGCGCGAGAAGGGGTACGACAAGAGCGAGGTGCAGCTATGGGAGGATGAGCAGATGAGCAAGATCAAGAGCCAGGTCAAGAAGCCTGAGCGTGTGAACGCTGATGACTATGAGTTTGTCTTCTCGGATGAGATGGCTATAAACTTTCAAAGTGACGGCATGCCAGATCCAGACAAAGCGTTACTGGAGCGACAGCTCAAGGAGGCGGAGCAGAAGGTCAAAACCATGGAGGAAGTCAGGAAGAATCTGCCCATCTACGTATACCGAGACGAGCTCCTAGCAGCCTGCGAATCGCATCCCGTCCTCATCATTGTCGCCGAGACCGGTTCGGGAAAGACAACACAAGTGCCGCAATACCTTCACGAGAAAGGGTTCACGAAGAACGGCAAGGTTGGCTGCACGCAGCCTCGTCGAGTAGCTGCCATGTCGGTTGCAAAACGTGTCAGTGAGGAGATGGGCGTGCGGCTTGGTCGAGAGTGCGGGTATTCTGTGCGTTTCGACAGCAAGATCACTCCAGAAGTCACAAAAGTGGAATACCTGACAGATGGTCTGATGTTGAAGCAACTCATGTCAGACCCCTTATTATCCGAATACTCAGCGGTTGTTCTGGATGAAGCACACGAACGTTCCTTGGCAACAGACCTGCTGATGAGTCTGCTGAAGGAGCTCGTGGGCGTGCGTCCAGAGTTCAGACTGCTTGTCACCAGTGCTACCTTGAACGCCACGAAATTCTCAGATTATTTCGGTGGCGCACCCCTGTTCAACATTCCTGGACGAACACATCCCATTGAGCGCCTGTACTCGAGCTCACCAGAAGCCAATTATCTGAATGCGGCGGTCACGACTGTCTTCCAAATCCATCTCTCGCAAGGACCAGGAGACATCTTAGTGTTCTTTACAGGCTCTGAGGAGATTGAAAGCGCTGGTGAATACATCCTCGAAACATCAAGAAAACTCGGATCAAAGGCAGGGCCTCTTATCGTGGCCCCTGTCTATGGCGCACTGCCAGCAGAAGATCAACAGAAGATCTTCGCACCAACGCCGCCCGGTCACCGCAAGATCGTTCTGAGTACCAACATCGCCGAAACCAGTCTGACAATCGATGGAATTCGCTATTGCATAGACTGTGGGCTTGAGAAACAGTCAGTGTACGACCACAAGCGTTCCATGAACACCCTTGTAGTGGTTCCGTGCTCACGAGCCAGCGCCGAGCAAAGAGCTGGGCGAGCCGGACGTACGGGACCAGGCATGTGCTTCAGACTGTACACCAAATACGCCTTCTACAACGAACTGCAAATGGAGACGGAGCCGGAGATCCTGCGCTGTGACCTCGACGGCCCCATGCTCACCCTCAAGACAATGGGCATTAACGATCTCCTCAACTTCGATTTCATCGACCCCCCCTCCACGACCGCCATCGCCGCCTCCCTCGAGCACCTATATGCCCTTGGGTACATCGACTCTGCAGGCAAAGTGACCAAACTCGGGCGCCGCGCCAGTGAACTGCCACTCGACCCGAAACTCGGCAAAGCGCTCCTCGCGGCCGACAAATATGGCTGCGTAGAAGAAATGGTGACGCTCGTCTCCATGGTCAGCGAAGCAGGCACGCTCTTCTTTGCGCCCAAGGACAAGAAAGTCGCGGCGGACCTAGCCAAGCAGCGCTTCAGCGAAGACGTGGCAGGGGGCGACCTGATCGCGTTCCTAAAGATCTGGAACGAGTTTGTCGAGAACGAGTTCAGCCAGGCTTGGGCCAAGGAGAACTTCCTCGACTACCGCGCACTGAATCGCGTTCGTAATGTCAGGGAGCAGCTGCAGAGACTATGCGATAAGGTCGAGTTGCCGCACAGCTCGGCGGGTATCGCCGACCATGTCAAGATCCTGAAGGCGTTTACCAGCGGGTACTTTACGAACGTTGCGCGCTTGAATTGCGACGGGCAGAGCTATTCGACCGTCAGCCAGAAGCTATCTGTCTTCATTCATCCGAGTAGTTGTATGGCGAGGAAGCAGACAAGGGATCGATGGATTGTCTTTTACGAGCTTACAAGTACAAGTAAGGAGTGGGTGAGGAGCGTGGCGCCTATCCAGCCAGAGTGGCTTACGGAGGTGGCGCCGCATTACCACAAGGCTAAGAACATTGAGGACTTGACGGATAAGAAGCAGAGCAAGGGTGCTGGGAGGGTGGGCACTGGGCGGTAGGAATCACGTCTCGATCTTTCGTATTTAGCATAGCGCAGGGCAGACGGCGTTTTGGAGGACCACACGATGGAAGGTTAATCGATACCCCGAACATCATGGATGCTCGATTGGAGTCCATCTTCTTCGCGCGACCATTCTAGCTGCAGCGTACATATCTACTTTCAGAAGTATCTCTTCTATTTGCCAACGTTCGTAAACCTCAAATAAGGCTTAACCTCTCTGACCTGACCAAACTTCTTCCGTGCATCCTCAGTGCTCACGCTCGGCGGGACAATAACATCATCGCCGACCGTCCAGTTGATCGGCGTAACGACGCCCTTCTTGTCACCCGTCTGCAGACTGTCAATGACCCTCAGCACTTCTGCGGTGTTGCGGCCAGTGCTGGCAGGGTAGTCCATCTTCAGCCTGATCTTCTTCGCCGGATCGATAATGAAGACGGAGCGGATGGTGAAGGCGATGCCCTTCTCG
Source organism: Didymella pinodella (assembly GCA_039634465.1). Classification (NCBI taxonomy): domain Eukaryota; kingdom Fungi; phylum Ascomycota; class Dothideomycetes; order Pleosporales; family Didymellaceae; genus Didymella; species Didymella pinodella. The sequence continues at coordinate 2,015,133 of CP113345.1, forward strand.
GCAATATTGTCGAGGTCGTCTTGCGCAATCATGTCGTACAGAAAGGCGACTTTGCGATCAGCGTCGGCGATGATGGGGAATTTGACGGACGTGTTTTGTGTCTCGTTGATGTCGTTTACCCACTGGTCGTGCGAGCTGAGGTCGTTCGCGCTCTGCAGGATCGTGTCAGTAGGCAAGTGATATCGAATAGGGGATTCGTCGTACAAGGCCCAGCATCTGCACGCCACGGGCGTCGAATTCGCCCTTCAATTTTGCAAAGGCGCCCAGCTCGGTGGTGCAAACAGGCGTGAAGTCGGCGGGGTGCGAGAACAAGATGGTCCATTTTCCATTGAGGAAGTCATGGAACTTGATCTTGCCGTGCGTGGTCTGCGCCTCGAAGTCAGGCGCGACCGAGCCAATCCTCAGCCGTGGCTGTTCAGCGGGAATGGCAAGTCCGCGGCGGAATGGAGTCGTAGCGGGGCGATGGACACGCAGCGCTGGGCGAGCGGCGGAGCGGAGAGCTCGAGAAGCTGCACGAGGGATGAATGCTGACATTTGGGAGCGTGGGATGGGTCAATTGGGCTGAGGCGTTGCTCAAATGCTCTGCCTATCTTTTCGACGGCAATTGAGAATAAGCAAGTGTCGATGGCATATGGCAACGGCAATGGCGTCATCTCCCGCGGGAACAACGGCCGGGCCGATGCATCTCTTCTTGCGTACCTGGCTAAGACAACAGAAGATGAGTTCAACGTTAGGTCACGCTATGGATTTGGTATGTAAGGGAGATCTGGGATGCGCCAAAATCGACGGTGGCTCTTACATCGCCGAAAAAGCGAGATACAGAAGCTGCGTCTCCAGAGAGGAGGCGGTAGTCAACATACACATATGCATCGTTTGAGGGTTATTCGTCTCTCTGCAGGCTACAGTGGTCTTGCTGCTCATGCCAAAGACATCTGTGATGCGCGCGAGAGGTGAGCGGTTGCAGCTGCATGTACGTGAAGATCGAGCCACCTCTAACATTGCGTCATTGGCTGCGCTGGTCCAGTCAAGCGAGCTTCAACCCCAACCCGAAGCTGGGATCTGAGCCAGGATTCCAACAAGGACGACCAACATGGTTGGCAATAAAGGCCCGCTGGAGCCCGGCGCAACGCGCGTGCGTCTTTTTGAGTTCTCTCCACGCACATTCAGAGCGCCGCATCTGCTGCAGGCCTCTCGAGTCCCAAGAATATGTCCGTCACCAATGCAGCACCAGGGGCAGGAGGCTTCCTGAACTTCAACAATGGTCCGCCCAAAATCGTCATGACCGATTCGACACCTCATGCACCCGAAAAAGCGCTACTCTCCTGGAAAGAAGAAGGCTACGATGTCGAATATATCCAGTATGACCCAGCGGCGCAACCCGCCTACATCCGAACTATCCAGAACCTCAACAGCTCCCTCAAGCTCGGCGAGCACTACGCCATCATCGCCTACGGCGCCGCCGCCAGCGTGATACTCAAGATCGCCATGAAGCCGCTGAACAAATGCTGTGCCATCGTCACGTTCTACCCATCTGTCCTCCCGGGCGCCAAAGTGAAGTACCCCGAAAGCACGAACCCGCAAGTCCACGTCGCGAGCAAGAGCCAGGCTAGTCCGCACCCGGAAATGGTCGACTGGAAGCTCTACCGCTACGCCAACTGCGCAACGGGCTTCGCCGACCCTAGCTCGAATGCGTACTCAGAAGTCGAGGCGAATCTGGCCTGGAGCAGAGCGCTGGCGTGTGTCAGGAAGGGGTTCAAGAGCGAGGTCGATCTCGAGCCCGTGGTGCAGGGTTTCTGGAATGCCAAGTACGAGGACAATGTGCCGGAGCGGGCGAGCATGAGCATGGTGAAGAGCATGACGCAGAACAGTCCGCACGTGACGATTTTGCCTACGCTGCAGGGCGGTGTGGGGCGGAAGAAGCTTGAGGAGTTCTACAGGGAGTTTTTTGTTCCGAGTCTGGTCGAGGATTTCAAAATACGGTTGGTTTCGCGGACGATGGGCGTCGAGCGCATTGTGGACGAGATGGTCGTGAGCTTCACGCACTCGGATGAGGTGGACTGGATTCTACCAGGTGTCCAGCCAACGGACAAGTTCGTGGAGATAGCCATGGTCAGTGTTGTGGCGGTACGAGGGGGCAAGCTCGTCTCAGAGCACATGTACTGGGACCAAGCCTCTGTGCTGGTGCAAGTGGGCTTGTTGGATCCGAAGCTGGTGCCAAAGAAGTTCAAGGGTGAAGGCACCAAGCAGCTGCCTGTAGCTGGAGCTGAGGCGGCGAAGCAGCTTGTTGATCCCCAGCAGGGCAGGTATAACAGACTTCTGCAAATGCACGGGCTGTTGGACGGAATCAACGGGAATTGAGAGACGAACACAATTACATCGAATGGTGACACAAATCTCACTCTACTTTTCACACGTATTTGGACGCTGGAGCGCTGCATCGTGGCGTGCCTTCCGGGGCACTTGACAGGCTGTGACCCTCAGATGCACGATACGCATATCTCACCGAGCCTTTCTCCGTGCTTTCACAGCTTTGCGGGGAAGCTTTGTAGTCGGTCCGGACGGCCGTCGCTGCCTCTTTATGTTACTATCTCTTTGTGGGCTACCTGTGTAAAGTTTTAACTTGGCTAATTATATGCTGGGCGATTTCGGTAGTGCTTCGATGTTGTCTCTGCGCGATGATAGTTGTATACCCGACAGAACGATATATAGGCAGAGCGTCGATTGATTGCAGACCTCTGCATAGGACATGAGTCTCGGCGCATGCGTGCAACCCATATCAACATCTTAAGATGTCGGGGAAGGCGATTCGTGGTTGCGGCACTTCGTTGAGGGGAAATGCCTAGGCTCAGAAACCTGCACGCTGAGCTTGAGATACTAATCACATGTTATATCTATGCCCACTTCCTCGCGAATAGTGCAGCCAGATTACTCTGTCTTACATTGTTCGATCGCAAACACATCCCGGATCGCCCGGTTTTCCTCCAAGATCTTTGCTACTCCCACCGTTCACGAAAGCTCCCACTCGACAAGATGCCGATCAAGACATGGCTCACGGAAACTCTTGGGATGCGCGTCCCTCTGGTTCAAGGAGGAATGATGTGGGTAGGAAAAGCAGAGATGATCAGCGCAGTTGCAAACGCGGGCGCCCTTGGATTTCTCACAGCCCTGACACAGCCCACTCCTGAAGCGCTGCGCGCCGAGATCCGTAGAACAAAGTCCATATTGAAACCGACCGCGGTTCAATTCGGGGTCAACATCACGCTCCTCCCCTCGATGAAAGTGCCAGACTACCCTGCATACGCCAGAGTCGTTGTCGAAGAAGGCATCAAGATCGTTGAGACCGCAGGCGACCCAGCCCCGGTGTTGAAGTATCTCAAGGACAACGGCGTGACTGTCTTCCACAAGTGCGTTACGCTGAAGCACGCGCTTCGCGCAGAGAAGATGGGCGTGGACTGCATTTCCATCGACGGAATCGAGTGTGCTGGCCACGGAGGCGAATACGACACTACATCGCTCATGCTCCTCTCGCTGTGCAAAGAGCAGCTCAAGATTCCGTACCTCGCATCCGGCGGCTTCGCAAACGGGCGACAAGTTGCGGCTGCGCTGGCGCTCGGCGCTGTAGGTGTGAATATGGGCACCCGGTGGATGTGCACCATCGAGTCGCCGATCCACCAGAATGTCAAAGAAGCGATTGTCAAGGCGTCCGAGAACGACACGGTCCTAGTTCTCCGCAAGTTCCAAAACACAACCAGACTGCACAAGAACAAGGTGTCGGTCGAAGTGCACAAGATCGAGAACGAGAAGAAGGATGTCGACTTCAAGGATGTTGCGCATTTGATGAGCGGGAAGCGCGGTGAGGGCGTGTACTCGATGGGTGATGTCGATGCGGGCGTGTGGTCGTTGGGAATGTGTGCGGGTCTCATCCACGATATTCCCACGTGTGAGGAACTGGCGAGGACGATGGAGCGTGATGCTATCGAGGTCTTGACACAGTCACACGCGTTGATCGTCAAGACTGCGAAGCTCTAGATGGAGCGCGGTAGCCCTGAGCTGTCCAGAGACTCTGCAGGACCTCAGGAAAGGACTAGCAGATGTGGAATCGAACACAGCGGACTCCCGAGCACTCGTCCGGCGTTGTCTGCCGATATGTTGTCTATGACATTTCAGTGATCAATGAACTCTTGAGCTGGTTTAACACCACTCTTGCTCCAGATGACTTCAAACTCCCTCAAGTCTGGATGTTCATCGTAGCGACTTGCATCCTTGACGGCTCGCATGGCATCGACAAAACAAACCTTGCTGCGCCTCCACTGCTCGTAGCTCGGCTTCCATTCGTGCATACCGTCAAAGGCACCACTGGGTACGATGGAGATTCCGGGCATGCGAGGGGACGTCGTCAACATGGGTGATCCGCAATTGCTGCAGAACGAGCGGTGGACTGCCTCACCGGTCTCTGTATCGCGATCGCCGTACTGCTTTAGTGATGTTTCGCCAGTCGTCCACTTGAATTGCTGGACGCAGTCAGCAATCTGTCAACAGAAACGGTGTGGTTGAAGCAAACCGAGTTGGAAAACCATGCGTTCGCTGTGTACGTAGCTCCGCAGTTCCTTCGGCAATTAATACAATGGCAAATGGCAAAATTAAGCTCTTTCCCCTTGGCTTCGAAGGTGATCCTCTTGCACAGGCATGCGCCGGTGCGAGTTTGCTCAGTTTCTGACATGACGAAGTGTTGCTGCAGGTGCAAGAGTAGGCCGAGAGAGGCGGAGATGTAAGAGACAAGATCAACGTCTAGTGAATTCAGGCGCTACCAACCGTATGGCTGATAGCGGCTTGAGTTTACGAGGGGGCTGCCGAGCTTTCGGTTTGAGAAGATACTTGCCCGTCAAGTGTAGTCTCCGGAGCTACTACTAGAACGCGGATGGTACATAGTGAATCTGACTACCTCTCATGCCTGCTCTTCTGGCCGATTTCCATCGCGACCTACAGCCGGACAGACTAGATGGTTTGATATGCGGTGCTGCTTGTCACCTAGCAGTGCGACAAAGTGCGGAGTCGAGCTGACCACACACTCTAAACCTTACGGTTTGGGACGAGCGTGGTTCAGATGTGGAAAAAATGATGCTAACTAGGACCTCGAGGATAACCCCGCTGACGTAGCTGAGGATCTAGCGCGAAGTGGACCCTGAGATTCCCCACCAAAAAGTTCTGCCCCTCTCCGTGTTGACTGAATATAACAAACCACCAAAAAACACCGCCGACATGGACGACCCAGCCTTCGACGTCGAGACAGATCTCTCTACCCAGAGCATCCTCCTTGCAGCCGCGAATCACGACATTCCCTCCCTCCGTAATCTCCTCCGCAACACTTCCGCAAACGTCCAGGACGCGGAGACAGGCTTCACACCCCTGCACGCCGCCATTGCCGCGTGCGAGCCCGACGAGGACGACAAGGCTGCTGCTGGATCGAACGGGGAGAACGCAGACGCCAAGAAAGCTGAGCAGGACAACGTAGAAGCTGCGACCAAGACGATCAAGCTTTTGTTCGAGAATGGCGCGATATGGAACGATTTGGATGCGAACGGTGAGACACCGGGATGTATTGCGCTCAGGCTGGGCTTGAAGGAGCTGTATGAGCTCTGCGTGGATGCTGGTGTGCGTGCTGAGTTGTTGCTGAGCCGGATGGATCAGTATCAGCTGCTTCTGGGCGGGGACTCGGATGACGAAGAGGAGGACGAGGAAGAAGACGAAAAGGATGGGGCTACAACAGTAGAGACTGAAGACTTCGCTGCTACTGAGGACGTGGAGATCCTGGATATCAGCCAGGAGACTGTGCCTGGCGACGAGTCTACGGAGAACCCGAATTATCTAGCTTCGAATCTGACGTTTGATCGCGACCGGTTGACCGACGAGGCAGGGAATGGCGTCATGATGGAGTGGGAGAGGAAGCTCATGTCTCGGTCTGCTGAGCTGATTGCGCCTGCGCCAGGTCTGCGGGTGTTGAACATTGGCCACGGGATGGGCATCATCGATGGCATTCTGCAAGAGAAGCAGCCGAGAACACACCACATCATAGAGGCACATCCAGATGTGCTGAAGCGCATGAAAGAGCAAGGCTGGGACAAGAAGCTGGGTGTGGTCATCCATGAAGGCCGCTGGCAGGATGTTGTGCCTGGGCTGGTCGAAAAGGGCGAGCTGTTCGACGGCATTTATTTCGATACCTTCGCTGAGGAGTACTCAGCTCTGCGCGAATTCTTTACGGAGCACGTCATTGGCCTGCTTGATCCTCCAGGTGGTCGTGGTGGTGAGGGCGGCAAGTTTGGCTTCTTCAATGGTATGGGCGCGGACAGACAGATTGTGTATGATGTGTATGGCAAGATTGTTGAAATGGACCTGTTCGAAGCGGGCTTTGACACCGACTGGGAGACAATACAGGTGCCGGATCTTGACGAACAGGGCGAATGGGAAGGGCTGCGGAGGAAATACTGGGTATTGAAAGAGTATAGGTTACCCACGTGCAGCTTCATAGGCTAGTAGCTGCGCTGTATGTAAAACCATCACGCCGTTCATGTCTGCATGGCACGACGCAGGTGGCTGTCGCAATACCGGAAATATCCACGATTTCGGACACGCAGGAATTGAAGGTCGTGTCTGATAGCATGTCGATGGACCGATGTGAGTGTCAAATTGCATCGACGAATGGATTGGGTATCTTCAAAATGTGACTCTACTCCTGCCTCACCGGGCTACTATTCACCGGCGTGCCAACTGCAGGCGTCCCAAACGCAGGACTTTCTGCAGTGAAAGGATTTGGCGGGAGCACATCTGGGTCGTATCCGTTGTCTCGTTCCTGCTTGGTCCTGATCTCGGGCAGAGGCGCAGCTTTCCAGATGCGGATGCTCCGGTCCAGGCCTGCGCTTGCAAGCAGCTCTTCCTTGGGATGCGTGTCTACGGCCAGGACTGCATCATCGTGTCCAGATAGTCGCTGCAAGACGTTTTTGCTGGACACGTCCCACAACACGATGCCGCCCTCCTCACTCCCCGATGCTACAAAAGCATATGTCTCACTCGGGTCTGCTCGGTTGCCGTAGGTCCCGAATGCGCCAGAAAGCGAGTACTTTGCGTTTGTATGGCCCTGGTACGTCTTGACGCACCTGCCCTTGCCGTTTGCATAGTCCCACAGCCGTATAGCAGAGTCCAGCGTGTGTGCCAGTATGTATTTCCCGTTCGGCGAGAAGCGAACAGATGTGACTGGTGCGTTGTCTTCGTGGACTAGAGTGCGCAAACACTGCCCTGTGCTCGTGTCCCACACTCGAATCAAGCCGTCGTGTGAGCAGGAGACGATGAGCGTGCCGTCCAGCACGAAGTCGACGGCAGAGACGGGGTCGCTGTGTGCGGGCAGAGAGCGCATTACGCGCGCCGCACGCACGTCCCAGAGAAAGACGGCTTCGTCGTAGCTCCCGCTGACGAGCATGTTGCCTTTGGGACTGAAGGCGAGCGAGTAGACGTAGTTGTGATGTCCAATCAGCGGTGTGGGGTGTGCAAGCCCCGTCTGTGCATCCCAGAGACGGATGCTCTTGTCATCTGAGCCAGATGCGAGCGTCGTGCTGTCTGGCGACCACGTCAGCGTGTTGATGCCGGCCAGATGCCCTTCCAGCGTGTGCTCCAGCGCCCCCGTAGACGAGCTCCATATTTTGATGGTCGCGTCCGCAGAGCCACTCGCGAGCCAGAGGCCGTCTGGCGAGAACTTGAGGCAGGAGACGGCGCGCTTGTGGCCGCGCAGTATGAAGTGGGGTGCGTAGTTGAGGGCGGCTGGTTTGCGCGGCGGGGGCGTGTTGCTCTGCGAGCGAGAGCGGAAGTGGGAGTGGGAGCGCGAACGCGACCGTGAGGGTGTGCGGCCGTCGTAGTAGCGGCGCTCGTCGGCGCTGTCGTCCACCGAGCGCTCTCTGCTGTATCTGCGCGCGGGTCGTTCTGCCAGTCTGTATGCGGGCGAGCCGTTGCGCGGAGAGTGCGAGTTCGGTCGTTTCCTCGGCGGCGCATCGTCGTAGTTGTCTTCTGTCTCTCCACGCGACCGCTTAGAAGGCGAGTCCATTGTGGGTGTCCGACAGTCAAACCGCCAGCCATGGACGGGCAACGCGACAAGCATACGTTCTTGCCAGCTAGCGCGTGGGCGGTGAACGAAGCTGCAAGGGGACCCCTGCTCGTGACGTGCCTCGGTGTGTTCCTGTGCCTGAAGCGCAGAGCAAGCACCTCAAATGTTCTTAACTTCCAGTAACACAATCTTCACGCCACAATGATCCCAGACGAGAAGCCAACGAGCTTAAGGATTCTGTCTCTCAATTGCTGGGGGCTCAAGTTCATTTCCAAGCTGCGCAACGAGCGCTTGACTGAGATTGGCCGCCAAATCGCTGCCGCCAGCCCGCGTCCGGACATTGTTGGCCTGCAGGAGTGCTGGACGCAGGAGGACTACCACTCGATACGCGAGCTCACCAAGGGTATCCTGCCATATGGAAAGTTCTACCACAGCGGCTGCTTCGGTGGAGGGCTCGTCATTCTCTCGCGATGGCCGATCGAGGAGAGCAACATGGTGCGGTATCCGCTGAACGGACGGCCTGCTGCCTTTTACCGTGGGGATTGGTTCGTTGGCAAAGGCGTTGCGTGTGCACGCATACGCATAGGCCCAGCACCCAAGGACGTCGCCGAGGTCTTCACCACACATGTACGCACCTGAGGAATGCTCAATGGCCCCCTACTGACCTTCGCAGCTACACGCCCCTTACGAGGCCGAGCCGCACGACTCTTACATCTGCCACCGCACCGCGCAGGCATGGGAGATAGCAAAGCTCATGCGTGCAGCCGCCGAGCGCGGCCACCTGGTCATTGGCATGGGAGACTTCAACATGGTGCCATTGTCGCTCGCGCACCGCATCGTCGAGACACATGCGCCCGTCCGAGACGTCTGGCGAATCCTCCACCCTGAATCGTCTCACGGGGCTGCGAAGGACAAGGTCGAGCAACTGCGTGGTCTGCCTATGCCAACTGCAGAGTTCAACCTCTCAACAAACGGGACCACGTGCGACAGTGCGTTCAACTCCTGGAGGTGGAACGAGGCGCACAAGAAGCGGCTGAAGAAGGGCGAGGACGTGCAGATAGATCCTGCTGTCGATGACCCGAGCGCAAAGCGACTTGACTACGTCTTCTTCAGTAGCGCACGGCATCACGATGCCCAAACCGGCGAGGAGAGCGCCGAGTGGGAGCTTCAAGACGCAAATGTTGGTATGACCATGCGGCATCCAACATTACACTGCTCGCTCAGTGACCACTTCTCCGTCGAGTGCACTTTGACAAGAAAACACAACCCTCATGCAGCGCATGCTTCAGACGTTGTCAACCAGTATCTGCCCGTCGAGACTTACGAAGAGATCATGGCGACACTTGTGAAGTACATGGATCGCCAACGACTTCAGCGCAAGCTGCGCATTGGACACTTCTTTTTCCAACTCTCAATCTGGACAGCCTGCATGATAGGAGTCTGGTGGTCACCGCACAACTACGTGTCTTTCATACTGATGCTCCTGAGCTCGATAGGTCTGAGTGTTGGCGTCATTGATGGGCTGATGGGGCTCCTGTTCGGTGGCAGTGAGATGAGGGCGTTGAAGGAGTTTGAGTGGGAAGTCAACAATGCAATGACAAGAGCACTGGAGCTGCAGCAAGAGTCGAGGAACGAGCAGACGGCCTAGCGTAGCATAGTGAAGTATCAAATAGGTTTGACCTGTGAAAGCTGCACTAAAGCTTATGGGGTGTACTCGGCTGCACGTGCGTCCGCGTCGTTACTGGAACCGCCAAGTCCGGCCCATCACTCGCTCAAGCGTGACCCTCGAGGTACCATTCACACTCCAACTCACCAAGCATTGTTTATCGTAGACCTCACGACTAAAGACGTGTCGCCTAACTATCGCGACTCTGTGCAAGCCACCAAAAATTCGACTGTAACCGTTCGCGATCGCCCACGCGCGACAGTCCTCAGTATGAGCAGCTCTCAGCCCCAGGCCAGCGGTGCTGGCCAACAGCAGCAACCACAGCAGGGCGCGAAGCTGCTCAAAGCAGACGATATTCTTAGGCTGTCATGTCTGACCGACGACGAGAAGCAGAAGTACAGACTGCTGATGCACAACACATGGAACATGTACAACAATGCGACAGCAGGCAGCCCAGAGCAGACACAAGCGCGCACAACGCTGCAGCAATTCTCGCAGAAGTTCATCGCAAGGGAGAGAGCACACAGAGCGAAGTTGCAGCAGCAGCAGCAGGGCGGACAGGCACAGGCACAGCCCAGTCAGGCTGGTGCAGGCGCACAGCAGGCTCCCGTGAAGCAGGAAGGGTCAGGGAATTCTGGAGAAGCCGCAACAAACCAGCAACAGCAACCAGCGCAGGGACAGAACCAAGCGCAACAGCGACCGCAGAACTCGTCCGTCGACCCGTCCATCATTAAGCACGTCCATGAATTTCCCTTTACGCTGCCACCCACGTACACTCTAGGCACTCCGGAGGCCGAAGCAAAGCTCAAGGAGTACAAGAATGGCTACCTTAACATGCTAGCCAAACAAGCAGCGTTGACTGAGAACATTAAGAGGATCCAGGCGCAGATGCAAGAGCGACAGAAGACTGGACAAGAGGTACCGCAGGAGCTGACAAACGCAAAGAACAAGGTCGAGGAAGAGTACTACAGAATGAAGGCTCAGATCGAGAAGTTCAGGGGGCTTCAAAAGCAATGGAAGGATGAGCGCGGCACTGCAGGGCAGGGAGCGCAGCCCGCGCAACAGGCTCAGCAACAACAGGGCCCATCCCAACAGCCGCAACAAGGACAACAGCCCCAGCAGCCCCAGCGACAGCCTTCACTTTCAGGGCCCAGCAGCCAGCCCGTGGTGAAGGAGGAGCCCCAGATCAAAGTGGAGGGCGGACAGCCGCAGCAACAGCAAACACAACCCCAACAACCACCGCAATTCAACCAACAACAGCAAAACAACCAGCAACAACAACCCCAGCAGAACGCTCAAGGGCCACCACAACAGCTTCAGCAGCAACAATCACAGCAGCAGCAGCCAGGGCAACAGCAGATGCAGCAAGGACAGCAACAAATGCAGCGGCCACCACCTGCGCCTCACTCCATGAGTATGCCTCAGCAGCCGCAGTTCCCACAGCAAGGCCAACCACAGCAGCATCTGCCACAGCAAGGTCAGCCGCGCCCGCAGATCAACCCGCATCAGGCGAACATGCAACAGCACCAGCAGAGCAACTCGCCACACCCACAGTCCGCGACGACAAACGGACAGCCAGTGCCGCTTTCTCACCAGGCCGCTATCAGCGCCGCGAATCGCTCCTACACAGACCCTGCACGTACTAACACGCCCATGCAGGCCGGTGCGGGAGGTTCGTTCCACGCACCTGGCAGCCGTGAGCGCGAGCAGCTCAACAACCCCAAGATGCCCATTCCTCGGCATCTGAATGTGACATCGCCGATGCCTGTGAACATGGGCCAGCAACGCCCCACCATGAGCGGTCCTACCAACGGCGCGCCGGGGCCCATGGGTCAGCCAGTCATCAGCCGGCCGCCACCATTCCAGCTCGAGGGCGAGGGTGACCGAGTGCTAAGCAAGAGAAAGCTGGATGAGCTGGTCCGGCAAGTCACGGGCGGGAGCGAGGAGGCGCTCACGCCTGAGGTTGAAGACGTAAGGCTCCTATCACGTACAATGATTCACATATGCAATATTAACTTTCCGCAGGCGGTTCTCCAGCTCGCGGACGACTTTGTTGATAACGTGATTCAAAACGCGTGCAAGCTCTCAAAGCTGCGCGACAGCCCTCAGCTCGACATTCGCGATATCCAGCACGTCCTCGAGCGTAGCTACAACATCCGCATCCCAGGTTATGCATCTGACGAGGTGCGCACAGTACGCAAGATCGTGCCGGCTGCAGGGTGGGTCGACAAGATGAAGGCGGTTAATGCGGCGAAGGTCATGGGTGGCAAGACGGACTTTTAAGGCTATCGTCAATGCAGCCAGAACACCAGGCAGAGACACAAGAGCAGGATGACCGGGAGGATACATTGGCTGGCGCATAGGCAAAAGAGTAATCCATGATAATGGGCGGGATGCACGGGGTTATTTGGTTTTCCAGCAGCGGATTATGTCTCTTGTAGCGTCTAATAGATGGGCCTTGGCTCTGGTTAGCCCACTCGGCGAAAAATTCTTCACAACATAATAAAGTGCGTCGGCGGCGTTCACTGTTCTACAACGATTTTTAACTTGGAATAATTATGGGTTATATATAAAATTTATTTTTGGAGCAATTCATCAAACAGATCATTATCTGGCCTAATGGCCCAATGGCAAGGCGCTTGACTACGATCATTCAGTAATCAAGAGATTCCAGGTTGTAAGTGTTCACCCTACAACGAACTGCCCAGCGTTCGAGTCTAACAGTCACCTAGCGACCCCTGGTTAGGTCATAACACGAATTTTCTTTTTTGCCCGTTGAGACTGCCGAAGGTGCAGGCTAGCGTGTTTTTTGGTCTAGGCTTAGTTCGTGCTATCTGGCTGTACTGTGCTGAGCATTCTTAAGTCCTCCTGATGAACATCGCGATTACTAGTAGTTTGATTGGACTTGAAAGGAAGGTTGGTGCGAAGATCGTCGTCGCATTGCACAAAATTGGCTTCGAATGATGCACATGTTGCCTGTTGAATAACTGTGGGCACGACTGACACTGGCTCGTCGTTGACTGCCTCTCATGATTCCCGGTATTCGTTTTGCGAGCGACGCTCCTTTTGCACGCGAGTTATAGACGCAACATTGTCAAGCAGAGTGAACATTATATCGTTACGCATTTTGGCGCCACTAGGGCTCGCTGTGTCTATCTTCGTGATGCTGCCACGACTCTCAACCACCCATAAGCAATGCTAGAACTCCAGACACGTCGCTCAACCAACCAATCTCAGACCACTTGCTGGAGCACCAATCTGGCAGACCTCGCAGACCTTGCACACTGTGCCCTTGTACTTGGCGTGGTACTTCGAGCCATCGTAGGGACAAGCAGCTGATGGGCTGCCGCCGTAGATGGGTGTGTGGCTTGCGGCGCAGATCTCGAAATCGGCGAACTGGTCAAAGTCGATCTCGATATGGTCGACGGGGTTCCTCTCTGCGATGGTCTTGACACGCTTGGCAGACTCCTTCATCTTTGCGTTGCCGGTCCTGTCGAGCAGGGCGTTCGCGAAGTTCAACGCAGTGTTAAGCTGCTTGTTCTTGTGTGCAAAGTTCATAGCAGCAGATAGAGGTAGTGACCTGTGCGCCCCCTCGAGTTCAGGAACGGTGAAGTAAGCGGACAGCTCCAGCGCACGCTTCTTGTCCTCATCAGAGAGGCTCGAAATGTCGGTGGCACCCTTGGTAAGAGCGCGGCGCTCAAGCTCAATAGTCATGGCGAGTGTGTATTGCGCAGCAACATTGATGGCTTTCTTTGCCTAAAGAGTATGTTAGCGACAGCAGTGAGGAAAGCTGATTTCGCGACTTACCTCAGTGAGCTCTGCTTGTGACGCGACGACGTTGACAATCAACAGGTGCAGCAACCTCTTGAAAGCAGCGACACCTTCTGGAAGCTGGTTCTTGAGCAACGCCTGCTTACCAGCAGCCAGGTCGGACTGCAGGATGGACTCGAGATCGCGGGGGATGATGGGCAGAATCTTTCGCGAGTCTGTCTCGGTGACCGTTCTCCGTACGTAGTTGACAAGAGACGGCATGTTCGGTGTAGCGGGAAGGAATGTGCGGGAGGACTGGTAGATCTCCTCGAAACGCTCCTCGAGAGGAGCAAAATTGACGGCGCCGACTTGCCTGTTCAGCAGCTGCATGGCAGTCTCGAAAGAACCAGCAGCAATGTGGTCTGCCGCCAATGGCGAGTTGCGCGCCCACAAATCAGCCTCGCTGCTTCCAGCACCTGCATCAGCACCCTCGACCTCGACAAAATCATCCTCTGCCTCAACGTCACCGTCGTCGCCCATATCCCAGCCACCGACGTCTTCCTCGTCATCGCCTCCAAGCTCGGCAGTGGCACCAGCAGTCTCAGGCTCACCGAGCAGGTCCTCGTCGCCGTAGCCGTTCGCTGCAGGCTCCTCGTCGCCAACACTCTCAATCTCACCAGCGAGAGCCTTCTCGAAGACGCTCGAGGAGGCTGCTCGTGTAGGCCAGTTGGCCTTGAAGGTCGGAACAACAGGCTTCGCTGGTTCGAGAGGGTTGCCTATCGAGGGTACGCTAATCTGGTCTTCTGTGACACCGGCAGCTTCAAGGATCGACTGTGCCTGCTCGTCAAGACCATGGGCCTTGGCAGTAGCGTAGGCCAATGGGTAGAGATCGATCTCCTGGAACATCTCTATCCTGTTTTGGACATCGCCGAGGTAGAGTGCGTTCTGGAAGCGGGCGGTCATGTCGCCACGGTGTTCAGCAATCTTCGCCATGCGCTTCAGCTTGTCTTGATCACCTGTTGTGAGGTACAAGAACGAAAGCTTGTCGAAGTTCCTCAACTTCTGATATGTCATCTCTACGATCTGATGGTTACCGTGTGCGAGGGCTTCGGTGCTGAGACGCTGCCAGAGCTTAGGTCGGTCAAGCTGCTTGGCCATCTCGACAGCAACCTCAAGGTTGCCACACTCAATGGCAAGCTCGAAACGTGTTTGAGGGTCCTGGACGAACTGAAGTGCAATTTCCGGGTAGCCCTTCTTCTGCAAGTACGAGATGATACTCTGACCGACCAGACTGGATGTCTTAATGATGTTGAGCATCTCGTCATAGTTGCGCTTGACAAGGGCAAGCTTGAAACGATACTCGGTGGGGTCGATCTGAAGTATCTTTGGCTTCGCTGCACGATCCAGACAGTAGATGTTGCGGCCCTTGACTCTGACGAGGTAGACAGTGTGCTCCAATGTACGAACGATGCCGTTGTCACCATTCATCAAGCTGTACTTGATGTGGTTCAATGTCGAGTAGAGAAGTACACCAGTATCGTCCCATGTAGCGCTCTTGATGCGGATGGTCTCGTGCAGAGTGCTGACCTGGTCGAGGTTCTTCGTGGCGATTGTAACGTTATGCTTGCTAAGCAGAGCAACGTGCAGGCTGTCTGAAGACCAGACAACATACTTTACGCCAGCAACAGCAAGCTCCGCAAGGTTCTTCTTGGCCTGGATGTCGTAGAGCACAACGGTTGTAGGGGTGATGAGGAGCAAATTGCCAGTGCCACCAAAGTAGATATCTGTGGTGCCATGCGGGGGCTTGATAGTCTTGGTTGTGGAGTTGCTGAGATCCTTGATGTCAATCTGCTGGTTAGCCTGGTTGAAGACTGCGAATCTGTTTCTTGCTACGAAGACCGCCGAGTTTCCAGAACCACGCTTTGTATCAGTGGGCTCTACAGCTCCAGATGCGTCGCGCGGAAGACTGATCAACTCATATGTGCCGCTGTCCGCAGGGGATGTAACCAGGATCGAGCGCTCGGCGGGGTTGTATGAGAGGGTTCGCGGCGGTGTCCAGGGGCTGCCGAGCTTCTTCAAAGAAAGCATTGAAGGAGACTCGAGATTCTTCTGGAAGTCGTAAGACCGAACGTGCTTCTCCTTGGTGATGTAGAACAGGTTGTTCTGATAGACCGCAGACGCCGGACGCTCACGCTCCAGCTTGAATACCATCACACCATTGTCGTGACCAGCGGCGAACAAGTTGATCTCTGGGTGTGCCGCGATGACCCAGAATCGGTCGTTCTCCCGCTTAAAAGACTGGACAGATGTTCTTCTGTTGAGGTCCCATACCCGGATCGTCTTGTCCTCGCCAACTGACAGAATCAGGTCCTGGTGTGGGTGGAACAGACACGCCGAAGCGTTCTGAAAATGCCCTCTGCATGTATCGACCTCCCATGCTTTTGTCTCTGACATCCTCCACAGCTTGACAAGGCGATCGTCGCCGGCCGAGACGATCAACGGTAGTGTGGGATGG
Organism: Didymella pinodella; assembly: GCA_039634465.1. NCBI lineage: Eukaryota > Fungi > Ascomycota > Dothideomycetes > Pleosporales > Didymellaceae > Didymella > Didymella pinodella. Next base: position 2,031,153 of record CP113345.1, read on the forward strand.
AATGCGACCCAGTTGACACCTCGATCGTGACCTTCGAGAACGAACTTGACGACCGCGTCTGTGTTGCCAAACATATCTGCCTGGTTCTGATTCGAGCGGGCCATCTGTTCCTCGAATGACATGGAAGTCGGCGCAGAGTGCTTCTTCCTGAGGCCGGAGATATCCCAAACACGTACGGACTGGTCGAGGGAGGCGGATACGACGAGATCTTCCTTTGGGTGGAATTGCGCGCACATTGTGTAGTGGTTGTGGCCGGTCATAGTGCAGACTGCAACGTGTTAGGGGGACCTTGGGGTGGATCAGCGGCGGTAACTTACTAAGAGAGCCTGTGAGCGTTAGCATTGATCTTGAGACATTACAGTTGGAGGCACTTACGGTTCTGCCAGTTCCAGATACGGATGGTCTCTGCTTTGCGTCAGTATGTCCTTGCACAGCTGCCATGTGCGCTTACGGTCGTCTGAACTACTGATGATCCATGGTAGCTCGTGGTGGAAGAAGACGGTGCGGACGTAATCCAAATGGCCACTCAGTGTGAACAGACATCTTCGAGTCTGATACGACCAGACCTTGATCTTGTAGTCGTCACCACCAGATACAAATCTGTCCCTTCTCAGTATGCCGCGCAATCGCATTCAGCGCCATTATGCTCACAATGGCTGTGTCTTGTGGAAATCAACGCCACGAACTGGCCCATCGTGTTCTTCGAAGCGGTCGATCAGGGTTCCCATGCGGTAGTCCCATAGTTGGATGGTGGAGGAGTGCAGCGACACCAGGATCCAGGGTCTATGGGCGGTCAGCGCAAGGAGACGACGGCAGTGGGAGCGCGCAGAGGTACCTCTTGGGATGGAAGGCAATGCCCTTGGCCCTCGAGGACTTGGATTCGAACTGTGTATGGTTAGACACGGGCACAAGCGCATACAGGTGCAGCTGTGTACCTTGGTCAACATGCTCGGGGAAGAAGCCATGGTGGAATTGAGGGCGAAGCCGCAGCTTCAGGAACGCGGTGTGCAGCTTCAATGCAAGAGACGGCGGTGCCTAGAGGTGTGATGGCGTGCAAAGAACAAAAAGAAACACAGTGTTGCGAAGGGTTGACGCTCTGCTGCCTCCACCGCAAGCTGCTCTGGCCAGAGGTTCAGTCTGGCAGGGACACGCAACGGAATAGAAGGGAGGCCCGTGCCCTGTGAGCCACCAACTCCAGGGCCAGCAGCCTTGGAACACCCCCACCAAATTCACGTGAGACCTGAGACATCGTCGTCTGCAAGCGAATCACCGCCGCCTGAGGCTCATGGCAGGGCTAGTCGACTCCAAGACTCGTCACTTTCTCAAGCAGAGCCGCATCGCCCCGAGGCCCGCTCAAATTCTGCGCCGCTGCGTGCGCTCGGTTGAATGTCTGCATGCGAAGTTCATCTTATGCATGTCTGCCCCGCCAATGCCTTACCCGCTGCCAGCTGGCCAGCACTACCCAGAGAAGCATGCGCGCCGCAATACTGAGCGCAGCCGTCATTCGCTGGGCAGGTTGGGCTTGACGCAAGGTGAGATTGTGCAAGGCCTCGAGGGGACTAATTGCTCGTGAACACATATCGTAGCCATCAGGTAGAGTCCAAGGTAGAAAGCACTGCTGCAAGCAGACCCGCCGCAGAGAACCGCGGCCGAGCAGCTCACTGCTGAAACGCAGGTGATAATTGGCGACATCCCGCACAATCCCAGGCATTAGGGAATTGTGACCACCTCAGGCCCGCCTCCTCCAATCCTCATTTTTCTCCCACTGCCCCATTCGATCGCCGCCGCACGCTTCGCTCCTCCACTGATCTGCTTTGTGGCTCTTTGTCTGAGAGCTGCCCGTCCCGCATTGCTGCCTGTAGTACTCCTCGTTCTTCCTGCACGATAAGCAGGGTCTGACCTGTAAAGCTTCCACCAGCCCGCCTGCAACCCGCTGCTCAGTCTACCAGTCACGCCTCCAGACCTTCTCAGGATGATATCGTCCGCACAACGATCTTCCTTCCGCGTTACAAGAACAAGACACGTCCGTCGGCCTTGCATACCATAAAATCAGCAAAGATCGAAAGAGGTCATCGTTGATACGTACGCTTTCGCAATTGGCCCGCCAGCCTGACGCAACCATCACCGGTGAAGAACACCACCCATCCAGCCCACATGGCGACATACGCAACACCACCGCCACCACCCTACGAGATGCTTCACGGCTGTCCCACTCCGCCGCCGACTGCTTCGAGTGCTTACGGTCCGCCTCCGATTCTCCCCAACGCAGCCCATGCGCCGCCATTGTACAAGCGGAAGCCGTTACATACTCCTCCAGCTGAGATCACACCCATTGGACAGCACCATTTTCGATTTAGTCGTGCACTGTCGATGGAGCAATCATCGCGGCCTTCTAGCGTCTCCGGACACGCTTATGCTGGTACAACGTCTCAAGAAAGCGAAGATGACGACAGCGCGGAGGAAGAGGGTGAAGAAGAGGACGAGCGGCCCAGGGTAGAGGAGGGCAACTTTGAGCTGGAGGAGATGAACGGCGACGAGACTGATGAGGAGGGCGTAGAAGTCGTAAAGCCAGACCATTGTGAGGATGCAAAGAGTGATAAGAGTGGCACGGCGTTGGAAGCCGCCGGTATCACGGACGGCTTTGGCGCACTCCAGGTCTCTGAGGAATCCGCCGATGAGCAGGCTCAAGCTAGGGAGCGCATACGTCGTCGCAGAAAGAAGAATCTGAGCCAAGGCTGGATCGACCGCAAGCGCGACCATGACAGGAGCGTTGCAGGCGATAGTAGCTATTCGGACAACGATCCCCAAGATGACAATAATGTCGAGGCGCGCCGCCTGCGCCGCAAGCTGAGCGGACATGGACCGTGGGATAGGCGAGCCTCGCTCATCTTTGAGGACAAGGGCTTCCCGAATACCAACAACATCATCGAAGAAGAGGAGCCCGAGGAGGGCGTGGTTAAGCACACCAAGGGTCCGCCCTCCATTCCCAGTGATGACGCTTTCACGCTGGATGAACTACCTTTCTGGGGAGGCGCTTACGGGAACATGGAAGTTATGAGTGATGCGTAAAGACCTCTTTCTGCACCACACGGGGGTGACTCCTGTCACATGAGGCCTTGTCGGTGGGCGTTTCGCAATGCAAAGGCGGTTGCTTGTTTCCTTGTTTGTTCGTTTGGTGTCTGTCTCTTAGCGCAGCGATTACCCCTTTCGTAACATCTTGATATACCTGCTCTTCCTCAAAAAATCGCCAGGTCTATCGTATGAAAAGTAGTACGCGACGACAATCGGAAGTGCGTCTTCCCAGAACAGAGCAGGTTGGTGATGTTTTGGTCGAGAGTCTGCACCTGGGTCCCAGGCACCTGCCCACATCTATTTCTGGCTTGCTGACAAGCCATGAAGCTCAGCCCCACAGCAGTAAGGCTGAGCCGCCTAAGCTTCAACATCAACAATCACATTCACCACCAGTTTATCGAAGAACACTGGGTCTGCGCTGTGATGCCTGATCTCGTGCATGCTCCTGCTTTACGAATGCTGAGACATGCGACGGAAGCATTTTCAGGTCTGCGCCGTCATTTGGATCGGACCTGGAGCAACGATGCAAGAAATGGCATGAGCAACAGCCCTACTTCACCGCACCGCCGAAGCATGCTCTTCTCAGTATCAGCAGCCCTAGACTCAGTCTCTGTAGAGCCAGATTCGTCATCAGTCCGCACGTGGTTGATGCTTCAGCGCGGTCCTGACGATGTCTTACGGCTCGCAGTCTCCCGCTGCACCTGCGCCTGCGCCACCATCAGCAGCCGCCGCCTCATGAATGGCCGCAATCGAAACATTCTTCAACTCGCCCATCACAGCCAATCGCTTGTCGTGCCGTAAGGGTTGTTTAAACAATACCAAGTTGTCACCTAATTAAGGTTGTGCTTAGCGATCGAGTGAGCTGTTGCACTGCTCAGCCCGCACTATCAGCAAGTCTCTCTCGGACTCAGCGCATCCGCTCGAATACCATCAGCATGTAGTTGACAGCTCGATGTGGTTTGTATAAAGATCTGTTAGGACCACCTCCAAACTGACCATCATCTCCTTGCCTACAATAGCAAACCATACTCCAGTCACATCCCTTATTTCCAGTATTTCCTATCTCTTTGAAACCTTCACTTATCAACAGTCATCACCATCACAATGTTCAGCCTTACTAAGATTGCCATCCTTGCCCTCGCGGCTTCCATCCATGCTCTTCCCCAGAGCATGCCCTCTCCAACTAGTTCCGCTCCTGCAGCGCCCACCGAGAGCCAGGCTTGGCTCTTTCGGGACCTCTTCGCGGCTCCCACTGCAATCAAGCGCTTTCAGCGCCTGCTAGTCCAGGGAGATTCCCTCCTCACCGGTCCGGCCCTCAGAGCTCTCACGGTCTTCAGCTTCAACGGCGCAAGCGCTGCGCCCAATGCAACAGGTGGCGCCCTCAAGGCTGCTAACATCGAAAGCTTCCCCATCTTGACCGGCCTGGGCATTAGCACAACTCTCGGCTTCCTCGAGCCCTGCGGCATCAACACTCCCCACGTGCACCCTCGCGCCACTGAGTTTCTCACTCTCGTCGATGGCTCCAACCTCAAGTTCGGCTATGTGCTCGAGAATGGGCTGGTCGGCGCGACCAAGAACCCTGAGATCGCCGGTTACCTGAACAAGTTCGAGGGCACTGTTTTCCCCCAGGGCAGTATTCACTTCCAGTTCAACGACAACTGCGACAAGGCTACTTTTGTCGCGAGCTTGAACAGCGAAGACCCGGGAACCAGCCAGGTTGCACAGAACTTTTTTGCCCTCAACTCTCAAGTGGTCAATGCTACCCTTGGAATGCCCAAGGAGATCAATGGCAAGAACATCGAGCAGTTTAGACAGTACATCCCCGCCAATGTCGCACAGGACATGGACGTCTGCTTGAAGAGGTGTAGTAAGTACTAGGTGCACGGGTGAGGGCGAGAAGTGGGAATTGATGGTACGACTTCGACTTGCATGGCGGCGGCGTTTGGTATTCTTTCTTAGTTTATGCTTTGGTCTTTCTTGCAATCTAACTCTGTCGCTCTTTAATACATAATGTTGTTTCTGGAGCTATTTTCCTATACCATGCTGTGTTTGTTATGTTCGAACAGTCGCTGCAAGCCATACTGTCTCCACTGATGTTATGTTAGGACAAGCCGTGGCTTTCATGCCGCGCCTTCAGCACGTTGACAAACTTTCCGGAGACATCCAACCGGTTAGAGGTAAGAATTGGCTTGCAGTTTTCCAGCGCCTCTGATGAAGTTCACAAAGGTGTGAAAGTGTTCAGATTTCGAAATTCCGTGCATGTAGAGCATGGTCCACTCATCTGGGCTACTCTCAGTAACGAAAATCTGTCCGAAAGAGCGTATATGTCACGTATTGTAACCTTTTCGAGACTGCTTTAGTTTCTTCTCTGTTTGGGCACTTCGGTATAGCACTATCTATTGAACCTGGGCCTCAGTAGAGCGAACGTGCGTTTTAAGCTTTGAGACGATACCGTGCTTGATCCGGAAGACGCTCTTTAACATGTCGACCGCTACCAGGAGGCCGACAAACATGCTCCAAAGGTCCATTAGGATCTTGAGAAGGAGAGGAGCACATCGGAAGGGGCGAACTTGATTTTAACAGACAGGGAGCAAAGATATTAGTTTGTTGGATAGAGATTTCGAGCAACAGAAAAGAATAGTGTGCTCAACTGTCCGGAGTTGTTTCGGTGACAGGGACAAAGAAATACAATAGAGGATAAGAGCGGCCAATCCTTGGCTCTTATAGATATCAATCAATTGAACGGGGCGACTGACAGGAGCCATGAAGTCTTGCATTTCGGCAAGAGCATTTCGAAAGCTTTGCTCAAGCTATGGCAACAGCACGCGGAACCCCATGAGAAGTTGTGTCGTTCGAGTATCTAGACACCGAAATGAACGTATGGTATCCAATGAGTCTGCAGTATGGGCTGTCTCACCGACTCCGACTCGTCCTCACCATCGCTCTCGATCAATGTTGCCTTTCTAGGTCCACCAGGCATGTTCAAAGACCTGTCTCGCATCCTTCTGATTGCCTTATGAAGTGCCTGACATACAGTTACGTCTTTCCAGCCTTCGTCCCGGATAGTCTCGTAAACCGTCCTAGCGACTTCTACACAGGAACTGTCCGAGACCTCCCAGAGCGTGCCAATGACGTGTCTAAACCCCGCTAGCTGCAACGAGCCAGCGAGATGAACGCTTTCATCAATGAGGTTAATTTTCTCGTTTGCGCTTGTCAAGCATGCCGATAGGAAGCCCAGGAACGGTGCCTTTTCGCCATGCAAATTGAGATCACGCAGATTTTCAACCGTCAGGGGGTCTGTCTGCCAGTCTTCTAGTAGTAACAGGCTCTGCGCGGGATCCTTGTTGTTAAGTCGACCGTGGCCTGCGAAATGAAAGATCTGGCATCCTTTCAGGTGCTGAAGGGTCTCATCTTTGCACCGCTTAGATGGTGTGACTGCTTTGAGATTGAGTGACGGGCAGAGAGCAGCCAGCATTTCGACTTCTTCGTTGGCACATGGCAGGGACTTTGCATCGGGTGTCTGCTGCATGGCTACAAGCAGAGCATGTTCGGAGGCTGGATGAGCACTATTCTGTAAGGACTGAGAGCGCCCGTTTATCAACGACTTGACGGAGGAGCTGTATGACGACATCACTCTGTCAAGTGTCCCCTCCATCTTGCCATGCGCGTATATACCAGCTGCGTGAATGGGCAGCCAACTCAATGGCCCGGTGAGAATCCACCATAGCTGGGGCTAAGCGTCTGTTGGTGTCGTCGTGTAGCCCAATTCGGTCAGGATAGGCTCCACAGCAGCTTCCCAAAGCCACTTCAGTGTGTCTGCAGACCGAATTGAGTCTAGCTTCATTCTTCGGTCGCTTTCTCCCAGTCGCTTGTTGATATCTGCCTCCGTCAAGTTTCGGAGGCGAATGCTCCAGATTCTATCCTCCGTGATGATGAATGCGTCACAACGGTAGTGGTTCATGTTGATAATGACCACTGGTCCCTGGCTAGCAGCACATAAGAAGTCGTTTTCGCTTGGTGGAAGCAGGAAGCTGTCGAAACCGGGCAGATCCCTGATACCAGCGATGAGGTTGGTAAGCTCCTCCTCCGCCTCACCAAGCTTCGAGCCTTGCGTTTGCTTCCCGAAAGAGAGGACATTACTCAGTGAGTCCTCAGGATTATGACGCACATCTAGTTGTTCACGCAGCTCGTCATACCTCTCTGCAATGTCTGGATACTCTTCTTTCAGCTTTGAAATACCACTACGCAGCTCAAGCAACGAGGCTCCAATGATGCCCCGGCCAGACTCCAGAAGCTGCAGCGCATGTAATGCAGTGTTTCCGGCCTGCAGCGAAACAGCAGCAGCAAACGATGCAAGGCCAGAAAAGGGCGAAAGTCGGTGTTGCTTGTCGTTGTTGTTCAGGAGGCGTGGACTCACTTGTGGCAGAAGCTCCATCAGCGTTTCCAAGAATCCAGAGGCCTCCTCCCATTTCTCCGCATCTGCAAGAATCCCCGCAGCCTGTCGAGCTGCTTCAGCACGGTCCTTGGGTGGGGAATCATCGCAAGATACAGCGGAGCTGAAATATAGCAGGGCGTTGTCGAGGTACTCCTCAGTCTTCGTTTTCTCAAAGCGTACTCCATAGAAACTACCCAGGTTTGTAAGTGCCGCGGCAGTCGTGGTACCGGTGACTTCGAGTGCTTCAAGCTTCAACTTGATAGCCTCCTCTATATCCTGTTCCAGGCCTTCTGCGTTGTATTTTACGTAGAGTACGTTTGCCAACCCCGCCAGATGAGCTGATCTGTAGACATGATCTCTCGGCATATCTGCAACGGATGCTCGAGCAGCCGTGAGTGCGCGTACCATGTCACCCTCTTGTTTAATTTGCTCGAAACGCTCAGTGAGTCGACGACTGAGATGATGCGTGTGCAAAGCCCGATTTATATTGTCTTCGGGCGGAGCCTTTGCGAATACTTGTTCGCAGATATAGATGCTGCGGGTGAGATCTTCCATAGCATCTGTCCGCTTGAACCTTTCCGCCAACCAATGGCCCAAGCTAATCCACAATCCGCTTTCGTTCGAATTCGGGCCTATCGAGGCGTGGGGAAAGGCAGCAGCGTTAGTCAGGAGATGAGGCGGAAGGATGACAGCCCTCTCCAGGACGTCGATAGCGAGATTGAGGTCGTCAATTAAACCGGTCCTCTCATAACGTAGACCAGCCAAATTGCCGAGGTTAGCCAAATGTCTGGCGTAGTAAGGGTCGTCGTCTGAAGTCTCTCTGACTACTCGGCTGCAAAGATCAATCGCTCGTTCGATATCAAGCATCGATCCTGTTTCCTGGAATCTGCACCCAAGTGAGGTGCTCAGTACGCCCATGTTTTTGAGCTTGTTTGGATTGTCTGGGGGGCTTTCTCCACAACATCATCCAAGACAACGATCGCGCGGTTCAGATCATCCAACGAGCCCCTTTCGCTGAAGCGAATTCTGAGCAGTTGGGCCAAATTCGCTAGATAGAGAAACTGACTAGGGCTCTTTTCGGAGATGCTCATGGCTGCACTCTCTGCCATCTGAATTGCGGAATCGAGCGACTGTCCCGTTCCAGTCTGGGCGAAACGTCTGGAAAACAGCACCGAGCAAGTGTGCTCACAATTTAGTCTATCAGGATGCCCATGAGGAGTGATCTTAATTGCCTTGTCACATACACCAATGGCATCGTCGAGGTCGCGAAAAGACCCTATGACCGTTGAGCGTTTCCCAAGTGTCTGAGCATAATAAAGCAAGACATTCGTTTGTCGATAGTGGCCTTCAGGAACTGCTACTATTGCTAAGCTGCCCAAGCTAACAGCTTTATGAAGGTCATCAACGGAGTGTGTCAGATCGAATCGCTTCCCGAGCATAGAGGCCTGATCAGTAAGCGCGATGGCCCGGTTCGGATGGCCCTCAGGCGTAGCCGCTAACTTCATACCAACGACTTCAACAATGCGATCGATATCATGCTTCGATGGAGCTGACTCAAACCGCTTGAGTAAAACGTCTGCAAGGAAGTCCAAGATATCTATGTAATCGGGATCGCTCGCAGGCGTAGCTTGAACGGCCTCTTCGAGAAGCCCGATAAGACGGTTGAGGTCATTGCTCGAGCGAGTGACTCCATAACGTTCATAGAGAAGTTGAGCAAGATCCTGTACAACATGCAACCGGTCCTCGTGCGTTGAAGGTGTCTCGTCAACGACCCTTTCCTTCTCACTGACGGCGTGGTCAAGATCATCTTGTACAGGCTGCGCGATCGTCTCAGGATCATCAGGTACATTTACTTGAGCTTTTTAATTCGGTTAGCATGCCCCAGTTCTTGATTTTCGAACGACCTATCAAACCTTCGACTTACCGGACATGACGCCTATGAATGACGTCTCAAGACTCACTTGCAGATTGATATTCCGCAAAGTTCTGTGACAGCAGCTCCGGGTGATCCTTGATAAATGAGGCAGGTTTTTTTAAGGAGGTAGAAGGAAGGCTGGCATCACATGCTTGTACAGCTGTATGTATGTGGTCGAAGGTCCTGCGCCGTACAGGGGGTCGACCAGGTATTCGCACACAATCTCCTAGATTGGCTGTTGTGGTGACTGATTCGTGTGTGACGCTGTATCATGTGGGGCTATGCAACATGCATGGCAGGTCCTTCAGGCGCGCGCACTTGTCATCCATGCATCGCAAGAGCACCTTGTGCTGCCGTGTTTATAGCGGTCCCGGGGCTGGTGTACGCCGACGCAGATCGCAAAGATAAAGCATTCGAGTTTCCATTCTTACAAGACAATTATCCTGCTGATAGATTCCTAAAGCAAGGATGTGCTGCTCTTCTTGTCAGTGGTCGATGTTGGTATAGTAAGGATGTCTCGCCGTCTCTCCGCACGCACGCCCAGAAAAGGCGAACGAGGCGAACGAGGCAAACGAGGCAAACGAGGCAAATGAGATAAATGACGCAAATGAGCCCAACAACGCATTCCTGACGTGTTCGACGTATCGTTTGTGTCCACACCACCTCGACACGTACCCACCTCCAGAGCTGCATCCGTGTGGCCATGATGAAAGAATGAGTGCAGCTTGCGTCGGGGTTTATCCCGGCTAACTGTAGGGTGGCACGTCCTTACGTACCCTTCGCGCCTGCTTTCTGGCAGGCTAAATGGATGACGGTACCAGCTGTTAGCGATATCACTGAGAAAATCTGCATGAAAGGTATAGCCTGACGTCTACGGTTCAATATTGACAATCGCATACCTTAGCCATCTCTTTCCACGACGACACCAAAGATGAGCCAAGAACCCACCCATTGGGCCATTGTGGTTGGCATCAATCACTACTCCGATTCCGAAGAAAACCTCAAAGGTTGCGTCCATGATGCCAACGTTATGAAACAATACTTCGAAACGAGCGTTCGATCGAAGCTGAATCTCGTCTTACTTACTGCATCAGCTCCCACACTGCCCATCGGCAAACCTTTGGAAGAAGAAGAAGAATCGTGGCCAACCTGCAAAAACGTTGTAGCCAATCTCGACTACATCACGGCCCAAGCCAGGCGTGGAGACAGGGTACTTTTTTACTTTGCTGGCCACGGCACTAATGCTGGAGGGACCTCGCCACGCGCGTTGATCCTCATCGCCGACAATGGTTGCGGGATACGATACTTTCGGCTCAATGCGCTCTACAAAAGAGTCGAAAAGATGGTTTAGAATGGCGTTGCAGTTACGCTTATTCTAGATTGCTGTCACTCAGGCGCCATAGTACGAGGTGACGAGCAAAATGAAGTTATGGTTCGTTGCCTCGAGTTTGATCCAGATGTGGCTATCGACGCTGAGACAACGACGCCAGGTCTGGGGGATTTTGATATCACGCGAGACGCTGAGATAGACTTTGACTGGCTCAAGTACGCTACCGGGCTTGTGGTAATCTGTGCATGTGCCCCAGAGGAGCGAGCGTACGAAGAGGAGCTGGGTGGACAGTTCCGGGGCATCTTTACTCACTCTTTAATCTTCGCGCTCAACATGCTCGCCAAGGATGGCATTGACCTCACACATGCTGCCGTCCATGAGAAAATTAGCACCAGTCTGCACGCTCACTGGTCGAAGCAGACCCCAATGCGTTATGGCAAGGTTGACGATGTCTTACTTGGAGACTCGATGCTTGCCTCACATAAGATTGCTGTGTATAGCGACCAGAATGGTACACTACGCCTACGAGCAGGAGAGGTTCACGGTATCGTCAAGGGCGATGAATTCCACGTATCACCAGGGGAACCAGGCACAACGGCCCTCGTCGCAAACGTGCGAGCTACTATAGTCAGGGCCGTTGAGTCAGATCTTGTGTCCATCGATGGTCGCCTAGGCCAGTGTCCCATTCGCGGATGGCAGGCAAAGCCCTTGAGCAGTCTGTCACTAAGGGTCATTTCGGTTGGCATGCCTCCTCAATTTTCAACTCAGAATCGAGCGTTCACTGAAGGATTCCCTCGTTATCTACGCTTGGTGGAAAGAAATTCCGTTTCTACGCCCGACCCCGAGGTTTCATGCGCCTACAGTGTGGTTGTCAATGCGCATGACGAGTACGAGATTGTAAATCCGATGCTGGAAAAAGTCTTCCCTATTCCTGCAATACAGCGCAACTCAGAATGTGCCCAAGATCAAATCATGCGCATACTCCAACATATGGCAGACTTCAAGTACTTCGAGGGTTTGGAGAATCGTGTACCTTGTCCCAGGATACAGGAGTCGTTACAGATCACATGCAGAGCCTCTGAAGAAAGCCCCGACACAATCAAGGTCATGCACGGCGAGAGTATCACATTCACGTTCGTGAATACTGGCGATAAGCAGCTGTGTATCAGCGTCTTCGGTCTGAACTCATCGTGGGAGATAGCAGCAATGACGGACAGAGGATTCAAGATACTTCCAGCCAGAGGTGATACCGGGAATGGAAGCGCCAAAGTTGCTTTGAAGATGGAAGTGCCGGAGTACTTTGAAAATGTTACGGACCAGAAGTGCGAGGATCACATCAAATTTCTCGTTTCGACCAAGCCAACACATTTCCGGTGGGGCTTACCTACCATTTTTGGAACCATTCAAGATTCTGGTAGCAATCATCGAGGTGATGATGTCGGTCTAAATGCCTACCTTACCAACTTTGTTGGCGACCTCCGCGGTGACGAAGAGGACGAGTGGACCACACGAAGTTTTTTCATCCATACAAGCGCGAGAACAGCATCACTAGAGTCTCAGTGATGACACAATATGATCAGAAATCTCCTACATTGAAAAATACCTTCTTTCATTCGTCTAGCTCCAACTCGCTCTCATCGAACCATTTCCCATTGTCGACCAGCAACCCATTCCGGTCTAGCAGGGTGCACATCCCGTTGCTGACCTGCCTCACTGTGTAAAGTCCTCCTTGTGGACGATTTCGAATGTAGACTTCGTCGTTAGGTCGAAGTGTCGAGTTCTGACGTTCACTTAGCATTTTGATCGTCGACATGTTAGGTCAGCTTACGTTGTCGTATCGTTGGACGTGGGGACGCCCACCATCATCAGTGTGGTCGATGTGAGGTTGCTGCGTTGGTCTAGTTCGATTAGCATATACTGAACTACATTGTACATAAAGCTCACTCCTCAGAGCTCATCTCGGCGTAAGACAACGTCAGGCTGCTGATAAACTTAAGGTAGGGTATAATGCCGTAATTGCAGTAGCTTTGGAAGATTCATTGTGATTGCTAGTCAGCCTTTTATGCTCGACTAATGCCGCGTGTGAAAACAGCGTTTGCCTTTTTGCCTGATTTTCTGGTGTGCCGGGTGCTCATGCATCAGTCATGCAATGCAAGGCAGACTAAGAAGTGAGGCAGGGCAGGACTGACGTGTTCAAATAGCCAACCGCGCTTGCGGCAAGCGAAGAAAACGCCACACAACTTACAGTAGCGCGTTGCATGCGCGACCACGGAATGGTGAGGCTTAATCCTGAGAATCCACAGGGTACAGAGAAGTAGTGGACAGCGGGTGTGGGTTAGCATCGCCTTCTTTGACCCCCGCACGATATGTAGACCAACAAGGACCAGATCAAATTATTTCCAGGCTTTACAATCCCATACTGTAGACTTAGGTCATTGAGCACGATCATGGGAGACAATCGAGGCAACGATATCGAGCTGGGCCAAATTAATGGTGTGAGCCCAGCGGCTTCAGCGAAGACTAAGAGATCCTACAGCACCTCGATCGCAAGCACGTTTAGCAGACTTGCTTTCTGGAGTGCTGCTTCAGGCAATCAAAGTAGCAGAAATCGGTACAAGTCAAACTTGAGAAACAGAATACCAGGGAACAGTAAGAGCTTGCTTACGCACACTGGTGATCTTACAGCTGATCAATGCAAGTCGAAAGCAGACGGAGTGGCTATCCACAGTATAGCGCACTGATTGCCTCCCATGACCATTTCTTCCTGTGTAGGAGGTTTTCCGAATTGCGTGCAAGGACCCTACTCATGAAACAGGACAAGCTGTCACACTTGGAGCAACAGTTACGGGACATTGATAAGAACGAGAGCGAACCACTGTACCTTCAGTCTTGTAGGGCAGATAAATCCATTGAGAGAGAGGAGGTTCTGGCACAAATTGACAGAGCACTGTGCGAATACGGTATGAAGAGCCTCAGTACCTTATAATATCCACTGACAGCGTTATAGACAAATACATCATTCTTAATCGACAGATGCTGGATCTCGAGGCAGCAAGACCACAACTAGTCTCAAGTCTGCAAAATTGGATCGCGGGAAAGGCTTGTATCGCCAGGAAAGAGTCTGCATATCTCAGCCATACCGGTGATTTGTTGAGTGTTGCAAACACTGACGATACGGTCATGACATGGATGGCAAGACTTATCGAAGTGGTAATGATACGATTTCGTTCATCGCTGAGACTAGTAAGATGTTTCGCTAGAGAAGCCCCTGTCCTTGCAGGTTTGCTAATCAGACACAGGACCAGAAATTTGGTGTCTCCAAGGATCCCAAGGTCCATATCATACCGCAGGCATCCATTACACGAGCTGCACGATTTTTGATGACGCCATTCATTGTAACCTTACTTCTTGCTCCAGTCATTGTGTGTAATTGTGTGGAAAGCCTCACGGCTCGACTCGTCATAATTGTCACGGCTGCAAGCATGTTCATCGCAGTCTTGTCAGTATCGACACGAGCAAAGGCTACTGAGTTAGTAGTGGCCGGAGCCACGTAAGTTCCAGATTGCTTCACACCCACCCGGGCAAACTTACAGGTCAAACAGGTACACCACGGTTCTCATCGTGTTCATCACGAGCACCAGTGCCACGCTACAAGAGCAGGGATTAGGTACACAGGTCAGTAGAGGAGCCCAGGGTTAGAAGTCGAACCTCTCTTTCTTAAGACACAAGCGGCGTCAAGAGCAAGAAATCCATGATTGCGGGTGCGAACCTCACCACAGTCTGATGAAGAGAGCAATTACTTGCGCGGACGCGGGTATTCGCGAACAGCGAATCATATGGCGGCAACCCCACCCAATTCGCTCATGGCATTCAGGCTTAAGAACGTTGGGGCTATCTGTAGTTTGACGCGAGCTTGTAAAACTTGACAATTGACTACAACATTGTGGAACTTGACAGCAAGTACACAGGCCTCGACCTCAACTCTAAATTTGACAACGATTACGAATTACAAAAGCTAGGCTAGGGGTTAATAGCGATTTCCGTGTCGTGCACCTCGAGTAGCAACGTGGGCATGGCAAACATCGGTGGTGTCCGCTCAGCCTATTCAAATTTTATCAGAACCGACAGTTTGATTTCTGCTCGAGAAGGGCACTATGCACGACGCTTTGGCGCAGAACCTCTCGTGCTCACACTTGATCTAAACAACACCGGAACACTTTAATGGCTCTTCGATTCTATCGGTGTGCCATCACCGATCGACATAAGCGATCTGGGCAACATAATTGGTGACAGAAATTGGGGAGAAAATACCAAGACGGTTCGGAAGTTGGGTACAGAGCTTGATTTTCACAGCTCTGGATTTCACTTGGAGGCTTTGGGAAGAGTTGGGCTGAGGATGAATGAATCTGGTGCTGGGATAGGGGAGCGTCTAGAGCAGGTACCGCTGGATCCAATATCATCCCATCGCAACGTCGAGCAAGACCCAGAGGCTTTTGCTCATCACAGGCCAATTATTATACTTTATTTCCCGACGAGTCTTTGAAAGAAGCAAAGCTTTACATATAGATTAGAGAGCACAACATGTCGCATTTCTCGCACAAATATAGTGCACCTTCAACATGACACAGGGCAACCATTCGTCAAACAGCTCCACCACGTTTGTAATCAGCACTCCCGATGACGACAAGAACTACGTCTGCACCGTGAAAGAAGACAACGGAACTAAATTCGGAAAGGTCCGCTACATTGTGTGGCACACGGATGTGAGAGCTCTGCAGGAAGAAGTAAAGCATTGGGTGCTGAAGAAATCGGAGCAGGGATGGGAGAAGCAAGTGTTGGACGGCAAGTGAGCTAGAGAAGAACAGGCAGCGCGGAAGGAATGGGATGAAATTGGGTTTAGACTGCACTTTCCAGGTCTGATAAAGTCTACTACATCACGAACACAAAAGTCTTTGCGATGAAGTCCGAATGAATCGCGTCTTGCTTCCTCTTCTTACGGACCAGGTGTTCATTTCGACATGGCTAGCGCTGTCTGAGATCCGATTAGCACCAGAGCATGTAGGACCTGTAGAACAGCATTCACAAAACTTGAATACCTTCACGATATGAGCTTCGACTAGATCTGTATTAACAGTGCTTTGATAAGACGCCAATATAAGGTACTAAGACGACGAGCAAAATACCAATCAGCGCAAACAATGCCTCTTTCGTCCATGGCGAACCGTTCAAGGTATCCTGAGCATCTGTTCCAACGTATCAGTATGATGCATGATCATAACTAGGTAAATCTTCATGCTCGTGGTGAGTAACTCGCTCTTTGATTGTACAGGCACCATGGCTAGTGACTTTGAGCCTTGGGCACAGTAGGTAAGGCCGAGCTGTTCACAGTGATTGGCGACTTGGAAACCGAGACTGTGAGACTGGAATCTGGTGGAGCAAGAAGTCAGAGTGAAGCTCAAATTATAGTAGCAGTTGTTCAAAACCTCAAATATCTGCGAGAACATGCTGTTGATCTGGAGAATGCAGATTGAATATATACTTTCATTGCCTCCATGCGCAGACATGCGCACCAAGACAGAACTTCGGAAACGCCGTTAGAATGATGCCTGTAGCCTTTCACCATACAGCACCTTTCAAGGCTCTCTACACGTGTAGTGATGCAAGGCAGACTAATAAACAAAAGCTTAAACAATGCTAGCCCTGTGCATTGAATCGTATTTCTATTTCTATCAAGCTTGTTTACGTCCATGTCTCACCGCTGAGCAGCGTTCTTCACCTCCGGGTCAGTATCACTGCACCAGGGCCATAAGATCTGTTCACCTACTGTATCATTGGCTCGTCACTCAGTCGCATACTGCATTTCGAAGCTCTAGATGGTGACGTGAACACACGACTAGACTGCTGAGGTTATTCTCATCTTCAGGGTCGCACATATCATGACTGCACCCTTCGCCCGTATCGCTCAAGCACCTATGGTCGATCTTTATGTAATCTGGAAGCATGGCACAGCGGACGCAGATCATGTACGGCCTTAGAAAAGTACGAATAGACCAGCTAACCAGCTTCATACCAGACGTTTTCAAGTTCACTGTCAATGCATCAACAGAAGAACGCAGTCCTAGAAGTAACGATAAAAATAATGCCAGACAGATACATCAATTGCCCTGCAGAAGTGTCGGCAAAAGATTCGTTCCTGCTAATATCCATGAGCAGGTACTAATTGCACCTGCAGTCTCACGTTGCAGGACTGAGCAGTGTTGCTGAGAAATGGCATCTTGCGAAGGTACGTTGTCAAGTGCATTGTCCGGGAAAGACTCTGGGTAAATGCAGGAGTTGGTAGTGATTCAGTCCGATCGCCCAACTACTTCCTGCTATACTCAGCAGATGCGAAATCTGTCTGTAGGCGTCAACCTGGCTGGGAAATCTCGTCGTCGACTCTTTGGTCATTTGTTGTACCAAGCAGTACCTTGTACCTGCATTGCTCTCCACTCCCCCCTCTCCAGTACCCTCCCATCGTTGACTCTCATGCCGTCTCCACTGTAGAAGCTGATTAGTACCCTCAAAGTGCCGGAGATATCGTACAACACGAACTCCAACCAATAATATAAAAACAGCGCAAAATCCACGTAACAAACTCTACCTCTTATTCCCCTTAGCAGCTGCTTCTTCTCTCTCCCGCATAGCCGCTCTTGCGCTGCGACTCCCGCCTAACTTCGGTCCTTTCGGCTGGTCCTTCGCACTGGGCGGCATGATGGGTTTCCGCGCCTGTCGTTCTTCGATGCTCTCGTAGTATTCTGCCTGGAATCTGGCGACGAGGTCGTCGTCTGTGCCTGCGAAGCGCGAGTTCGCAGTCGGCGTCTCATCGAAGTATTCGATCTTGGCTTCTTTCAGGACGGCTTCGACGGCGGCGTCGCGCCGGATGTCGTCGCTGGTTCGGCGATTGCGGGGCCGCCAGGGTTTGCCGTCGCGGCCGAGACGCACTCTTGGTGCTGGCGCTGTGCCCTCGAGGCGTGCCCAGTCTTTGTGTGTGCGTGTGGAGTCGGCGGCTAAATCAACTTCTTCGAGCCTGCCTTGCCCAGCAGCGACACGGTTGCTGGACTGGTTGGCGGTGTCGACGGAATTGCTCGTTGTTGTTGCCTGTACAGCGTTTGTGCTGGAAATAGGCCTTGAATCAGGCGCTGTAGCTGTCATGATCGACTGGAGGTGTGCTGGTATGGGCCAGCCGTATTTGCGATGGTTCTGTTCAGCTAAACGGGCTTCTACATATGCCGACCTGATATATTAGCCGTGTTCACCAGCGCAACACTATAGCAGAAACGGTCCCATTGCAAATACATGTGCGACAAAGAGCTGTCCACTCACATGTGCTCGTCGCTGGCGTCCAGCACTTGGCCCGTCTGTGCAGCGAATCGACCTGCATACTGGTCTGACCGCGGTGCTTCGGCCTGTACGAGGTCTGGCTCTGGCTCTGGCTTGCGCGGAACATCTTTGATACGATCCCTGGGTCGCTTACGATTCCTTAAGATCTCTTTCAAGTTTGGCACCGACTCTTCCTCATCCCGTACAGCTTCCGGCGCATCGCGCGCTGTCGGGGCATCGAGTGGCCGGCTACTGGAATCTGTTGTTGTGTCTTCCTCTATGCGTGCTCGTTTGGTGTGTGTAATCTTGCGGCGTTTGAAGCGGAAGCTCGGTGCTGCGCTCTCGTCTTGCACTGATGTCATGGTTGAGGTTGATGCATGCGGAGGGCTCGGAGCCGTGAATGGGTGAGGTCGAGGCGCTCATGACTCGCGGCACTTTTAGCGTGGTGCATATCGATAACGAAGCCTCAAAATTTCTTGACATATCGAATGCGACGACAACAACTCCACAAATCAGGTTATAGCAATGGCAGTCGATAACTCGCTCGAGTCGCTCCTTGCGACACTCACAACATCCATTCAATCTGCCACCGAGGCACTACCGCAGGACGACATCCTCCCGCCGAAAGAGGGCATCTCTCTGCTCGATGTCAAGAACGAGCTGTTGCTCTCGTACCTCCAGAACCTTGTCTTCCTCATACTCCTCAAACTGCGAGCACGATCCTCCGGCGAAAGCGAACAGTTGCACCCGCACGATGAGGTGGTCCAGAAGCTTGTCGAGCTCCGTGTTTACCTGGAGAAGGGTGTCCGCCCACTCGAGAACCGTCTGAAATACAACATCGACAAGATCATTCGCAGCGCAGACGATGCCGCCCACCGCACAGCTCAGACCACCGCAAAGCCTAAGCCAAAAAAGACAAGAAACGACACTGGCTCCGGCTCCGACGAGAGCGACGCCGAGTCCGTTGCCTCCAACCAAGCCGCCGACTCAGAGGACGAGATGGCCTACGCGCCCAACAAGGCCGCTGTCGTTCGCGCAGAGCAAGAGCAGCCCTCTGCCCGCGACCGCGAGTCCGCAAAAGACGGCATCTACCGCCCGCCCAAAATCACCCCCATGGCCATGCCCACCACCGAAGGCCGCGCCGAGCGCCGCGACCGCCGCCCCAACAAGTCCGCCACCCTCGACGAATTCATCGCAACCGAACTATCCTCCGCCCCCATCGCCGAGCCCTCCATCGGCAGCACAATCACCCACGGCGGCCGCCACACCAAATCCGAGAAGGAGCGCCGCGAGGAGAAGGAGCGCCGCGAGTACGAAGAAACCAACTTCACACGCTTGGCGCCCAAGAGCAAAAAGGAGAAGCGGAAAGAAGACCGAGGCAGGAGCCAGGGCGGATTTGGCGGCGAAGAGTGGAGGGGCCTGGGGGCGGGGATTGATAGGATTGAGAGGCTTACGCAGAAGAAGGAGGGGGGTAAGAGGGGGAATCTGGAGAAGAGCAGGAAGAGGCCGGTTGAAGACGGGCCGAGAGGGAGCGGAAGCGCGGCGGGGGATGCGTTTGCGAAGAGACAAAAGGTCGTTGATAGATATCGTAATTAGGCGAGGCGGCTTGCTTGATAATGTTAAAATGTGTTCGCTGGCTCAATGTGGGATGATTCGCGCATTTTCCTGCATCTACGTGGGTGCTGTTTCTTACCGCCATCTCATCCGATCTTCCCTGTGCTCCTCAACAGCCGTCTCTGGCTTAATGGTTACTGTACAGGATGCACGACGAGTGCGTAGAGAATGCTGAGTATGGGAACACGGACGACTTGTCTCGAGGCATGGTATGCCTATATCGCCGAGGCACTTGAGCGTGGATACCCCGTCCCTTGACTTCATCTTTGTACTCAGCACACGGTGAAGGTGCTCTAGACACCGATGTCAAAATGGCAGATGGTGGAGATGGCGGATGAAGCCAAACGACCACAACTTACAAGCATGCACGTAAGATGATAGTATAACAGGTAAGAGGCAGCGAAAAGCGTCACTGCCGCGAGAACTCTTTCAACAGTCTAAGCTAACGATACCAATCCCAAACGACCACCCTAGTCAACGCGCGTCTTGCTCTGCTCTCTACTGCTGCCCTCGCTGTCAATAGCAGGATCGTACTGCGACCTCTTTGGCACAACGGTCGGATTGGCCTCCTTCAGCCCCCTGCTCACGCCATCCTCAGCATCGCTGTCCTCGTCTCCATCGACGCCCTGCTCTCTCCTCCTCCTCTGCCTCTCGAGCCACTCGTCATCGTCGTCGTCGTCGTCCTCGCCAACGCCCTGATACCCCGACTCTTGACCCGCGGGATCCTTGATGAAGCCATCCACGATCCAATACTGCAGCGCATTCATGATGAGCGGAAAGACAAACATGACAAACGTAATCTGCAGCGCTGTGTTGCCCTCTGTCCAGCGCAGCGCCCAGTCGCCGACCCAAGCTATCCAGGGCAGGAGGGCGAAGATGGCGAGTACGCAGAGTTTCATGCCGATCAGACCCAGGAAGTAGATTATAGATTGCTTGAGCCACCAGGTGGCACGTGGGGGATGGCCATAGTTGCCGCTACGGATAGATTCGGGTGGGGACGCGAGCGGGGTGAGGAGGAAGGCGCGGTGGAGGACCTTGAGGAGCAGGACGAGGATGGGGATACCGATTGTGGTCTATTATACAGTCAGTACGCGTGTTTGGAGAATGCAAGGGGGGTATACGTACGTCGATGGCCAGGTTCAAGAGGTAGAACGAGCATGGGTTTGGTTCGTCGCCCTTCTCTGCTGCCACGGCTGCGGCGCCGGCGTTCTGCGTTTGTGTCGCAATGTCGAACTGCCCCGAGGACAACATAGACATCAGGACGTTGGCAAGATGCAGCAACACGGAGCCAAAGACTTGCTTGGACACATCGAAGAACCAGATCTTCATCGGGCGACGGGGGTGTTCGCGCAGGCGCTTGATGGCGAGCGAGGACACAGCGAGGAGGCCCAGAGCGCCTTGGACGAGGAGCGCGAAATCGCCGAGGAGGTTGCATTCGCCCTTGCCATCTTCGCCGTCCAGCGGGTGCTTGCCGGTTGCTGCGACGCTGTCGGGTGCTGCTGTTGGAAGTGTAAAAGCTACGGACTGCGACACCTCAGGAGGAGGCGTAGGCATAGGCTCTTCGAGAGCGTCTGTCTTGGGCGCCTCGTCGAGATGCGTAGGCATAGGCGTGGGCGTGGGCGTGGGCGTGGGCGTGGGCGTGGGCTTGCCAGGCAGAACAGGCTCGTTGCCATGGTTCGGCTCGTCGACAGGGTCGGCCTTGACGCCCTTGATGCCGAGCAGCTCAGTCTCGAAGATCAGCGTGCTCCCCGCAGGAATCGGGCCAACACGCTGATTGCCGTACGCCAGAGCCGGTGGAATCGTCAGCTTCCTGCCCTCGCCAATGCACATGCCCAGCAGCCCCTGGTCCCAGCCATCGATGACCTGGTGGGCGCCGAGCTTGAACTCGAACGGCCGCCCGCTGTCCATGTTGGAGTCGAATTGCGTGCCGTCGGTCAGCGTGCCCTTGTACTTCATCGACACGGTGTCGCCATTCTGTGTTTTGCGCGTGCATTCCACCGGCGTGGTGACGGTGATGTCGAGGTTCTGCGCGAGCGTGAAGGCAGGCAGAACCGCGAGCGTAGCGGTAAGGAGCCGCATAGTGGAGGCACTGAAAAGAGTGGCCGGGGACGTCGTGTCTCACGGAAAGATGTAGGCACGCGGTCGGAGGCTGTCTCGTCTCGGCGTGAGGCTTGAGCGACCTGGGTAAGCTCCGGAGTCTGGGCAGCAACGTGAAACGCGAAACAACTGCTTCAGTTGCCTAGTACGGCTAAATAGAAATTCAGATGACCGAGGACGCAGTCCGTGTAGAGTGTCCAAGGGAGGACACAGTTTGCATCGTGTGCGCGTGATAAGCGTCGCCTCTAGTCTTGCGAGGCATGCACTTGCTTAGACCATCGCCACATCCGACTTGGGAGGGACCGTTGTCCGCGGCCCCAGACTTGCATGGGCGGCCGCACGGCCCGCTATCATTTGTCAAACTACAGCTCGAAGAATCCAGGAGCCTTGCACCCTCTGCAGTTCACAACGAGATTCAGATCAGTTTAGACGCAAGAAAAGATGTATTCGGTTATCGATCCTAGGGCAGGGTATCTCCCATGCGCATTTCCACGCTGTATGCCAGAACGCCCATATGCAGTCCAAATGCAATCCCAAATTACACTACAAAAACACAAAGTTGTAAGTCGCTCTAAGCCAAGAAAAGTTGCCATGTGGTAGTTTCGTTCCACGTTCTGTTCAGTCCAAGTCCTCCGGCCTCTTGACCGGACTCGCTCGCGCTGACGAGTCGCCCGCAGGCCCACTGATACCAGGCGCAAGCTGCAGACTCGCTCTGATGCCTCTGGAAATGCTCGCGCTTGGTCTGGGACCACGGTCAGGATCGGCCGTACTGATGGGCGCGTATTCCTCTTGGCCATCGAGGTGGGCCTTGAGCAAGTGCTCCTCGCGCATCTTCTTGATTTTCATGTAGTTGTACAGGGCGATGCTGCCAATCGTGACCACAAGACCCGTCAGGTTGATAGGCGTGAGAGGGTCGTCAAAGACCAGGTTTGCGGTTGTGATAGTCACAACTTCCTTGAAGATGCCGCAGATGCTGAGCGTGACGACCGACGTGCGCTTCAGCAGAGCGAACTCGGAGGACGTCATCAGAAACGCAAGACAACCGGGGAACAGCAAAATGCCAACACCAAGGGCTGTGCCTTTCTGGTCGAAGAGGCGTGCGAGGCCTTCTTGGAGGGCACCGAAGCCCTCGACAGGCACGGCGAGAACAAAGATACTGGTAAACATAACAGGGGCGAGGAAGAAGATCGATGAGAACGGGTTCGCGGTCGCGGGGTTGCGGAGGAGGAGGATCTGAGTAAGTGACCAGCGAAAGCCGGATGAGCAGGCCGAGGCCATGACGAGAACGAAGCCGAGGACGTGGAAAGCAGTCTCGCCGGCTACCATCATAACAACGCCGACGGTCATGATGGCAATGATAAGAACAAGGCGCCATGAGGGCTGCTCGAGGCGAAAAAGGAACGCGAAAACGAGGACGAAGCCGAGTGCAGACGACTTGCACATTGCTGCTGCTGTCAGCTCTAGAAAATGCCTACTAGCGGAATACTCACTGAAGAAAGTCAAGGAAATGAACTTCAGACTCATGTTGCCCAGACCAATGTCCATGCCGGTCGCGGCACCACATGGCCCTATTCTAGAGAAGTAGAACCACTTCGTCATGAGCGGCTTTTTGGGATCGACGGGTTCTGCTCGTGCGCTGGTCGCATGTGGGTTGAGAGAGTCGTGTCGAGGTCGAAGGGACGGTATGAGGAACAGGACAAGAGAGGCAAGCGAGAACTGCACAAGCATGTGCAGACATGTCGTGAATAGTGGGAAAGGAAAGATGTTTTGCGTGGCGCCATCGCCTTTATCGACTTTGAACATCCACTTGTTGTAGACGGAGATGGATATCGAGAACAGGTACCTGATGACATAAGTTAACAACTGTGCCTTGCGATTGAAACGTGGTTTCGTGTT
Source organism: Didymella pinodella (assembly GCA_039634465.1). Lineage (NCBI taxonomy): Eukaryota > Fungi > Ascomycota > Dothideomycetes > Pleosporales > Didymellaceae > Didymella > Didymella pinodella. The sequence goes on from CP113345.1 coordinate 2,054,871, forward strand.
GCGATAGAAGCCAGAGACGCGCTCCAATTTCTAGGGAAATAAGAGGCAGTTAGAGGTCATCTTTGCATACGTTGCTTGCAGACAGACGTCCTGTTGGCTACAACGCTTCTGCTGTTGCATCCAGCTTTCTGCAAAATGAAAGGTGTTGTCCACTCACCACAAGCAGATCAGCATCACGTTGATGGCCATATCGCGGTACAGGCTCTGGTCGGCGAGGGCCTTCTCCTCTTTGGTGAAGTTGATGCCATTGTCGGGCACGATGCGGTTGTCGAGCAGCGTGTTCCTGCGCTTGCGCTTCGCATTCTTGCGGCGCACCTTCTTGGTCAGGCCCGTCTCCTCGTCATCTTCCAGTCCATCGGCGCTCATGTCGTCGAGCTCAAAGTCGGTGCTGTCGCTGCGAGACCCGCTGTCTGATCCCGGGCTGTCCTCCCCTTCCTCGGCAATGTGGTCGTCTCGCCGCCGCTTACTCCGGTGCTTGCGCTCCTTGTGGCTCGTGGCAGCGGCAGCGGCAGTGCCTGTGATCGAACTGGAACGCCGTCTCGTGCTCTGCTCCATGCCAAACGTCGCACCCGTCGGCGTGGGCGGGTGGATGAGCTTCGCTACGTCGGCCGGGCGTCGCTTAGTAGAGGTAGGTCTAGCGGTCCGGCGAGGTGCAGGTCGCTCTAGTTGGTCGTCGTCGTCGCTGCTGAGGTCTGAGAGGCTCGAGGATGAGGGCGGATTGGAGAATGTTCGCAGCGGAAATTCATCGCCGGGATGCAACAACGTGTCAGGCGGCTGTCTCGAAGCGTCGTCGACCCAGCGTGCTACGTCTGATCTCATGTTTACCCCCGGCCTCGCGCCTGATTCGTCTAGCCGACTTGGCGATCAGAAGGACTGGGCCCGCAGAGATGGGGGAGCTAGCACAGGGGCTCGCGGGAGCATGCGGCGATGATGTCGTCGACGAGCCGCTGCAGGTACGCCGACTCTGAATTGAGAGCTGGGCAGCAAATCCGCGGGATGATTTGGTTGAAGGCTGTCGCATTTCCAGGGTACTGGAGGGCACCGCTCTGACGCTGAAACGCGCCCAATCGTCCAATAACCAGCCCACGGCTCGCGTGCTTGCAAAGAGCGGGGAAGCGTGCTGCGCCGTGGCTGCTGTGGCTACGGGAGGGCGCTGAGCATGTGACGTGTTCAGGTGGCAGGCACGCAGACGACCATGATCACAGTACATAGAACGTCGGTGTGGGAGGAATGACCGGTCATGGCCTCAATGTTAATCTAGCTCCCAGATTATCTGCCATTCGGCAAGTAGCCTTCGACTACCTCCCAATCATGTCGGCATTGCCCTTACGGCCGGCCTTTCTTTCAACTCGGCAGATGGGAGTCTCGCAGCTGTCAGACCCCGGATACTTCGGACTGGCTGTGAGTCTTTGCTACACACGTCTGATTACATATTGATAGATACGCCTTGTGGACGCCAAATGAGTTCCTGGACATGCTCTGTGGCTGGCATCCAAACCCTAGCAAACGCCATTCCATGCACGCCGTCCTTACCAATGAAATGCACAGAGCCCTGCTTATGCTGCTGATGGCGGAGGAACCGGCTGGCTCGGTAGCTGCTCGATCTGCCGTATCAAGAAACTCTTCTCGTCTATAAACTGCTCGTCTTCTGTGCGGTCTTCAAGGAAGTTTGGTAGGAAGCGCAACAGCTTTTCTCGGTTGCTAATGAGGATTCGCTGAACTGCAACCGACTTGTTGGGATTCGCAACAAAGACCTGCCTCGTCAGCTCAGCCCACTGGAGAAGAATCAAGGACCAAATACCTTGAACACGTGAAAGCCCTCGTAGTTGATCATTCGCCTGTCGTCCCGCAACAGCTTCATTACGATCTTAAGATGCTCGCCAGAGTCCACATACTGCGTCATCACGCTGTAGTTTGCCCGATCAAGCAGGATCTCGCCCAACAATTTAATAGACTGCCGCTTGGTCACGTAACTCTCGGACGATATCAGCATCGTGTTGTACTTCGAGAAGAACATCTCGAAGTTCGTTTGTAAGAATGTGGCCACAAGTGGCTTGTGTTTGGTGAGGATTTCCTGCCCAAGTTAGGTGTGTCGTGAAGATGTCCAGGGGCCAGCTTTACCCTAAATGTGTTGAACGCGTCTGCGCTCAACTCAAACGCGCCCTTGTCTATCCAATCGAAGAACCTCCAAAATATCCCATTCCCACTCGCAGGTAAGTCAGGATTCACATTGGCGAGGTCCAATTGCTTTCCTTCTTCTCCTTCGTCGTACAGCAACAACGCGGCAATCGCGTCGTACTTCAAAGCCTCGCGCAATACTCCTCCACAAGGCATAGCACTTTCTCGCCTGTCGTAGCCTCTGCATAACGCTATTATGATATCTGGGCGAAATTGTACGATGTGGTGTAAGACTTGGGGATCGGTTTGGCCGGCAGGCTTGTAGCGGAAGGCGGACGAGAAGATAACTTGGGCGTCTTTGCGCGATTCAAACGGCAGTTTGTGTATGTTGATTGCTAATGTGTAGAGCAAGTCGTCGGCCAAGATTGCGGAGAGGAGCTGAAAGACATGGTCTGGGTTGACTTCGGTGTCTGCCCGATTGTTAGCATCGGCTGCTGAAGCCCAAGAGCCCACTTTTGCGAAGCGTGGCTGTAGGTGTATGGGAAGTGTGAGCAGTACCAGGCGTGCCCTGAAGCCTCAGCTTCATCTGCTGCAGGTCTCGAGCCAGCTCCTCTTCCAGCTGCAAACCGTTAGCATGCTGAACTACGTGACTGCGGGGTACACGCGCACCTTGGGATTGGGTTTGTCCTCCTGGCTAAGGCGGACAGCAAGATCTCTTGTCGACCGGGTGAGCTCGGCATTGGTCTTCTGCTTGTTCCTGAATAAGAATGCCATGTTGAAGGGGGTTCCTGCTCGGAGGGGTGATAGTCCAGAGCGAGGCGAGGGAGGAGGGCTATGGGCGCCAGACAGCTGCTATCTGGATAGCGAGAACATGCAGACGGTTGTGAATTTGATGTGCCCGCAATGGGTTGTTAGGGCGGCTGTCGTGGCGGCTGTCGGCAGGGATTGTTTGTTGTCGTGCTGCTATTATGACGGAGCGAAAGTCCAGCCAGCGCCCAAATGTAGCAGCGACAGCCCTACGCCGGCGGGAAGGCACGAAGGTGAAACCCTGCATCAGCTAGCGCAGTGTGCCTTGCTCATCACCCGCTGCCACATGGAACCATATCTAACATCCGTCGTGAATGCTTTGACCAGGTCAAGCGATCAATCCGGTGTTGGAAAGCAATGTTGTTCATTTCGATTCCCATCACGATCGTGTATTAGCGCCACACAGGCTCGCATGGGTGCCACGTGGCGCGACATCTCTATGATATCACGGACACCTCACTAAAGTTCAGAGAACAGCTGCGAGCCAGGTTGCTGACTCAATTATCCCATCGTTGACAAAACGGCGATGTGGCATGGACCGGGCTACTCCTGGACCTCGTGGTCTCCAGAGACATTGGCTATACTTATCTGAGCCATTAGCCTCGCACGCCAACCAAGTTTACCAACTCGTATGCGTCAAACGATGTCAAGCCAGTAAACCCTAAGCGCTTGCCCTGAGCGCAGATGCGGCACTTTTTGTAAGATAGCAGCTTATGCAAATGTCTGAGGGTGGATCTGAAATATACGTTGCTCACCGGTTGGAAATATCATAGATCTCGGAAGACATCATGCTGACCACCTCATAAAAGGAGCGAAAGTCTTTACAGCGTGACGTTGGCATGGGACAGCTTCAGATGCAGTCCGGGCAGTAGTCTCTTTTACATCATGTAATAGATCCATCTCCCCAGAGGAATTAGCATACACTGCCAAAGTGTACCTAGGTATCTCAAAGATTTCCCCTTCTAACATACTCACCATTCAGCAGTGGTGGCCGCTGTCGAAGCGATTGCATCATGAGATCAGCATGGCAAACTCTGGCAATACTCGCAGGCAGAAAGATTTCATTGCACGAGGATAAAATTGTTCGATTAGGCCAGAAATGTGTTAGACACGTTTGTGACCACCTGAAGACTCTTCGGAGTATAAAGGGCTTTTCAATACACCCTATTCATCTCCTCTAGACAATATCGCCACTGCGTGCATCTACAACTCCCTGATCGAGCCTTTAGTCAACGTATCGATTAATTTCTGCATTGCTTGGATGGATGCGTTCTTGGTGGATCTAGAGGCAGCCTTGAGAATCGGCTCCTCGCTCATGAACTTCCTGCCTGCTGTTCTCCCCAAGCCCAACAGCTTCAAGCGAAAGACCTGAAGGCGAGTTAGTGTTGAAGCTTGAGGCAATTCAGGACACACCTGTGTTTTTCATTGGTGCGAAGAGCAGCGTAGCTACCTGATCCTCAATCTCGCGCACCTGCAGACTTGGAGTGCTTGGTGTCGTGTTCAGTATTCACACCCTGGTGATTGCATTGGTACTGCTGAGTGGATGCTGACCCCTGAGGTACTTACAAATTGGCGCTATAGTACCTACAACGATGGGCTTTCGGTATGCTCACGGTGGCTGTACTGTGTTTTGACCGATCACTACTGATTCACAAAAGAGAAGCTCAGTTAAAAGTGCTCAACCTCCGTATACAGCTCAGTCTCCACAGCCTGGAGTTGGCCAATTTGAAGACGATGTGTGTGCGTATTTATAGTAAATTGCTAAATAAGTGATTTGTTGCCAAATGCCCATTATATGTCTATATACATGTGTAATTAACCTCATTACCCTGAACGTCTACGATTGTGGTATGTCTCCAGAACCTAATCGCGAAAGTATGCGTGATCGAGAACCTGAACAGATAAGCAAGGGTCACGTGTACGCTTTGAATGTCTGTTTACCTTCAACGCTGTCATGCGGGCTCCACTCTCATACCGGACAAGTTCTGAGACGAGGTCCTGCCCCTCTTCAGATACTCGTGGTAACAGCTTCCCCCAGTGCTCCTCGGGATAATCGTGGAACTGCATCTTGCCCCAATCAGGAAAGTTGGCCGCTTCCTTCTCTAAAATTAGTCACTGTTTGTGTCAGGAGTCGCTATACATACAGGCCATCGAGTTAGAGTTGGCGTTCCCAGCTTCTTAAAGATGCTTTGCAGTAATGCCAGGTCACTCCCAAGTTCCCCGGAATCAAACAGCGTGGGGTGATTCGGGTCCAATATCTCGGCTACAGTACAGCCAGCTGCCCATAGGTCAAGCGTACAGTCGTAAGATTTGTTGCCGAATAAAAGCTCCGGTGGTCTGTAGCAAGTTGTGCCAACGTCTGTAATTTTTGCATCCGGTGCCTCAGAACCAGCAGTGTTTGGTGCCCACGCAATGCCAAAGTCTGCAAGATACGCTGGTCCGTCGATAGATTGGAGTAGAATGTTAGAAGGCTTGATATCGCGGTGAATGATGCCGTGTTGGTGGATGAATGCAAGAGCCGAGAACAGATCCTTCAACCAGGTCTTTATCTGCTTCTTTGCAAATTTTCCCTCTTTTAGAACGACGCTCAGGTCGAATGGGAAGAAGGGGAAAACCAGAACGAACTTCCCACCCTCCTCTCTGAAAGTGTCTATCAGTGCGACGACATTGGGACTGGCTGCCTTCTTCAGGATTTCTGCTTCGCGACGTGAGTCGTGTGGAGGTTCCATCATCGACGGTGAAGTAATCTTAAGTGCAACAAGACTGGCTCTCGCCGGTGCGCCATCCGGGAAATAGCCACCACTGCTGTCCAAAGCAGGCGCCTTGTAGATGGCAGAGAACAGACCCTCTTTGTAGTACAGAGCATTTTGATACATGCCCACTGTGATTGCGCCGGGAGTGGGTACGTATTTCGTGTCCTGTTGCTGTGAGTCAGTGTTATACAATATCTTTGCACGAGGAGGTGTTACCTCTGGGGTCGGGAATTGAAGGAACCGCTGAGGAAAGCTTGCAACTTTCTCGTCGATTGCACTTTCATAGTCACCCTAGAGGATTGTCAGCTAAGCCAGCCACCGAGAATCGATAGTCACTCGTACGATAGAGCCAGCCTCGTCATATATCCTTGTCTCGGCTACGATGGCTTCCCTGTGCGCATCACTCGCTGGTAGTAACGGATTCGAGGCATGACAGGCGTCTATTCTGCGAATGATTAGCTTGAAGCAGGCCAGCATTGCAAACATGTGAGTAGGAAAGCATTTTGAAAAATCAAGAGAGCGTTTATATGGCGGTTGCGAACACAACACGGTCCAGATCTCGAGGAAGCTGCGGTACCCAGAGCTGTCAGAAAACGCTTGTTCCTGGCGCCGCCCGAGCACACCGAGATAGCGTGAAAATGAGGCTTGCGAGTATCGTCTCTTGGGCAACAACGGCTTTCCGTGAATCGCGGACTCGATTTGTATGGGAGCATTTCTCCTCATGGGGCGGTCCCTGTACCAGGGTTCAGGGGTCATGAATGCGGTGATACTTGCATTTTGGTAACTGCACGCATGCGGTCTGCGAAGCTGAAGCGTGCTCGCCAGTCTTTGGAAGCCATGCTGGTTGTGGGAGGAGTAGAGATTGTAGTTTTGTTTTCAAGTCTCAGGTATCCAGAAAGGAGCGGTCAGTGGCATCAATTCAAGGTCGAGCTTGCCGAACATCTGACGGCCCAAAGCACTGCAGGGTCCACCTCGTGGGCTGGCAGGCACGGTACTAGTCATCCAGTCCATACGTGAAGTCGATCGTGATTCTCTGTCGTTGCAGCCTTACCCACGTTACACGCAATCATTCGCTGATAGCTTTCTGGGAATCCCCGCTTACGATCTCCGCTGGGGTGTAACACGTTATTTTTCTTTAATGTGACATACGTCAGGCCGGCTGAGCGCACGCACTTGTCCGTATCGCGTCTAGGCCACGCCCCAACCTCATTACGTACTGCCGGCTTTGGAGCTCGACCGCACGACACTTCACGAGCTCACAGGAGCTGTATTCTTAGGCGCATTCATTGAGAAGCCTCGGTGGCCGCACAAGGCTGTGCGCTCATCTCTACAGTCGCTGGTATGGAGCTGCAACGGAAGGAATACCCGGCAGTGCTGGTGAGCTGCCAACGAACCGCCTAGCCGTGCCACTCTCGACTCACCCAATGTGTAGCAAAGCCTCTCGCCGAACCAGGCTGTCGACGTCCTTAATGGGCGCATGAAGCACGTGAGCCAATTGAACACGCAGATTGCAGACTGGCTGCAGGTTGGTCGACCCCGGTAGACTCGCAGCATGCTACGGTGCTCACGAATGCGCAGGAGCGGCGTCGCGTCGAAGAACAGTATGTTCAGGGTCTCCGGAAGCTGGCGAACAGGCATCCGCCGGATGAAGCATCAGAATTGGGGTATGCGCGAACACCAAGCCGTCGTAGGCGCGTTGACTGACGGCACTCAGCATCTTCTCTGTGCCATGGCAGAAAATCGTAAGCGCAACCGGCGCTGTTGCTGCATCTCATGAGCATTTGGCGCGAAAGATCGAGTCCGACGTCGAGCGGCCCCTGCGGGACTTCTATGCGAACGACCGCGAAGTACAGGCCATGGGCAACATGTCTGGCAACCTGTCAGCAATGGCGAAGGAGCTGGATGCTGCGCGGAAAAAGTCGGAGAAGCTCAAGAGTAAGGGAGGAAAGGCAAAACCCTCCGAGGTTGGCGAGGCAGCGCAGGAAGAGCAGAACGCTGAACTCCAGTGGGACTCGCAGGCACCATTCGTTTACGAGAAGCTGCAGGCCGTCGACGAAAGCCGCCTCAATCACCTGCGAGACGCCCTTACCCAGTTTCAAACACACGAGGTGGATCAGGTCGAGCGCAGCAGGGTCACTGCAGAGGAGACACTGAACGTGCTCCTGAATATCGAGACGGCAGACGAGATACAGACATGGTCACTGAGATTACGAAGCGGTGACATTCCACAGCCAAGTCGCAAGATGAGCAACCCGCCGCCAGCCTCTCCAGCCAGAAACCTTGCGCCACCTCCAGTACCATCCGCTGCTGGCCCGGCAGACGATGCTCGTAGCCAAAAGAGTGGTTCTAGTAAGGTCAGATTTGCAGGCTGGAGTACAGGCACTAACAATCGACAGAGGAAGAAAAGCACAGCTCGAACCCGCTGAAGCGATTTGGAACCGTGCTCGGTCGCAGGAGACAGAGCGCCCATCCATACGGTCGTGCCTCTTCACCAGAGGCCAAGTCGTCCTCGAACTTGGGCTCGGCGTTTGGCTTTGGGAAAGGCAAGAACAAGGAGAAGGATTTACCTCCTCCCTCTTCCTCAGCAGATCGACCACGCTCGCCGTTGAGACGTCTTTCCTCGAGGCGTGAGTCTGAACGGGCGCCTTCCCCAGACCGCCCTCCGCCATCGAGAGATACCAACGAGCCGAACGGTACCGCCACTTCCGACCAACATGAGATCATACCAGCCGTAGCCCCGGTCAACGTCAATGGAACCACTCAAGACTCGATACCAGAACTGATCGAACCACTGGCTCCTCCGCCAGCTGCAGAACCGAGAGCTGAACCTGAGAAGGACGCTGAAGGTTTCTCTGTGCCGCCTTCGACATTAGACGCAATCACAGAAGCGGAGCGCGAAGCGGGCTTGTAGGTCTACTCTTAGTCGGTTGCAAGCATGTACTGACATTGATGCAGCGCTCAAAGCGAAAGCAACTCCACACCCCAGTTTAAGCTAGACATCAGAAACGCGCCAATTCAAGAAGAGGGAGAAGACAATGACGCAGCGATGGCCAGTGTGGTCAATACCTTGCGAGCGGTAAGCAATGTCCATGCTGTGGAGATATTTCGGTCTAATATCACCCTAGCAAGCGGCTCAACCCAAGCGAAATAGCACACTTCGAGGACGTCGTGATGTCCGCAACACGATCTTCGTGCCCAATCCTGCAGCAGTACCTGAGCTGCAAAGCATTGGAGAGTCACCTGCACCAGCGCTTCCTGCCACTGGCTCAGCTCCTTCAAGTGCTACATTCCCGTCTTCCAACTCGCCGACGATTTTCCCTCCACTAATCCCTCCACCACAACCCGCGTCTCCAGCTTCTAGGCTCCCCCACAGGGCCTTGCTCAGTGACGAACATGCCGCACCAGCGTCTGACACCCAGTCTATTCGATCGGGCCGATCCTTGAGCAGCTCCGCTAGCGCAAATGTCAAGCACCCGGACCTGCATGAGCCTGGGCTAAATGCGTCACTCGTGGAGACTGTTAGTGCTTGGTTCGAGCAGGGCAACGTCACCAAGGCTACGGTCATCGGACAGGTAGCTCTCGCGTTCAACCCCGTTGACATCTCGGCCGGGCCGTTTGGTACTGAGCACATTCGCTTGGAGAACTTCCCCGTTCTGGAGAAGGTGGCGCCCAACCCTGCGTTCATCGAGCAGATCCCGGACAATCCAGGGAACTATACCGTTGACCTTGCTAAGATCACGAAGACATCGGTCGCGTTCCACTACCAGCTGCACATCGAGAACAACAGCATTGCATCGCTTGCGCCCATCGTACTAACTCCGATGTGGAAAGCAGAGTCGACTCAGGTCTCTGCCATTCTCAACTATAGCCTCAACCCACAGTTCGATCTGGGTGGTGCCTCGAGCGTCACAGTTCGCAACCTAGTCCTCGTCATCCGCCTCGAGCCCGGCTCCAGAGCTACATCGTGTCAGTCGAAACCCGCAGGCACCTTCAGCCGCGACAAGGGCCTCATATACTGGCGCCTTGGTGATGTGACGCTCAGCCGCGACCAGCCTGCGCAAAGTATTCGTGCACGCTTCATCACAGAGGGCGAGGCAAAGCCAGGCAACACAGAGGCAAGGTGGGAGATCAGTGGCGTGGAGTCTCTGACTCTCGGCAGCGGGCTGGGTGTAAGTCTCAGCAAGACGGAAGAGAAAGGCGAGGTGGAAGCCGACCCATTCGCAGACGAGGACGCGTTGTCTTCTGCGGCGCCGAATGTGGTGTGGAAGCTCGTGCCTAGCGTCAAGCGCATCACTAGTGGAACTTATCTGGGTGTGTAGCTGGATAGCGTAATGTGCGGTTGTGAGCGTAATACATCATTCTTGTAAATATTTTTAGTCGCAGTTCTTAGCAATCGAGTCTTCACCGCTGCTCACTCTTCGAGATCTTAATCACCAGATAGGCGCCTTAGCTTTGCGTTTTCAAACAACAACGAGCATGTGTATCCCTGTGCGGAACGGCTTCCTTTCCAGCAATCGAGATCTTGCGGTTTCCCGTCTGTGCTGCATCGCCTTTGTTGTCCGTGCTGGATCGGATTGATGTTCTGCATGCATCAAAGCTTCTTCCTTCAAGCGGCGAGATTAGGGCCGTCACCGCTTTTGCAACGTGTTTCTAGCCTGGATTGGGCTCTACGCACGTAGCTCGGATGCATCATGGAGATTGACAGGCTCGGGTTAGAAAGCGCAAGATCACTCATCACAAATGTTTCATGTCCGCCTGGCTAGGTACTAGTAGCTGCCGACGTAAACACATTACACGATCGCAGAGATGGTTGAAGAGCGTTGGACTTGAATGTGGTTGTGTTGGCCGACGTGGAGGCGCACCGGTGCCGCAGCAGTTGGCGGTTGTCGATTCATCCATCGTTCGACTCACGGCTTTCATTGCCGAAACAGTCTCGTGTGTTTCGACACGAGCGGTTAGCGCCGCGTACATCAGCCCATTGACCCACTTGGGTCAAGGGCCACGTGCGGTCGCATTGCCGGATCTACCCTTCCGGTGAAGTGCGGGCATGGCTGTCGATATGTCGATTTTATTGCTTGGTTCTGGAGATGAAGATTTTGGCGCAATTCCAGTTGTTGTTGAGATGGTGAAGTTGTGGGTTGGAGATAGAGCGTTTCGGTAGTGTTGGTGGCCTTGAACCCTGATGATGCAGGGCAGAGCTAGAGTGCTGCGGGAGATGATGCAAAGAGTTCTAGAACTTGAGGGCAGCAGATGTGCGAATCGATGCCGTGAAGGCCTCCGTGGAGCTTCTGCGTACGAGGTACTGTCGGTGCTGTAAACACCTCCGCGGCATTGCTGGTGATTCTGGAACTGCGCGGCTGAACCTCTACTGTGGTAGCTGTGCTACTGTATATGAATCAATAACCTGTGGCAAGGACACAGCTGGCAGAGCTGTCACGTTAAAGTCAAGATTGTGGCCTTTAGTGACGGTGCAACTGCGGTAGCCACGGCAGTCCTTTTGCACCGCAGAAGAAAACGGAAAGAAGCTTAAACGCCCTCTATGTAGAAAACGGAGATGTGCTTAACAGTTGCATGAGCAGTGTGAGCATTGTTTGAGCGCGGATGGATCCTCTGTTGGCTGCAACACTTTTGCTGCTGTATTTGACCTTCTTTACGGCCGAAGAGGCACTGCAGTTCTCAAGCATTAGCGCATGTCATCTGCAACTGCTAGCGCATATGTGGAAGGCATCGCAACGTCGAGGCCTATCGCAGACGTGAGGCTCTTCTGCCGGAGCACAGGTGCAACAGGATCGCAGCATGAGTCGCCTGTGTCCGGGGTCTTGCCTCTTCGGCGAGGCGTGGCCACGCCGCCGATTTGGGGCTCCCAATTCTCGCGCGTTGTGCAAGCGAGCGGCCAGAACAGGTCAAGCAAGACTCGTTGCAGCAGATGATCACGATGTGCGTTTCATTAGGAGCACTTGCGGATGGCAAGGCTGCGCCGCAGCAGCCCGTGTTGACGTGTGGACTCTGTGGAGCGCAGAGTCTGACCCTGAAGGGTCCCATTGGGCGGACGCAGCGTCCTTGGCGCGTGCAGTGACGTACTATGGCAGAAGGGACCAGCCGTCGACAGGAGGCACGCAGAGTCTGGCGCCGTTCGCCAGCCTCGAGTCTTGACTCTTGAGTCTTGACGCCCACACGCTCTTGCGCTGGTGCTAATAATCGCGGTGTGTGCCTGCAGTGCCTGCATATGTCCTGTGCCCAGCGCTGCTAGCAGTCTAGCAACCCTAGTTGTCGTCGCTGTTAGCAGTCTAGTTGTCGTCGCGGTTTGAGCAAGCTGGGGCTTCCGTGTAGATTCTAGACGCCTGCCCGGGAGCAGCTACTGCGTGCCGCTTAAGCAGTCAGTTCCCTGATACCACTGGGTCCACAACCACTGCCAATTCTTGCTGCCAGCGCCTCCCCGTCTGTCCAACTCCGGGCGCAAGCCGGCATTGCCCTTTTGCAGCCTCAGAATCTACGCCTGCCCGCCTGCCCGCCTGCCCACCTGCCCTTTGCGCACAGCGACGCCGTGCTGCGGTGGTTCTCGGACAGAGAGAGTGGCGCGCATTTGGCCGTGGGCCGTGGCACCGCTGGACGCCAATTTCTCTCCTCGTCGACGTCATCCCACGGATTTGGCCCTGACTGCCTCGTCGAGCCATCCCCTCGGCGCCTCGAATGCTTCCACCACCCGGGCCGGGCCCTTGAATCGAACACTGCACTTTCTCTCGCGCGCGCCATCGGAGCCATCGGAGGGGAGCCAGGAGAGGGATGCGACTGAGAACATGACCAGAGCACCCTCGTCGAGTGACGGCAGCAGCAGCAGCCCGCAGCACGCCTCGCCGAACGCACCACCGCGCCCGCCGCTGCAGCGCCTGCCGCGCAGCCAGCAGGTGCCGCGGACCTCGCCCGACGACGATCCGCGCTCGCCAGGCCCGCGCCCGGAGGACGACGACGATGCAGCCGCCGAGACCGACTCCGACATGAGCGAGGGCGAGGGCGAGGGCGCGGACAAGCACGACGCGCGCAACGACGGCGCGTCGCCCGACGAGTGCGAGGTGGAGCGCCTGCGTAGCCTGCAGCTGAAGATCCTGCAGCAGCAGCAGCGCCAGCGCATGCGGAACGTCGCGAGCAACATGGGCAGCACCGGCCTCGGCGCCCGCAGAGTCTCGCCCATCAAGGAGGAGCCCATCTCGGCCCTGTCGCCCACGCTCGAGGGCGCCTTTGCCAGCACACCGAGCCCCCTGCCCACAGGCGCCACCACGTCCACCGAGTCGACAGAATCGACAGAGTCGGCCAAGACCGTCCGCGGCAGTGTACCACCCACGCCTGCTGGCCACCACGCCCTGCGGACACCATCCTATCCGTTCCCCACCGTCCCCAACACGCCACGATGGGCCTCCTCCTTCCACATGCCCTTTACGAGTCTGTCGCCCACCGTGTCCGCCATGCACGGCCGGGAGTGGGCGCCCCCAAAGGACCGTGTCGCCTCCGAGTCCAGCACGCCTGCTGCGTCGTCCACGCCGTTTGCTCCAGGCCAGCGGGGCTACTCCTTCGCCGACATCGAAGATCCTCGTTACCCCAGCCCCAACCTCTACGACCTGGTCCTGCAACTCGGCACCGAGCACGGACTCGCAGCATGGTGGACTGCCGTGACAACTATCATGAGAGAGCACTACGGTGCAGAGAGAGCTACCCTAGCTGTGCCTGCAGACGCATCCGACATCGAGAACGTGCCATGGGGGCAGAAGACTACCTACACTGCCGCCTTTGGCGGTGAGAGCCCCCAAGCCGCGACATGGCAGGAAGCATTGAGCTCAAAGAACATCAGAGTACAGCAGCCCACACCACAGCCAGAGGAGCGACCACCTATGACAATACCAGACAGGCGCCCAAAGCTCTTTTCGCACCACTCTTTCGCTGGCTACGAGCGCCAAAGGCCCGAGGCAGCCTCGGACTCGCCCACACCTGTCATGCCGGTACGACCGCGAGGACCTTTGAGAGCTGCCAGCCACGCCCCACAGACTCCTGTGAGAGAGCACCCTCTCAGACAAGTCTCCCAAGCATCATTCGATGGACCAGCGTCGCCCTTCCCTGGCTTCAACCTCGCCTCCAGCGGAGATCCGTCATTTAGTGATCCTGACTTCTCGTCTGTCGGTGGAGAGCCATCAAACCCCACCGCCGTCTTCAGCGTCCTGCGCGGTCTCGACCACGAACCGGACGCTCTGATTGACAACACTGGAGTCAACCGTGTCTTGGAACGAGGCCGAGTAGTCACCTTGACTCGAGACTACTCAACATCCATATCGAAGTCTCGCGAAGATCTAGCTGAGAAGGAAAAATCAGAGGAGAACAAGCCCACCGCTGAGAAGGCTGCCCCTGCAGGACCAGAAGCACACAAGGCGGCCCGGCTTGCCGCCAAACCAGGAATCCTCGGCGTAGGCAGCCTTGGGCTACAACCCCGTTACGAAGAATACGAACAGTACCCAGCATCGCCGTGGGCACAGTCACCCGCGCCGTCGCCAGCGATACAGAATGACGCAGAAACGAACCCTTTTTTTGCTACCAGCAATGTCGATGAGGAAACGTTCAACCCATCCAAGTCGCCGCAAGACTACACCCAGTACGGTGTCGTCGAGGCCATTGGTGTCGACAGGGCCAGCACCGTCACGCATATTCCCCTTATTCATCCAACCTTGTCTCAAGTGATGCATGCCACTGACACGAGCACACCGGCTCAGACACCGTCATTGTCCCGCCGCAAGTCCGAGCAATCGACGCAAACTTCGCGCGGCAAAGAAGACTTCGTGCGCAGGGCGCCAATCGCCATCCTTTCGATCCTATCGCCTGTTGTGCCTTATCCTCGTAACCTGACGAACTCGCTCAAGCATCTTGCCCCGCACCTCGCCACATCGTTCTCGAACGCCTGGCAGTTCACCAATGCACTGGTCCAAATCAACTCGGCAAGAGCGCGACGAGCAATCGTACAAGGACCTGGAAGCACTAACGTTCCAGATCCCGAAAGTCTCGATGACCTCCTCCATCTAGACCTGGGAGATATCTCGCACTCCGCAGCCGGAAGTGTTACTAGCCCGTCCGACTACTCTGGTCGATCCAAGCACAGTCCAGGTGGCTCCATCACTGGAACGCCAGGTTGGGATGCCGCTTCTCTGGGCTTCTCAAGCAAACACTCCATCAGCAGCACTCCAGGCCATCTTGCAGGGAGCGAAGCTGTGGAGAGCTATTTCGATGCGAAGAAGAACACCACAAGAGCATCGAGCCAATCAAAGCCCAACGAGAAGAAGGCCGAGAAGAAGGTCGAGAAAAAGTCCGAGAAGAGAGCAAGCGTCAATCCGGTCGTGGAATATTATGATGACGGTGTACTCACCCCGAAGAACGGTTCGGGTCCTATCAAGGACGACAGCAACAGCTCAAGCTCAGGCAGCCAGGGATCGAAAATAACACACCATCGTGGCCACTCGCTCTTGCATTCATACGGTGCTGACTTCGGGTCGTCCTTCCAGTCTCTGCCTGCAGCAACTACGCCAGGCGGTCATCCACCTGCTCCACCTGGACATGCAAGGAGGAATTCGATCACCGAGACTTTCGACATGCCGCCGCCTTCCGAAAGCCTCCTTCGCACAATCATCGACTCTTTGCCCGTGCAGATTTTTACAGCAGCGCCAACTACCGGTGCCATCACTTGGGTGAACTCGAAATTCCTAATCTATGGAGGACAGGATACTCGACAAGTACTACAAGACCCATGGGAGTCGATACATCCAGACGATCGCGATTCATATCTCGAACAATGGAACAAATCGCTGCGAACAGGACAACAGCTACAGAAGAAAGTTCGCCTGAAGCGTTTCGACAATTGTTACAGGTGGTTCTATGTACGAGTAGCGCCTCTGAAGAACAAACGCCAACAGATTGTCCATTGGATCGGTACTAATATGGACTTCCACGAGCAGCACCTTGCCGAGCTCAATTCAGCTCGACAGCAGGAGACTGCCGCTTCCGAAGCAAAGTACAGAGCCCTTGCAAACTCAAGTCCTCAGATCGTTTTCGTCGTATCTAACCGGCGAGGGTTAACATTCTGCAACTCGCAGTGGACTACTTACTCGGGTCAAGGAGAGAAAGAAGCGCTCGTCAACGGCTTCCTGGAGTACGTTCATCCAGATGATGTCATCAAGTGCAAGCTGCCAGACATCGGGGAAGATGGCTCCACGAACGTACCGACTTCTATACCGCCAGAACACAGCCGTCACAACTCGCAGTATTCTTCGTCATCTGACAACTCGTCGGAAACCGACAGGACGGTAACGAGTCCGGGATCTGCGCCTGATAAGATGGATATGCCACAGGCGAAGCTGTCAAAGCTGGCGAGCACAGGCATCCTGAAGGTCACGAAGGACACCAATGGCCGCGCTTCCTACTCTACAGAAGTGCGTCTGCGTAACAAGAGCGGCGAGTACCGATGGCACCTTGTCAGGATCCTTCTCGAGAAGGAACTCGCGGAAGACGTCGCTGAGGAGAGCTGGTACGGTACTGCTACCGACATCAACGATCACAAGCTGCTCGAGCAGACTTTGAAGGAGACGATGGACTCTAAGACCAGATTCTTGAGCAACATGTCTCACGAGATCCGTACCCCACTGAACGGTATCTCAGGTATGGTCAATTTCCTTCAGGACAGCCCTTTGAACGCAGAGCAGCTCGAGCATGTCAACATCATCAACGCCAGCACTGCCAGCTTGCTCAATTTGATCAATGACATCCTTGATCTCTCCAAGGTCGAAGCCGGGATGATCAAGCTGTCTATGGAGTGGATGCATCTGCCATCTCTCTTGGAGGAGGTCAACGATCTCAATATGGGTCTGGCCATTCAGAAGGGTCTCGAGCTCAACTACTTGATGGAAGAAGACGTGCCGTCTATGGTCAAGGGCGACAAGTTCAGAATTCGACAAGTTCTGCTCAATGTTGTTGGCAACGCGATCAAGTTCACACCCAAGGGTGAGATATTTGTTCGCTGCAAGCTGCAGTCTCCCGAGCGCTCTGGACCTCTGGACGAGAACGAGGTTATGGTGCGTTTTGAGGTTGTAGATACCGGAAGAGGCTTCACCGAGAGCGAAGCCAAGTACCTTTTTAAGAGATTCAGCCAGATCGATGCTAGCAGTACGAGGCAACACGGTGGCACAGGTCTTGGTCTGGCCATTTCTATGCAGTTTGTTGAGCTGCACGGTGGGAAGATGGATGCTCGCAGTGTACCGGGCAAGGGCTCCACTTTCTTTTTCACCATCAAATTCGGCCTTCCAACACCGACCGATTTCCCCAAACCACTGGTGGCGACGCCTCTCACTCCAGCTACAGAACTGGCAACCATCGTACCGCCGCTACCCGCACAGCCATCGCCTTTGAATAAACCGGTGTTTCCGCAGATTAGTGGCTCCGCACCGAATGCGCAGCTCAAACGTATTTCCAGCATCTCCTCCGATCAAAGTGTCAAATCTCCACCCATCAGCTCAGCAGCGTCGGTGAGATCACAAGAATCGCCTTCACTCTCGTCCGGCAGCTCGGACCACTCGCTCACCAGCGCAGCACTCACCGGAAAATCGAGTCTGCGCTCCGAGCGTTCGTCGGCTTCATCCTTTCTTGCTGAAAGTCGCCTCGCAAGTCCGGATCCAGAGATCAATTTGCACATGCCTCCGAAACGCGCAGACAGCGAAGACAACACGCCAACGGGCTCTTTGGCTTCTGATGATACCACACGTCCTGCCACAGCACCACCTGGACCAATCATCTCTCTATTGGCTCAACCGCCGATGTACTCGATTTTGGTCGTGTGTCCTTTGGTACACAGTAGGGAGGCTACAATCCGACATATCAAGAACACCCTTCCGCAAGGCATTCCACACCAGATCACTGGCGAAGAAAGTCTGATCAGCGCTCAAAGAATGCTTGGTGGAGAGAGTCCGGTCATCTTTACTCATGTGGTACTTGTGCTCCATGACACTGCCGAGGTGCATGCTATTATGGACCAGATCTTCAGTTCAGTTCACTACGGCAATACATCTGTCGTGGTAGTGTCCGACCCATCACAGAAGAAAGAGCTCATGAAAAACGCGTCAGTCTACGACTACGAACAGCTTGCGACGGATCGACGGCTCCAATTCATCTACCGTCCGTTGAAGCCATCCAAGTTTGCTGTCATCTTCGACCCAGAGAAGCAGCGCGAGTCTAGTACGGATCGCAATCAAGATACAGCGCAACAAGTGGTCGTCAGCCAGAAGCTTGTCTTCGAAGAATTGAAGAGGCGACTTGGCGGTAAAGGTCACAAGGTTCTACTCGTCGAAGACAATCAGATCAACCAGACTGTAAGCTACCTTGGCTTTTACAAATACAAGCGATATGCTGACTCGTTAACAGGTCATTCTCAAGTTCTTGGCCAAGATCGACGTGACAACTGATACAGTCCTTGACGGTGTTCAGTGTACCGACACAGTCTTCTCGAAACCTCCAGGGTACTACTCAATCATTTTGGTAAGTCTCTCGCCGCTTCTGCAGTGTTACCTAGCTAACGATGTGCAGTGCGATCTCCACATGCCAAACAAGGATGGCTACCAGGCCTGCAAAGAGATCAGACGTTGGGAGAAGAAGCATGGTTACCGCCGCCATCCTATCATTGCGCTCTCGGCCAACGTCCTCGGCGACGTCTACGCAAAATGTGTCGAGGCTGGCTTCAACTCTTACGTCACTAAACCTGTCGCTTTCAAGGAACTGTCCCTTGTCATGACGAAGTTTGTGGATCCACCAGATCCGTCGAAACCACCAGAATTGATGAAGCTGAAGAAGAGCTCATCATAAACTTATGTTGAACGTCGAGACGGCCAAATTTTTTTCGCTACTTCCCAAAAGAAACAATAAGGGAAGGGCTGCTGTAAAACCAGCAATGGAGCGCTACACGTACCGCAGGCGCACTACATCCGCCCGTGCGGACGATTTCAAGGGTCATCAGGAACGATGAATGCATAGAAGGGAAAGGGGATCGCAGTATACCTCTGTTTTTGCGCTGCTTTAAAATGGGATCAGTTTGCGTGTTAAGATCTGCATGCTGGGCTCGGCGAGTGCTGAGTCGAGATGTGTGTCGTAATGTTGGGAATGGCATGCATCGAGGGCGCTGGGCTTTGCATGGCGTCTTGAAGTGTTGTTTCGCATTGTTTGTGGGAGCGTGAAATGCATCGGCTGTGTGGAATGGGTTGGTAGGGATACATGAGATGGATACACCAGGCCAGGATAGCCGGAGGGATGGGAAGAGGAACATGTACTATAGTGATATGAATTAATTCGATATCAAATCAATCTTAAAGCCATGGTGTCCACTGTCTGCTAGAAGCTATACTATATGTCTCGAGAGGCTGCATGAAGAGGATATTGTGGATTCCTCGTTCCGTGAGGCTCTTCTCGTCGATCTCAGCATGTGCGTGGATTCTGCCTCTGGGTGAATTCGAGGTGAGCTCTCAATATTGGACCCGAACAAAAGGCGCAGTAGAGATGAGATGTCACGTGCTTGCACCGGTGCAGTCGGAATACATACCTACCTCCCTCCATAGCTCAGATAGCTCCTCAGGACTATACACATATTCATGATACACATACATTTCCCATCGGACTCACCCATGGTCGACCGCAGACAGAAACAACAAATAGAGGATTGGGAAAAGATACGTATAAGGATACTCACGGTAGAGGAAGGTATGTAAGGTCGCTCGTTTCACGTTACATGCTGCTTCTGCCAAAACCGCAAAAGTAGGCAAGTGTGAAGGACCCCCCACGTGCAGTCGCGTTGGCGCTAGTGTCGAAGCCAGCCGCGACTTCGCAAACGCGTCATTTCTCCACCCCGCCGCTCATCCTCAATGGCCGCAGATGTGCCCATGGAGAATGGCACATCCGTGAGTCCCGCTCCCAACGGCGACGATAGGCCCGCGACGCCAAATGTCCTTGAGGTGGTGTTTGGCTCCTTGCTGATCAAGCCATGGTATCCATCTTTCTACCCAGAAGAGCTCGTTGGCCGTAAAGTGGAGCGCTTGTACGTGTGCCAATGGTGCTTCAAGTACACCAAGGAGCTCACGGGTTTCATCAAGCACCTTGTAGGCAATCATTGTCCTCGAAAGGCGGTGCACAGCGCTGACTACTACGCAGAGAGTCTGTCCGCTCCGCAGCACCGAACCGCCGGGCACCCACGTCTACACGTCCAACGGCTACTCGCTCTACGAGATCGACGGCGAGAAGAACAAGCTTTATGCGCAGAATCTGTGTCTGTTCGCCAAGCTCTTTCTCGACACAAAGTCCGTCTTCTATGATGTGACAACCTTCCTCTACTACCTCCTCGTTGCGCACAACCCTGCGCCGAGTATACCGAATACACAGCTCGATGCAGACGCGCCAGTGGTTCAAAATCAGGTCGTGGGCTTCTTCAGTAAGGAGAAGATGAGTTGGGATAACAATAACTTGGCGTGTATACTGGTTTTTCCGCCGTGGCAGCAGCAAGGCCTGGGGCAGATACTGATGGGTGCGAGCTATGAGATGAGCAAGAGGGAAGGGAGAATGGGTGGGCCTGAGAAGCGTGAGAGTTCCCATGCCCTGACGCTATGGCTTGTCAGCTAAAATGTTGCAGCACTCTCCGACCTCGGTCGCCTGGCTTACGTGCACTACTGGTCGCAAACCCTTGCGCGCACGATACTGTCTTCTCCGTCAAAGAAGATACTGACAGTCAATGATCTTGGACAAAAGACTTTCATTGTACCAGACGACATTATAGCTACATTGCAAGACATGGATGTACTCGAGCACAAGAAGAGAGGAGGCGCGGAAGCGGCGATCAACAAGGCAAAGGTCCGGGTGTGGGTAGAGAAGCACAAGGTGGACTTGGCAAGTCCTGTCGATTCAGAGGCCTTTGTCTTGAGGGACAGGAGCAGGAGTGAGAGCGAGGAGTAAACGTCTTAATCGAGGCGTGCTCCATTGGTGCATTATGACGAGATACCCCAGTAGCGAATCAATCAGGTTTCATCATCACCATCTTTGTGCATGACACACATGAAATATCCATAGAGATGCAGTACACGCAAAAACGTAATTCAGATTGGTATATCTAGCTGACAACAACTCCAAACGCCAGAAGCCCACGTCCGCCTCAAGACTGCGCTTCGTCGTAGCGATCACTCGTAGACGTCATCATATGCAACGTATCCATGGTTGAACGACTATGCAGCAGCCCGTTGGGCGTTGCGGCCAGCCCTTGCGAATGCGCGAACAGCACCAGGCCTGTTTAGCGTGTACTTAGCAAAAGACCTCGCCAGCGCCTTCTTCGCGCTGACTTTCTGTGAGCCAACAAAAGAGTCTACTGTGACAGCGATAGCACGATCGATATCTTGTGACGAACAGTAGTCGGAAAGGCGCATCTTGCAGAAGGCTTCGGCGATACGTAGGATGGCTTCAAGATGACGGACCTAAGCATATTAGCATTGAGAAATTGAAGTTGCACCAAGGGAGGACTCACTGTAATTGGGTACGCGCCAGTGGCCATCGACTCACGACGCATGTCAGCGAAGAGACGGGCCACCTTGTCCTGGTCAATCTGATAGAGCTTGGGCCTGCACCTCTCGCGAGCATAGAGGATGTACTTCCTCAGCAGCTCCTGAGGGATCTCGCTTTCTTTGCGTGCTGTCTCCATGTCATCCACCTCCATACCTTCTCCGTTCTCGCCGTCTTGTGTTGCCTTGGCTTTGTCCGAGTATCCATATGCAGAGTTGACGAGGGGGTGAGCGCGGCCGTGAGAGTTAACGACGAATTTCGCAAGACGCTCGTCTTCTTTGGGGTCGACCGTGTCACGAACAACACATAGAATGTCGAAACGAGACAGAATGGGCTCGGTCAGTTCGACATTCTGGGAGAAGGGAATGGTGGAGTTGTAGCGGCCACCGATAGGATTAGCGGCCGCGACAATGGCGCAACGGGCTTGGAGAGTTGTGACGATGCCGGCTTTGGAGATCGAGATGGTTTGCTGTTCCATAGCTTCGTGGATGGATGTTCGGTCCTGGTCGTTCATCTTGTCGAACTCATCGATAAGGCAAGTACCCTTGTCGGCAAGTACCAAAGCACCACCTTCCAGCGTCCATTCGCTGGTCATGGGGTCGCGACGAACAGAAGCAGTCAACCCAACAGCGGATGCACCCTGACCAGTAGCGAAGACCGCACGATGAGCAGTCTTCTCAACGTACTTCAATATCTGTGACTTGGCTGTACCTGGATCTCCAAGTAGCAGAACGTTGATGTCACCACGAATTGAGTGACGACCGGCTGCTTCTTTACTGACTCCACCAAACAATGATAACGCAACTGCAGTCTTGATGTCGGTGTGGCCGTAAATGCTGGGTGCGATCGAGTCAATGACCTTATCCACGATCTTCGGGTCCTTGGCGAGTCGTCGAATTTCGCGCTCATCCTCATCAGTCAGTCGGAAGCCAGCCAGCTGGTCATGAGACTTGACAACGTAGTTTGCTTCAAGAATCGTTGCGAAAACAGGGAAGCCGTTCTTGTTGTTGAGAGCAGCATCGTAGTTGTTGCGATAGATACCAGTGACCTCGACCTCTTCTCCAGGCTTTGCAGAGTCGATCAAATCCCAAAGAAGAATGACCTCACGGTGTCGGGGCAGACGACCTGCTGGTACGGTGCCAGGGGACTCCTGAAGTGTGAGCTTTTGGTAATTACGGTACACTGTACGCTCAGAATTAACGGTGAAGGGACCGCGCGACTGGCAGTTCTGGCAGAAGGAGATCTTGACTTCGACGTTTGAGTCCTGGTGGAAGGGACCAAGCGTGGTTCCGCACTTGGTGCAGTCAAACTTCACGTACTTCAGCTGGGGGAAGACTCCGCTACGGCGAGTGACAACTCCGCTGACACGGACGAGGCTGTTCAGATGTGACTGACGAAGCTGGCGCAGTGTATATTGTACGGGCACGTCCGTGATTCTGACGTGAATCTCGTTGTGGATGCGCTCGTAATCTGGGTAGTGAAGAAGCACAACTTCCATGGAGACCTGGTCGAAGATCTTAAGCATTTCTGTCGGCGTATTCGCAAGCCAGTATGCCAACGTGGCCTTCGACTCGGCAAGATGATCGAAAGAAACCTCTAGTGATTCGGCGTTGACTTCACCAAGAGTTCGAATGCGCGTACCGTAGACCGATGTCCCATTCTCATCTGTGTATTCTGTCAAGAACGACTTGAACTCGCGGGCAATTGTACGAGCAACTTGAGGCTGAGCTACCCAGTCTGTCAAATTATTAGCTTTCACGTCTGTGAGAGCCTCCAGGGTGAGCTCTTCGTTCATGATGTCATCGCCCATATCCATATCGTCCTGGTCTTCGTCGTATCGATTCCTGCGAACACGTCGTCGGCCTGGTCCCATGAGGTCGGCGAGGCCATCTTGGTCGTCATCGTCTGGCAAGAAAGCAGCTGGCATGCGGCGCCTGGCCTCCCTGTCACGCGCGTTGAGGCGCCTTTCGAGCTCTCGCCTCTGGTCGAGTGTGAGTTCGTCGTATTCGCCCTCGTCGTCGATGCCCTCGCCCTCGTACGCATCGTTCTCCCGTCTGCTGTAGTCATTCTCGAAGTCGTCTGCGAATAGGTCGATTCCTTCAGCTTCCTCGGCTTCTTCGTCCAGGTCGTCGACATCGCGGATAATGTCGTCGTCGTCAAGCATATCATCGTCCTGGGGCAGCATGGGTGGCGAAGAGGCCATAGCTGTTGAACGTCAGCTGCGCTCCTCTGTTTACGATTGTTACACTTACGACTCGACGGAGGCAAAGCTCCCGAAGATGAAAGGCCATCATCGCGCGCACGTTTATTGTTACCCCTGCTGGGACCTGCCCCACGGTTCGCGGACGACATGTTGGAGCGTAAAGGTGAGCTAAGATACGTCAACAGCTGGACAGATGCACAGGAGGGGCAGAGCTTAATCGCTCTTGCTGCATGAGCGGCCAAGACTGTTTACGCACCTCATTTCGAGTCAACGCGCGATTATGTATCTCGTGCAAGGGTGTACAGGCGCAAAAAGGGAGCGTGAACAGGTGAAGAGTGTATAATGTGGGGTGTGATTGATGAATACACGTCCGTGTCGCCAAAAAACGCGCCTTCCCAGGCAACGCGCGCGTCTCCATAGCGCTAACCAAATTGGGGCTTAATTGAACTTCCGCCTACTCCAGCATCAACTTCTTGACCAGAAACACTTGGGAGCAGATATTACCTATACTTTCAGGACCTTATTTGCGTATCATCACCAGATTTGCGACCGCGAAAACTATATCGCGCCTCTCGCGCGACCGGCACCTCCGCCATGGCGGACTCACAGTCGACTACCGCGTCTGCAAAGCCGCGTACCAGCAGTATGTCTCAGCTGTCCGAGAGCTCTCAGACTGCAGCAGAGTGAGTCAGACATTGGCAAAGATAGAATTTGACTCCTAACGTCTCCAATATAGGTTCATCAAGGAGCAGCTCAGCCTGGAGGCAGAAGCACGCGAGGCTCTTCCCTACGTCAGTAGCGTAACCCTGTCGCCGGAAGGAGCACTGCTGACGATGAATAGCAATTCGATACTTGTACACAAGACCTCGGTCCCATCCGTCAGAGTCTATACGCATGTCTCACATGCAGCCCACCGCCGGCCAGCGATGCCCAAGTATACACTCCAGCAGGCGTCTGCTACTCGTGCTCAATCTCCTGCCATGGCGAACACACCCTTGTCGAGCTTTTTAACAAGCGTAATTTTGTCTGCGACTGCGGTACGACACGTATGCCCGAGAATGCACCGTGTACATTGCGACTCAACCCAAAGACTGGTCAAAAGGGCGACGTGACTGGCGAGATGCCTGCGAAAGGCAACAGCTATAATCAGAACTTCAAGAACAAGTTCTGCGGTTGCGGGGAAGACTATGACGCGCATCAAGAGAAGGGTACCATGTTCCAGTGCCTGGGTTTGGGCACCGTCAACGATGGCGGCTGTGGGGAAGACTGGTGGCACCCGGAGTGCTTGGTTGGGTTTACTCGTGAAGAATACGCGAAGTCGATCGAAAAATCAGCAACAAAAGATGAAAATGATTCATCCGCAGAAGCCGAGGTCAAAGGAGAGGCTCAAAAGGAGGAGACGAGCACAGTAGGCACATCTGTACTCGACACAACGGCTCTGGAGCGAAATGCCACGGATGGGAACGATGTACTGGCTGACGCCGAGCAAGTTGAAGACGAGGACCCGCCATTGCCTCCAGGATTCCCAGCTGAGGATGATTTCGATCACTTTCTCTGCTACAAGTGCGTCAACGCCAATCCTTGGATCAAGTCGTATGCGGGTTCGTCTGGCTTCCTAGCGCCAGTGTACACCGAAAGAGGCCTCAATATGACACAACCCGCAGGCACCACAATTTCAGCTGGGACTACTACGAGCGGTGACTCCAAGAAACGCAAAGCTTTTGACGAGATTGAGGTCGAGCAGACCGGCGTATCACTGTCTATACCGGCTTCAATCAAACGCCAAAAGTCAGAAGATTTCAATGGTGCACTTTCCAGCATTCCAGAAAACATCGCCGCCTCGACGCTACCCTCCACGCCAAAGAGGGAAAACACGACGATTTGTAAAGTATCGTCTCTTCTTCCACTTTCGACTATAGCCCTCACAAAGCCATTCTCTCTTTTCCTCAAGCCGGATTTCCGCGACCACCTCTGTCACTGCGCAGAGCACTTCCCTCTTCTGAAGCCACATCAGCAACTTTTGGAAGAGGAAGACACATACGAGCCTCCCATCTCCGAAGACGGCGAAGAGGGCGCACAGTCTGTCGGTACCGGCTCAATTTTGGACCGTGGCGAGGCAGCTTTCAACAACATGGACCGCGTGCGCGCTATTCAAGGTGCGATGGCATACGCGCAGCTGAAAGACAAGGTCAGTGCTTTCTTGAAGCCCTTCGCCGAGAGTGGACAAGCTGTAGGCGCAGAGGACGTCAAAGCATATTTTGAGAAGTTGCGAGGCGATGCACAAGGCATTCATGAGGCTGCTGTTGGCGCAAAGGGAGGCAGACAAGATGAAGAAGGTGACAGCGGTGCAGACGGCAGCAACAGGAAGGAACAGAGTGGGTATTGAAAGTAACGGCAACGGCACTAAGGTGGGCAAAATACCAGACCTGGATAACGAGGTGATGAGAGACGACTAATTTGTATACTATCGAGCAGTTGACCGGAGCGTTGCCACCTTTCCGAGCAAACCTCTTGCAGTTCTTGAGACAATGTGGAAAATTCACTTACAACGAGTCTCTCCGGTAACGATGTCAACAAACCAGCCTTTGAAGATAATGATCTTTTTAGTAATAGTACCGGTCCAGCTCCTTGTACTAATCTGTTCGGAAAAGGCCCGCTTTTTAGAGGTGGAGGTCACGCTCTTTTTCAACCTTGTACTCCTTTTGGAGGCGCCACCTCGATCCAATTTCTTCGACAATACTCAAACATCTGGGGCCTGTCTCTGTAAGAAGGCCTAGTCTCCAGTGCCTCGTGCGTTCGGTCTTTCCAGTAGAACTCATCCATCCATAGGCCATCTTTCCCAGGGTAGGCAGCCCTCTGCATCCAGTGTGTTCGGTAGTCAATCGCGTCCAAGTGGTCCTTGTGGAGCCAGACATGGACAAAGTACTCAAACTGAACCTAGCCTGTTGTGTAGCACTCGGAATCTCACTGGCTATCTTTTGGTGGCTCTTATGAGTCTCCAGACCTTCTTGATTAAACTTCACAAGGGAGCGGCAACCGTTACCAAGTACCTTATCGGCGCATGACGACTTTCGACAAAAACCTAACAAAAACGAGACCACCATCCACAAGCTTCGCCAGCAGCTCAAGGAAGCTAGTCTAGCCAGTCCGAAACATGGTGAATAAAGCCGTGTGCATCTATGGAAGCCTATGTCCTCTCTACGATAACGTAATACCATGTATTTTAGACTCAGGCACGATGGCCTCTTCTCTCTCATTTCCCATCATAGTTAAGCCCGTGACGCCACATTTCCGGTTGTTGTCTGACTTATTCGAAGACGAAGCGCCATAGGGTTCCACTGAAAACTGTCCATCGTGTGACCGGTCGTAGCCTTGATTGGTTTGCTGAGGGTCACTTCGCTGTGAGGAGCTCCAAAGCTTGTGTAGATAAATCTTGAGTATCGCCTCGAAGGTTGATGCTGAGCTGCAGATGATGGCTATCGCCGAAGAACGTCAACCTTGTCTCAGTAGTCTAGGAGATGATTGGCTTGCCGGCGTAGATCTCAATATTGCACCAGTTGAGTGAGCCGGCCATGTAGTACCAAATGTCAGCTTCGTTGGCGAGAAAGATCACATAATAAAAGCGGACACGTCTAGCTGGGATCCGTTAAGCTATGGTTGGACTGCTAGTGAGATGACTTACCTGCGACAGCTACAAGCCCGATTCTGAATAGTACCGCAAGCGCTAGTTTCTGTTGTAGTGGCATCTGGAGATTCCACAGCATCGGCATTAGCAGCAAATGGATACTGATATCTTACATGATGTTGCAAATCCCATTCAGGTTGAAGAACATCCGCTGAGTAGGTTAGCTCAAGCTTTTCTCGCGTGTTGCTGTCCGCGCTGCTACATCCCAGAACAAGAATGGCGGAATGCAGACAAATGCAAGGAAGGAAAGAGTCGTGATCGAAAGTGCTGCTACAAATGCTATGAGGAAATGGATGGCCAATTTTGTTAGCTTACGATGGTCAAGTCGCATGCAGAACATCAAAATGCCCGTCTTGACAAGTCCGAGAGCAACCGTGTTCAACAGGCGAGTTACGTATTTGAGTTTAAGTAGTAGAATCATATTCTCAGGTAGTATATCTTTAACTATGCTGAACGTCAGTATCACAAAATCGAATGACCTTGAAGTGCATGGTACCGTGAGTGCCTGCTTCATACCAACCACACAGCATAGTAGCTATCGAGAGTGCGATTGTAGAAATGTAACCAACGACCAAAAGATCTTGTTCTGTCAGCCTGGAAGTCTCGAGTTTGCGTAGTGTGCTTCTTACCGTGGTAGAGGGCATAAGTATTGTGGGTTGGTCTTGAACGGTCTTGTGGACATACGCACATATTAAAATCCTTATAGCTTGCAATTTAACAGGCAGCCTCTAAGTAAGCTATTAAAAGTACTTCATTAGATAGAAGAATAAGTAACAAGCTCTGTGTTTTAGCCCGCACACCTGGACACCGTTCCCCACCTACAATACTTATGCCCTCTACACAGTGCGGTCGTCCAAACCCAAAACGCCTTGCACGCGGCGCAATCGAACGTGGAGACGAAGGCCCATAACTATTGTGGTAATGATGTGATGGACTGACGCAAGCATATGGCATTTTAAGCGACTACATTACGCGTGCTGCACAACTGCAAGTGCGGCGCCATCACGCCCAAGTTGCATATAGCTCAAGACTTTGTCACCAGATCAGTGAAACTCTCTGCGATACCGAAACATCGCTTAGGCTAAAGCGATGATGACGCTACACGCTCGGCCCGTTAAATAGCTGTGGGTCTGCTTCGGCCCACTGCCGCCTGGGCGAAAGCAGCACTGCACGTAAAGAAGGCACGATCGTCAGTCATGCCATGTCAAGAGACCCACTGCTAATGTGATGGCTGCATCAACAAAGAGTCTTCCCCGAATGAAAGCACAAGCAGCACGAAACTCGGATCCTGAGGTGGGTCGCAGATACAAAAACCTCATGCTAGTAAGGCCTGCTGGACCTACGCACGCACGTTGCCACGAAAGCAAAAGGAGTGATGAACAGGACATTCCGCATTGATCAACATACATCGAAGAGGGTGACTAAATCTCAGGGCTCCTCAACGGAAGCACCAATGCAGTTGGTGATGGGGATACCCCTGCGGCCTTCATTCAACGCGACGAGCTCGTCATAGAAATCCTGGTTCCAAGCTTCCTGCTGCCTTTTAGGATTCCACCAAGAAGATTCTGGCCAATCGTGCCTTTGACCGCCTTCTCACCACCCCAGCCTCGCTTTGCGATTTCGTAAAAGCCAGCAGTCAGCTCATCGGCAATCTCCTGCAGTGGTGCGAGACGAATCTCTATCTGCTGCGGAGTATCTTCGCGTGGGAGCAGGCCGGCATCGAAAGCAGCACCCACTGCTTGCCGGTTGATGTCGGTCACCAATGCTCGCCCAACGGTAGGAAATAGAATGCCTTTGGTGCCTGAGGGAATGTAGTTCACACCTCTGTCAGGGCGTTCGAGGATTGTCCGTACCAGCAGAACGTAGTAATCAGCCAGGTCGGCGACATGAACCTATATGAAGAAGCAAATGATCAGCGTGTGAGCTGACAACCAACGGGAAGAGCGGAACATACCCAGTCAAAGTTCGCTTTGTCATTCAGCTTGAAGCCGTGTCCATGCTGAAGGACGTATCTGAGTACCAAAGGAATGACGAGTCCTTGTCGATTGAAAAGACCGGTGCCTTCACCAAAGATGCACGGTGCCTGCAGGCTGATTGCTTCCACGCCTCGCTCTGCTGCGGTCTCCAGTACTGCGATCTCCGCAGTCCGCTGGGGGTACGGCTCCTCAGCATCGAGCGACTTCATGTGTTCAAAGATAGCCTGTCCATCGCGTTCATCGTTCCACTCGAATGGTTGCTGAGATGGATCCACCAAGTTGGTGCATCCGGAAAGGTGGAGTAGCCATGGGGCTGGTAGGCCTGCTTTGATACGACTGGCAAGTCCGTCGACGAAAGCTTTAGCTCCAGCAGTGACAAAGCCGGAGCCAGCATTGACGATAATATCGTATCTACATGCAATTGTCTCGATAGACTGTATGTCATCTAGGCCAGCCCAGTATACAGTACTAATGCGACCTTGATACTTCCTGCGGAGCAGCTCAGCTTGATGTTCTCGTCGAACCAGAATATCGAATGTCAGATTTTGGAGACTGGCCTCGGTGCTCGCGAGGAGTTGTGACAGCACGGTGCCGCCGACATAGCCAGTAGCGCCAACGAGGAGGATTTTGCTCATCTTGAAGTGAACAAAGATACACAAGAACGAGGTTGGCATGCAATGGTTTCCCCGGAGGCCTTTTATCGGTTGTTTCCACGGAATGCAAGCCTGTCTAGTCAGGACCAGATCCTTAATACTGTTGATGCTGGCTACCTCATAGCGCCATCCACACTCTCTGGAGTGGTGACAACGCTCGCCAATCCTGAGCAGACCGTTGCATACATGTCGCATGTCGGTACAGTAACCAAGGCCAGGCTATGCGGTGAAATGTGGACCAAGGTGGGTATGCGCGAATCCTCGCGGTAAAACAGGCAGTGAACCCCCCGTTTCGCCAACATCAGCTTTTGTCCATTTCATCTCATGACTCCAGCTAAGTGACTCTCGCGGTTCGTATGGAGTCAGTCCAGAGCTACGATCGGTGCTCATGCTTAGCGATTCGTGCAAGAACATGCATATTGCAATGTAAGGGGAGCAACCATGCGTCCTGCTCGACCAGGCGTCACCACTCGATTGCCAGCACTGCAGTTACTGTCATGCAGCCACACCGAAGGACAAAGCCTGAGCTGCCGAAAATTGAGCCTAGGTATCGTATTGTCGACGAGATAGACACACCAGTGATATCTCATAGCTAGCAGCGCGTTCATGTGCAACCGTGAGCAGGATGGACCAGCTGCAACTGCCTCCCATTTCGCTCAGCTTTCAAGGTTTGGGTATACAACTTTTTGTCTCCAGCGCAATACTCCCCATAAAGGCTGACGCTCGATGCAGTATGGGGACTGCATATCACAGCGAGGCCTGCGTTGTCGTCCAATCTCGCAGTGTCGATCGCAACTCTGCCTCCTCGTCCTGCAGTATGGCTCCGAGTTTGTACAGTCTCATCTCACGAGGAGTGATTCCGAAATTGCGCCAGGGAAGTGGGACCGTAGGAAGGAGGATCATGCACCCCAAGCAAGCAATTGCAGTCTGGTTCAGGCGCAGTTGTTGCACGTATAGTCAGTCCAATACCACACTTGTCTGTACCAGACTGCGATGGAGAGTTCGATGAAATTCTCTTGACGCGGACGATGTTGATGATGAAGCACGCAGCCTCGGAAGTGGCGAGTTTCCGCATTCGCAACTTCTTTGGCGCTAATTTGTCAGCACTGGATTTGCTGTTCATAAGAACCGCGATGCAGCACCGGCAAACGCTCGGCACGTTGTCAGAGTCCAGACTACCTTCATCGTGGCGTTCAGACAAAGCTTGAGCAGAATGACGAACTTCAACATCAACATCGTGTCAGACACAATCTGCCGTACGTTACAAAGAGCAAAATTGCACAAAAATTGCACAAACTAACAGTCTCCAGCATGGTGTTATGTTGGCAAGAAGCGCTTAGAGAAAGGCATTGCAGCATACAAGCAGAAGCATCCGGAATCTGACGATACGTTCTCGACACAATGGTACCCTTTCTACCTGAACCCGGATTCTGGCAAGAGCCTCGACAAGCAGGAGATGTATATCAAAAAGTTCGGCAAGGAGCGCACAGCAACCATCAATCAGATGCTCGCCAAAGTTGGTCAGGACGAGGGCATCAACTTCAAGTTTGGTGGCAAGACTGGAAATACACGCGATTCGCACCGCCTTGTGCAGCTCGGGAAGACTAAGGGACCTAAGGTGCAGACTCGCGTCGTCGAGGAACTGTTTGCTGCGTATTTCGAGAATGAGAAGGACATCACGACACAGGAGATTTTGGTAGAGTCAGGTGTGAAGGCAGGACTTGACGAAAAAGAGATTAAAGAGTGGCTGGACAGTGGGAAGGGTGGCGCTGAGGTCGACAGGGAGGTACAGGACGCTCGCAAGCAGAACATCAGTGGCGTGCCAAACTTCACAATCAACGATCGCTTTGAGATTGGCGGGGCTCAGGAACCAGCTGCGTTTGTGCAGCTATTTGAGCGTTTGAAGAGACTGGAGGGCAGCCTTTGAAGGGGTCGTATTCGTGAACAATTTCACCAATAACAAAAAGAATCACATTTCCAAGTAAGCATCCACGTCGTGGTATTACATTTTCGACAGCGCGATAACACTCCGTGCACAGTGGCCATATGTATAGATGATGCAGTTGACCGATGGCGACAGACAGACCGTGTCTCAC
Organism: Didymella pinodella; assembly: GCA_039634465.1. Taxonomy (NCBI): domain Eukaryota; kingdom Fungi; phylum Ascomycota; class Dothideomycetes; order Pleosporales; family Didymellaceae; genus Didymella; species Didymella pinodella. The sequence continues at coordinate 2,086,768 of CP113345.1, forward strand.
AATGGCAACACACAGACAGAGAAACCCCAGGCAACAAATGCTCTCCAAGAGGCTAGCTCCTCTGGTACCAGGTTTTCACAGCAACCCATGTCCTTTTTACTCATTCCCGAATGCTTCCTGTTCTTATTTATCATCAGACACGGAGTGTGATGGACGCGTATGACTTTACTGTACTCGTGCCTGTCAGAAACAGACTATCTAGACCTCGACGGCTGCCGGATTATCAAGAACTCGATCCAGAAATAAGATCAACCCGACATGGGCTTCTTAACGCCGTCAACGGAAGGCCAGGCACCTTTGGCGCAGCTAAGTCAAGGTAGCATGTGCCAAAGGTGTTGACGGTGCTAGCGTTGCTATGTACTTGCGATTTATACTTAAGGTCTTTTGGAAGTATTTAACAGTACCCCTATAGTCTTCTAATGGGTCATTGCCTGGCATATTCAGGTCTGAGAGTTATGCCCCCAATCAGATGACCAAAACCTGTTACCGAGGAATCCATATATTACAATCAGTGATCAGATGTCTTGTCATTATACCGTGTTATTAACAACCAAATCTCGGTTTACGTAGGTATTACGCAGAAGCTTTCTTCTTTCCGCCTCCCACCTTCCTCCATAATCTTCCTATCCACCTCTCCTTGACGCACTTCAGCACCAGATACGCCAGAAATCGGTACATTATCGCGCATATACCCAAAGCCATGATGTACATCTCTGGATCTTTGTCTAGCTTGTACAACTCCAGTACCTGCTGCCCTGTGGTGATAGGACACTGTCCATTGATCTTCTGCACATCCTCGCAGGTGAAGTGCAGATCGCGGAGCGTGTAAGGTGCCATATTACCGATGGCCCATTTGACCGGAGACAGGTGGTTGAAGGCTTGCAGAAATGAAGGTATGTTGAGTGAGAGCACGCCACCTGCCATTTTTGTTAAATTGAGAACTTTTTTCGTCAAGTTCAAGGCGCAACTTACCCATTACCTGTGCAACACTCAGGAACACACTCATGATGTTGACACTGAAGCCTGTATGCGAGAAAAGCGTATTGAAAGCGATACCCAAGCTTTCGCCACAGCTGGTGATGCAAAAAGCGTTAAAAGTGATGATGAAGTATGTCGTGGCATCGCGCTTGAGGCCCACAGCGAGGACTGCAAGAACTGCGAATAGGAAGCACGAGATGATCTCGAAAGGTGTGGTTATGGATATGTAAGTCAGAAAGAAAGCTTCAACTCCGTAAATGCGGTCGTCGTAGTCGCGGTAGAAGACGTCTCGCTCTATGGGGTAGGTTGCGATATTGTTCAGCATTCCAACAAAGTAGAGCGGGGCAACCTCAACAAGAAAGCCCATGCGGTTTTGAATCGAAAAGTAGTCGTTCTTGAGAGGTGCAAAAAAGAGCGCGAGTACAATGCCGAGACCAACAACCTGCATAATACGTGCGATGATCAAGTCTGGCATTCGAAAGAAATTCTTGGTGGCGCGACGAATGAGGATTGAGTATGCCGCTGCAAAGCTGGCAGGCTCGCGCGCCAGACTTCCCAGCTCAGCAGGCGTAGCGACCGAACCTGTCCTTGTGACAGGAATCAGATCGGGATTCCACGCCTCGACGAGCTTGCGAACATTTTCTCTGCTGGCCTCTTCGCGTGCGGCATGTTGGAGATCGACAGTGATGAGGTCAAGGGCGAAGTCTGCAGGATTGATATGACTAGGGCAATTGTATCCTTGTGCGGCAAAGTGTGGAAGCATTTGAGCAGCTGGACCGGCAAAAACCGGATGACCGCCTCGAGCAAGGAGCATAATGCTTCCAAACTGGTCGAAGAGGTCTGAGCGCGGCTGGTGAATCGTAACGATCAGCGTGCGACCTTCATGCGCAAGACCCAAGAGAACATCCATGATGGATAGCGCAGTGAAGGCGTCGAGCCCTGAGAGCGGCTCGTCGAGAAGGAGGACGCGTGGTTCAGTGAGAATTTGAACAGCGATGGTAACCCTGCGCTTCTCACCCCCACTGATACCTTTGATCAGATCGTTCCCGATAAGATTGTCTGCGCAATCTTTCAAACCCATCTTGAGGAGTATCTCTTCAGCCTTTTGCAATTTCTGCTGCTTTGACATCCACTTTGGTAGACGGAGGCCTGCAGCATAGCGGAGGGTTTCGCGAACAGTCAGGGAAGCCAGAAGAGCGTCATCGTCCTGCGTTACGAAGGAGCAGATTGAATGGACAACATCTTCGGACGGGGCTAGGCCATTGAACGTCATGCTGCCTGACGTTCTATATCTGGTTGAGAAGTCGTCTTTCAGTCTGCCAGCCATACTGTTCAATAACGATGTCTTTCCGGAGCCTGATGGGCCCATGATGACGTTCAAGGAGCCGGGATGGAACTCCGCAGTAAGCGGATTGAGGATCGTCTTAGTCATCTGCGACTTTAGCATGCGTTTCTCAATGTCGAGACCAAAGTTTTCCAGGCGGATGTCGATCGTGCGCACCTCATCCGGTGTGTGCTTGCTCATGTTCTCCTTGCCAGCAGACGCATCCATATCAGATGGTCGAGCTCGAGCCATGGCAATCTCAGCATTCCAGTACTTCAAAAGGACGGCTGCTCCAGTATAAAAGGCAAAAACATATCCAGTCAAAGCAAGGACTGGACGCCATACCCAGTCGTCAGGAAAGCCTAACGAATCCATGATGAACTCGCCGGTATACTCTTTACAAGCTTCGTCCGATGGGCCACCCACAGGACAATCATAGAAGTTGTTGGTGAACTCGTTAGCACAAAGAGCGCCGAAAGCGTAGAACTATGCAAGTATCAACTCCGATCAAGATAGACGTTGAAACTCTTCACATACCACATATGCAGTCCACTTGGTCCACCGTACGTAAATAGGGATGGTGTTTGACTGGATGAAGTACCCACAAGCCATTGACTGTAAGGTGTACGCAAGGTTTGCCACGAGACTGGCTCCGGCAAAATTTCTCGATATGGCGACACAGACCATGGCAAAACATACAGCAATGTAGTGTTCGAGGAGGATGACGCTGAAGAACGTGAGGAACTGTCCGCCGTCGGCTCGAAAACCAACCATAAAGTAGTAAATGACCGAGAAGATGAGCGGGACAGGGAGATCTTCAATGAAGAAGCGCGCAAGCCTTCTAGATACAAGGAAGGCCGGGATACGAACAACACCTTGCCGCGCTTCTTCATCGAACAATTGAATATCATCCGTAAGGCGGTAGGTCTCGAAGAGCAGAACGAGGTAGCCTTGAAGCGCAGCGGCATTGTAGAGTGCTCCTTGCCTAGAGCGAATGCCAGATAATGATCCGTCGACATGCAAAAAGATCCAACCTGTGATGATCGCCATACTGACGGCTTCGAGCAAGCTGCCAAACATGCCCATTGGATCTCGTATTGTGACGACCCAGGTTCGTGATGTGAGCACCCGAATCTGCTGGAGCATTTCTAAATGTCGTGGCTCTTTCGGTGAAAGACTGTTTTCGCCTAGAGCTGCAATAACATTTTGTTGCTGCTTCTCGCTAAATTTACCAGCGCAGTGCTCTTTCCAAGCTGCTTTGATAAGTTGCACTCTCTCTTCAGCAACAGCTTCGGCTTCTTCGCTTCTATTGTCAACGCTGACCACGTCGATAAGGTACTCTGCTGGGTTTGTAAAGGGTGGCATCTCGTGGCCGAGCCTTGCGAAGTAACCAAGGCAGTCCTTAGCGCTGCCAGCATACGTAGGACTGCCGCGGGTGAGCAGTATAACGTTGTCAAAAAGACTCCATATCTCAGAGCGCGGCTGGTGAATGGTCACAATAATGGTTCGCCCTTGTCGAGCGAGATTTTGTAGCGTTTTGACAACCTGAAAGGCACTCGTTGAATCAAGACCTGTAGTTGGCTCATCCAGCCACAGCAAACTTGGATTTGAAAGCAATTGCACGCCAAGGCTCGTCCTCCTCTTCTCACCACCGCTGCATCCTTTATGTGCATGACTCCCTATCCGCGTCTCCGCTGCCTCCTTCAGACTAAGCTCTGCGATGACCTCCTCGACTAATTGTTTCCTTTCGACCGGAGAAACGGAGGTTGGGAGGCGAAGCTGCGCCGCGTAAGTCAAGGTCTCTCGAACGGTCAATGTCGGCAGCAGGATGTCTTGCTGTATCACGTATGCACTCTTGATGCTGGATGTATCCTCGCTACCGTTGAATAGAGTGCGGCCAGACGTCGAGATCCGGCTGCCCTTCATACGGCCGCTCATCTGGTTGAGCAAGGACGTCTTACCGCTACCACTGCCGCCGATGATAGCTGTGAGCGTGCTGCACGGAAGGTCGGCTGAGACATCATCCAGGATGTCCTTCATGCGACTGCGGTCGGTTGACGCTCTCTTTTTCGAAAACACGGTCGCAAACGCGTTGGGCGACTCGTCCACGGACACAGAAAGGTGGTCGAGTCGCACCGAGACGGGGTCGACATCGCGCAAGGAGATGGCATTGTTGACGTGCGATGCATGAGACCGGATTGGGCGAATCGACTCGGGAGGTGGCTGCTCGTGTTCGTCGATCTCCAGTGCCTTAGTAGCATCTCGATTGTGGCTTTTGTACTCGACCTCTGCTCTGCTCTTTCCCGTCGACTCCATGGTGTTCAATTCCAGGGTGGCGTATTCATGGTGAAGGTGCGAAAAGAAAGGAAAGAGCAATGCAGGCAACGCACCCACTTCCCATCGTCTCACGGCACGGGACTGCTCGTCAGTCAATCTCACAGGTGCGCGGTGACATTACCTTGAGCTTGCTGGCCTTCGCTTGCCAACCGAAGCCTACGCCCCGCCACACTACGCCCTATCCGGTCAATCAACCGTCGTCTTTACGAAGAAGCACAAGAGCCAGACATCCATCATTTCACGAGGGCCTTTCCTCTTGTCAATGCTACAAGTATCGTCCAACCACATGCGCTACACTGTCAGCGCTTGTAAGCCCCGAGTGGCGAGGGCGGGAACGCCAGACGGCTGTGATCAGCCGCCGTTACACTTTCAACGGCCGCCTTCAAAACGGAAAGCCATATTCATTGTGCAACACGGAATTGCTTCTGGCCGCAGGATCTGTGGGGGCCGCTGACTGTCTCCGCTGCAGCACGGAAATCTGGGGGTGGTCGCACGGCAGCAACCAATCTGCAACACATTCAGCACAAATTTGCGGATTGTGTGACTGTGGCACGTTGAGCACTTTCTCTCCGCTCACTTCGCTTTCTCTTTCTCTTTCCCTTCAATGGTTGATCTGCACTTGATTAATGGATGCGAATGCTTTTGTTGTGTAGCTGCGATGGTCGTTCTTAGGGGCAGTCACAACTCACGACCAGACCCTAGCGCTAGCCTACTTCTTGGCATGTTTGTCTCATCTTCATCTCCGGATCGTGCAGCTACGGCTATGGTGGCCTGATCGTCGGATCCTGAGTGTTGTTACGGATCCTGAAACTAGTCGCACTGTCGCATCATACCTTGATTCTCTTCGAACCTGGCTGTCGGTTGTAAGTTCAACAAGCCCGCCTCATTTATTACTCATCTTGCTGCAGCTGTCAAGATGGTGTCAGATCTCCATGCCCATGGGCCTGTGAGTAATTCTCCGCTGCAATATGCACTCCCAGTCCAGTAACTTAAAGATTGCGGACGTGACGACACGAGCCAGCGCCCAGTCAGCATACTAGCTTATCATGCATCGCCGAGACTTAGAGTGCATGTGTATTGCAACACTATTCTGCGAACCGTTGGTGCTCTTGATACCGGGCAGAGATATCCTGCACATTGCTATGGGCTATCAAACTGCACGGTACTGGTCTCAACATTTGCATAAGTTCCAGTGATGGCACTTCACGTGGCTTCTTGCTCGCGTGACTAGCCTCTCAGTGTCGTGCAACAACCTCCAGAATGAGATCGACTCGTAATGTCTCCTAAAGGCGAAGATGGCACATGAGGCTCATCGCAATACCAGTCGAGGCTTGAGCAGGCGCCTGTTCAAGGTTACACAGCTTTAGGTTTCGCTTTGGAAATCAGTTCTCTACACTGAGACGTCTGGAATAAATGGCCTCGACCCAAAGCTTTCCACACACCTATACGTTGCACTTCACAACCGATGACCTGTCAAGCCATAGTCGCTTACGCAGCTGTCAGCTGCAGGTCCGCAACCCGCTTAGTACGCGCCATGCACATCACTAACGTAGAATGCTGGCGACCAGAAACCATTCGATTAACAAGCAATTACGACGCTATGGTGTCCTCGTGGGCAGTGCATTAGCTTGCTGACATCGGTGAGTGGTGGTGAGTGCAGGGCAAGCGGTGAACCCACTTCATCCACTCTGATCTCGCATTACGCCCTGCAGCATCGAGTCCATTGCAAGTCAATGCAGGCACCATTCAATGGAGCTATCTTAGGTATCGGTAGCTGGTTGAGTAAATACTCATTGGTGGACTGGAACCCGTTCGAGGACCCAGCATATGTGGAATACCGCATAAGGTAAGAGGAGGGCTCTCAAAACGTACACTGTAATCTATCATGTGGCATACCTAGGTATGTGGCTGTATGGCGGACATAATCGAGGCCACCTCCACAAACGGTGTGCGCCCTCAAGGCTGACTGCCGCCTTGAATATTGCTTATCGGAGTCATCCGGAGCGTATGACGATCATAGGAGGCTGTTCCGTCTAAGCAGGCGTCGAGAGTCAAGACGTCGAAAGTGGGATCAGGTTTTTGGTGGGAAGGATTCAGGAATGCAACAACCCGGTGATATGCCTCCGGTTGGAAATGTGGGGATGTGGTCTGAGAGCATCCAGAGCCCCTCTACCGGCATTTGAAGCTGTGCTATTGTTTCGAGCTCCAGATGCGCATCAGATCCTAAATCATACTCTACGATGTTGCGCTCGGGTCATGTCGGAAGATTCTTAGGTTTTTATTGTCCTATACACCGCAACACCAATGCGTGTACCTTGTAGACTACTTTAGCCTGAACAATTGCTCCCAAGTTTGGAACCCATTGCCCAAGCTCCCGAGCCGCGTGGGGGCGTGACCGCGACGACACATTCGCGAGAGAAGGGCCGACACCAGACACGCTACTTCCAAGATGCATGTAGGAGCGCCGAACTCATATTGTACAAGTCGGTCGCTTGGGAAGGTATCCCGAAGCGCAATGCAAGCAACAGAAAGACCAAGGAATACGCCTTGTACATTAGCTCCTTACATTAGCCGCCAGCAATCAGCCCCTCAGGTTTGTGCAAGCTAGAGACGCAGCCCCCACGCAGAGCACGCAAGACGGACCGCAACAACTGAGCCCAGACGGCGATCTTCCAACGGCCGCATCGCAGCCGGATCTCATAACGGACTGCGCCAATTCCAAAGACCCTTCACCTCGTTCGCAGCGGACGGGCGCTTGCCGCTGGCTCATTGCATGATGGAGGAACTGTTGCGCTTATGTTTGTGATCACAATGGCATCTTCAAACTTTCTGAGATCGCACAACGTCGCTAGTAAAACGTCTTGCGGCTGTCAGAGGCTTCGGATTGGAGGAGAATTCGAGCCGCGGCTCCAAAACGATACATCGAGACGAGGGATCTAGACACAGCGCCGCGTAGCATGCCGACTCTTCGTCCTGAGACCTCGGTCGATCGTCATCGATCCACAAAGTGAAGGCGGAAGAAGAGCGCTAGGATTCGAAGCTGAGGAGTGGGAACTAGCTGCATATTGAGCTGCGCAGCTACGTGTCGCGAAAATCAGCTGTGCCAACCATCATGCATCATGCTTGCTATCTCTAGCTACAGTTAATGCTTGCAACGGAATCCACCATGCCATGTGTGTAGATGTACCTGGCCAAATGCAATGTGTTCGTGCAGATCAAATACGCAAATGGTGTCCGCCAAATGTCGAATTACATGTGTGCGAATGAAAAACTCCGCAGAACCATACCGAAGTAATGCGGTTGCCAAACCGAAACCCTCTCGTCCGTCCAAATTGCCAACACAGAGTATAGCCCCTGTGGTAAGCGACATTGTGCCGAGTCAATGCAAACAGCGCCGCAATCATGCCTCGAAGGATGCAAGCCATCGTCCCAGAAAATCGTGCCAGAAACGAGAACATCCTCCGTGCTCTATGCTCCTTTTTGCTCCTTGGAAGTAACCGTGATAATGCAATATTGAAGAAGCGAATTGAAGAGACCCAATGAGGTGTGTAAGCCCATCTTACGTAGCAAGGAAGTCCCATCCTTTCTGGTGAATGATTTTTTCCCAGTCCCATGACTCTGGGTCGCCAGCATCCATGAGTCTCCAGATGTCATCGACAACTTCTTTGGCGAAACCAATGTTACCGAGACCTGTGCAAGCAATCAGACCTGAGAAGGCGCGGTTGATCTCAGTGCGCTGTCCATCTTCGAATGCTGCGCAGCCAATGAGGAAAAGCGGCAGAAGAACGTTGCTCTGGATCCAACCTTCTGCAGGCAGTTCATTGATGTATCGAATGCCATCGTCTACAGCACTCTTAATGTATGAGTGTGGATGCGAGCTCTTGGTGGTGCGGTATAGATAGACCCACGTGGCCTGGCGATACAGCATCGAGATAGTGTACCGGGGTGTGCCGGGTGTTTGCGGGCAGACCCATCCACGCAAGCCTGTGTCAATCGCGTGTGCAGCAAGCAATGCTTCATAGTCCATCGTTGGTTCGAGTTTGTCATCGATGCGCGACCGCAAACGCCGTCTCAGGTTGCTTATCTTCGAGATGAAACCGAATAGACCATCAGAGACACCGATAAGACCAGCGGTCTCAGGGTTGATCTTGAACGGCAAATTAAAGTCATCTATTGTGGGCACATCGGTGCCGTCCATCGAAGTGATCTGGCTTGCGATCCAGTGGTAGTAGAAGAACTCGTCGAAAAGCGACTGGAACTCAGGGTTGGCAGACTTTTGGCTCATCGCGATCTGCTTCGCTGCGACCATGTGCATTCTGTATTCGCCTGATGTGTTGCCATCGCAAATCGAATGAAGCAGGTGCAAGAGTATCTGTGCGACGTTAGAGTCCTCGTAGACCATCACTCCCCCCTCGCCGGCTTTCTGGCGCTCGAGGTCGTGCTTCAAAAGTTGCAACGCCTTTCCACGATGAAATGCTTGACGATCTTCATACTCTTGCGACGGGTTGATCGAGTACATATGCGAGGCAGATAAGCACAGGACTGAGTGCATCAAGCCTTCATGCTCGAGCGCCATCGGCAGCAGAATTTTGGTGAAGGGGTTTGTTGCTTTGTCGCCATGCAGAGTGAGGACGGCGCTTGCTCGGTTAGCGAAATGCTGCAAAAGCGAACGGTCGAGGTCATTTTCAACACCTTCCATCAGAGGTGGGAGGTCGAATTTGATGTCATCGCTTCGCTTCTTTGCTGTATGATAATCAGCATCGATCCTTGAGGCATCGGACAATGACAGACCTTCTGCTGCCTTCTCCTTGCCGCTCTTCCATATCTCCAACGGCTTGTAGCCCTCGCAATGTATATTGTTCTTCTGGCACGATAGACCTGCAGAGTATTAGTACGACGCTGTCGGCTCACGGCTTTGATGCTCACAGAAGGGTCTAGTCTCGTCGCACTTCTTCTTTCGTTTTCGACATGTCGTGCAACCAGTCTTCGACCGTGCCTTGGCCTGTTTCGAAAGGGTTGTGGGGGAGCGGGGCGGGTGAATACGGGGTCGACCACGAGCACGACGTATCCGTACAGGCTCTGTTGGCGAAATGGGAGTGTCATCAGTCTCTTCCTTGACATCTGCTAAATCGAGCTCTGCCTCCTCGACTTTCGGTATGATATCATCAGGACTTGTGCGTGAATGTCGTCGGCGGTGTGATTGTGAATCGGAGGTCGAGAAAATGTTTGAGTCGAAGTTTGGTGTTGTGAGAGGAGAGTCACTAGCGGAGGACATGGAGGGCTGGGGGGATGAGCTGGTGCTCAGACGTGAAGAGGCGCCTGGCGGCGAAGGGCCGAAAGAGATGGTGGAGATCATTCGGTCTGATAGAGACAGCTTCGAGTGCTATTGCCGACGAACGGGCAACATTGAACGGGTGAGTCGTCTATTTGCGTTGTTGTGTACCCGCGGATGAGAGCAAGCTTGCCCGCACCAAGGCTGAGGTCTGTAGCTGAGTGTACGAATTGCAACGCCTAGGAGTTCGATACTACCCCGGGTAAATGCTGCTTAAACTCGAGCCGGTGGTGAGACAGCGCGTCCAGTATCTTGTCGAGTAATAATGATTATTGTTGCAAGATTGCTCACGCGGGTTGGTTATGGAGCTGCGAGTAATTGGGCGGTTGTTGCTTGAGAGCGGGGGACTGCGTCTAGCGAGTCGCGGATGCGGAACAACAACCAATGGGGCGTGGTGCAACGAACTGCAAATCTGCGTGTGGAAGACAACTGAGCTCAACGGTAGTCCTGAAGTGAGCAATTGCTCGTGAGTTGACGAATGTGTTCTGTGGCGATTCTAAGAGCTCGTGATGGCGGTAGACGTAAGGGACGTGGCTGCACAATCCTGGAGAAGTGCAAGTAGCGTTTCGACGATGATCGCCTGAGTGGGGAGGTAATGCGGCTTCTCGACTAGGATCCAGGTATTGGAGTGCTGGGCGCAGAGTGGGCGAAAAAGGTAAGCCGACGTACGTCCACGGAACGGCTGCACGACACGGGAGACGAGAGGTTATAGTAGGTCAAAAGTAGCGTCGCTGCAACGAAGACGAATTCGCCTCTGACAGACGATGGAGGATGACCCTGGAAGTAGTGGTTCCACTCTTACCAGCGCAGCGGGCCGCTGGCTACTGAGAGCAGGGAGCAGACCGGAGCTTACAGATTAGCAAGCGCACTGTGCACGCAAGGAACTGTGTTGATGTTTTCTTAGAGAGATCAGGAGCTGCAGGTGGCTTCAAAAAGAGCAGACGGCGTGAGCGCTAGCTGAGTGATACAAGATGTCAACCGCGTGGAGATGTAACGCGCTGGTAAAGCTGCGCGGCCCTTATTGACATCCATGGTTCGCTTTTCATCGGCCGCAGCTCGTCCTTGTTCCCGCACCAGCTACGAGATGCTGTTGGCCAGACACACCCCGGGCGGAAAGCTGATGATCAAGATGAACAGCGGCGGAAAATGCGAGGAAACGCCGCAAAACCTCTCTGCTGGCATTCTCAACTATCCGATTAGCTCACAAATAGCAGCCAAGTGAGTGGAATCCCTGGAAGTGACAATTAATGCCAATAGCCTAACGCTAAATATTCTACGGTCGGGCTTACAGAGTGTTAGTGGGACACCATCCCCGACGACTTTGAGGCGTTCGTAGCTGATAATCAGCCCCTCAACGAGAGGCGCCTTTAGTCTTACTGCTACGGCCGATTGAATATGTGACCCGACGACGTCATCGTCGCGGCGAGAAACTGATCAAATGACGACTGCTCCTTGCTCTTGAGTCTTGACTGATGGCACCAGGCATGCTGGAAGCATCGGACGTAAACAAAACCGATTGCTAAGCCCGCATAGCCGGCTGAGTTGAACGTTTGAGCTTTCAGTCATGTTACAAGGACGGCAAGGGCACGCAGATCTTTCATGGTTGGAAGTGGTGCTGGTAGGTTCGACAGAACAACGGCCAGCCAAATATTGCTGAATAGGTCATCTCCCCGCATAGTGAGGTCCTCGCTTGCGCCCGTCAGCAAAAGCAATAAATGTTATTCGCGGTGGCCCCTACTGGCCCTGGCGAGAGGAGCCGAGAACGCCAACTCTGCAATGCAAGAAATTCTGCATTTGCATACGAATCTCACCTCCGTCGATCGCACTCTTCAGGTAATATTTGCTGCTTCATCGGACTCGGCTTCTCAAGATTGGTAGCGGGCGGAAACGCGGACGGCCTGGCAAACTCAAAAGAGCACGCCCCCGAGGCTGGCTCCAAAAGGGTTCCCGCACATATATTCGGCTAGTACCGAGGACCTCCGATGAGCTCCTGACTGTACTATGTAGACCTGTCATCAGCTATCAACGCCAAAGCGTGCCTAAGTGCCTTGCAACTAGGTACTAGAATCATCGGATACGGGCTTGCCGAGATCTGCTTGTGTGACACCTCAGGGCTCCTTGCGCATAAGGAGGACAAGCCTCTCACCACATACGAGCGTGAATCAGCTCAATGATATCAGCGTGCTAGCATGAATCGGAGGTAGCCTGGTCTATGGATGATTGTCTCATCACGATGTGGAGCTGCACACCCTGCGCTATCGCCATCATTCCCTTTTCAGAGAACTGCGATAATTCCCAGGATGATGGCCTGCCAGCTGACGACTGTCAAGACGCATGAGTGAATGGGAGAACTGTGCACAGCATTCCTATCTCTTTTGAGGGTGTACTACATCGTCTACGAAGTAAGAGTCTCTCGAAATATCCGACCCTGCAGTGCAGTGACAGCGGAGACCAAAGGAGGTGACATACATTAGCCAGTTTATGAATCTTGATTTTTGATACAAAGCGGGATCAAGCGTCCGAGAGAGGGCCGAAGGTGGAATAAAGAGACGAAGCGGGTGTGACTTGCATATGCTAGCGCCATGCACTGGCGCGGGGTTTGCTCAGGGTTATTGGGCCGTCTCATTCGCTAGAAGCATTCGACAGGAGGACGGCTGCATGAACAGCCAATGTTGGGTCAACTGGCGTGGCCGCCTCACAACAGCATGGCGTCCGAATTTTCAGATTTTCCGGACTTTCGGCGCGTTGATTGATGTGCTTAGGCAGGAGGTTGAACGCCGCTGTCTGGGGCGTCATGCAGGACTGCAGATGGCAGGGACAAGGATTTGAAAGCGTCGTACAGACAATGGAATTGCTTGCCCGCAGGATTGTGTAGAGTGATGTGCAACCCGCTCCGTCCTCCCGCCTTCAGAAGAATGGTAGCGATATCGTCACGTGTTGTTTGTTGTACAAGATCCACACATCGGCATACAGCCCATCTTAGGCGGGTCCGGGCCGTAAGTCTATATGTGTGTAGAGCCGAGTTCGATTCTGGTGCCGTTTCGAGCATTGTGTATCGCGATAGCACAGAAGAGGCCGCACATCGTCCGATATACATAGTAGTGTTTGTGCTGTTTGCAATGTTTGCACTACCCCTTGGAGCTTAGCGTAGCTTGGCGTGCGCGTGGAACAATGATAACGCGTCGTCCATCGTCACGCTTCGAAGCATTCACCAACGCGCCAACAACTTCGATCTGTCGACCGGTCGCTATGGCTGTGTGAAGTACGGTCGCATGCATCAGTTTAGCTGACCGCATCCATTATGTTCAACTTCACGTCTTTGCTCGGTGCGCAATCGGCGTCGCCGGCATCTCAATCGCTGCTCGAGTTCGACGGAGGTGTGAAAGTTCTCATCGACGTAGGCTGGGACGAGAGTTTTGATGTCGGAAAGCTCAAAGAGATAGAGAGGTAGGTGCTGCTCAGTGTGCAGTCCCTCATGTGCAGCTGTATATAGTCGAATGAATACACAAGGAGACAAGCTGATCGAATTGACACCAGACATGCTCCAACGCTCTCCTTCATCCTGCTCACCCATGCCACTACGGCACATCTCGGTGCATATGTGCATTGCTGCAAGAATATACCTGCCTTTACACGCATACCCGTCTACGCAACTGTTCCCGTCATATCTTTAGGTCGGACGCTCCTCCAAGATCTCTACGCGTCCACACCGCTCGCAGCCTCTATCATCTCGACCGAGTCTCTCAACGAGTCGGCATATGCGTATCCTTCAGCGCTTCCTGGTGGGAGCAACCCAGACATACTGCTACAGGCGCCCACGCACGATGAGATCGCAAATTACTTTGGGCTTGTGAACCCTCTCAAATATTCCCAACCACGCCAACCACTGGCATCGCCGAACTCACCACCTCTCAATGGACTCACGGTCACGGCATATAGCGCAGGACACACGCTAGGAGGCACAATATGGCACATACAGCATGGCATGGAATCAGTTGTCTACGCGGTAGATTGGAACCAGGCTAGAGAACACGTACTTTCTGGTGCTGCTTGGCTAGGTGGACCTGGAACTGGTGGCTCTGAGGTATTGGAGCAGTTGCGCCGCCCGACTGCTCTGATTTGCAGTAGTAAAGGATCAGGAAAGCACACAAACATCAAGGGCAACCAACGAGATGAGGCTCTTCTATCGATGATCAGAGAGACGGTGGCCAAAGGAGGGTCTGTGATGATCCCTTCCGACTCCAGTGCACGTATTCTCGAACTGTCTTATCTGCTGGAAGAAACATGGCAGAACGAAGCGTCCCGAGCGGACAGTACTAGTCCTCTGAAGAACGCAAAGCTCTACTTAGCAAGCAGAACAGGTGGCGCGACCATGCGTTACGTAAGAAGCATGGTCGAATGGATGGACGAAGGCATTGTCAAGGAATTTGGAGCAGGTGCTGCAGATGGTCAGGATCTGAGTAAGAGCCGGACAGGTGGTAAAGACGACAGAGGTGCAAGGCCACCGTTTGACTTTAGGCACTTTACATTGTTAGAGCGCAAGACACGCGTGACACGCATGCTCGGCGAGTCTGAACCGCGTGTGATACTCGCAAGCGACACTTCTCTCGAATGGGGCTTCTCGAAGGATGCGATCAAGAGCTTAGCATCGGACGAGAAGAATCTCATCATTCTGACGGAGCGTGTTGGGGAACTAGGCGGAGAAGAGAAGGGCCTGGGAAGGTATCTGTGGGATATATGGAACGAGCAAAACGGGTACACTGAACAGAGCTCTTCGACAACAATCATTGATGCTCCAGGACGAACACCAGTACGGATTGCTCGAACCATAGCGCTCGAAGGCGATGAAGTCCCCGTCTACCAGCAACACTTAGCGAGACAGCGGCAATTACACAATACCATGGGTGGCGATGTCACGACTAACATGGAGACGGCGGATGTAGTTGATGATCGCTCATCAACAACATCGGAGAGCTCTGAAGACTCTGAAGACATGGTGCATCCACACCAAGGAAAAGCCCTCAACACAACGGCTACGCTTCGTCATGCTCGCAACAAGGTTGATCAGACCGATGCCGAGATGGGTGTTAACATCCTCACCAGGCGAAAGAATGTGCACGACTTTGAAGTCCAAGGCAAGAAGGGCGCAGACAAGATGTTCCCAATCATAACAAAACGAAGGCGTGCGGACGACTTTGGAGACCTCATTCGACCTGAAGAGTTTGCAAAGGCAGAAGAAGAAGACAATGTGCCTGGCGAGCCGTCGCGTGGCGATGCCGCGAAAAAGGAGAATGCAGTTGGCCAGAAGAGGAAATGGGACGGTGTCGCAGATGCGCCCCCGGAGCCAGACAGCGAGCCAGAGGATGACCCAGATAAGGTTGATGGACCCGCAAAGGTCGTTGTTAGCTCCGAGATACTCGATATCAGGTGCCGCATCACCTATATCGACTTCTCTGGTCTGCACGACCGCCGCACAATCCAGACGCTCATTCCACTCATCAAACCCCGCAATCTCATCTTCATTGCTGGCGAAGAGACAGAGACCAAGGATCTTGCCGAAGAGCTACGGAAGACACTGGCTTCGATCGAAGCAGGTAGCAACATCGACGTCTTCACTCCCGCAGTAGGCACAACGGTCGATGCCAGTGTCGACACGAACGCCTGGTCGGTGAAGCTTTCGCGTAGCATGATCCAAAACCTGCGATGGCAGAAAGTACATGGTCTGGGTGTTGTTGCCATTACTGGACGCCTGCAGGCCGCGAGTCTCGAGCCACCACCCAAAGAGGAGGAGGATGAAGCGCCGGCCAAGAAGCGGGCGCGGCTTGAGGCCACACCTGCTATTCCTGTCAGCCAGGAAGCGAACGATGACACGCCTGTCCTTGATGTCATCCCTACAAATATGGCAACTGCTGTGCGTTCAGTCGCGCAGCCGTTCCATGTTGGCGATTTGAGGCTTGCTGATCTTAGAAAACTTATGAAAGCGTCTGGCATGGAGGCCGAGTTCAGAGGCGAGGGTGTACTGGTCATCAATGGCACAGTTGCCGTGAGGAAGACAGCGGCCGGAACGATTGAAGTGGACGGTGGAGCCTACAACTTCAACGACCCGCGGAATAGCGATGCCGCCACATTCTTCAAGGTCAAGAGGAAGATCTACGAAGGTCTAGCCGTCGTAGCTGGTGGTTAGAGCTAGGGCTTGGAGTTGGGTATGTCACGGTCTGGCTTTGAATGAGGAGGGGATCCATATAGTGTATGCGCTTCAATTGCTGATTCAGACACATTCTGAGAGCTGCTCTCTTCTCTCTTCACGAAAGTAACATCGTCACCATAAGCTGCACCACCCACCCGGGTCGTCACACCATCACATGTGTCGTGATGCACCCGCAAATTATTTCCTATTTTTGCACCTGTAAGAGCTTGACAGTTGTGTGGTTTGAATAATATTGCTATGAAGCTATACACTACATTGTAATGTATACTTACAAAAGCTACAAACAACTCGACGCAATGGCCAAATGAATCAGTAAGTACCACCAGCTGGACAGACTAGATGTAAGAAAGAACACCCGTAACCCGGTTTAAACGCCACCCATGCAAAACGTCGTTATCAGAACTCTAACAAAGGTTGCGGTCATGTGGTACGCCAGTACGTCGAAAGACACCACCACATGCTGATCGTGAACGTACGGCCATACGAAAGGAGATGTATGAGCCACAGAGGACTATCTACTCGGTAGATATAGCTTATGAAATTAGGAGCGTCGCTGTGTCTTCGCTGACGGCTGCTCTACTTCCTCGGTATCGTCATCGTCCTCACCAAGCTCGACACTTGAAGAACGCTTCCTCTTCCTGAGCTTGCGATGGACAGTCTCGACGTGTTCTTGCATCTTGTCTTTCCTGCCATTGAAGCTGCGGCCCTTGCTCTTCTTATAAGGCTCTTTTGAACGTTCGCAGCCCGCAATTGGGCAGAAGTATTCGATGACTTGATCCGCGTGAACGTTGGTGTAGTGGCGCCGGAAGTCCGCCTGTCTCCCGAAGCGCAGGTCCTCACATTGAGAATCCGAGCATTTGAATTTACCAGAAGCAAGAACGTGTCCTGTGATCTTCTCTGACTCTGATTCTGAAAGAGGCGTCTGCTTGCGACGACGGCGTTTGCCTTGCTCGGCGATCGGTTGCGATGGTGACGTGATGTCTGATGCCGACAGATCAGTACGTCGGCTTGCCTGCATATGTGGGCCGGAGATTGCAGTACTGCTATGCATATGAGCAATGATCATGGATGCTAGTCAAATGTCTGTACTTACCAAGGAAGAGGTCGATAGCCGTGGTGCACGTCTGACTTGGCGCGGGGACGTGGTATTGGTTGTGACACCAGGTTAGTCGAGTTGTCGAAATGTCTGCATGGTGTCGTGTCAGAAAGGTGATTGTAGACCCAATGTGAATATAACGTTATTTGCGGCGGATCAAAACGCTCGGCATTTAGAGACAGGCGGTGCAATTATTGCGGTGAGAGGGCTAGGACCGTCCGCCGGGTAGATCGATGTGACTGCTCCAGATGTAATCCGAGTGGGAGAGAACACTTTCAATGTCTTCTGTGAACATAGGCTGAAGGTGTGTACGGCCATTTGTGTATAGTACGACCCGTGGAAAGTATGTGCCGCGTCACAGTCTTACGAGAAACGAGAGCAAGATCGCTGGCTACAGTGCATGCGTCATGTTGGGCTGTGTTTCAGTGCAGAAAAGCTGGGGTATTTGGATGGAGTTTTGACCGGAGTTGATTTGTCCATGTGGTGCGAACAACCCATGGGCGAGGTACTACTTGATGTGTGCAAGCCAGAGTGTCGTTCCGTTGGTTTCTATAAGACAGTATCCCATGGCAGATACAGAGAGAACTCAGGAATGTAAACCCACCTTTGTCGGAATCCAGTGAAGTTGATGTCGAAAGTTCCGGAATCGCACAAGGTACAGTTCCATTTGGCCCGATTTGGTGACGGGCAGGGTGGTCCAAGTAATGCAGAGGCCAAGAGGTTAGCATCCTGTAGAAGAGCAGAATCCGCTCAGCCGCCAGACAAGTTGAAGGTCGATCAGCAATATAAGATTCCATGAATGGGAGCATACGAAAGTGCCTTAGTTTAGTAGTGGGAGGAGATCTATGCTGTGATGACGAGAGTCGACAAATAGTAGCCTCGGAGAGCCTTGTGGAAAAGATCCTGGTGTGGGGACGAATGAGGCTCCGATGAGGTTCCCGTGACCAGTCCAGCTGAATGTTCCACGCATCCGCGCATGTTTCAGCCATAGATGCAGATTGGCCAACGCTATGATCTAAAGGCACTGGCAGATGAGGGCTGTATGGATACCTGCATCCATAGAAACAGTCCACGGGTTGGCGTCGACCACAGCTCCAGTGTGAATACTACTTAAGTGACGTAACGTTGCTTGTGTGACGGGGTCGTACTTACCCAGGACCAAAAGCACTGGTATCATATCCAAAAAATCTTCCATCGGCTGCATCGTTGGTTTGGTATCCGGGGACCGAATCGTTCATTGAAGCATTGTGTAGGCTATTCTGAGGCATAATCGCCAAGGCTGAGTGATATGGATTAGACAGTCCGTGGGTATGTTCGTTCAGGCTCTGATATCGAACAGGCTGGGCTCTGAACAGCTGATTTTGCAGAGTTGCGACACCGCTCTGCAGTGATAGGGCGCGTTGCATGTTGGTTCCAACTGGCGGGATGTTTTGGTAAAACCCATGGGCATCGTGCATGCCATCAAACTGCATTCCAGAAGATACAGATGATTTATATGAGGCGTGCGATGTCTCTCGAGACATGTCTTCTGATAGATGTGCGTTGGCGGCGCTGTTGAAATGCGGGGTCAGATGTGTTGCATCAGGCTGGAATTCAGCCTTGTGTTGCAGATATCTTGAGGGCTGCGAGGGCAACAGCGAGTACGCTGAGTCATGCCGTGAGTCGATGACTGGAGAGTAAGCCAGCTGGCTTGTAGGGCTTGGCTGGGTGTGGGCATTACTTGAGTACGGTTGAGCCACGTTGTTCCCGAAGCCTACGACTTGAGCTGGGAAGCTATAGCCGTTGAATTGACCGGCGGTGTACGGCAGATCGACCATCAGTGGTAATGGCTGAGTGTTTGAAAAAAGCTATACAGGTGGAACGCGAAGCTGGAGCGAAGACTGAACAGGTTGCGATAGTGTAAGGCGAACTGGCTTGCTGGACAGGTAGGAGAGGTCGCGAGAGAAAAACCGCGGACGAGGCAGCCATATACCTTCGAGGCTCAAATACAACGAATGGAGAAGATCCTTGCTTGGCGGAACTTTTAGCCTTGATTGCTATTAATCGCGCAGTAGGCGGACTGCTTGCAGCAAGGCAAAGAAGGCAACGGACTAGTCGCAAGCCACAACGCGCGGAAGAAAGCGCATCTGCATCCCTGGCGTGCAATCGTAGCGAAGTCTCCGTCTTGATAATGTGCATTATCTATCTGAGCAACCAATGAAGTGCTGTATGGCTGATGAAACGGGAACTGCGGTTTGAAACTTTCACTGGATGATGGCTGATGGGTTGGAGTGGAGGCATACTGATGACGCTAGGGCTCCACTCGAGGCTGGGGTTCAAGGAAAGGTGGCAAGTGCACGCGAGGGACAGCATCAACTCACAACCTACCGTTCCACCTGGCCTCACTTTCCAGTCCTTTAAGAAAGTACCGGTCTGCCCGTGACAGATGGGACAACGGTCATCACCTAAATCCTGTCGGCGGGCACCGACGGCCCAAACGCGCAGTGAACGCATGAGGCGTTTTCAATGAACCATTTGGATCGTGTTGGTAGGCATACTATGGCGGAAACGCTCAATCCTCTACTGTATTCAAGGCTTGACAGACCATAGCTTAATGCTGGCGTCACCGCCGGCACTTAGCACCTTGGTTGCATTCTCCCACGCTACACCAGTGACGCCATCCTTGTGAGCATTCAGCGCCTTGATTCGCTTGCCCGGATCCTCAACGCTCCAAACCATAACGTTCGTGTCGAGACTTCCACTTGCGGCGAACCGCTCACTCTCGTCCCACGCAAGGCAAGTGATGCGGGCAGTATGCGCACTCCATCGATCCGTGATGATCTTCCAGTCTCCGCCAGCCTCGTACGCATAGATCTTGCCGTTACTGGCACCGAATACGAGTTTAGACCCAGATGGCGAGAACGCGACTGCGGAGATAGCTGAAGTTGCGCGGCGAAGCTCAGTACCAGTCTCTTTGAGCTCTGTGCCGGACAGTGTGTAAATATGCACGAGCTTGTCGTTACCGCCAACTGCAACAGTAGACCCATTTGCAGCAATCGACGTTGCGCCGTACTTGACAAGCAACGAACTGACCTTAGAGCCCTTGGAATACACGGCTATCGAGTCGTCCGAAGCGACCAGGGTAACGTCTCCAACGGCCGCAATGCCCTTGGGCTGGAAGCCAAGGGAGCTTGCTTCACCGGTGAAGATCTTATCCAGAAGGGAGATAGATCTTATAGTGTCATCCCAGCCTACTGTGTGAAGTTCAACCTGACTCTTATTGGTAGCAGCAGTAATGCCTGCGACATAGTTGGAATGCGAGTCTCCCTCAACCTTGTCTGCAAGCCCGGTGGAGACATCCCAAGCAAGGACCCGACCGTCGTAGCTGCCAGTAGCGAATGTCGAGCCCGATATTCCGGCTGACGTAATATTCTTTTGGTGCCCGCGCACGACCTTGGTCGGCTTAGGGCTACCGTCGACCAGGTAGTTGAGGTTTCCTTCAAGATCCACACTAACGATCAACCCGTCATTGCGGCCCGTGGGCCAGACCACACCGACCTGTTGGTCAGGAATGCTCACAACACCCTCCTCACCCATTCTCCAGGTCTGAATGTTCTTGCCTGCCTCAGGATCCCAGATCCTGACAGTCTGGTCTGCGCTAGCTGTGACGAATTTCTTCGAGTCCTTCGCCCAGGAAATGCCGAAAATGGAACCGGTGTGGACACCCTCCCCAATCTGGCCCTTTGCCTCACCGGTTTTGCCATCGTAGAGCCAAATGCGCTTATCGGCGCCAACGCTTGCGAACAGCGAGCCATCAGGGGAGAAAGCAGTGCCGAGCACGAAGCGGTTGTGTTGCTCTCTCAAGCTAGTGTTGAATTTGAAGGGTGCACCGTGATAGAAGACGATGCTGCTGTCATCGGACCCAGTAACGGCTCGCAGTGGCCGCTGCTGACGAATGGAGACGCTGTTGATCTGCTGCGAGTGTCCTGAGATTTCTCCAACGCTGTTGCCGCTGTCTGCTGTGATGCAGTGTCCGTAGCGCTCCTTGCCGTCACCGACCGCAATGACACGCTGCGAGTCGCCATCCCATGCAATATCGTTGATTCGTCCGGCGATGATATGGTAGTCCCCTGAATGTGGTCAGCTTCACTTTCATGCCGGCGGTCTGCGATGGCCCCTCCCAGCCCACGCAGCTTCTTGTTCGCACCTTTCGTCGCGCCTTCACCCGCGCAGTCCCAGATCTTTACAGTTCCAGACACATCTCCACTTGCCACATAGTAGCCGGAGGGCGAGAAACGAGCGACGGTGGTCTGGGCTGTGTGCTGCGTATATTGTTTACTGACAGAGGGGTCATCGATCGAGCGCAGGAAGATGGATTTGCCAGACTAATGCATGCAGATTAGCTTCGGTAAGCTTCATTCTTCAATCCAACCTACGCACAGCATATGCTATCCGCTCTCCCTTGGGATCAGACGAGAGAGGCGTTGGCTGGCCACGAGTGGTTGTAGGCGAAGCAGCCCAGATGGCATCTGCCTACGGTTAGCATTGGCTTTCTTAAGCAGTTGTAGGGCTCCTACCAGATACGAGAGACATTCTGCTGCAGAAAACGAACGCTCAAAGCAATGCGAAGGGGGAATGTGACGTTGACAGCGATGTTTTGGAGTTGCCTGAGCTGCTGCATAGCTACTGCCTGCCCCACATCTTCGTCACCGCTCGTTTCAAGGGTCGCAGCAGCCCTACGCGGGGACCCGCCAAGAACTCGACATGGCCCTGCTCATACAACACCGCATATTGTCTGCTCCTGTATATCTCGTAGTAGCGGAGCGTGTTGAAGACTGTTACAGGTGGTTTTCGAATCTGCTCTTGAGTGGCACTCGACGTGGTACACTAACCTAATCGCCGAGCGACTAGGGCTGCTTAAGCTTTGAACGAGTCGAGATGGGCCAGAAGACAGTCCAAGAGACACCGCTACACGGCAAGCTCGCCCGTTCGATCGTGCTATCATCAGCACCGGAATCCCAGGACTCCATGTTCCCTTCACGATCGGTGCAGTCGGTGGGTCGTAAGTTCGCTAGGTCACAGACATCATTGGCTATCTGCAAGTCAAGCTCATCATTGCGCGAGGCTTGATGAGCTTATCTGCAACCAGCATCCATTGAAGGTCACGATCGGGCGGGGAGCGCCAATCACTAGGCATCTGCTTGCTGGCGTAAGGCCTCCCTTTCGTGAAGAAGCGCACTTCTCGGGGTCTGAGAACTTGACGGGCCCGAGCAGAGCTGACAATATCCGAACGTCAACGATGTATATGAGGGACTAAACATGTCACAGCGAAGAACATCAGATCAGTGCGTGTGGAATACATCGTTACTCAATTCCAATTGCCGCCTCGTTCATAGCCTCCATCACAACAACAATGCGCGTTCTCATCTCAGGAGCTGGTGTGGCTGGCCCTAGTCTGGCATACTTCTTATCAAAGATAGGAGCACGCGTCACCATTGTTGAAAAGGCTACAGCACTCCTCCCCCACGGACAGAATGTCGACATCACTGGGGCTGCTGTGATAGTCGTCAGGAAGATGGGCCTCTTTGAAGAGGTCAAACGCTACCATACCTCGGAGAAGGGCACTCAATTCATCGATTCAAGCGGTCGGCCGTTCGCGCCTTTCCCAGTCAAGGAGAACTCGATTACGAGCTTGACTTCTGAGTTCGAGGTTTTGCGAGGAGACATGGCGAAGATTCTCTGGGAGGCATCGAGGAACCAGCCTGATGTGGAGTACATCTTCGACACCACGATCCAGCAAGTAGTCCACAATAACGACGACAGCGTCAGGGTAGAGCTCAGCAACGGCACAGTGCAAGAATACGACCTGCTCGTCGCAGCAGACGGTCAATGGTCCAAGCTGCGGAAACAAGTCTTTGCACCTGAATCTGTAAACGTGATCGACAAGAACATGTATGTTGTGTACTTCACCATCCCGAAGACAAAAGCGGACAACGACTGGTGGAACGTGTACATCGGTCTGCAATCACGCATCATCACTCTCCGTCCTGATCCACACGGCACCATCAGAGCAATGTTCACCATCATGCCGCGCAACGAAGATCAGAAGACAGCCTGGCAGAACGCCATACGAGCAGGGCGCCAGAAGCAGGAGGAGCTCATCAGACAGGAGTTCGCAGACGCTGGTTGGGAAGCAAAGAGACTCCTCGACTGCATGAGCGCGGCACCAGACTTCTATTTCCACCCCATGCAGCAGATCAGGATGAACAAATGGAGTCACAATCGCGTCATCTGTCTGGGCGATACTGCATTTGCGCCCACGCCGCTGACGGGTATGGGCACCAGTCTGGCGATACTGGGAGGCTACATGCTTGCTGGCGAGCTTGCGAAGCTGGAGCCTGATCAGCATCCTAGGGCGGCATTTGATGCATACGAGACAGCGTTTCGCCCGTTTGTGGAGCAGACGCAAGAAGTTCCTAGCATCTTCCCCGGTGCGGTGCATCCTGGCGTTGCCTGGAAGAGGTGGTTGCTTCAGACCGCGTTGTCGACCGTAGCATGGGCTGTCAGCTTTCCGTTGTTCACTCGGTTGATCGGAGGTGCAAAGTCGGCGGAAGAGCAGGACAATGGCTTCACATTGCCGCAGTATGAGGATCTCGACCGGACGCTGTGAACTATGATCGTACAAACGTAATTATCATTATACCTAATAGTACCATATCAACACCTTTGCGCAATGGTCGCCAATATCCGTGAAGCAACCTTTCGCGCCGCAGAGCCCAAAGGAAAAGCAACGTGTCACCGCAATGCTCCCAAGCTCTTGTGGTACTTGGCAAAGAAAATATCGCCCTCAAGGGTCACCTTCCAGGAAGGTGCTAACCTTCTGATCCACAATGCCTTCCTCTTACTTTCCAGTCACGAACAGAGACATCTCTGAGAGGACCTCCAAGCGCGTGTAACCGAAGCTGTAAAACTCTGCGCTCCAACAGAGACGCCTTGGTATCACCTGCCCAATGCGGAAGCACAACCAGTACAGGCGCCACTGCAGGAGCACTAGCATTTCGTGATCTCCGGACAGCTTCTTGGAACATGCAAATTTGCCACACGCGACGTTTTCAATAGGCATGTGCGCTTTGCGAGGTCAGCGCGTACCTGCGCGCACGTGGGCCGGGCCAAGGAATAGGATGCAGCCACCGATCCTGACAGATCGCTGGTTGACGGCGTGAGCGCCGTGGTTCGTGGACAATTGCAGGAGCGCAGACGGATGCAGGCAGCGACCTAAACCGGGCTCTGGGATACGGGTGCGAGGTGTTGGAGGCGAACCGCTGACACTATTGCTTGTCCTGCTCGCGGTGCCATTCGAGGATTTCTAGGGTTATGCATGGTGGGTATCCCGCAAGAGTTAGTCAGACATATTTGAATAAAATCACCAACTGCTTGCCGATCTTGGCAATTGGCTAATGTAATATTAGGAGGCTAAAGAGGCTCCACTGAGGGACGAATTGCAGTCCGCAGTGGACCGGTTTGCATCGTCGGGACCACGGCGTCCAAGGACGTGCTGATTTTGGATCGACGTCTGCCGCGAGGCCGAGCTGTTTCAACATGGACGACCGTGCATCCTTGTGGGCAGAATGCTGAGTTGGAATTCGAGGCGAGCAGAGGATCAGGCCGTCTAGTGTGGGACGCAATAAGACTTGCAGCATTGTCTGCCCATAGTCGCTCGCTTCAAGGCCCACACTGCCGTTCTTCAGCCTGAAGGCCTGATGTTGGCAAGTGACGCGGAGGGACACAGTACTCAATAGGAGGAAACGCGATGAGCCTTGCTTTGCTCCGCAAAATCAGGAATGCGCGGCATAAGCCGAGCAATCATCACCGTCAAGTTTGGGGTGAATCTCAGGAGTGACATCGCGTCGAAAGGTAATGCGTGCAAGTCGTTGTTGGAAGGTTTGGGAAATTCCGGGCGCTATCGAGCAAGCACGATTGCTTGGCCTACTTTAATTTCTCCCTGGGATCCGTCTAGTCACCGAGTTATGGCTTTACAGCCATCCAGCCATCGAAACATCCGAACCGTGGTACAATAATCCACTGGCGCCGCTCTAGACCCGTATCGAAACTTGCTCCATGATCTTGTGGACTGCGCCTCCAACCTGTTTCATTCGTTCGCTCGCGGGAGCTTGCGGACAAGGGCAACAGACACGAAGAAACACACAGCACAAAGCAACAACGCGGCAATTGCTACTCCACAATCCGGCAACATCATCGGTCTGAGGCGCAGAACGAAGATAGTGCATTATTGTGGGCTGATCAGACAATCGTGTGGCGGTCTTGCGCTCGCAGTTAGGCGTTTATTAATCGGAGTGGCTTGATGCCGGCCAATCCGGGGTTGATGGGCACTTAAGCTTAAACTCATAACCTGCTCCAACCTTATCTGCCCCTGCAAGCGGAACCGACATCGGCTGAACACTGCCAGCGTCCGGCGTCTTTGCTCGTGTAGCTCGTGTTGCTAGAGAACATCCCGACCAACAGATTGCACTCCAGAGGATGTAGCAGGCTTACGGCGCACGGCACGAAAACTCCAAAGCTCCTGCTATCCGAATGGTGCCGCAGTTGTTTGCGAGCTGTCAGCTTGTGGTACCCATTCATGAGTCCCGATCAGACCAATTGCGATTGCGCTGACGCGGCTTTATGACGAGATGAGGCCGTTGTTCAAACGTGGGAATACGATGCTTGGCCCCTCATAGAAACTAAAAAGTTGCCTTTGCCTTGGCGGGCTTGAGTGTGACCTGCGCCAATGAACTTCTGGGGCGGAACTCGGCCCTTTGTCTCGCTCCGGCGAGCTGAAAAGCACGCCTTGCAGAGCGACTCTGATAGCGGGCTTCAGCCATACTGCCTTTGGCAGGATGTAACGAATTTACGGCAAGTCTGCGGTAAGCCTAGGAATATGACTGGGAAGTACGCTTTCGCGGTATTTGTTGCAAGAGCTCCTTGCTGCTTCGCCCAGTTTCTGCGAAGGTGCTTGAAGGTCAGGCGATATTCATATCTCGTCACTCGTGTCCAGCATGACTGCCGGATCATCACGGCTATTGTTCAGGGAGAACCCATACACGAGGGTGCGGAGATGACGATGGACAAGAAATGGACTTCTTGCTCAACTGCGGGAATGCTATCGGACCTGGGCCTGTCAAACCGCCAGCGTGGTTAATCGATACCTCGTGGCACACAGTAAGCTTAAACCGCAGGCACCAAGCTTGATGCATGCTCTGGCCAAGCCTCTTAGCGAGCTGCTAAAAAAACAGCAGTCCATTACGTTGCAGTGGAGCCGAGCGGATTGTCCAAGGAGCGGAGGCGCGATGTGCTTATTTGGTGGGACAGATAGGCACGGTATCTTCCACCACGTAGGCAGCAAGCGGACACAGCCCCTAGGTCTGTCATTCACCTGTGCGGAGAATTCAGGGAATCGGAGGGGTAAGCGGCATGCTCGGAGTCGCAGGCTTTCGTCAGCTTCCTGAACATTGTGTAATCGTAGTCTGCGCTGCAGGCTGCCCCCTGTGTCCGCAGCGCTCAGGTCAGCGGAGCTGTCTGCCCAGAGTTTGGCAGGTGTTTTTGTCCTCCCAAGGCGCCGAGAGGCACAGCAGCAGCTAGTGGGCGAGCGCCGGCGGTGGTGCTCTGAGGCGTCTTGGGCCAAGTGCTGGGCAACTTGTCTCAAGCAGCCAACGGCGCTGGTCCACACGCGAGCAGCAGCCAAGATCACAAGACGGAGTGACGGACTCGCGCAAAGGCTTGGAAGGTGTCAGAACTGGGGTCGAAGTGGGCCAGCCAAGCCACAAAAGGCTTGTCAATGTTAAAGACCAGAGATCGGGTTTAGGTTGAGTAGCGCCATTTAAAGTTATCCGGCTACACAAAGCTTGGCAGCAGTTGGCGAGTCGAGGCCATGCACCGAGCGGACTGGGCGCCAGCGATCCAAGCCTTGAGGGTGCATGTGAACAGATCGCTGCTGCCTGTTTGCCGTGTTCCACGGGCGAATGGAAGATGAATATGTTCTTTTCTAGAGAAATGACTGTAATGGCAGTGCACAAGGCGACATTGTTGCGTACGTACGCGTTGATGGGTCGCACTGCTGGGGTGAGCGGCCCCAAGTCAGCAGCCAACGGCGTCCGAATAAAGCTTGTCCCGGCAGCTTGAGGGGCCTTATTTCGCTATCTAACGCCACTACACGTCTGGGCGTCGATCAAGAACAAGACCCCAGCGAGCGCCGAGAAAGGTCTGGCATTCCTGGGTTCCACTCTGCGCTGCGAACCCTGAGCCCCGAAGCGTACATGAATGAGTGCACGCCGCGCCTGTGGTTTCCTTTCTGACTTTTTCGCTCCCTGTCCTCGCCCGTTCTAGACATACCGCACCACCTGCTCACATACAGTGCCTACTGCCGCGCACGTCAGTCACGTTGATACATTGTTTCATCGACCGTCCGTTTCACGTCACTGGAGCTCCACGCACCGCCTTTCAACCTTGCTGTCGCCCCACAGCCGGCCACTTATAGCAAGCAAATTGCAGCTCACAGCTCAGCCTGCCACCATTGCGAGTGTCCCAGTAAGTGCCGTTCTTACAATTTTACCCCTCTGCAGTCACATTCGTGCAGGGTTGCAGCTGTGTCCAGTTGCACGCGTGACTACTTTGCCCACGGTGTAAGGGCCTCAATTGCACGCCAGTTGCCTTGCCGGTAGATACGGTGATAGCTGGCGTTGAGTGGGATCTGCCTTTCGCGATTGGCAACGAAACCCTATTCTTTCCTTCCCCACAGTCCTTCACAACGTCAACTGCGTGACACACCAGCGCAAGCGATTCCAAGCTAACCTAAGCTACTCAGGCGCTCGATGCAAGCTTAGTGCTTGCTCACACATCCAAACAGCTGCTGTCGACTGCGGCCACCACTTATCCTCCAAGACACACTTGACCTTACACTCACACTCACAATGGAGACATATCACGGCCATGTTCGCACACCGAACGACGCGATAATTCTGTTTGAAGCCTGCCGTATTGGCATATTACCACGCGTTCAGCGTCGCCTGTCAGAGAAGGAGCGTCAGCAGATCAAGTCGGGTTCAGTATTCGTTTGGGATGAGCGCGAGGCCGGCATGAGGAGGTGGACAGACGGCAAGTCATGGAGCGCCAGCAGAGTTTCTGGTAGCTTTTTGACATATCGAGAGATGGAGGGCAA
The DNA here is from genome assembly GCA_039634465.1 of Didymella pinodella. Classification (NCBI taxonomy): domain Eukaryota; kingdom Fungi; phylum Ascomycota; class Dothideomycetes; order Pleosporales; family Didymellaceae; genus Didymella; species Didymella pinodella. The sequence continues at coordinate 2,115,237 of CP113345.1, forward strand.
GCGAGGAGGCGCTGCACCAACACCGCCGCTCGTCAAGCGGGCGAGCGGCAAGTCTCCTGAGGGCTCCGCGACTGGTGACTCGGATGGTGAGGGTCCAGATGGGTACCGCTACAAGCCAGACGGTCTCATGAAGCAGTCGTTCAGTATCACAACCTCCAGCGGCCAACACCTTCACCTCATCAGCTACTACTCCCGCTCGAATTCCAACAACCTCCCCCAGCCGACGAATGACGCACAACTGCGACACATCAGGCCTCCTAAGAACATGTACCCTGAATCCACGGTCGCTGAGACACAGGCTGCGCCCGCCGTCACCCGTGGACCCATGCCTGGGTCTCCCCATGCTGCTGCTGCTTACACCATGGGGCCAGCCTCACCATACGCACACCCTGGCCCCGTGGCCCCTATGTACGCCATTCCAATGTACCCGCCAACACCACCGACTGGTCACCCTGGTCACCCTGGTCACCCTTACCGCGCTGGACATCCAGGCTTCTTCTATCAGCCTGTCTATGCACCACCCGGCTACTACATGCCTCCCCACCCACAGCAACATGCTCTCGATCGCCCTCCGCAGGGTCTTGGCCATCCTCACGCATCACCTGGCCATCCCGTCTACGCTCAGCATCCCTTGTATGCTGCGCATGCTGCGCATGCCGCTCAAGCAGGTTACCACATGGTCAGCCCACCTCCAGCGCGCGCACCATCTTCTGCTGAGTTGGCGCAACACCAGCCCCCACCTCCTCCTGCCCCTGTTGCGTCAGGACCAGAGCCTGGACCACAGCTACCTGCTATCAACGGTGCAGCTGCTACCGTAGGCACTACAAAATCACCGACCCCTGACGGCGACAAGTCTCCCGCACAGAACGGCGCCGAGACCACCGGCGCAGCCTCCCGCCCTCTACCCACGCTTACCTCTCTTCTCAACACCAATGGCGCGAGCAAGGACATTCAGACTTCTTCTCGTTCAGGCAGTCGCAGTCCCAACACTACGTCGAGGTTCCCTCGCGATCTCGCACCGGAGCGTCTGGCTAAGAACAGCACTGCGGCAGATAGCAGCGCCTTGAACAAGCTCAACAGTGTTTTTGTCAGATCCTAGGCCTTCTTTTCCTGCACACTCGTTTTCTCTGCAAGTCGATCGTACGCTATTTGTACACGGCGGATATTTTAGCATTTGCGAATTGCATCTGGGCGGCGTTTGGGGTTGTGACCGTGGAGACCGGTCGTTACAGGAGCTAAAAGCCTAGAGTTTCGTGCGGTGCATTGCAACCCATCACATGTGGGACCGTCATGAGGTTACGAATTTGCACTAGCTTAGCTACTGCATGAAAAGATCGTTACCACCTTTCATCTCTCGATTCCGTCGTCAAGTGGTTGCAAGTTTAAACTTATTGTTATGCTTAATTGTGATGCGTATGCTAAGTCGCACTTCTCCAGGGTTGACTACCCATGTGGCTCGGCTGATTTTCTGTCGCTGACATCACCCCCTCAAAGCCTTTGCGCTACACCAACAGTCAGCGCCTGGCATTGCAATGTATCTGATATCTGTCGAAAGCGCCAAGTGATATACTTATCCGTATCTTATCACACTCAAGCACCATGTGCCGAACTTCGGACTGCGACACCACCTTTGCAAGCAGCTTCCTAATCCGGCGATCTATTTGCATATCACCTACGTCTGACCTATCGCCAGTGTCCCGCGGATCGTCCACCATGTCACCTAACCTCGACACACCCCGCATTATGGCAACGGCAACTATAGATAGCGTCCAGCCTATCCAGGTATCTTATCAGGGAACGTCGACGGCGCATAAGTGGCAGCATGTTCGGCATGTAAGGGCGTTATCGTCGGGCAATCGTACCCGTCGTGTACGTCTCCATCTTGTAGCGACCACAACATAAAGCTTTGGACGTTGGCGTGACTCTTGACGTTGCTTGTACATCCGCAGTCTTAATCTCGGCCCTCGCCTGATCGCGACGAGTCCTATACGTACCCCAATCGGACACGATGGCGACTGCAACAGAAGCAGCCCCCCAGCAGGCGGGCGTTGAGAAGGTGGTTTCCACCAGCGACAGAGGTTCCGTCGCGCCGGGAATAGTGCGGAAACTTGACGAGAAGATCTTGAAGCATTCACACGATGCGGACGCTGCTATGAAGGCGTTTGAGGGCATGGAAGGGCAGGTGATCGAATTGACGCCCGAAAAGAACAAAGCCCTGCTGAGAAAGATCGATTGGCATTTGATGCCTGTAAGTTATATTATACCGAATGACTTCCTCCCCAAAAGCTGACACGCGCAGATCATGTGCATCGTATACGGACTGAACTATCTGCAAGTGCCATCCTCTTGAAACTATAACGCGGACTGCTGACTTGGCCTAGCGACAAAACCACTCTTAGTTACGCCAGTGTCATGGGCCTTCGACTACCCCCATCGAGCAACAAGCTTGCTTCCGGTATCAACCTGACGAAAGATCATTATCAATGGTTAGGGTCGATGTTCTACTTCGGTTACATTGCATGGGAGTACCCGACGACTCGATTGTTGCAGATGTTGCCACTTGGAAAGTACTCGGCGTTCAACATTATCATGTGGGTGTGTGATTGCCATCCTCTTGAAGCCGCATGATGGAATACTGACATGACTCAGGGCTTCGTGCTAGCATGCTTCGCAGCCGTCGAGAACTACGCCGGTGCAATCGCGATCCGCTTCTTTCTCGGAGTTTTCGAGAGTGCCGTAACGCCTGGCTTCGCCCTCTTCACTTCGCAGTGGTACACAAAGAAAGAGCAAGGCTCACGTACTGCCATATGGTTCAGCTTCAACGGGTGGGCGCAGATCTTCGGTGGTGTTGTTGCGTACGGTATCGCTGTTGGCTGTCGCAAGAGCGGCACAATCATCGAGCCTTGGAAGATCATCTTCCTTGTGACCGGATTGCTGACTATGTCCATTGGCTTCCTTTTCCTTTGGATCATGCCTGACAACCAACTCAATTGCCGCTGGCTGAGCAAAGAGGACCAGATTTTGGCAATTGAGCGTGTGAGAGTGAACCAGCAGGGAATTGGCAATAAGCATTGGAAGTTCTATCAGCTGAAAGAAGCGCTCACAGACCCTTTGAGCTGGGCGTTCTTCTTTTATGCGCTCATCGCTGACATACCCAATGGTAAGCCTGACGTGTTGCAGTCTCTACGCAGTATCTGACTTTGTGCGCAGGTGGTATCTCCAACTTCTTCTCGCAGCTTATTGTCGGCTTTGGCTACACACCGGAGCAATCGCTTCTCTACGGCACACCTGGTGGCGCGATTGAAGTCATCTTCCTGATCGCTTGCGGCTGGGCGGGTGACAAGTACGGCTATCGTGTGCTCATCTCGATGATCGGCCTCTGCACAGCCATGCTCGGGATGATATTGATAGTCGCGCTACCTCTTAGCAGCAATTCTGGTCGTCTCGCCGGTTATTACTTGACCCAAGCTAGTCCGACCCCATTCGTTGCTCTGCTGAGTCTGCTCTCCAGTAACGTGGCTGGATACACAAAGAAAACAACTGTGGCCGCTATGTACCTGATCGGCTACTGTGTCGGCAACATCATTGGTAAGCGTAATACCATCTTTGCTATCTACTTGTCCCTAATACATCGCAGGTCCGCAAACCTTCCGCCCTGGTGATGCACCACGCTACGTGCCCGCCGAAGTCACCATTATTGTCTGCTGGGGAGTCTGTCTGGGAATCCTGGCATTCATTCACTTCTACTGCGTCCGCCAGAACAAGAAGAAAGCGGCGATCCGTGCAGCACCAGACTACGTGAAATTGGAGAACCAGGAGTGGCTGGATTTGACGGACAGGGAGAATCCAGAGTTCATCTACACCCTATGATTCTGTTAGGAAGACTAGTTAGAATTTCAGATTGGTTTCTGCATAGCTAAAAGGGAGCCCATCCTCCGTTCCACAGTACGACCCGATACCCATCAGCATCCTCATACGTCTTGCCCTTACCATCTGCGTCCCAATACGGGTTGTAACTCTTAACTTGCGCATGGCCAGCACCTTCCATCTTTGCAACCGCCGAATCCCATTCTTCCTTCTTGGGTAGGTAAAAGACGAGCAAGTGTTCATGTGTGGGCGATCGCCTGGGATCATGGCCTTTCTCTTCAGTAAATTCGAGATGATACGGCAGAGACGGATGACCGAGCATTACGCCGTTGAAGCCAGCGTGTTGCTCGAAAGAGCCGATGATCTGGAAGCCGAGGCCTGTCGTGTAGAACGGAAGGAGCGATGAGATGGACCCTGTCGGACGAGCGATGCGGAGGTGCGCCTGCATGATGGGATTTGTAACTGCTCCTTTTGCTGCCATGGTGGAAGGCGAGATGACAGACCTGACCTTTTTTACCTGGCAGAACACAGTTATATATATCAACCTCGGTCCAGCTCTACTACATGACTAATGATCTGGTTCGAGACCATACCTAGGTAGGCTTAGCAAAACAGGGTACTGTAATCGTAACCCAACAGCTCAAGAACATTTGTGGTGAAACCAGCTCTGGAGTCGTCTTGATCCAGACTGGAGTGATCAGGCTGGCCGATTTCACGGCCACGCAGCTTGCAGCTGCCCAGCAGTAATTCTTCGACTCCCTCCGACCCATCTCAACAACAGGTCGCTGGGCGACTAGACGCTCTGTTTGTACTGCTTCTTTACCGTTTACATCCACTTCATCGGGCCGGGCGAAACTCAGCAGAGGCTTTCCATACGATAGCTCCAGGAGCATCGCACCGAGAGCCAAGACCAGCGCGTTGCGTGTTAGATGGCAACGTGCGAATGCGCATACTCTTGACGAATGATTACAAACTATGCAACGCGAAACAAACGCAGGCTCTAGTACTGAAGCCTCTTGCACTGTCTTTCCGGTATGGAACACAACGTCGGCGGTGTAAGATGATGTGTCTATCCGGGATGTGCTGTGCAACTGAAGTACTGCTAGTGCTAGTTGTAGTGCTGAAGCATGCCTACTGTGTGGTTAGTTATAGATCAGTCCAAAGGTGTAATCCACTATACCTCTCTTCGGGAGCTAGAGGACCAGGCGATATGTCACTGAGGATTCTGTCCAAACCGATCAGAGATTTCATCGCCAACGGATCAGCGCAGGAAGCCGATTTGAGCACATAATGGCGCCACTTTTGGTGTTCAAAGCAGCCAAGTCTTTCGTTTGTTGCAGACCAATTTGCAACGGCGTTACACAAATCGTCGTTTCTGGGTACAGAAGACGCCGAACTTATCTGTAGGCATCAGCGAGATCAAGACTGGCAACCTTGGACTACTCACGTTTCCCTGCGGTTGAACTTGGGCCGCTTGTATGACTATAGTCGTTGAAACAGTGGCAGATGTCTAAACTTGAGCTTGAGGGTACGCCGAGAGGTTTGTTTGGGGGCTTGCAGTGTTGCCCGAGGACAAGATCCTGAAGCTACCATCAGTGAATTGAGATATGGAAGTGTGACATACAACACGTCTTTAGGAGTACACGGAGGGACATGACTAACTTAGCTACCTGCTCTGATCGTATGTTGATATCATGCCAAGTCCAGGCCGTAGGAGATGGCTGAGCATTGTCCTAGGGCACAATGAAGCGGAAGCCCAAGTCGGGTTGGGCTGAGCCCCATTCCTTAGTCTTCCTTTCCAATTGTATACTGGCACGATGCTGGTGCCCGCAAGAAAGGGGTCACGCGCAAGCGCTGGCCAGGCTCTCGTAGATCTCCTAGGCATTGTCGCGGATGGAGATCCAGTAGTTTGAGTTGTTCCTCAGTTGTCGAACTCTCCTTGGTCTCTCAAATTTCGAAACGTTTCCTATCAACTCGCCAAGTGCTATTACATCTCGATCAATCTCAACCAGGAGCTTGTCGCACTTGTCGACGTTGAAAGCACCAAATATACGTCTCTTCGCACTCTGAAAGAAACGAGCCTTCTCATCCTCATCAATCTCTAGTCTGTCTCCGGCTTCAGTCACCCATCTCAGCTAAGATTCTGTTAGAGAAATCCATTGCCAGTGCTTTCCTGCTTACCATGAACGTATCCTTCAACTTCAGCAATTCTCGTAGCTTGATGATCTTTATCTCCAGTTGCTTTGTGAAATAGAGGTAACTATCGTACGAACGGCCCAATCGAGTCTTGAGCTTCTTACGAAGAATTAGATCCGCCCATTTTGCATACACTGGGTCATGGAGGAGTTTCCGAAACTCTTGAGGTGGGAGATCAAGTGGTCCAAGAAGGTCCTCGCAAGTATCGACATACAACGCCCAAGTCAGCTCGAAGGAGGCACGAAGCTTGTCGTATTCGACCTGGTAGTCACACATGCTTTCCAAAATCGAGTGCAGTGCAATGTGAGCTGCTCAGCCCCCCCCCGTCATCTTCCGCTCAAGTCACACACATTTGGAATACTGGTCGAAGGCAAACAATATCAGGGATAGCGCGCCCAGAACAACACCAGCAACCTCAAAGCCGGACATGTCTTGATATCGATGAGTGCTTGTTGGATGTCTTTGACACCGCGGAATTCTTGCAGATCTCTTGTGAGCGAGTCACGCTTTCGTCGTGCATAATAACTAGCCCCAATGGGACATACATAAGATCCATGCAGAGCATCCGAGACGTGGCAAATCCTGCATTGAACTGTGAGATCTGCGGCTGTCACTCGCAGGTGATCTACGGGGATACCCATGTGCTCAGTACTCAGATTCACAGCCAGTTTCTTGAGGTTCAGACCTTCGAGGTGCGCTCGGTTGAGGTGACTAGACCGCGTTGATCCTATATCATCAGATCCACGGTACAATTAGCTTCATAATGAGCAACATATTCCCATATTGACCACTCCAAAGTGAACCACATGCGAGCGACGGTCCTGTTTCTCTGCCAGTCAACGGTGTGGAGGGCTTTCCATGTGCCGGCTGGTGCATGAGTTAATTATATTGTCTGTTCCAATCTCTGCTACGTTTGCGGATAGATGCGTAACATTGAGTCAATTTCTGCCACAATTCGAGGTCAGTTCTTCAGTGCCAGCCCAGCAGCATCGCCTTATCCGAATGGGATAAACCACTACCGTAGTGAGGAGATGCTGCGTTCTTCTTTCCCACTCCGGTGAAGTCCGCGGTCGTGTGCAGGGCGAGAATAACTATGCATTCGAGATGTCAAGAGATATGCTCCTGGAGGTTTTCTGTGTCCCGGAAGTACAGGTTACATGTACCTGCGACTTTGTTGGGCGGTCGCCGGAACATTGTCCCAAGACCTTGCAGCTGCACCTCCGTAAGGTCTGCTTTATGTTCCAACTTCATGTGCGCCATGAAGTCCTCTTGCATATGATATGGTTTGTGAGGATCCGTGTTACAATGCCAGACGAGACGGTGCTCGGGCGATTCATGAAGCCACCACTCGTCCTGGCTGTGGAACATATGATCTCCCATACGGCATCCTGAGAACGTACATGTAAATGGACAAAGATCTGACAACACATATCTTTCCCGCTCCACGTCAGATAAATCTCCTTGCCGGGAAGACCAGCACGGATAAGAGAATGAACTACTGCTGCCATCGGCTGGGATTGGCAGGATTCTGACCTGGAGGTCACTCGCCGCGTCAGACGATGCTGCAGTTAATTCCGTCGAGCAAAAGTCCTCTTTAACATGTACAGGTGCTATCTGGGACATGTCGGGTATAGCACTGCTGCCTTCATGTTGTTCAGAGTGAGACGTAACACTCTAGTCGCTTACGCCCTCCATCTCTTTTGCGCCAGGAACCTGGACTTTCTTGTGGTGTGACAAGCCGCCCTGGAAAATCCGAAGTCGCTCTCTTTGAGAGCTCGTGTAGAACAAATCTCGTCTCCGCAATGAGATCAGATGCCCAAGCTTGGCCGCTACGGGCGACTCGCGTTGAGGGAACAGTTCTTGGACGTAGCGAGCATCAGCTGCTCGTCCGGAACGACCCGGGGCTCACTTGGAGAGCCAGTTAGTGTTGAGTGTTGTACGGGCAGCCTATAAAGGCAGTGCACGAGGAAAGTGACCACTCCAAGTCTCGCGTTCACGCCACGACCAGCCTCCTTACTGCGTACCGTCCTCCTCCTCCTTTCTTGGACAATCACCAGGCCACTGGCTGCAAAATCCTCTCTGTCATCCGAGCAGTGCGAGTCCTCAGCTGTCAGCTTCGGAAATGATTCTGGAGGCGGCCCCGGGCGGACGAAGTCTGTTGCATTGGCCAAAGCAACTTTGCACTTCCACTGTAGTGCTGTACAAATGTCCGCTCGCTCTTAGAAGAGACGATCGGAGCAACTGCTGGAAATTAAGAAGCTAATCTCAGGGATAATTTAGAGGGACGTGCGTGCCTTTCAAACACTTGAACGGGGGTTAGCGCGGTAGGTTGGGAGTTTGATGTACAGAGGTACACTTACATGTTTCTCCAATCTTGCAAGAAAATTGCTGGTCTATTCGTGTCAGCGCAACATGCCCAGGTCCATTAATTGACTCCCTAACATGGAAGAAGGAAGACGTTTGTAAGCGACAATCAAGCGATGGCTCGTCACCATCTCTCAATTGCTCAGTACCTACGCTTCGCGCCCACGGCTTGTATCTGTCAAACTCAGCATCCACTACTGACGTTCCGCAGTGCGTGCTGTGAGTTATGTTCCTGGTGCTGAAACGAAGGCGAGAGTAATTCGAATGCTCGAGCGTGGAATCGGACGGTGGTACATTTGTAAGGAGGGTCGAGGCTTCGACCTCGTTACGCTCAGGATCAGGGCCTTGCTTCCGTTGGTCTTCAAATCTGCGGATCGTGTGCTCATCTGTGCGGCTGCATGATCCAGCGCCCCGCCTTCAACAACACTCATACAAATCCTCGCCGGAATCTCCCATCGCTCTCCGACTCGAAACCGCAAATCGTCGGGAGTTGGCAGTACATACCATCCTCTGATATCAGCATCTCGACGCAAAGCTTTGTCTGCATTCCACTGACCTGCTGTGTGTCAACCTTTACTCGGCTTCGCTCCGGAATCCATCAAAGTCAAACATAATATCTAAGGTCCACACAGCATGCCTGCAGACGCCTGCATGCAAGCACAGTCAGACTCAACGATCACTTTGTATGGCGAGATGTAAAAGCTAAACCCATATTTGATCATCACCACGGTATAGCATGAAGAATATCGATATCGATGCTAACCCCGCAGCGCACGAGTTTGTCAACCGTTGTGGTTCTGCAGGTAAAGGTGGGAGGTGGGGCACGCATGAACTTCCGTCGCCATCAGTCCTACACATACTCACTTCAAGCCTCGCACCCACCCAAGAACGTCATATAAACTAACACACGCACAAAGTCCAGCGAGTCGCGACTGTTCCGTAGACAGAGAGGTTGAAGGAGCTGTTTCAAAACCGAAATCCGGGAGGATACGCGGGTTGAGGACAAGAGATACTGGATCCTGGATTCGGGTTGGATTTGGGTTTTCGATATCTAGGTGCTATACAAGCATCCCGGTGCGAGCGACACCTGCTAAAGTCTGGGTTTGGATTGGATTTGGATTCTAAACATCCCGTCCCTCCCACCGCCGACCAAGCCTCTCCATCGCACCAACACACTCGACCTACAATCAAAACCAACAATGCCCCTAGAAATAGCGTGTTTCACGCCCTCGTCCGCCATCGCAGCAGCGCGTGCAGGCGCGGACAGAATCGAGCTGTGCGCAGACTACGCAGCTGGCGGGATAACGCCCAGCCTCGCCACTTTGGAGAACATCCACACCGCGCTCACCTCATCACCACCACCAACAAACAATCCAAGCCCAAGCCCAAGCCCCGCCCAACCCCTGATACCGATACACATCATGGTCCGCCCCGCCCCCGGCCCCTTCACGCCGTCCGCCTCGGAATTCCACGCGATGAAATCCGAAATCCAGATGTTTAAATCGCACACAGCGGTTAAGGGGTTCGTGTTCGGCATCCTGACTCCTTCTCTCCTTATCGACTCAGCGCGGAACAGAGAACTCGTCGACCTAGCGGCGCCGCTTCCATGCACGTTCCACCGCGCGTTGGATAAGGTGGATGATCTGGACGGCGCGGTGGAGGATATTATCGCGTGTGGGTTTACGAGTGTGCTGACGAGTGGGGGGAAGGGGAGTGCGGTGGAGAGGCGGGACAGGGTGAGGGGGCTGCAGGGGAGGTTTGGGGGGCGGATTTGTTTTGTTGTTGGGGGAGGGGTGCGGAGTGGGAATTTGAGGGAGGTGATGGGGGCGGGGGTGGAGTGGGTGCATTCTGCTGCTATTACGAGGGAGGGGGAGGAGGTGGATGGGGAGGAGGTGCGGAGGATGGTGGAGATATTGCGGACTGGGATGTGAAGGACATGTAGATAAAGCTGGTGGGGGTTATACAGTCCCGCTGCTTTCTGCTGTTTCGGCTCTGGGCCGCATGCCGTCGGGTGTGAATGTCCAGCCGCGGCCCTCTGTGGGCGTCATCGCCTTCCGCTTCTCGACGGGGCTCCAGTCCATGCCTGGCGCTGGCAGGCCCTGCAAGCCCGCGTCGTCCCGGGCCCGCGTTCTGATGCGCTCGCTCTCGCTGCTGCCCCTGCCGACCAGCGCGTCGCCGTCCGTGACGAGGCGCACGCCGCCCTGCCGCTGCTTCTGGCGCTCCTGCAGCTCGCGCCTGCTCTCGGCCTTTGCCTTTTCAAAGTCGATGATGAGCGTCTTGAAGTAGGCTTCTGCAGCGGGGGTGGCGGAGTAGTGGACGGGGGTCCAGCTGTAGGCGTTTGTGACGAGTGGGTTCGCGCCGTACTGGAGGAGCAGACGCAAGACTTTGAGCTCGCCGGCGGCGGATGCGTGGTGCAGTGCGGTGTTGCCGGATTTGTCGGTCGCGGTGAGGATGCTGGGGTCTTGGAGGATGAGGGTGGGGATGAGGTGGAGGGTGCCGCTGCCGGATTTGCTGGCAAGCATGAGCTGGCGACTGTTAGTACATGTTGATATGGTGTATTGAATTCGACATACAGCGTCTAGGCCAGCCCTGTTCTGCCACGGAATGCACTCAGGGAAGCGCTTTGCGAGGTACACGCCCGTCTCCTCTTTGCCCGCTGTGGCAGCAAACATGAGAGGCGTCTCGAAGTCGTTGTTGCGGCTGATGGTGCCTTCTTCGTGACCGGCATCGACCAGAAACTCCTGATCATAGCTGTCAGTGGAACGGCGTCGATGACGTAGGTGTTCCAGGCGGGCTGACATACAGCTATCTGTGTGAAGCCATGCCTGGCAGCAAGGTGCAGATTCGTGCTGCTCTTGTCCTCGTAATCTGGATTGCGCAGGTAGTCGGGGTTGTTGCGGACGATGCGCTGCACAAGAGCAAGGTCGTTGAGCAGGATGGCGCGACGCAGGCGCCGCGATACATCAATCCTGCGCCGTCAGCAAACCTTGTACAGGATATCCCATAGACTCTTATCTACGCAGGTGTAACGTACATGTCGACGACAGCGAACCATGGTTGGACACCTCGGGGTGACGCGTGAGCCGTGCCAAGTGAGTGGTCGTGTTAACGCGGGGAGACGCGAGCATGGGGCGGACTCCCGCGGGCGCTTTTCACTCGATCCAGTTAGCCTGCACGTAGTGGGCATGTTCGCATGGGTTCACCAGATCGATCCAGCCGCCTGCATGTCAAAATCACAAACATATGGGCAGAACATGTGGTCGTGCCAATGCTCTTCTATTCATGCCTCATTAGGGTGGCCATGTGCAGGCCATCACGTGGCACATCTATCATGCTTGCCAGACAGCACCATCTACGTGCCGGTATCCCGTGAGTATCCCGGAGCTCTACAAGCCGTCAAAGTCGCCTGCCGCATCATCGTCGTCAATGTCGCCCTCCTGAATCTCCTTTGCCAGCTCGCGCTCGCGCTCCCTCGCCTCCTGAGCGTTCTTCAGCTCCAGCCTGTGCTGGTTCATAGGGTAGCGCATGGCCTTGACGCATTCATCGTGGAGGGTCAGACAAGCCCGGATACGGTCGTGGAACGCCTCGCCCGGCTCGCGGGTCGCGTAGATGTCGCCAGCCTGCTTGGTCTGCATGAAGCCCTTCTCGTGGTCGATGGATGCCTCGATCACTCCATCGCGGATCGCCTTTGCAACAATGTACTCGGCTGATTCCTCGCTCTCCAGCCCAAGGCGGATGCAGATATCGCGGAGTGAGATGCGCGAGTACGACAGAGACAGCATGCGAATACCTGTCTTGATGACGTTCTGTCGCAGACGCAGAATCAATGTGTACGTCTGGTCCTTGTGGAAGACCTTGGAGTGTGTCTGGACCACCTTCAGGAAGCCCTGCAGGTCGCCGACGCGGACGGCCTGCACCAGGCGGAAGTAGGGCTCCAGAGCGCGCTCCAGGCGAGGCTGGCTGAAGACATCGCGGTCCGGAATGTCACCCATGAGCAGCTCGACGACAATCAGCAGCTTCATGGCCTGCTGGTAGAAGCCGGTCGCGACATTCCCGGACGGGGCCTTGCGGGTGGCGCTGGTGAGATGCTCGTGGGCGTCGGTGTAGGACAGCTGGATGGCACGTATGCGACCGAGGTAGTACAGGTAGCGGGCGACCTGGTTGTTGGGTGCGTTGGGGGGGAACTGTGTCTGGGCGACGAGGAGGTCGGCTTGTGTGATGTCGGCGGTGGAGATGTAGTTGCGCAGGAGAAGGGTGGTGACGGAGGCCTGTGTGTCGGGGTCCTTGCGGAGGACGGCGCTGCGCATGGCGGCCAGCAGCTTGCCGCGGATGTCGATGACGGGCGACTGCTTGGACGGGGGCTTGGGGTCGAGTTCCTCGGTGAAGAGGGCGAAGTAGAAGTAGGCCTTTGCGCCGAGCGAGTCGAGCGTCCGCCGGTTCGTGTCGCGGATCTTGTCGACGAGCTTCTCTGAGAACTCGGCGCCCTCGTCGTGGTCTTTCTGGTCGTAGAGGTAGACCTGGGCTGTTAGCACTACACCAGCAGCCAGCGTTCCTCACATACCTGGATCAGGATGGCAACGTAGACGTCAATCTCGGGCAGGGGCTCCTTTGCGTTTGTCTTGTTGGCGTGGACTTCCTCCTTGTACTGGGCGACGACGCTCTGTATGGCAGCGCCGTCCATGCCAATGTACTCGATGAATGTGCGGGCCGTGGTGTTGTTGGGCGAGTAGGTCAGGATGACGACGGAGCACAGCACGCGGTCGGTGAGGCGCTTGCGCAGCGACGAGATGGAGCGCAGGGCGCGCAGGGCAAAGCGCGAGTCGAACTGGGCGACGGCACGCTCGAGCAGGGCAAAGTTGCTGCGGATGGCTGTCGTCGGGTGGTCAGCGCGGGTCACGGCAACAGGTGCAGCGCAAGGCAAAGGGCGTGTTGGGCGTGTTGGGCGTGTTGGGCGTGTTGTCGGGCGTGTCCATAGCAGCGGGCTTGGGTACTCACCGGCGATGGTCTGCTGCTCCGTCTGCTGCGCTGTCTGCTCGGCCGTGGGCTTCTCCGCCGCAGCGACGACGCCTTCCATGCTGTCCGCCATGGCTGCCGTGGTGTGTGAGGGGGAGGCTGCCGCGGTGTGCGAGGGCGAGCGGGTGTGGCGGATGGGGGGAGGTGCGGGCGAGGTGCGGGTGAGGTGTGAGAGCGGATGCGGCGTCGGTGTGAGAGAGGATGCGGCGTCGGTGGTGCGTGCGGTTCTGGAGGCAAGCTCGCTGGAGCTGCAGCGGCTCGATTGACGTCGGCGACTGGCTGACTAAGGCTCGCCCGTTGACGCGCCCAAACACCGCAACGCCGCAACGCCGCAACGCCGCAACGCTGCACCGCCCGCGCAGTTCGTATCTGCACCACATGTCCGTCATGACACTACTAGACAACCACCTCGAGCAAATCTCCCTCTGCTCCGCCTCCATCGCCGAGCTGCAGTATGCGCGCCTCCCAACACGTCCCACTGCACCGCGCTGAGCACCATCTAGCTTTGCCCCGCCCAAGATATTCACAAACGCCCTGTTGCAGAACCACGACATCACCACTCTCATCCGCGACACCGAGGCACACGAGCGTGCCCTCTTCTCCGTCCCTCCACCTCCAGCTGCCCCAAAGCATGCCGAGCCACCGACTTCCAGCAACCGCCGCAACACCATCTTCAACCCCAACGGCGGTCCTGGCGCTACCACGTCCGGCGGAGGTGCCAATGCCGTGCGCGCACCCAGACGTAACACCGCTGTGGCCGCTGTCCTTGGCAACGAGCTGGTAGAGAGGATCAGACGAGGCGGAGGTGGCGGTGCGGGCTCAGGCCTGGGCTACCGCAAGTACGACCCCAGCAACAAGGACGAAGTAGACGTCGAGTCGCTGCTCGAGGGCGCTGAGAAGCTACTGGGCGTGTACCAGGTCTCAGGCGCCCACGAGAAGATTGCTGCCATGCGCCAGAGACACGCCAGACTGGAGTCCTCGCTGGGATACTACGAGAACCGCCTTGCCGAGCAGACAGTCCAGCTCGGTCGACTGAATCGCTCACGTGGAGAGTACGCTGAGGAATATGAGGAGGCAGACCCAGAACCACAAGAAGAGTTCGTCTTGACAGCAGAAGACCTGCGCCGCGAGGAGGAAGAAGTCCGGCAATTGGAGTCGAAGAAGAGAGGGCTTGAAGACAGAGTACATTCCATGGGCAGAGATATTTCGGGCCTGAGATGAATGGCACTCGCAACTTCCCAGGTCCCGTTTTGTTACAAGATACCCAATGCTTCCAGATCTGTTCATTCTACTTGCACACGCCAATCTACACCGACGACCCTCCATCAATACTAATATTCTGCCCAGTAATACTCCTACTCAGCGCCAACACCCTCACCTGATCCGCACAATCCTCCACCGTTGCCAACCTCTTCAACTTGGTATTGTTAATCGCCGCATTCCTCTTCGCCTCGGGAAACTTCAACCCCCACTCCGTCAGCAACATCCCCGGCGAAATCGAATTAACCCTAATCTTCGGTGCCAGCACCACGGCCAAACTCTTCATCAGATGGATCTGCGCCGCCTTGGTCACCGCATACGGCACACTCGACCCGCTGGGCTTGACCCCCGCCACCGACGCCGTCGAGATAAACACGCCCTCCGTCTCCGCCAGTGCATTCTTCGCAGCGTATGCGAGCCAGAGGTGTGTTTTGACGTTCATGACGAAACACTTGTCCCAGTCCTCGTCGTTGACTTGCTGCTCAATGTCCGTAAAGGTCGTCATCCGCGTCCAGCCTGCGTTTGAGACTACGACGTCCAGACGCCCGAACTTATCCAGCGCCTCCTTGACGAGGTTCTCGACCGACGGCTTCGACGACATGTCGGCTTGCACGAGGTGGAACCGCGGGGCGCTGGTGGGGGTCGTGCTGGGAATGGCTTCGAGCTCCTTGACGAGGTTCTGCGCGCGTTCAGAGTTCGAGGAGTAGTTGATCACCTGGCATTCAGTCAGCACATTACCCAAAATATGCAAACACGGTCGTCATACGACGCGATAGTCGGGCGCGAAGACGCGCGCTATCTGCGCGCCGAGACCCGCGGAGCTCGCGGTTACGAGTGCAACTTTTGTAGCGGCCATGGTGCTAGCAATTCTTGAGAAATCACAATGTTACAAGGAGACGATTTGGGTAATCCAAGTTTATTATTTACATCTCGGGGGAATCTCTGTTTGTTATCCTCGTTGGCAGCAAGCTCCCCACATCGAATCGGTGCCGCGAGGCGCGGGGTAGATCCGCCTTCGGAATTTGCGGCATGGTTCCGTGCGCGAGGTACAGCACGACTCGGAAAGGATGATCGGGTTCCGGGGCTGACTCGATCAGGCACGCAGTTGAGGGACGTCATTTCATCTCAAGCACCTTCCTCCATGCACGCGTGAAGCTGACAACCTGGGTTACTGGAATTTGCGCTTTTTATGCCTGCAGATGAGCGGAGTGTGTTGTAGGGGGGTTCTACGGTTGTACCTGTAAGGTTGAATTGCGCTTTGGGAATGAAAGAGTCCTTCTGTCTAGGTGGGTTAGCCGAGTATCACCCACGGCCAGGCATCGACGGAGTGAATCGTCTCGTAGAGATGAGGTGGAGGCTCGACATATTGCTACATCTACCCTGTTGGGAGTGCAGAGATTCGGCTACATCCTCGTAACTTCGTACCCGCAGATAGGCGAGTACGCGCAGCGATAGCGCTAGCCCAATGCGGTACTATTCAGGTAACAACACCATAGTCTCAGCCTACTTGCATCGCAGCTGCTCGCGAATGCATTTATTCGCTTGCGTATGCACGGCCCAGCTCGTACTCGGTCCTGAAAACGACGACATGCGCATCCAAGGCTGTGTACAAGTATCTTCTTAGCAAGTGCGTGAACGTAGATAGATAGTAGATATATATGCTTCTCCCACTCCTCAGTCTGGCAAACCCTCTCTCCAACCCACCATGTCCATCACCACCGCCTTCCACGCTACTGCCGCCCGCTTCACGCGCCCCGTCCACATCGCCCAGGCACTCCTCGTCCTCGCCGCATTCATCACCGGCTGCGCGCTCATCGCCAACAAATCCACTCCGCGCTCCCGCTCCACGTCCCTCGTCCTCGTCTACGCTGTAAAGTCCGCACTGTTTCTGCTGTACCAGTACCTCAGCACGCATGTCGTGCGGTTCACGCGCTGGGCGAGCTTGAAGGCGTATTTCGTGCTCGATTCGTTGGACTGTTTGTTGTGGTTCACGGCGTTTATTGTTAGCTGCTTGGGGGGTGGGAGGTGTGTGGGGAGCGGGTGTGCGCTTTTGGGGTGCGCGGTGACGGTTGCGGCGATGCTTTCGTATGTATGTGAAGAAAAAGGTTGGAAGGGAGCTGATGGGTGTAGATGTGCGTATTTTGTTACTGCGGTGGGGATTGGGTGGCCGAGGTGGAGGGCGAGTAGGAAGGTGGATGGGCAGGGTGTGTGAGGGTGATGGGTTTGGAGCTGGGTGTAAGGTTGAGAAATATGTGGCACTCCGATGATGCTACGACTCGATGAAGCATTACGATTAGTCTATGTACAGGCGTCGCTCGCCCAGTCTAGTTCGCAGTCGCGTTGCTGCTCGGCCAGAACTCTGCAAGCCACTCATACGGATTCTCAGGCTCGTACACGTTCGTCGCTGTCCCGTTGAAGCCCGTGATAGCATCGCGCGTCAGGTTGTACAAGGCGTACTTCTCATCGGGCCCCGTGCCGACGGTATACGGGACCGTCTGGACGTTGTTTCCGATCTCCTTATCGACCATGAACTTGACGTCCTGGACCTGAGAGTTCTTGATGCGGTACTCGTCGCCGAAGTTGGGGTTGATGATGCCCATGCGGGTGCCGTTTATAGCAATGACGTTTTGGATGGTGACGTTGCGCTTGGCCTGGTTCAAGCAGTTGCCGCAGGACTGGTAGAAGGTGCCAAAGGTTTCGGCGTAGAAGCCGGTGATGTTGAATTTGCCGCCCAGAGAGTTGTCCTGGAAGATCTTGTCCTGTGCGTTGCGGGCGCCGCCGCCGATGACGCGGAGCTGCGTGTTGAGACCCTTGGATGTAAGAGCGTCTTCACAGACGTCTTCCCACCAGACTGAGAAAAGTTAGTAGATGTTGCAGCTCCTGCAGTGAAAGTTGACTTACCGTTCTCAACCCACGCGTCACCCAAGGCGTGAATACCCTCGCTCTGATGTTGGCCAATGATGACTGCAAGATGTTAATACAGTAGCATAGTGCAATTGTAGTGTTGGAGGCATACCGTTCCTGATGGTTGCCCCAGACATAAGGTTGAAGACAGCATCGGCGTCCGTTCCCTCGGCCTGCTCGTTACAGCTGCCCTCGGCACGTTCGTAACGCTTCATCTGCCCATCAAAGGTCTGACCAGGGTAGATGTACATGGTCTCGTTAAGAACCACAGTCTCTTTGGGGACTGGGAACTCAACTCGAGGGAAAGAGAAGCGCGGTGCCGGGCGACCACCGAGGTCACCTTGCGTGGCATCAGCACCGCCCTGAGGACCATCGCCTTGCTGGTTTTGACGGCGACCAAGAGCAGCCGCCGAAGACAGTGCGGGAATGAGAGGAACGACGAGAGCAGAAGTGAGCTTCATGGTGATTGAGGACGAAGATCACGTGGGAATTGAACAGTGAAAGTCTTCGAGAGTTCGTTGAAGCTCTGCAGCTGTGATGATGCCATATCTGCAGCCTTCCTCGTCCTTATATACTCGCTCTTGACTGCTGGTCGCCTAGTCCGAGCAGTGTGGTCGACCCTCGTAACGGTAAAGATCCAACTCTGCTGTATCCAAGATGCTGTTGACTGCAGTTGTCAGGTTCCTGTGATGTCCTACGCCACAAGGTAACGGAAGAATTGGTGTCCTGGTGATTTCCGCCTATCGCAGCAGCTGGTCACGTCTTGGTGTTGACAAGCGACTTGGCTGTTTCTAGGCGACGACGCCTGAGGAACATTGCTCCACGAATCGACCCCAGATTGTAGCCCGTGTACTGCGTCGATTCTGCATCCCCGCGTGTTGTTCCCCGCGGGGTTACAAGGGTGTGATGTCAATTGTCCCGTCTCTGGGTTGCCGCGGTCGTAGGAGGGAGAACATTCTGCGCTCACGTGTACCTGCAACGCTGGGACCCGGCCACATACAAGTCAAGCAGGGCTCTCAAACCGTGTCGTCTTCATCTGTTGATTTACTCGCCACTTTGAACCAGAGAGAGTAGCCTTAGGCGATCCGAGGCCGCGGCAACGAGAAGACATATACCCACAAGGTAGTAGCCGAAGTCATGGAGTCTCGATTCGCAAGTGCGACAGTAGTTTCAACAGTCCAATACCTAGCGAGCTGCTACCGTTACTGTTAGTCAACAAACATGACCGGTTTGCGAGTAAGGCGATGGACGTGTTGTTAAATCTCAACTGAACTCTCATGATGAGGTTGGGCGTGAGGAAGAAGCCGCGAGGAAACACCGTCGATCTAGGGTCCGATGTGGCTTTTCCGGATCGACCCACTTCAACTCCGACGCACGAATCCGCGCCTTTTGCGACCATGCGCACAGACAATGGCAAGTCGGCTATATGCTTTCGCCAATACGTTTAAACATAACAGCACGCGCTCAGCACGCTCAGCGTCGATATTTTCAAATTCCTCTGCCTTCATTTCCATCATGTCTTTTCTCAGAGCAACTGTACGCAGCCGTAGCCTACCATGGCTGTCTTCCCGAGGAAGGTTGTTCTCCACTACTACACCTCGACGTATCATGGAGACAACAGGTTTCACAGAGAACCAGCTCATGGTCCGAGAAGCAGTCGGCCAAGTCTGCGCAAATTTCCCCAACACATACTGGCAGGAGCATGACCAAGAAGGGACCGACCCCAAAGACTTCCATGCGGCTCTCGCAGCCGATGGCTGGCTGGGAGTTGCGCTGCCTGAAGCCTACGGAGGGTCTGGTCTTGGAATTTCAGAAGCCACCATCATGATGCAGACAATAGCCGAATCTGGCGCGGGTATGGCTGGAGCTCAAGCGATACACGCAAATGTATACGCGACTCAGCCATTGGCCAAGTTCGGAACGAAGGAGCAGCTCGAGGAAACAATACCGAAGATCATCTCCGGAGAATGGCGAACATGCTTTGGTGTTACAGAACCTAATGCTGGTCTCAACACCCTCGCGCTCGCAACAACAGCAAACAAGGTCGACGACAACACTTACTCCATTACCGGTCAGAAGATCTGGATCACATGTGCGCAGGTAGCATCGAAGATGATCCTTCTCGCCCGCACAAAAGCCGCCGAAGACGCACCGAAGCCGAGTCAAGCCCTTTCCCTCTTCTGCATCGATATAGACAAGAGCAACCCTGGCCTCGATATCAGGAAAATCAAGAAGATGGGTGGGCGTGCGGTCGACGCGAACGAGGTCTTCTTCGATAACTACAAGGTGCCTGCCAGTACCCTGGTCGGCAAGGAAGGCCAAGGCTTCAAGATCATCCTGGATGGTATGAACGCCGAGAGATGTCTGCTTGCCGGTGAAGCATTGGGTCTGGGCTACGCCGCGCTGGCAAAGGCTTCTGGCTACGCACGCGATCGCAAGGTGTTCAACAGGCCCATTGGCATGAACCAGGGAATTTCGCATCCCCTCGCCGATGCGTACATGAACCTCGAGGCTGCCAAATTGGCGACGTACCATGCTGCTCGTCTGTACGATGCGAGCCTGACGGACTCGTCTATTCGCCAGGACGCCGTGGGCATTGCGGCAAACAGCGCTAAGTACCTGGCGGCTGAGGCGTCTTTCAAGGCGTGCGAGAGAGCTATTCTGACTCACGGCGGCATGGGATACGCAGCTGAGTATGATGTCGAGCGCTGGTTCAGGGAATGCATGGTGCCGCGCATTGCTCCTGTTAGTCAAGAGATGATCCTGAACTACGTCAGCGAGAAGGTACTGGAACTGCCACGCAGTTACTAAGGACCGGTTGCGAGCTAAGTTTCCATTTACATAATCGTGTTGTTATACCTAGAGTAGGTGTGTTATTACAATAGAGGGGGCATCGACCCACCAAATATCTATCAATAAACAAAAGCCAATTCAAAGGGCTCGCCACTACCTAAGCTAACCAACGTTTATGCAAAGCGCTGAAGTGCTGCACTTCAGTGAGTATGGAGGTTAATTGATCACTTGCCTATGTGTTCCAGACCGAGATGTGAAAGTGCATGGTCCCTATAGCCTTTAGCCACGAATGGACCAGGGCTACATGATCTGATTGAGTGAGACAGCGCTACGCCTCATTCACTAGCGTCCCAGACCTTCTCGCCCTCAAAATATGTGCGCAGTACCTTTGCACCCTCGAATTCGCCTTTGCTGAGATCTCGACTCATGACGATGAAGTTTGCCTTCTTCCCAACCTCGATACTACCAAGCTCTTTCTCTCTGTTGACAGCCATAGCGCCGTTCATGGTCATCATGCGGCACAAAGCCTCTCCACCTGCCACTCTGTCCCCGCGCCCCACCCGGTCGACGATTTTCGCCACGTGTTCGAAAAGAGACGGATCCGGTACGGCGCCCCAGTCAGAGCCGATGGTAATGTGGGCGCCAGCATCCATCATCCGAACGAAGTCCCAGTCCATTAAGCCCTCACTTGCAGTTGTTACTGGATGGACGAAGAGTTCGGCAGGTGACATCTCTGCAGTGACGTTAAGAGGAGCGTAGCGTTTGTAGTCATCTAGATTGTATTAACATACTGCCTTACGAACATTGACAAGTAATGGCAGAGTTACTGACCGGAATGGACGCCTGAGTTATGCGCAATTTCGTGCCTTGGGCCATCTGGATTGCTCCTTCTTGCTGCTTCGATGACATCCAGAGCATGTCTTGTTGCACCATTGCCCGTACAGTGTATCTTGATTGTCAAGCCTTTCTTATCGTACTTGAGTACCGCATCCGCAACTTTCTCAGGTACAATCTTGTCATGATCGATGTCTCCTTCTGCGTTGAGCCCTGCGTGGGTAAACAGTGGCGGCAAGGGCACGCCGTCCATCATGATCTTGACGAATCGAGTGTTAATGTGTTTACTTGCGTGTTGGTCTGCAATTTCAAGCAATTCTCTTAGACTCTCTTTGCTTTCGGAGGCAAGCCACTCGTTCTCGTGCACGATGTGCGTGGATATGTCCAGCTTCAGGGAGCGTTCTCTTTCCATCTCGTTCAAAACATGCAACAACATGGTGTTTGAGCTCGCTTCTTGTGTGCTTGTCACTCCAGCCTTGTGAGCAAGTCGAACGGCATGCTTCAGAGCTCGCTTCACGTGGGAGCGGCTTGGAGCTGGAATAGCCAGCGCCGCTTTCGCCATTGCACTTTCTGCAAGCTCACCTGTGAGACTACCATCGGGTCTCCGGAAAAATTTCGCATTGTGCGTATCTGGCTCGTTCTCAACATTGTATCCTGCTTGGACTAGTGCAGTTGTGTTCAACAGCATGGCGTGTGCTGCACCTCCTGACACCACCACGGGCTGATCTGGGAACAGCTCGTCCAAATATTTGCGATCTGCGATACCATCAGGGAAGCCTTGATTGTTGTACGCACTAGCAAGTATCCAATTCTGGTATGCGTTCAAGAATTCGCAAGCGCAACTTCCATGTTTGACCCTCTCAGCGATGTTCAGGTGGGTCGCGTCCATACCGATAGTCGCATTTGAGGTTAGTCCAAGGCCTGAGAACAACAGGTGCATGTGCGCATCGTGGATACCGGGCATGGTGAAGCTTTCCCTGAGATCCACAGTGACAAGATGCCATCGTTTCGCTACTCCCTGGATCTCTTCCGCGGACCCTACATGTGTGAAGAAGCCATCCAGAGACACAATGAAAGCAGAAGCTCGTGGAATCAGGACGTTGACTGTGTAGACCTTGGCATTGATATATGCAACGCTCTCGCCGTCAATGTCCTCGTCGGATGCCATTTTTGTTGTGGAGGACAAACTGGCCGGCATTCAGGAACGGAGGAATTGAGGATTCGCAATCGCCACGAACCATGCGAAGAGGTTGGTTGTATTTACTTATGCTTATCTGTCGCATTGCAATGGCTGCGATAGGAGATCGATGGGGAGGGGGCCCGCGGAAAAGCTCCGTTGCCCGACTGGGCCGGAAGAGTGTTTGCATCCGAGGCTGAGCGACATCCAACATGTACGTAAGCTCAGAAGAACAAACGGTAGATCAGGATCTCGCGGGACTCGGGAAACACATAAGTTTCGGAGAGGATGTAGAAGGGTCGCTGATGAGTCCATCACAAATGCGATCAGGTTCCTTAAGCGTAACATCGGTTACTACTATTCAAGCTAGCGACTGCGTGGCTAACTTCTGTATCGACAGTCGTGAAAAATGGTAAAGTCCTTGAGTCAGCTCAACGACAGCCGTAGTAGATATTCCTCTATTTGTAAGTTCTTCACGTACCTCAATGGTCATGCTGCGAACGGCTGAGTGCGCAACATTGAGTTCGCCATCGCAAGGAATGAATGATACATGTTGACACAAAACGCACGTGAGTTTGGTCCTGCAGGGTAACCACCCAAGCCAATAAAGCGCGAGAGGGTCAGTATCGAAGAATTCGATATGTGTACGAGATAGGATTGTCATGCGTGATAAACCTGCAGTGTTCCACTCAGATCAGATAGTATACATGTTAGCTACTTGATAAGCACTTTCAGGCCTTCGAACTCAATCATGCGGGGTAGCCTTCCAGCTGACCGTACAGTGAATCTGTTGGGTAACTTTGGTAAAAGCAATCGTACGTCTGATTCCTCGGCTAACTTGTAAGAAAGAACAGCGCCGAGCAAAAAGACAGTGATTCGCTCGAGGGGACGTATGTCCAACCGGGCCGAAAGCTTCAGATGTGAAAGTAAGCGATACTCGGTCCGCACGACGGTTCTACTGTGTACATAGAGTTCAGCCTCCCGTGCCAGCCTGTGATGGTCCGGCAGAGAAAGTTCGAAGTCTCGTAGCCCCGTTTGCAAGGTCAACATTCAGTTCTAAACTCGCGTTTGCATTGCGGGCTGTTTGGAGCCCTTAATATGTTGACCTATATCTGATAACCGAGCCTCTCGTCGTCTTGCTGACTGCGTAGTTGCAGGCTCCAGTCTCGACTACCCTAGCTCCATTCTGGGATCTTGTGGAGAGCCCGACGTGGGTTGGTGGACTGCTATCGCGTGATGGTACGAGGTTAGAAAATGCCATCCCTGAGGCTTGACATCGATGCTACTATGACGACGATGGGCTTGACACATACTTTTGGCGTTAGCGACAGCCGAGCAACACACTGCGCATCGTATTTCCAACTGTTTGCGGGGTGCATAAGCTTCTCCTGTGACAATCAGCAGATAAAGTTTTTATTGCACCGGTAGCGATAGCCGATCGAAGAGGATACCGACGGAAGGTTTTGGGATAACATTTCAGCTGAAGTCAAAATCGACAAGGCTCCAAGCGTTGGTCAGATGTCTTTCAGCCTTAGGATCACTGGTGTCAGGCCCTCACGCTCAGCCGTAACGGTTGCACTGAGCATTGTCCCTCCGATTTGGGTGCATCATGCCATGTGCCCAGTCAAAGACTCTTTTGAGAGATCATGTAGCTGCTTGCCCAGTAAACAGGAGATGAATCCCGGTCGTTTGGACGCTAGGCGTTCATAGAGGTCGCGATGTTGAGTGAGGGGTTGCGCTGATCCCCGCATTCAGCATGCCGATTGGCAACATTCGCATCATGCGATACTAACCGAGACCTTCGCAATACGACGTGCACTTACCACAGTATGTTGGGAGTAAATACGTGTGAGCTTGGGTAGGATGAGCGTGCTGTGCCGGATTATATTCTTGGTTGCGCTGGGCGCGGTCTAGCCACGGGAGTGATGTCACCGATAAGCAAGCGAGGACAGTACCTGTCACATAGGAAGAGATCGCGACATGGACGGCAGAGTGCGCGAAGGAACTCGAAGCAAAACAGCGAAGAATTTTAGTCTCCACTGAGGGTTCTTCAGTAGTGTCAGCAGCGTGGCGTAGGGCGAAGCGAAGCGCAGAACTGATTTCATTGTGATTTCAGAGCGGTATAATTTTCTCCCTTTTAGGTACATTGCGTGCGAAGCGAAGTGTGGAGTAAAGATAGTTACAAACAGGGATTTCCGGATAATGCGGAACTCACCGACTGACAGATGAGCCCAGAACGTTTTGTGACCCACTCCACGATCGTCGGGAGCATGTGGTTGCAAGAGGAAGGTCGTCATGCGTCAGCAAGGAACAAGTCATTGAACCTTAACATTGATAGCATGTCTGGCTACAGAGCAACGGGCACGCACAAGCTTAGAACAATTGACTAATTACGTATCGTAGGACTAAGACTACATTGTAAGGCTACGTTACGCCTCAGTGGAAATGCTGCGCTTCAGTAATGTATTTGTATACATTGGGGGTATCATTTTTCGTGTCCGATTGTTCTCTGATCTGAGCACTTCATCTCAGAAAGATCACCGCGCTTTCAACTGCGCCGCCGAAATACTTCGGTTACATATTTTGGATGTACAGTTCAGGCCCAAGTCTTTGATGTGTTTAAACCAAGCTCTAGGTGGTGAGCAATGGATGTTGCATAGTCTCGCTCAGCGTTAGAGGAGTGCCGGCGCCTTTGGCGGCGGATCTGGTGTTCGGACTCCATGAGTTTCTCCTGTATAAATGACCGGTACTTGGGATCTGTCTTCACGGCGTCTGTGTTTAGAAGCTCCATAAGTGTTGCTACAATCTGCTGGTTGATCTCGTAGAGTTTGTGGGATTCCTCGGTGTGCATGTCGTCAACACTAGTCTGAGATACAGGCCCTGGTCTCGTAGGGACAGGCTCAGTGGCTGTGGGATATGTCGAAGTAAAGTCATTAGGCGACGTAGGTGATGATGACAACGACTGGAACTCAGGCGAAGAGGCTGACATTGGTAGGCTGAAAGGGATGGCCATCGATATCCGACGCTGAAGAGCTTCTTTTTGAGCAGCAAGTAAAATATATTTCTGCATGGATTCGTTCTGCTGGCGCGTTAGATGCATCTTAGAGTAGAAGTCGGACAACTTACTCTGCTCAAGGTGGGTCTGCTGGGTACCATTGTGAAGATTCTCGAGGATGTTCAGGTGTGTTTCAGTGGTGAAGATGGTCTCGTTCAGATGGAGCGGGGAGCGTTATATGGTCAGCTTTTGGTACACCAGGAAGGATTAGCTCCGCGTAGATTGTTGCGATTCGAGAAGCGTAACGCAAACGGCTGGTTGGTTGGTGGTATGGTAAGCCGGGGGCTAGGTATACTGCATGAATACGCAAGCGTGTAAAGATAGCAGATTGCGGTAAAAGTTGCTGGTGGTATGTCGGAGGGATCCGAGCTCTTTTTGAATGTCCATCACAAAAAGCGCATTCTTGCAGACTGCAAATGCCATGACGTGGTTTCATTGTGATGGGCCTAAATTGAAACCGGCCGCGTACCCGCCCTTGAGCATGGACGTGTTGCTGAACATTGAGTGTGCCAGCGACTGGGATGAAAATCATCCGAAGCGCTGATTGGGCGACTGAAGCTCCCTTGTCGATCGATGTTCCGGTGGGGTGGAACGTGCCCAAAACCCACACAACGTCACCAGGCGGCTGCGACAGATCAAGCATCGGCACAAACTCGCGATCGACAGAATTTGCTACAAGTGTGTCCCTGAAAACCCTGTGTTGGCGTGACTGAGTGCTGGACCTGCAGACAAGCAAGAGCTCATGACACTGCAGCAATGATCCCCCTTCGGTGACTCCGAGGCCACTCATTCTCGCATGCGATTTTCACTTTGCCATCATCAAGGGTCAACAATGCCGTCCACAGGCAGAACCTCCATTTAACCCCCACAATGACGTTCCAGGTGGCCATAATGTTTCGCCAAAAAAAAAGTGTTCCTTGGGCAAGCTGAGCGAACGTCCTGACCCTCCGACGTCACATTTTATCCAGGGCCAGCGTCCCTTTCTTGGGGCCTTCTGTGTGACACTCCATAGGGCGCCTCACATGTCACTCGATCGGGCAAGTGCGAGGCTCAGATCAAGGAACTGGAACTGGAATGCCACGAGGTTGTGGTTCGTGATTGATGGAATTCAAAGATCGTCGCTCCTTGCGCCACAGCTGAGATGTTCCAATTCGAGCCCAAGCCTCGTGACGTGGCTAAATCCCACGTGCTGACGACACAGCGCTCTGTGACGTTTTGTACAAGGCGTTGAAACTGTGGCCTCCATCCTAGAATCTTCATGTCCGCGCGTATCGCGCACTCAATTTGGAAGGAGAGACCAGTTCGCCGTTGACCCGACGGCTGATAGTCATCGAATCACAGGCGTGGAGGACGTCGACCACAACCCTCAGTCGTGCCATTCTAGCCAGCAGAATGTACGGAACTTCGCGCGTAACGAGCGAAATTGAACGATAAGGGTGAATAGCAATAGCCTCTGGAAGCACGAAGCTCCTTGCCCGAAGGACAACTTGTATCCAGAACTTGCGCTAGGATTATCATTCAGACGGTGCTATCGAGAACATCCTTATGGCATACGTTACAGCTGAGGATTTTTGATGCGCGTGGGGATACGCAGTACAGCCAGATCTGTCTCCTTGAGCGTGAGATCACAGCTGGAGGTAGCCAGAGACTTCGTTCGATCGAGCCGTGTATGTCCATGACTATGCCGTCACCTGCTTGCGTTCTGTCCAAAACCCTTTACCGTACGAGACAAGAATCTCCTCATTTCTTCCAATTCCTTTGGCCCTCTTTCCGCTCTTGCCAGCACTGAGTGCGAAGATGCCCATTCGCTTCTCTATGATTCCGAAGCCGACATCTACCAGGATGTCGCGGAACTCAGCATTGGGTCCCGTAGAGATGCCTCGGTAGTCGTTGATGAATCTGGCTTCGTTGCCCATCTTGGAAGCGTCAATACCTATGTCAAGATCGCGATCGAGCGAAAGGTCATAGTCGGACGTCTCATCTGTCTCTGTCTGGTCGTGGACAAAGCCCAAGTACGGCAGGATTAACGAGTCTGGTGGAAGATGTTGAGTCGCGTATAGCCCATACTGACCTTGCGCTGGGTGGGAAGCGGTCGAGATACGTGTGATCTTTACATTTGTATAGGGCCCTCGCGTGGCTATGGTTTGCTCTTTTGACGCCTGGCTTGCCTTCGACAGGAGAAGTGTGTCCAGCTTATTTTTTGTGAGTTTCTTCGAGTAAGAAGGTGCACGCAAGTATTTCGTGTCTTCGGGCCAATCAGTTGGCAATCGAACCTGCATTTTGCCGTATCCTACAGCACTTCCTATAGCGCACGATCCAGGCTCTCGCGATACGATCAGGAGTGCGTCACGCTGCGTAAAGCGGTGAATAAAATCTGCTTGCCAACGATTAAGATTGTCGCGCGTTTTGTACGGCAGTCGTTTCTTTCCACAAGTGCGTGTAATGTGTGCTCGCGCAGCCGATAAGACGATGCGTACGTTGGCGAAGTGATACGTTGGCGAAGTAAAGATTTGGAGTTGGAGCAAGGTGGAGAAAGCCCATGCATGGTCTTGGCACGCTCCCCACGTGCTGCCCCTGCCTGCGTAAACAAACGCCTACGAAGTACAGTAAGCGATCTCGACATCGGACGACATATCTACCACGGAAGGTCTACATCAATTTCACGCAGTGCACAGTAGTGGATCTTTGTCACTGTTTATGGGATTGATTCCATCGAGTCTTGCTCGTATTGTAATCGATTTCATTTCGCTTCCGTCAATGGATTCTATGCAACACGCACGGTGGGAAGGTGGCGGCCATAGATAACTGTCTTACGCGTGTTGAGGATTCCAGAGCGAAATTACACGGACAGAACACCTCGAGACTGGCTGCGCGGAGCGGCTGCAGGCGATACGCATCAATAAGCTGGTAGCCTGATGGCCAATCAATGGCCAATGCTCGCCCTGTCACAGCGTGGAACATCAGCCCTGAGCGGAGCGTCGAATGAAGTTGTGCCTGGCGGCTTATTGGTAACCTGTGTGCCAATCCTCCAGTTGTTGCGGTGCATCGAATTCTGCTCGACACACTGCGCGCTCCTCGGCATTAGGCCCCTCGTCAGATCTTAGTTTGGGGTCCAGACACAGCGATGCGGGAACCCGTACTGATCAACCGCACGCGCTGGCCACCACGTCTTCAAAGCGCTTGGAGACCGCCCGTTCTCTGAATCCACCATCATAGACGTCCGGCTAATTTTACGCGCAATGACATTTCCAGCCGTGTTCGATCACAGCGACGACCTCGACACAATCTCTGCTTGGCTTTACCTAGGTACGCTTTTGGATGAGCATGGTCCAGCGTGGCCACTCCTCCAGGCGTTGGTAATGGCCTGGAGAAACCGAATTTCGCAAAGAGTCGCGGCTGCAAGAAGCTTCTCTAGAGCCCGAGCCGTCTCCGATGGGCGCACGATAGCTTCTCGCCTGATATGACTCCTTTCCAAGGCTTCGAAATCGCTATGGTGCACAGCTAGCAGACGGTTGTGCACATCGTCGTCGTGGATAATATTTGCACTAACCTGCAACGAGACGGAAATGGTTAGGTGGGTAAGCGAACTGTTGAAGCTGCATGGAACCTTGGCAGGGGAAATTGCGCTCTCATCTCGTTACTTTGCGCCTCGTCGTATTTTGATAGGCTAACACAGCTTCCATCAATGAACGCGCTCTGACAACCAGCCTTATCGATGCTGCCCGGCAACGATGCCCCTTTACCGTATCGTCTAGGGCGCCACTACGGGCCAGCTTCTCCAGATACTCGCTGGTGGATGCTACCATCGATGCGAGTTCCCTGTCAGTCAATGTTGCCATTTTGGTAAGCTCGTATGCTGTTGACTTCCTATAAGTAGACCTTCCAGTACGGTTGTGTCTTTTTTTCCTCACCCACACTCACTACACTAATACACCGGATATTTCCGATTTCACTCGTTTCAACGACCTCCAACGCCAGTACCTTAATACCAACGTACTTAATACCAACCCTCACAATCAAAATGCGTTCCTTCGCTGTCATCGCTGCCGTCAGCGCCATTGGCGCCCAGGCCATGCCTGAGTACTACCCGGTCTACGAGACCAGCTCTGCTCCCGCCTACGCTGCCTCTAGCTCTGCTCCCGCCTACGCTGCCTCCAGCTCTGCTCCCGTCTACGCTGTCTCTAGCTCTGCTCCCGCCTACGACGCTTACCCGGTCTCCTCTGCCAAGTACGAGGCTTCGACCCCCGTCGCCTCTTCCTCCGCCAAGTACGAGGCCTCCACTCCTGTCTACTCCCAGGGCTACCCCGTCTCTTCCTCGGCTGCCTACCCTGTCGCTTCTTCCAGCGCTAAGTACGTCGAGTACCCTGTGACCTCCACCAAGGTTGTCCAGGAGACTACCTACGTTTGCCCCACTCCTACCGTTGTCACCTACGAGGAGAAGACCTACTCAGTCACTAAGGCCACCACCCTGACCATCTCCTCGTACACCACCACCGTCGTTGTGACCACCAAGACCC
Source organism: Didymella pinodella (assembly GCA_039634465.1). NCBI lineage: Eukaryota > Fungi > Ascomycota > Dothideomycetes > Pleosporales > Didymellaceae > Didymella > Didymella pinodella. Next base: position 2,145,217 of record CP113345.1, read on the forward strand.
CCGAGGCCGTCTCCTCCAAGCCTGTCGCCCCCGTCTACAGCGCTTCCGCCCCCCCGGTCGTTCCCACCTACGCCCCTTACCCCAGCACCAACGCCACTGCTTCCCACCCCCAGGGAACCGCCACTGGCAGCCACCCCACCAGCACCAAGCCTGCTACCCCTGAGTTCACTGGCGCTGCTGCCCAGGCCGGTGTTGGCCTTCTCGCCGTTGTCGGTGCCCTCGCCGCTTTCTTGTAAGCAGTTCAAGATGCTTGTTTGATATGCTGAGGGGAGCTCGCTCGCCTTTGTAGTCATCAAGTTCGTTGTAAAGGGGAAGGAAACGCCATCTTACGGGTAATGACTTCGACTCTGCATCATGATACCCTCCTGCATTGCTAGGTGCATTGCGATGGGAGTTCGAGGTCATCCACGATTCCTTGCGCACGCCGCAGCAGCATTTCGATTGTATACTTTTGGCTTTATAATACGCTTTAGTCTACGGGCTACTTGGAGGATCTAGTATGTGGGACGACAGAATTCATGTTCATAGATTCAGGCCGCTGGAGAGAGTCGATAAGCTAATTGACATGATTCTGTCTTTACATTTGGGGTTTCTTTGGTGTGGCTTTCTCTGACGCGGCGCACTACCCTTCAGATCCAGGATCCGGCGTTTCATAGGCTGGTTCGGAAGATACCACTTGGCACTGGCGGTTTGGATAGATCGTTAATGACAATTCTACAACATGATAAAGAAGTCGCGAGGTGATGTCTGTATGCCAAGATCGAAATGCAAGGGCAACACAAGCGTCAGGTACAGTTTCCGGGGCATGCTCTGGACCCTGACAATCACACTAAGACTGGGGGCTCATTTGCTGTTTATCGATTGCTCAGCCGACGTCGCCTGGTGCCGTCCCCCAGATTTAGCTAAAGCGTCATCTAATTTCACCAACACTAACCACGGTCCACGAGGTGGGCGCATGCAGCTTCACGCATGGCAATTTGAGAACCTCTGCGGGCGCTTATACAGCTCAGCCACTGACGCAGTGTAGGCATTTGCCTTACACTTGGGTGCTTGCGACACCTTTGCTTGCCTGCTGCAGACCTCCAGCCTGTCAATGGCTTATTCGCGATGATCGTCGCGCGCATGACCGAAATACCGAAGAAGTGTTCTTCACGTCGACATGCTGCTCAGCATACACGGTGGCTGCGATCTCAGCAGCAAGTTGATACATCGAGACATCGTCGGCCGTACTCATGATTCGCGCAGACACCGAGCTTCAGGAGGCTGTCAACAACGGCCCCGGCGCGTCAACACTGGCAGTACGCTTCCGAGCCTCGAGCTCTCGGAGGTATTCAAAGCCAATTCCTGGGTCGCTCCTACCTCGGTAATAGCTTTGGAGACTACAGAAGACTATTGGTTATCAACAGCCGCGTGTGCAATGTGGGTGATGCTCTGCACAATGGACACTTGGGCAAGTGCTCGCATCTACCGTAGTCAATCATGGTCACGTCAGTGTCATAATCATTTAGCTACTAGCTTATCCACCTCGGGGAGCGGCTTTCTGGTTGATACTGAGATCCTGGTTTCCACGATATCCCCCAGCTTCCGAGGATATTGACAGTGTTCAGACTCACTTGACCTAACGCGAGGCAAATCTCCTCTGCATCTTATGAAGAATAACCTTTGTTGATGCACTTGGAGCGTTGGTTTTGTTGCCGTAACTGGTTGCTTGCGTATGCTGCTGAGGTTAGTATGCGTCAGGGGAACCCCGAAGGCAGATCGCAACTTACTTTTCACGATAGAGTTGTTTAGCAACGGAATCGTTGCAAGTCAGATTGAAAACCGTGTCTAAACACTGTCTGGTCCACCTCCACCATCGGCGATTACCCCTTCCTCCAACTAAGTCTTTGCCGTAATGCTGAATGTGCATGCTGTACAAGTAGTTTAAGAGCGTCTGGAGCGATGGCGACGTGAGGAATATCAACGAGGCCGCTATCTGGCAGCAATTTAGCATTGCAAGATTGCGAGCGTTGATGAGGATGACGTTGCGGATGTCTTCGTCAGTGATAATGTCAACCGGGTCAAATGTAGCCAACAGAGGAACCATCCGTACTCGAATAACGCTGGGCCAAGTACTGACGACCTCCGTTTATTCACGAGGTTAGGTCATCACGTCCGCGCGTGCCAGCTTTCTCATATTCCTTCGTGCTCATATCTCATTCATGCTTTTTCGTATGTGCCCTTTTCTTATGACCTTGCATCATATCGCTCCCTTTTTGCCGCAATTGTGTATCATTTGTGTAAAACCCCATACCGGTGTAGATTGACCTGACATGCCTGTGCGTGCCTCCCTTTCTTCTTCTACCTGTCCTTCGCTACTTGCTTCTATATGTCATCCCCTGCGCTAGAGCTATCCATCTTTGTCGTGTTTTCAAGCTTTTGACATGTCCATTCGAAACCAGGAGCTTTTGGCGATATCGAGGCTTTCTTCTGGATATATACTATATCTACATCTGGAAACACAGGAACACTCAAGTGCTCTCCATTGCAGCACTCGCTCCGATTTCGAGCTTCTTTTGTACAGAGCTGTGGACCGTAGAATTGTTTGGTGGGTATGACTACACGTTGTGCGCTTGAAGAAGCTGTGAACACAGGACAGTAAGTCGGTCGGCTTCTGTCGCGGCATGCTCATGCCAGTAATGCAAATAAATAGCTATGCCAACTTCTTGTCATGCACCTTTCCGCCAAGAGTCTGGACAAACCAGCGACGGGTTCGGTTAAAGGTGCACGACGTTAGAGGGCATTTGAGGAGCAGAGGCCCAATGGTCTCCATTGCAATAGCCTTGTAGCCGTTAGCAGTGCGCGATTCACGAGGAAACATATCATATCCAGGCCGATTTGTAGAACTGGTCCTTCAGCTCTTTCGTGGCACCATTGACGCCAATGAAGGGGTCTGCGGGTGCTGGGGCCACTTCGTCCGGGGCTCGCGTGAAGATGTGGTATCTGCCAACAGACTTGGGTACAACCACAACTGCGGAGTATACGACGCCGGCCATGTATAAGCTCGTCCCATTGGACCCGGTTGATCAATCCTGCACCAAGCAGGACCAACCTGGCCCAATTTCCAGCATCTGAGGTGTGGTGATCGCAACAGTCGGGGCAAAGCCATTTTATGCAGGACCCGACTTTTGTGCGCTTCATGTTATCGATAGACGAGGGTTTTTGACAAATTATCATGGCACATGTTTCGGTGATAGTGCCGTCTGTCTCAAGATGAGGGTTCGCCTCCTAGACTGTCTGCGTGTGGTTCCATGGTAACAGGAATGAATTGATCTGGCGGAAAAACGAGAAGGCAAGAGCAGCCATGTCTGCTCTGAACTTCGGGTTGTCGTACATGCTGATCAGACACTGTGGGGTCGAATCTGTGAGGGGAATCGACTAATCGACTCCGGAAGCCCAAGCTGCAGGAGCAGCTTTCGCAATCACTTTCGCCCAGTGACGGCTTGTGTGACATTATAGCCTTCGGCGTCCAAGCGAGCAAGAATTTGTTTCCATGTCTGGCTGGAGGAGAAGCTTTCGTAGTCGCTGGCGTGTTTGCTCGTGTTGGTGTAACTGGTGGGCTTGCGCACTGGGAACCTTGCGCCGCAGCCGTGAGTTGAGCGGGCATCTCTAGGCGAACGACGTAAGCGTGAAAGACCTTCAGCAAAGCTTTGTTTTTGCAGTACTCCAGCCAAGAGGCCTCGTCGTTCAGTATTGCTGGGAGTCGCGTATAGATCTGTCCGATGATCGCCTTGCGGAGACCGCGATCGACTTGTGGTGTTTGGTCGTCGAAGACATGTGTGGCAAGGTCGACGATCGTCAAGGGGTCCCGGATGAAGGAAAGGCGGTATACGATAGCTTTGATGACTTTTGTTTTGACCTTCTCAAGATTGTACTGTAGGTCTTGTCAGCGCGAGCTTGAAGTAATACGACAATGTTACCGACCTTGTCCGCAGCAATGAACAAACCCAACAGGTCATTCAACACACGCTCCTTCTCGATCTAGGAGCGCAATACAAAGCCTGTGAATAGCGACCCTGTAGTTGAGTTGTAGGCGCCGTATGTCTCATCGAGCAGAGCAGTCATGGTCCGATCGGACTCTGGCAGCAAGATCACACGTTCGTCACTTTCCTGTAGTGTGTTAGCCAGCTTAGCTCATGTGACAGTGTGGACAACGAAGCTGTTACTTACAGCGAAGCCGCCTGTGCAGACGGCTCTGAAATGCACTGACTCTTCGCAAATCCTGCGCAAGCGTTTAGTCTAGGCAATCACAGTACTCGGATACTGACATACTTGACGCGATGCACAGGGAAAGGTGTGGTGCCTGCGAAGATGGTGAAGTCTGACCGCTCGCCGCTGTTACGCATTCTGGCGTTATCAGTATTCGTCAGTCCCGTCAAGAGCAAAACTCACTTAGGCCAGTGTGAAGAGTCTGTCAATTGGCCCATCCAGTTCTCAACAAAACGTTCAGTATAGCCACGAGCAACCATATCGACGTCATCGTTCTTGTCGAAGCCTTTCGCGATGACTGTGTGAATACGAAACATCTTGTTTTGAGCGGCGCCTGTGAGTACTTCGAGAGCATTAACGAATTCATGAGCGTGTGCCATCACACTGATATGATCGTCACTGCCTGAGGCGCCTGTCGATTCGAATTTGAGGTTGAGCTGCAAATGCTCGAATAGTACCGTGACTTTGCCGCAACTATCATGTTTGCAAGCAGCGCGAGCCACTGTTGCCTCAAAGTAAACCGGCTCTTCAGTATCCGGGAACTGTTCGACAGCTGCAATTGAGTGTTTGTCGTAGTAAACGATGCCGAAATCGTGAGTAGCTCTGTCAACAAGCAACTCTGTGCGATCATCTCCCTTATCAGGCTTGCTCCACTTGAAGTCTTTACCAATCGTAAACTCCTTCAATGACCAAGAGACCGTCTCGTGATCTTCTCTCGCGAACAGAGCCATGGTCGCAGTCGAAGGAGTGATGTGCTTGCTTGTCTGGATCGTCGATCAAATGGAGGAGCAATCAGAGCAGAGATGGTCACGGAGTGAAATGGCAGAGGCGGGTTCGACGTGGAAACCTTTTTTGTCCTGCGGTAGACATCATGGTGATCTCGGGAGGCTCTGATGCTCGTCTTGAGCGTGAGAGTTGTACGGTGATGGTGAACGACAGCACCGGCAGCACCGGCAGCACCGCCCCAACCGCACGACCAAGCATGACGAGGGTAAAATAGCCAAAGCTGAGAGATAGGAAGAGGCTGGATTGAACATGTCGGCTGCAGTCATGACCCTGCGTCTTGGAGCAACTCGATCATTGTCGCATTGCACACATGCAAAAAGATGGTTTTCTGAAGTCTTGCAGTCGGCACCAGAGCCCTGAGCGCGTGGTTGCAAAGCATCTCCCGGCGCATCTTTCGTGATTCGATCGTTACGAAGTATGGTCGTAGCGATGCGTAGCAGAAGCTTGCACGGTATTGGGTCGAGATGCCGAAACGACTTCTAGAAGCTCTGGAATCCTTCCAGACTATTGACATGTCAATCAGCCTGAGGAATCAAACCTTCGACCATTCGGTTGTCGCGCTGTCAAGATCTCAGACAGCACAAAGTTGGCAGACGTCCGAAATGACCACCTGCCGGCAACGCGGCCAATGGTAGGCCGCCATAGCGGCCTACTAAGTTTAGATGTGACACCCTTTTCCCCAATAGATCATGTCGGCTGCCCCTTGGAACTGGACCCCTGTAGACAGCGGAGTTTCAGATTTGAACCTCCAGAACCGGACTGGATAAGGTGTCGACGAGAAGCACACGGATAGCCAGGCAGTCGGTGTTGTTCGATGCGTGACGAGAAGCTGTGCAGCTGCTCAGAAGCGAGATGCGAGTGGAGTGGCGGTGGCGGTGGGGCTTCTGCAGAGTCGAGACACATAAGACAAGGGCGCTCTTACACGGCTGCCATCCAGACGAATTTCAAACGCTGTTCGAAAGTTTGTGATGACTCTCGTGCAGGTCTCAACAGAGCAGCCGTCTTGTGCCTTGTGCGGGAGGGCGCGACATGGCTCGATTGCTGCTCTCTTCTACGGCGTCATTATTGGCTGGTACCACTGATGCGGCGGCTAACACTAGTAGCGGAAGGTAGCTCGCGCGGCGGTAGCAGCCTTCAGAGAGAGGAGGGGTGTGCTATTTGCGCGGGCTGCTATAACTGCGAGGTGCCACCTGCAGGTTGTTGCTAATTTGAACTCGTTTTCATCCTTGCTTCTGGTGTTGTGCTCGTCGAGTGAGAGCCGTTCCTGCGTGTGCTTGCCCGCCTTAAGCTGCAGATACCCCACTATCAGCACCGCCGCCATCGCACCTTCCTCCCCATTACACGACAGAACGCTTGGGAACAAACAGCTTTTGTATGCTGTCAGGCCGCAGTACAGTGCAGTGCGTCGCCACGTTTCCTTCGATCTGTTTCTGCTGCGCTTCTCTGCGAGTTTAGAGGCTGACCTGGCGATCAAGCACCCGTAGACCAGACCCCTGCTAGACCCTGCCCCTCAGTGAGCGCCCTCCTCACCTAACCGCGCTCCCAAACTCTCCTGCCACCGCTGTAGCTGCTCTTTGCTCTCGCACAAGCCCACTCCGTCGAGCAAGACAGCTGCCTAACAAAGGCTAATTCTCTGTCTGTAGCGTTTGGCTTCAATTAGCGCACCCCTCAGTCAGTCGAAGCGCCACTTTACGAGTGCGCACGACGCTGCAGCACGTTGGACGTCGCCTAGCAAAGTACCGCCTCCGAGCTCCTTCTCTTTGCGTCCTCCTGCGTGTACCACAGCACATCTGACTTAAAGGTATGTCGCATATCTCCCCAAGCTCACATGGCGGCTGTGCGGCGACTAGTAGGCGTTCTTTGTCCTGCCAATGATCCATTGTCAACACGGGAGTCTCGTTTGGTCCCGCGTCTCAAAGGAGCACGTGGGGCTGAGCTCACCGTCATGACACTGCACCGTTTCACCATGAGATGCTCCGGGCCGGGTGGATACGAACCAAGACACAGCCTGTGTCTTTCAGACAATGGCCACAGCTCTAGTTGCCCTGTTCTTGTACTGACAAATAGTCGTCACAGATCGTGCTCGACCTCTTCGCTGTCACACCCACCATCAACCTCCATTGACGAGTCCATCCTACCAACTGCGCGCAAGCATCGAGCAGCAGCTCCAACCGACCGATCAAGGACCTCCGGTAGCCTAGTCTACGATACACAATAGCCGCCAACATGCCTCCAGCAGGCGGTAGCTCTAGGAAGATCTCCTTCAATGTCTCGGAGCAGTATGATATTCAGGATGTAGTAGGAGAGGGTGCCTATGGTGTCGTCTGGTACGTACATTGCCATTGAGCAAGGGACGCAACTGCTAACTGCTTGACAGCTCCGCGCTACACAAGCCTTCCGGCCAGAAGGTGGCCATCAAGAAGATCACGCCGTTCGACCACTCCATGTTCTGTCTGCGAACACTGCGAGAGATGAAGTTGCTACGTTATTTCAATCACGAGAATATCATTTCGATTCTCGATATCCAGAAGCCTCGCAACTATGAGACATTCACAGAGGTCTACCTCATCCAGGTAGGCATTGAAGCGCATCAAAGTCTGGGACGAGGCTAATATGAGCGGCAGGAACTCATGGAGACAGACATGCACCGCGTCATTCGCACACAAGAGCTGTCAGACGATCACTGCCAGTATTTCATCTACCAGACACTGCGCGCCCTGAAGGCCATGCACTCGGCGAACGTTCTCCACCGCGATCTCAAGCCGTCCAATCTGCTCCTCAACGCGAACTGCGATCTCAAGGTCTGCGACTTTGGTCTTGCGCGATCTGCCGCTTCCACCGAGGACAACTCTGGGTTCATGACGGAATACGTTGCTACACGTTGGTACCGTGCGCCGGAGATCATGCTTACCTTCAAGGAGTACACAAAGGCTATTGATGTATGGAGTGTCGGCTGCATCTTGGCTGAGATGCTTAGCGGCAAGCCATTGTTCCCTGGAAAGGATTGTGAGTGCTAATGAGCTGAACAATTGGTGTTGGTACTGACAATTTCTAGACCACCACCAGCTCACACTGATTCTCGACGTCCTCGGTACTCCCACCATGGAGGACTACTACGGCATTAAGTCTCGTCGTGCTCGCGAATACATTCGCTCGCTTCCCTTCAAGAAGAAGATCCCATGGAAGGCCATGTTCCCCAAGACCAACGATCTTGCGCTTGACCTGCTCGAGCGACTGCTTGCATTCAACCCAGTCAAGCGTATCACAGTTGAGGAGGCTCTCAAGCACCCATATCTCGAACCTTACCACGACCCCGATGACGAGCCTACTGCCGACCCCATTCCCGAGGAATTCTTCGACTTTGACAAGAACAAGGACAACTTGACTAAGGAGCAACTGAAGCGTGCGTAGTCCCTACACTTTCTGTACATGTGCTTCCACTGACCATTCCCAGTTCTCATCTACCAGGAGATCATGCGATAAGCTTGTCTCAGTAATTTACACGTGCGGCATTTACAAGGAGATCAAGTCACGATACCTGTTCAGCATCTGAATCGTCTCTTTCGTACCGTTGCCATTGGCTGAGCGGCTAGCTGGTCTAAGCTCATCTTAGATACACCCTTCTGGAGCAATTCTTTTGCAAGGAGACGACACATTGCATTGACGAGACGGATGTTTGGCAGTAGCGAGAACGAACAAGATCACAGGGCGGGATTATTTCACGGCTCAAACTCTTTACATAATGGATGCAAGCGAACCTCTTTCACGTATCGCTGACATTTGTTCTCTTGAGAAAGTACTGGCTGATACAAGCTTTTAGGTCTAACCTCGTGTCTCATGTTTAGGGCTACTTGACACAGATTATACACTACATCTTCCTCCGCACTTGCAGAGATTAACATCATCGAAAGCCGAAACTTGGAGAGCCGCTTCAAGCTCAAGTATAGGCGCCAGAGTCGAGAAATGTCGGTTGGTGCGCGCTGCGCCCCTGCCATAACCAGCCATCTCACTCCACCGTCGCCTGTCGTACTGAACCTGGGACAGCGAAGATCGACAACTCGGGACAAACGTGTCAACAGAATGCACACTACTCTGGCGTTTGTGACATGACGCACGGCGTGGAACTTGAGGCCCGGAGGACCGATCTCGTGACGACGTGGCTCGAGAATGAGGTGAGATTGATCTCTCTCGGTCGGTGGAAAGTCTGTGGTCTTCAGGCGCCCATAGCGCGCCTGTGGTACCGCTCTGCTGCCGCGACTGACCCAGAGAATCTGACTGCAGCAACGCTCTCTGCCATCGGCGCTCCAGGCTCTTGTCATCAGTATAGCTTACGTGCCTGCCCTCGTTTCCAAGCGTACTCGTCGCAGAATCAGCTCTCGTTGCTTCGAAGGTTCTCGCAGAACGTTTCTTCTCTGATGAGAATCGCAGAGTACAATTTCCAACACTCGCCACACGCTGAGTCGATATAGGGGTGTAGTGCCATAACTGCTGCTCAGCATCTCTTTCCTTTTTCCTCTTGATCTTGACACAGCAGAACCAAGCAGCCGCAGTCAGGATGAAGAAAAGGAGGACGCCAAGGGCAATTGCTGAGCCTCGGTCCACCTGACTCAAGGGCTGTGAGAAGCTGGAGTGCGTCGAGGAAGATGGGTCAGAGTAGCTGCTCTTGCGATACGTGAGGTGATGGCCAAGCTTAAGGCTCGAGCTGTCCATAGGGTAGATATACATGATGGCTGACGAAGGACTGAATCTCATACGACGAACTTTGTCACAGATTTTTGACGGAACACCTGGGATCTTGAAATGTAGAGTTACCCCGCTTCGTGCGCGAAAGGGACCTTGATATCATGTTGCAGATGTGAGGTCTGTCTAGCCCCTGCTAGCAGGTCTACGGCCCAGATATGAACGTGAGGACGTCAGACGCTATGATACCAGCCATAAATTCTGCCGGTTCCAAGATCATACAAAAGGCCGTATGAATCATGTGCCTCTGACGCCGCCCAATGCCGAAATCTATGCGCTCTTGAGTTGCGCCGTGTTGTTACAAGAGTGGTGTCCGCGCAGCGCTATGCAAACCGCAACGCCGCAATCCTTACATACACAAATATAATCGTACACCCATCGTACATATTTCGTGCTCTTCCATGTCCTCCTGACCTCCCATGCTCAAGGATCGCATCTCCCATCCTTCCATCCCGTCCGCCACCTCTCCTCCCACCTATTACAGTCAAACTCTTTCTTCCCAAGCTTGACATTAACCGCATTATGCGCCTCGCACATCCACTGCCCAAACTCGCTCCTACTGCTGACCCGTGGAGTATTAACCTTCATCCAATCCTGAAAGTCTTCCGCACACACCCAACACGGATACAGCTTGCCGAACGTTTGCAGGAAGGCGGATGTCTCGTTCTGCAGCTCGCGAGGTGGGATTTCGGGGTATGTGGCGGTTATCGAGTGCAGCAGTGTCCAGCTGGAGCGGCCGAGCTGGGCGACGTCGGGCGGGCAGTCTTTGGGGAGCGTGGGCGGGAGGGCCTTTTTGGTCTTCTTGCCCATGGCGAAGAGCGCGGACATATCGTTGCATGTGCGGCATCTGTGTGGTGTGTGTTAGCTTCTGTGCGCTGGGTGCTCGGATTGAATGCGTTGCTGCATCTCGTCTGGCGCATGGCGGGTGTACTCACGGCTTGCCGTCTGCATCGTAGACTATTCCGTTGATGATCTTCTTGCCGCCTGGCAGTGCCTTGCCCTCATCTTTCTTCTCTTCTGTGCCTGTCGGTATTGACGACATCGTACTTGTGGTAGTGACTGTGTTGCGGTGGCTCTTGATTTCCAAGCATCGTGAACTTTGAGATCGGCGCTGCAGCCTTGCCTCGGTTGGCGCACACAGGGATTAGCCTGGCTGGCGACATGCAGCGAACAGGCGCACTGGAGGACTCCAGTGCTGTTGAACTCGTCTCAGCCAAGGTGAGAACCTGTACGCTTTCAAGTTGCTAAAACATGCTCGTCTAGTGTAGAATCACGAAGCGAGGGTAGTGATACGTCTGATGTAGCTCGTGCCTGAGCCTTGCCTTAGTCGGCGCATACAAGGGTTAGCCTCGCTGGTGACGTGCAGCGAACAAGCGAGCTGGAGGGCTTCAGTGCTTTCAAACTCGTATTGGCCAAGATTGGGGGACCTACATGCTTTCGAACCTGCTGATGAGTGCTTTTGAATCGCACTCAGGTGAAATCACAAAGCGAGGATATAAATACCTCTGAAGCTCGTGCCCGTCTTGCAGCCTTTGCACCGCGCTTTCTCTACATCTCCTTAATCCTCGTTCCACGTAAGATTATGGATATTCCAGTCGCTGCAAACGTGCTCGGGACTCTGGGTGCAGTAAGTGCAATCCACAATATGCATCTGTGCATCTGCTTATCGAGCGCAGGTTTGCTGGTCCGTACAATTGATCCCACAGATCATCATCAACTATCGCCGCCATAATGCTATAGGACTACAACCCACCATGATGATGCTCTGGGCATGGGCAGGAGTGCCACTTGGTGTCTACAATATTGTTGAGGAGTTCAACATCGCTCTGCGTATCCAGCCCCAGATCCTTACAGTGCTAAGCTTGGTGACGTGGATTCAGTGCTATTACTACGAGAAGGCAAGCATCCTACTAGCACAATCGAAGCATCATCGGCGCTGACATTGCTTGCAGAAATGGTCTGTCCCCCGATCTTTAGCTCTCATTATCCCGGTCATGTGTTTCATGGGTGGTGTACAAGCTGCGCTCATCATTGCCCTGTGCCACGCGAAAGAAAGGGAGCTAGAATGGCCTCTTATCCTCATGGCTGCACTTGCTGCTGCCTTGCTTGCAGCAGGCGTAGGAAGCCACTATGTGGATATTTACCGTCACCGCACAGTGCGAGGCATCTCGTTCATCTTCGTGGGATTAGATGCGCTGGGAGACCTGACCTCATTGCTCTCTGTTTTCTTCCAACCCAAGCTGGACATCTTGGGCATAGTCATATACGCGACAGAGCTGGCCCTCTGGACTGGAATATTTGCATGCGGTGCGTACTACAACCTCAGACCGTGGTGCAAAGAAAAGCACAGCGAGGGCAGCAGAACGACGGCAAACGAAGGAGCCACTGCGGCAGAAACTTCTGGCATTGCGCTACACGATTTGCCCTCTAGCACCTCTGTGTTTGGAACTACTTCCGCAGGGCTCGAAGTGCAGCGGCAGCGCAGTGTGACCTCGAGGATCAGCGGTATGACACACCTGCCTTCGAGAGTTGCGTAGGTGAAAGGAGCTCAACCGCATCCAGCACTTACATTTGCCTCCACAGGATTGGCCGAGAAGCACCTCTGAATCTGTTTGCTGGTCATCTCTTTTGGCAATCTGACGATTGTCACTGGTCCTCGTTGCTGCCGACTCCGTCACCTGGCAGGCGCACCGACCCCAACTCACTTTCACCATCATACCCCAGGATGTCCACAACAACATCAGATACCCCGCCTTCCGCCTTCCCATCTACTACAACTTCAATCCTCCGCGAGTTTTGCTCCTCAACATCACATATAAACTCAAAGCACCACCAATTCAAAGGTCAGTACTCAGTCGTCTGCCAAACGACCATTCCTTCCCCAGCGTTTCTCTCTTCTTCGATCGCGTGTGCAAACGTACTGGAGCAATTAGTTGCAACAATGGCTGGTCAGTTCACCATACCCCCAAAGCCCGAGCCGAAGTCCTCTGGCTCTCAGTTTTCAGTTACTACTACGACGGGCGATGTGACGGTGCCGAACCCAACTCCCCTCACAGAGGCCATGGAGAACCAGGCTGTCGATCCACCACCGGACATTGACTTTCATGCCATGGTCAAGATTCTCGCTCCCATGACCGAAGTCCTTAATGAGGCAGCGGAGGACGCCATGTACCCCACACCGCCTATCAACACACCGGAGGTCTCGTCGCCAGCAACGTCTGTCGTCTACCGCATCGCCTCTCGCCGCGGCCGTGGCTGGAGCAGCATTGGCGATAAGCTTGCCAAAGCTAAGCTCGAAGGCCACCGATTCGGCCAGGACACCGACGTGATGTCTACAAGCAACCGCTCATACCGCTCTTCTGTCCCTGCCGACGACGAGAGCGACAGAATGAGTGACGTGCTTAGCGAGGGAGGAAAGAACAAGAGTAAGCAACTTCCACGGATCACATCCACTTCTTCTTACTCGCACGCAGTCCCCATCGGTTTCGGCTCACCACGCCCAAATCCTCTCGGGCTCATCGCTTTCTCCGCCAACGACCTTGTCAACAGGCCCCCGGTCCCCTTCAACAGTACTGCTCTGCCCGAAAACCCCAGCGACGAAGTCGCCGTCGGCACTGGTAGCCACCACCCGGATAGTGCCAAGAGCTTCGCTACCGGAGTCACTGAGATGAGTACATGGAAGGAAGAAGTGGAAGGTCGATTCGAGAGGGCTCTGATGTCGCTCGAGAACTTGGCCCGTGACGAGTACAACCTTGACCCTAGCAAGCCTATGGAGCAGTACTACGAGACGTACCTTAAGCGCCTGCTGGGCGCGGCTACTCGCAAGTACCCTGCGTCGGTCGAGATGGCCGGTAAGGAGGGTCACTAGATGTGAGCGTGGAGGCAGCCAGGTATGCGGAATGATTTGGTTCGAAACGGTCAGGGTGGGAAATGGCGTTAATGGTAATGGGATGGATGTACGGGATACTTAAAGGTTCGAAAAGGCGTTACGGGATGATTTTCAACGATACCAATCTTGGCATAGCAAATGCACATAGCTCATGCTCGAGGCCCTCGAGGCCCTCAAGGCACTCAAAACCACGAATGCAAACACAATTCAGAACTGTAATTATTCATTATGCGTATCGTGTGAGTATGCGTGTCGTGTGAGTATGCACGTCGTCATCCCAGGGTATCATCCCTCCTTCTATCCAACCAGTCTATAAATACCAACCCCACTACCAGAACTGAATCGCTCATCTTCGTACCCTTTCTACATCAACAAGTACATCAGCGCACCCAAGACCGATACACCAAGCGACTTCGATGAGTCGTACGAAACAACACCAGCACCACCCTTGCTCGACGCCGACGCACTCGCATCAGGAACCTGTGTAGTGACAACGGTAGTCTGCGGCGCAACAGTAGTAGCCTGAGTGATAGTCTGCGGTGCAACACTTGTGCTGACAGCAACGCCGTTCACAGTTGCAGCGCGGATAGTCCCCGGAACGGTCGTTGGCGCGGTAAACGTCGTGCCGGGGATAGTCGTCGTGTATACAACAACAGAACCGAGTTCAGACGCAGGGATGGCCCCACCAACGCCGGTGCCTGTGTACTGCGCGGGGATGCTGAGGGTCGCTGTGTTGGGCTTGTCCTGGGGAGCGGCGGAGTAGATGTTTCCGCCTGAGAAGTTTCCCGTGAGGAGGTTGATTTGCTGGTTGTTCGAGGTGTATTCGCCCGTGGTCAGGGATCCGTACGAGCCGTCCGGGAACTTGTAGTTTGTGGTGAATTTGTCGTAGCACATGGGGATGTTGAGCGACTGAACGTTGACGCAGTTGAGCGAGGCGACGCAGCAGAAGCCGGAGGAAGCACGGGCAGTCAGGCCATCGCGCTTGGAGAAGGAGATTCCCTTGACCGAGTCGAGGACGTTGACGTAGAGGGACGAGAGGTCAGAGCCGACCGCGGGAGGGTCCATGCCAGTGGCGCCAGAGGGCTGGCAGGGTTCGCATGGGTTGTCGCTGGAGGCTTGAGCCTCGAGGGCCTGGAACGGAGATCCGGGTGTAGCAGCAGCGGTCGCGGCAAGCGCAAGGATGAAGAACTTGAGAGACATCGTGAAGTTGTATATGTGTGGGACTATCGATGTTTTCGGCGCAACGAAGATTTGGTGTAGCGATTACGGTAGATGTATATTCCAACGATCGACAGTGTAATGGCTAGTACCTGAAACGAATGGCAGTTGCAACCAGATATGCAGGGCAGGACCGATGAGCGAGAGACGGGTTGGAGACGACTACAAAGGGGTCCGGGTCAAAGAAAGAATATATACCACCTGCAGGCCTTGTTCAGGGCCGTCCAATATACACCGGCGTCCGGGTGCTAAGAGGCAAAGCCTGCCTCTTAGACTCGGTACACTATTGACCTAGTGAGCCGTTCCTCTTCGCGCGTGCTCTATCGCAGGTTAGGAATGGCATGGTCAAATGATGGGAGTCAGAACGGTAGACCCTTGGGCCGATCAGGCGTTATTCGGGCACACCTGCAAACGTCGTCTCGCCTTCCCCAGGTCTTGCCCTCGTCATAAAGGCAGGTGTGCCGCGCTTAAGAACTGTTGAACGTCCATTGGTCGTTTCAGCAGGGCCTTTGTCTTGGAAATTCTTTTTGGCGGCTTGTCGAAGATCGCGATGTTGGACTTTTGTTCAGGCGACCCAATACGAGGCGCTAAGGAATCAGCATTGTGATTCGCGCATGGGAAGTAGTCGGATGCAGCAGGCCGAAGCACAGCGCGGTTTCTTGCATGGGCTTCATGCTCGCAAGCCAGGAGCAGTCTCGTTTTTGCGTGGTTCTACACGGGATTGGTGAACTTCCTGTGGAGTGGCTTGCTCGCGTTCGGCAGTCTGTCTAGCGAATGCCAACAACCGTCGCTTTGAAGAGGCCGGACGTCATGACGGAGCGCTATCTGCTAGTCATTTCGACCGCCAATCTTCGCAACATTCGCATCTTGCAGGGCTGCCTGCACAAACTGCCAGGCCAGAGCCTCGTGTACACTACTGCGTCGTCGGCACGCGACGGATGGCCGATCTTTTCTGCTCTAAGGATAGTGACTGCAGTCAAGAGTCTGCCATCCCCTCGGCATTGGCTCGAGCCTTACCTTATGTTAGCCCCCATTCACCAAACGAAAGCTAGAACCCTGCGCGCGGCTTGGTATTGTGACCTGTGTCTTGCATCAAATCGCATGTGTGCCTGTGCCGGTTCCGAGGCGAGCATTTAGGTTAACGGTACTGGACACCGATAGGAATTTAGTCGGCCAACGTTACTCGTGCCATGTCTGCTTTGAGCGGAAGGGAATAATCTTAGCACGGCCCGGACATATTGAAGTGGTTTGGCGCACCGGAAGATTCTTCTGTCGGTGAGTCTGCTATCTATTGTACACTAATTTTAGAGTTGCAGCCTGACGATCCAAGGCTCGAAGGAGCTGATCTCGTGAGCGGGTGCTGCATGTGGGTGCAACGTCGAGTGTGCTGTTTGCCACGTCGAGGACAAGGCTGCCAGCCTCTAATACAATCGCGGATGTCCACAGCCGGCATGATCACCCCTGCCGCGCGCCTGATAACGGCCATGAGGAAACTTCACTCGCTCCTCGCAGGAGAGACGCGAGAGAAAACATAGCGAACACTGCCTCTGTTACAAGGACCGAAAGTCGGGTCTTGGATGTAGTGGGGAAGCATCCCTAAAGAAGGTGTTCAAGACGGTCATCGTATTCTCTCGACCTTACAACTTCCTCGCGTCTCCAAACGTTAATTGAGGTGCATTAGGGCAACTGCAGGAATCTGCGCGGGTATGTCATGCATGTCACCCAATAATCCTTCCCTTGAGCTCTGTTGTCCGCAAGACCTCCGCTGCGCTCATGCCATCCAATTGTCCTCCCCGCTTCTTCTTCCTCTGCCACTCGATCTCCCCACCATCACCTCTGCTCGCTCGCTCTTCCAGAAGCGTAACAGGGTGCAATAGAACCGCGCCGACGACACAGAAGAACGATGCCCAGAACTGCCACACGTACACCAAGATCCAGCCACCTGGTGCGATAAATTTTATCCACTGATCGACGGCGTAAAGGTCGTCTTGCGATTCGATGTAGTACTTCTCGTCATCTTCGCTGCGTTGCAGCTTGATGACTGATGTCAAGTGTACTGGTGCGTAGTAGAAGGGTATAGCCCAGATCCGGAAGATCTGGAAGATGGTTACGAAGAGGATGAGATTTGACTCGTCGAAAGCTAGGGCTTCGTCAGCTTGCTGTGTCATACTGGCAAGAAGGTGGTAAACGTACCGACACTTTGAACTGTGATGTCGATGCTCGGGCTCATGATCTTGTACCAGCGGTAGATCAGGCCAATCAGCACCCTTGAATTCGGCCATTTCCCTGTACGGCAGAATGGGTGCGTGAAAGAGGCATCGGGTGTGAAGTATTTCTCAATGGTTTGCCGTTGTGTTGAGGGTGGTGATTGAGTAAGCAGGTGTATAACGTCCGCGATTTCTTCGACTGGGTTCTCCATCTACTTAGCTCAGGAGAGCAGACGTCAATGGAGGTCGTTGAAGATGGGCTGGTGCAATGAGGGAACAGGCGACAACTTGCTGGCCTTGAAACTGAAACATGTGAAAGGCGATCGAACGCGAACGCGACTTTCGTCGCACTGACGTCACTCGTTCCATGCCCGGCCTAGGGAGCAACATCACCACAGTTACACTGTAGCTACAGCACGGCAAGATTGTATAGCGAAACTTTTCGTTTGTTTCAATTGTTTTGTTCATTGTTTGACTAATTATATATCGAGGGACAAATGGCTTGCTTGATGCCTCCAGTGTGCATATCGTCAGCTCATCTGTTCAGAACATGGCATATCATCGTGAGCTAGGAAGTTGTCCATGCATTTACTGGGACTTCCACTGCGCGATCTCGGACTCGTCAAGGTGTCTCAGCTTGTTAACGCTGGGAGCCTCGCCGGTCGCAATGCCCTTGGCAAGCTCGACCAAACCACCAACGGCTGTTCTCCTCGAGACAGCGTACTGTGCAGTCTTCGCCTTGACACGGATGATGCCGATACGGGGGTCCTCTGGGCCGCCGTCGTGCTTGCCATCACCAAGGTCACCGATCCAGGCCTTGAGGGCTGGCGAGTAGTGCTTCTTCACAATGTCGCGGTTGGTCTCGATCGAGGCATGGCCAGAGATGGAAGCCCACTCCCCGGAGTTGTTGATGAAGCCAATGTTGACCGATGAGTCCTCCTTGAGGTCATCAGTCTTACCAGACTCGGTGTTGGTGTGGAAGAGAAGGTCGAAGCCGTTGCCCTCCTGTGACAATGTTAGAAGCCGTTGCAATGCTCAGCAAATTGGTGACGTACCTTGGCAGCAAGGGCCATAGCACGGCTAGCAAGCAGGTCGCTGTCGCCAGCGTGTGTAGTGAACAAGCAGAACTTGGTCTTGTCAATGAAGGTGAAGAGATCCTCGACCTTCTCCTTCAGGGAGACCTCTTCCTTGTTCTTCGCAGTGTAAGGGTCGGCAGTCTTAGAGCCGGTGTCGGTGTTGCTGAAGCCAGACATGGTGAAAGCTTGTGGGATGCGAGTGAATTTACTTTGGAATGAGGACTGTGAGACGATTGTCAGTCCGCGTCTTGCAAGCGTAATTGAACGAAACATTGAATCGTACCTTTGAGGAAGAGTGATGTAGTGAGGGTGCGAGTTTCGCGACAGATGCGCCTCTTGTAGGTCCGTTCCTGATGATGACGTAGTGTGTGCAACAGAAGCCCCCTCCATCACGCCCCACATTTCTGACAGCTGCAGATTCGATCGCTTGATCTAGTCTCTACCATTACGCTGTTTGCTGAGGAGCCGAATAATGCGTTCCCATTATGCTGAAGCGTCAACTGCTAAGTCGAAGGATTCAACACTAGATCTGCTGCTGTACGCAAACCGCGATACTTGCACCTTCTCCAACGCGAGGCTCGATCCAAAGACCACTGTTCTACAGCAACAAGCTAGTAAGTGGCGGAAAGCATCCGTAATCACGGACCCGGATCGCGACATATTACGCTTGGTTGCTCAAGGACACCAGCCACTGTACACATGCACGAGCAATGAACATTACTGGGGATATATTACGATCTAAGTTTTGTGCTCATACGCAGCTCAGAAAAGCGTATAGAACATTGCACAGAACCTAGACCTCATGCCATGCCGCTGTCGTCCCATAACCATGCCAGAAGGAATAAGTGGCGCTAAAAAGGATAAGATGTTGAACCACGGCCGTGATAAATCTCAAACAGATCACTTACTTTTCAATGACAAACAAGTTGGACAGATGTTTTCAGAAAGGCGGTCTATGCCTCAGTGGTCTCCTTGTCCTCGATGGAGGCCTTCTTCAGGCCCTCCGCAGCATCGGCGGCACCGTCGTTCTCCTGAGCGGGCTCGGCGGACGGAGAGGCAGAGCCGTTGACTGCCTGATTCTTCTGTGCAGGCTTGCGCGCCGCGTCTGTCGTACCATTGGCGGCGTCCTCTTCAGCCTCAAGACGGGCGATCTCCTTCTTAGCCTTTTCAATGTTCTACTTTCGTAAGCTCGTGACATCTTGTGATGAGAGTAGGGAAATAACGTACTTCCTTAGTCTTGCGGTCCTGGTCTTCCTTCCAGTGAGCAAGCTTCTCCTTGAGCTTCTCAACGGTGGCAGGGACATCGGCCTGGCTCGAAGGAGCGTCAACGCCAACCTTGGCGAGCTCCTCGATGATACCGATGTTCAGGTTGAACTTGGAAGCGGCTGGGGCAGCACCTCCCTTCTTGCCGCCCTTCTTGCCCTTCTTACCTCCGGTGCCCGTGAAGTAGCTCTCCTCCTCAGTGTCTTTCTTGGAAATGCGGGTACCCTTGATATCAGAGGCCTCGACAGTGCGTTGGGCGGAGGCAGCGAACTTGCTAGCAGATGTGGCCTCCTTAGCAGGAAGAGCAGACGGGTCGAAGTGACGGATCAGTCCCTCGGTGGCGTAAATCTCGTCCTGGTATGCGGGGGCACTGGCTTCCTCGAGACGCTGTTCGGCAGCCTGCTTGCGCTTGCCAGCGAGGTACTGGACCTGCTCCTGCTTCCTGCGCTCGTTGCGGGCCTTGCGGGCCTGGAAGTCGTACTCCTGGAAGGCGCGCTTCTGCTGATAGTATTTGTCCTTGAGCTCCTTCCTGGCAAGGTACTTCTCCTGCTGTTCGGCGCGGGCCTTGTCGGCGGCCTCACGGAGGGTCTTGAGGTTCTTGAAAGCCTCGTCCTGCTCGGCCTTCAGACCATCCAGCTCGGTCTGGAGCTTTGTGTACTTCTCGCTGAGTGCCTTCTGCTCAGGGTCGTCAAGGAGCTTCTTCTGCTCAGCGATCTGCGCCTTGAGGTCGTCGATGGCCTTCTGCTGCGCGTCAAAGCCAGAGAAGTTCTTGCGCGCCTTGTGGAGCGACGAAATCTCGGAGAGAGCCTTCTTCTCGTCAACGAGCTTCATCAGGCCAGAGTCGACCTGCTTCTGCAGGCGGGCGATCTCCTGGTCAACATCCTCGGCAGACTTGAAGTGGACGCGGCTCTTGTTGGTCTTGAGCTCGTTCTGGCGGGACTTGAGCTGCTCGTCGAGCTTCTTCATCTTCTCAAAAATGGCATTGCGGCCGGTCTTGTTGCCCTGCTGGGCCTGGCGAATAGCGTTCAACTCAGTCTTGAGCTCCTGCTGGCGCTTTGCGTTCGGTGAGTCCTTGTTGTTCGGGCGGGCGGTACCGAGCTTTGCTTTGGCGGCGTTCTGGAGTATTGTCAGCGATCATGAAGCAATACGCATCATTCGCAGACGCTGCAGGTAGCCGACGGCATTCTGCGCGCGCCCGCGACACGCATGTGCGCGCGACTAAGCGAAAGTCGAAATTGTGAAAACCTACAAGCTTGTCCTGAGCAGCCTGGTGCTCCTTCTCGGCCTTGGCGAGGTCTTCTTTGTACTTGTCTTCGTCGGGCTTCTCAGGGCGGACGCTCTGCTGCTTCTCCTGGGGCGCTGTGGCATCGGCGGTAGCCACCTGGGCAGCAGACGGAGTCGCGAGTTCAGCCATCTTGACGATCAATTGGAAACGAAAATCCAATCGGTGGAATGGGGCGGACGGTAGAAGTGGGGAGTCGAGGACCGGGCAAGGGAGATAGGGATTGTCAGGCCCTGAGGACAAATAATTATAAACCGGGCGGGTCTGTCCCTCGAGCGGTGCACGGGTGAGCCGCGGTGGAGTTTAGCGCGATTTGGACCCGTGAGAGCGGCCTGACTGGGAATGAGTACCCTCTCACTCGACAAACACCATGGCTGAGGTTCCAAGAGGGCGAGTCCCGATACTGCTGCTCAAGACAAAGTCAGTGCCCACTGATACATACGAAGAGCTATTCTCTACCTGCGACGGATCTCAATATGCGCCCGTGTTCGTCCCTGTCCTTGAGCACAGGTTCAAGCGGGACGCCCTGGACATTGTGCGCCAGCACATACTCAACCGAGGCTTCGTGCCGACATCGCAAAAAGGTCTTGCGACATATGGAGCCCTGATTTTCACATCACAGCGGGCTGTAGAAGCCTTCAACGAAGTCGTTGGGGCTATCCGTGAAGAGGGCACTCATGACGTAGATGAGCTGCTTCCTGAAAGTCTGCCGCTCTATGTCGTTGGACCAGCTACCGCACGTGGACTGCGAGCATTGAAGTTGTGTTGTCCCATTGTGGGCGAAGAGACAGGAAATGGTGAAGCCCTGGCAGGCTTCATACTCGAGCACTACAATGCTCTGTATCCATCTGGATCGAATCCTCCGGTCTTGTTCATGGTTGGCGACAAGAGAAGGGACATCATACCGAAGACATTGCAGTCCGAGCAGCTGCCTTCGGATAAGAGTGCGCGGGTGGATGAGTTGGTGATCTACGAGACGGGTGAGATGCACTCGTTCAAGACCGACTTCACCAGCGTATGGCGAAGGAACGCAGATGCTGGATCATCACGCCAGTGGGTTGCCGTATTCTCGCCAACGGGTTGCCAGGCAATGCTCGAAAGCCTAGGTCTTCTGGACGCTCAAACAGGCAAGTGTAGGAAGGACGTAGGATCGAGAGATATCCTAATCGTAACAATTGGCCCTACGACACGCGACTACTTGATCAAGGAGTTCGAGTTCACGCCTGATGTCGTCGCGGCGAAGCCTAGTCCGGAAGGAATTGCAGAAGGCATAAGAGCATACCTGACATCACGGTCGTAATGACGGCTATCAAGTTGACACACATACGTTTGCTCGGCCTACAATCTGTACCAGACGGAGACATTGGTCTCGTGCTTGATCGCTGCGTTGCGAGTAAGTGCATAGGATCGAGGGTTACATTCAACTAACCAGCGAGCAGTTTTAGACGATGTGAACGCAAGGGCCGTGCCGTGACGATCACTTCGTACCACCGTCTCGTCAGTCGAGTCTGGACATAGCTTGTCACGTGACATGGAATAAAAAATGGTCTACGTCACACAAACGCGAGACCAACGCGCTAGGAGCGAGCTGCTCAAAGTCAAGACGCGCCCCCAGAATTGTTGTCTCATTACAGTCTTGAGATTTCGATTAATCTACTTCGAGTTTCCACATCTATCTTCGAAAGTTCAACTACTTCTTCAGAATGGCAGGCACACGCTCTTCGACACACAACGGCAGCGACAATTCGAGCCCAGCTAAGAACAACGACGCGAATGTAGCTGGGACGAAGCGCAAGCAGGAGGCTGATGTCGACACCGAGAGCTCCCCTAAGCGAGGTCGCAAGGCCTCGACGAACCAGCCAACCATTGACAGCATGCTCGATCACAAGGACGATTCAAAGGCAGATAACGACGCTGAGATGCGAGAAGCAGCTCAGGCTGTCGTGAAAGATGCTGATAATGATGAGGACGATGGCCTACCAGAGGAGAAGTCGTCCAAGAAGGGGAACGAGAGCGAGAACGCCACAAAGGAGAGCCTAGACGCAAAGGCTACGAAAGGTCAACAAAATGGCGACAAGATAGCACCTTCAGACAAGACAGAATCTTCAGACAAGGATGAAGTGGCTAACGGTGACGGCGCGATCGAGGAATCATCACAGCGCGAGAAGAAGATGCCATCAAACATTCTCGAAAAGGGAGTCATCTACTTCTTCACACGCAACCGTGTCAGTGTTGACGAGGCCGAGAGTGTGGGCGACCTCCAGCGCACATTTTTCGTACTCCGACCCCTGCCCACAGGTGCGAAGCTCGGCGACGGTGCAGTGCAAGATCTCAAGAACAACCGCTTGTTCGCGCTACCCAAGAAAGTGTTTCCGAAGTCCCACAACGACCGCTTCATGGCGTTTGTTGAGAAGGCAAATGCAAGCATCCAAGAGCTCAAGGAGAATTTCTTCCAGGGCTCAGAGTACAACACCCAGACGCAAGGCACTCGCCATAACGATCCCGTCACACCAGTCGCAGAAGGCGTATACCTCATCACCCGAACCGAGGACGCTACCACGCATCTGGTATACTCGACCACAATCCCATCCGAGCTCGGCGAGGTCCAGGAAGACCTCGGCATCAAGGCACAGGGGAGCTTCGTCATCAGCGTGAAGAACCCGGAGCGCAGCGGTCCAGCCAGCGCCTCGCTCCCCCAGAAACCTGCTTTCTCCAAGGACATCATAGACGAGTTCCGCGGTCTGGCCTGGTCGCAGGTCAAGCCCAAGTACCTCGACCACGAGTACTGCCAGATCCTGCTTATTGGCGAAAACACAGACAAGGCTGTTGAGCCCACCGCGAAGAATGAGAAGCACGATAAGGAGACGCCGAGGGAGGAGATTGAGCAGCTTGAGCATGAAGATGAGCTGCGCGTGCAGCATCTCAAGGGTGAGCTTGGGAGTTGTTATTCTTTGTTGCAATTACTGACGATTCGCAGGCGATGATTCGGTGTTTGAAGACCTGAAGATCAGCAAGGACGAGTATCCCAAGCTGCCCACCACCTGGTAGAGTGTCATGGTGATACCACGCGGGAACACCGCACATGTATGATCGCAACCGTTATTCTGACACGGCACGACACCACTATCACGCCAACACATGTACAACAACCCCGCGCAGATGTAAGACACATAGGCCTCAGCATTAAATAATCCTACATAAACTGTATTCTACAAGCAAGAACAAAACAGCGTTTTAATAACACTTCACTCATCCCACCACATGGCCTTCCCAATCCACATCCTCTGGAAACTCCCCGTCGCTGCCCTACTGTCGCTATGCTTTGCACCCCTAGATTTCGCAGCTTCTACAAAAGAGGGGGAACGGATCGGAATCTGGTTTCGTGTTCTCGAATTGAAGGGATGGGGTGCTGGATTTGAGTGAGGTTTTACTTGTTACTGAATACACATCGGTTCGTTTGAGGATGTGTTGGTGCGAGGGTTGGGGATGAGGTGAGTAATACGATGGTTGTCATCAGTCTGGGGTTGGACGATATAACGGAGCGAGTACATTGCGTCGAGTCTCTATCGACTTGCGTCACGAGTACCATGCATCACCGCTCAATCCCTCTTCACTCCCACCTTTCCCACCCTCCTCAACCTCACAACCGCAATACCAACACAGCACAGCATATACGCAAACATGGCCCAAAAACTCGCGCGGTAGCCTCTGACCAGTTGGCGCGGGTCATCCCCCCTCCCCACAACACCCAGCGCAACAACCTGACAACTCCCCATGCCCAGACTCATGCCAAACTGCGCCACCGTATTAAACACAGCGCCGGCAAGCGCCTGATCTTTCTCAGGGAAACTGTCGCTGACAATAATCAGACCAACGGTGAACAAGACATCCGCGGAGAACGGGGCGAGGACTTGGGCCCAGAAGGCGAGAAGGAAGTAGTTCCACGCCGGATCCAGCAGCGCCATGAACAGCGGCGAGAAGGCGCATAGGGCCGCGCTGACGGACACGAGGTACAGTGCCGGGACGCGGTGCACGAAGGTGCCGACGAGGATGTTGAGCGCGACGCCGGTGGCGAGGTTGGGGAGGAGGTACAGCGAGGTGGTGAGCGGGGTGGCGTGTTGGATTTCCTGGAAGAAGAGCGAGGAGAAGAGCTCGATGCTGTTCATGACGCCGTAGGAGAGGGCGACCATGGTGCAGGTTGCTGTGAAGGGGGTGTTGGACCAGAGCGCGTTGGGGATGAGGGCGGGCTGGTTTGTGTGTGTGCGGCGGCGCATCCACAGCGGGAAGGCGGCGAGGAGGAGGGCGCTGAGCGCGAGCAGGGTCGCGGTCGAGGCGCTGCGGATGGCGCTGAGGTCTGCGCTGAGGATGCTGCGAACTGGGGGTTAGCTTGTGGTTTGGGGTGTGGGATGGAGACTCACGCAAGGACGTATGCGAGCATGGCCAGCCCGCCGCTCGACACGATGCCGCCCACCCAGTCGACTTCCCTGCCGACCTTTTTCGCGAGTGCGAGACCGTCCTCCCGCTTGCCCCCGAGCCGCGGGAGCGTCCACACGGCCGCGACAGCAGTCACAAGCAGCGCGCCGCCAGAAAGCCAGAATCCCGACCGCCAGCCCGCCTTCTCAACCAACACCCCACTAACAACCAAACCCACCGCAAACCCCAGCGGCTGACTGAAGCCCAAACACGCAAACCCAAGATTCCTGGCGCGGCCAGCGGGAACCGCACCCGCAATCAGCGCCACAGATGCAGGGAGATGCAGCGCGAGCGCCACCCCCTGCAGCGCGCGGAACACCACGAGCTGCTCCCCCGAGGCGGCGAACCCGCACGCGAGCGTGAAGACGCCGATGAGCACGATGCCGAGCAGCTCGACGGGCCGCGCGCCGACAATGTCTGCGATGGCGCCCGCGAGCAGCAGACACGCGCCCGAGGTGAGCCCGTACACGGACGAGGGCCACAGGTACAGTGCGCGGTCGAGATTCAGCGTGCGCGCTATCTCGGGGAGCCCGATGGTGATGAGGCCGTTGGTGAAGCTGGCGATGAAGCCTACGAAGGCGGGGGTGGAGATGGTGAGGATGGTGTGCAGGGTTGATGTTTTTGCGGAGGTGGCATGCTGAGGGTGCTTGAGGCGCGGCGAGTCGAGAGAGGCTCTGATCGAAGACGCTGGGATGGTGGGTTGAGAGAGGATTGGGAGCTCGATGGCTTCAGTGGTGGTTGCTGTGGTGCTCATTCTGGAGGCGGTGGCGCAGCTGCTCAATTCAGCGGCGGTTGTGTGTGCATCATGTTGTATACGGCGAGATTATATATGTACACGGCGAGACTGGATTTGTTGAATTGAACATGTTTCTTGTCAAGTTGACATTTAGTTGCGCCCTGCGGTTGACGAGTGGAGGGGCTTCACGCTAATTGGTCGATTTAAGAAGATTCAGAGTAGATGGACGAATTATGTAAGCCTCGAGTTGGACAAGCCTGTTCTCGCACCGCAAGAACAATCACGGCAGGTCAGCAGGATATTGAGAGCGCCATGGAGAGGGCCATGCTGGACGGACGTGGTCGAGTTTCAGGCGCGTCGCGTAGGCAGCCCTGTTGTTCGGCCCGCGCATGATTGGGGCGATGACGTTGTGTTGCTCGGGCTACGCGCCGGTAAACAAAGCCCCAGCCTCCTCCAACCACCCGCAATATGCGCGTGCCAGCCACACGACAATCCGCCAAAAGTGTCGGGCACTGCGCTCTCTCCTTCCCCACACATTCCAGAGGCCCATTTCTACCACGCATACTCGAATACTAGAATTTCTCGGATATCAGAATTCTCGGATACCAGAATACTCCAACGTCGCTAGCTGCATTCGCTCCCACCTGGTCACATTCTTCACGTCCTGCGCATGGCGCCGCACCCCGAACTCGCCGCCGAGGCGCTCTCGCCGCTGGCTGCCCGCGCCCTCGACCTCGCAAAATCGCTCGCAAAGCGCGATGATGCCTACAAGAACCTCGCGTCGGCAGGCGCCCGCCCACCAACGGACCTCTCGGGCCCCGGGTTCCAGGTGCTGTTCGCGCTCATCGGCGTGGGCATGACGATGACGTGCATCTGGTTCTTCTTCTGGGCCAAGAACGGCGGCTTCAAGTGGCGGCAGGACGACTGGGAGGACTACAAGTCGACGGTCCTGCGCCGCAAGGGCCCCGACGGCCGCACCCTCTCCAACGCAACCAAGAGCACCCGCCTGGGTGGTGGCAGTGTTGTCCATGGCGGCAGCTACGGCGCCCCGACCAGCGTTGGCTACACGGACGAGACGGGCACCAGCGCCGACATGAGCGAGATGCGCGACGCCGAAGAGGGCAAGTCGCGCCACGGCCTGAGGGGAGGCGATGGCCGCCGCAAGAAGCACCGCCGCGACCACACCAACGACTACAACGACCCCGACCTCGACGGCTACCGCCACGAGAAGGCCGCCCGCGTCGGCGGCCTCAACCGCCAGGCCGACGGCATGTACACGGACTACTCGCCCACTGAGCCCTCGGACCTGGGCTCCAACGTCTCCGGCCGCCCGCTCGTCAAGAAGGACAAGCGCGACCCCAAGAAGGACGCCAAGGAGAAGGAGCGCCGCGCCCGCGAGCGCATGAAGAACGCCAGGGCCGCCGAGAAGGAGGCCCAGAAGGCCGCCGCCGCCCAGGCCAAGGCCCGCAAGGAGTCCGAGAAGGCCGAGGCGAAGCGCGAGAAGGCCGACCAGAAGAAGGCGAAGAAGGCGCGCTCCGACGTCGGCTCCGAGATGCCAGAGATGGCCGAGACGCGCACAGAGTACACGCGTGCCTTCACCGAGTACACGGCGCCCTCCGAGTACGACCAGTCCGAGGCCCGCGACTTTGCCCCCAAGCCAAAGTCGCCTGTCAAGTCCGTTAAGCCCGCCTCGCCCGCCCAGAAACCCGCCAAAGCCCCCTCCAACGCCCGCCGCGCTCCCCCCTCAGCCGCCTACTCCTTTACCACCGGCGACGACGACGCCCAGACCGCCTACACCGGCGACTCCCACACCGTCGCCGAGTCGTCGTACTACTCCGACTACCGCCCCAACGCCGAGC
The DNA here is from genome assembly GCA_039634465.1 of Didymella pinodella. Classification (NCBI taxonomy): domain Eukaryota; kingdom Fungi; phylum Ascomycota; class Dothideomycetes; order Pleosporales; family Didymellaceae; genus Didymella; species Didymella pinodella. The sequence continues at coordinate 2,172,994 of CP113345.1, forward strand.
GCGCCCAGTCCCGCCCCCGTCCCACGGGCTCTCGCTCGCAGTCCCGCCCCCGCCCCGCAGGCTCCCGCTCGCGGCCCCAATCCCAGTCGCCCCAGAAGAAACGCGCCTCTCACACTGCGCCCTCCGACATCTTCACCGCTACAAACGGCGATGCACAGGGCCACATGTCGTATCCGTGCTACATCCCCGGTCTCAGCCAGGCTGGCAGCGTTGGTGTCAGCGAGAGCGTGAGCCAGGTCGGTGGACCGAGTAGTCGGCGTCGCGAGCGCGAGCGTGGTAGCCGCGACGTCATGGCTGGGTACAGGCGTGGCGGTGGGAGGAGGGATTCGCTGAGCGATAGTGACTCGTAGATGATGAGATGCAACGGATAGGCGTTTGGGTTGTCTTGGCAAATGACGATGATGGAGCTTTGTACTTTTATCAAGCGATGGATACCAGATTGGATGCGATGGAATGCATGGATGGATGGGATATGCTAGGTTTAGACAGCAATGAGACATGACTCCTTTCTTCTTCCCTCTTACCTCTTGCCGTGCCAAACAAAAATGAAAAACCACGTTGCCGTCATGCATAGAACAAAGCCAGATCCCGCTGCTATATCAGACACTAACCTCAAGAGTCGTCATGCACACTCCTCCTATCAACCACACTCTGCTCCTTCCCACACACACATCCCTCTCAGACCAACAAACAACTTCAACTAAGAACCCCATACATCTCCCTCCACAGAACGAAACAACACTCGCCAGCCTCGTGCCTACCCGCCTCGTTATCAAGCAACGCAGCGCTTAGAACACTAAAACAGCTAAGCAGTCTCTGAATACTAATATAAGTAGGCTCGCTGCTGTCTTACCTTAAGCGAAGGAGACTAACCGTCTATCACAACTTAGCTGTGTTCAATTGTAATATTGTAGTACAGCATAGTACAGTCCTTATGAAGAGTTATATGTAATAATACACTACTATATACAATCCAATCCCATTATCTAGTCGCTGTAGAAAAGCTATCCACTTCCCCTAACACCCCGCTCGCTATCGCGCGAGAAGTGCAAGGCCGGGAAGCCCTGCATAGAGAACACCAGGAATCCAGATCCAAGCACCATCAGCCACCTATTGCGCATACCATTCTCTCTCGCTTCCTCAAATACCAACCAGACAGATATAAACATCTAACAAGTAACTCACACCCGGGCACGCCCCTGATCTACTCTTCTAGCAAGACCATAATATACTTTAATAGCTCGTGTGCATAACTACAAACAACACCAATGTTCTGCATAAAGATATCGCTCCGGTACGTTAGCCATTGCTTCGATCCATGACAAGGACGAAAAGCAGCTTCGGAGGCGGCAGCAAACACTACCCAGCAGCCCTTAGTAACGCACTCACAGCTTTCCGATTCCGTGGAGCGATACCGCTAGGAAGCTGTATACTGTTGCTGACTTGGCCCTGCGGGGGAGACTGCTGACAGCTACGCACGTACTGTGTCGAAAGCAGACTGTATCCATCTTACTAAGGCCTAAGTATATTATTGCAACATCTTAAAAGGCAGAACGGCACTCACAGAAACAGACAGTATCTAGATGAAAACAGTCTGGTCACTCCGCATTACCGCAGCTGGAAAGCATGGCATATCATAGCAAAGCACAAACGTACCACCCACCCACCTATCCATGATCCCATTCTCGTTAATAATTAACGCTGCCTAGCTCAACCAGCGCTGCAGGGTACTGCAGTAGTAACTTGATCAAAAAAGTACTTATACAGCGTAGCAAGTGAGGTCGTGCGTGGTATATGGGTCATGAAGTAGAGGGTAATTTAACTTGTAAGCGGTGCCTAGAAATAAGCGTGTGTCGCAGGAATAGACAGTATCCAGATAAAAGGGGTATATCATTCTATCACAAACTAAAAACCATATCATAGCAGAGTACAAATGCACCACCCACCCACCCATTCATTCCCAATGATAATCGGCGCAGCCCAGCTGAATTGGCGCCGCGAGGGGAATACAGCGGTGACTTGATTAAAAGAGTACTTGTACAGCGTAGCGAGTGAGGTCGTGGTATGTGGATCGTGAGGCAGAGGGCAATTTTGAGTCGTAAGGGATGCCTGGAGACGAGCATGCTGTATTGGACATTCACAACTCGTCGTGCATTGTTGACGTGTGGACGTTTACAGCTCGTCCCGCACCATTAACGTATGACGGACATCACAACTCGTCCTTCACTCTTTGCGTGGCGTCTGCAGCGACGCTCGACACGCTGTTGGCCGCCTCGCCAGCGTTGACGGACGCGCTGGCGTACATCTCGCTGATGCGCGAGTTGGCTGCCTCGACGGCAAGCGCGATTCTGCTGCTGGCGCTCTCCATGGCGCCCTGCTCGGGTCCGCAGACTGCGGAGCTGATCTTCGAATACGCGTAGCCGGCGTTCTCGCTAGCGACTGAGGCGACGGATGTGTAGGCTTCACCGGCGCCGCTCGCAACAGAGTCGTAGACCTCTCCGGCTCCGCTGACTACAGAGCCGTAGGCATCAGAGGCACCGCTCGTAGCGGTTGCGACATAACCGGTAGCCGTGGGAGTGCCGAAGATGGCTGCGCTGATAGCCGCCTGGGCGCTGACTGCAGCGGCGGTAAAGCTGTCCTGCGCCTGCTGAGTCCCATAGATAGCCTCGCTGACTTGCGACTGGATGGAAGAATACGCGCTGGCTACAGACTCGCTGGCTTGCTCAGCTGCCCCCTTGGGAGTGCCGTAGACAGCGATCGAGGCACTCTCGAGCGCCTGATCAATCTGTGCGCTGGCTTGGCTGAGGATGGTCTCGACAGCAGCGGGTGGGGTGAAGATGGAGCTGACGACGGAAGAGGCAGAGGCATAAGCATCGGCGGCGTATTCGGTCGCGGCTTCGAAGCTCTCGCCGGCGTAAGAGCTGGCCGAGCCGTACTGCTCGTTAACGTACGACTCAGCGGAGGCAACAACGGCTGGAAGACCGGTCGAGTACGCTGATGCGAAACGGTTCATGACGCTTTCGGTGAAGTCAGGCTCCTTGCCAACGACCAACTCGGAAATTAGGGCCTGGATACCGGCGTATTGCTCAGCAGCTCTGGCAGTAGCTTGTGCACCATAAGATCCAGCCTGAGAGTAGACGGACTCCGCCCAAGGCGTGGGCTGGCCGTACACCTGACTACTAGCCTTGGCGATCATAGCCTCCCAATTTTCGCTGGCCTGAGATGCAACCGACTCAGTCCAGGGTGTTTCAGAGCCAATCACACCAGAACTGACTTGGGAAGCCAGAGATTCGGCTGCGGCCTGAGCGTTTGCGGCAGCAGAGCCCGCGGTGTCTGAAGCAACCGAAGCAAGGGAACTTGCAGAAGCAGATGCAACAGAAGCCAAAGACTCTGCGGTACCTTGCTGAGGGCCGTAGACGGCACTGGATGCCGCGCTGACGAACTCGGAATAGCGGCCGTGTGCGAGACCGACAGCTTCGTAGTACTGACGGCGCGCACTGTCGACACCCGATGTCGGTTGCGAGGACAGCTGAGCGGAAGCCTGACTGAGGCCCTCCGACAACCTTGAAGATGCGATGGAGGAGACTGACTCAAAGTATCCTTGTGTGGGTCCTGCGACATAGCTCTTCGCTGACTCGGTATACTGGAGGGCGCCCTGCAGCTGCTGGGCGGCGGCGGCTACAGAGTCAGAGTAGGCCTTCTCGAAGCCGGACAGTAAAGTCTGGTAAGCGGGTTGCTGGGTCCCGGAAGCGAGGATTGAGAGCTGAGACTTGGCGTTCTCGAGCTGCTCGCTGGCGAGGCTGACGGCGTTGCTGTAGCGTGAGCTTATCTCAACCTGAACTGTCTTGATAATGGCGGTCGGCGTTGGAGTTCCATAGATGGCGTAAGAAGCACTTTGTCTGTTAGATTTGATCATGAAAGGGGCTGAGTACTTACGCAGTAACGGCATCTGCAAAATTCACAGAGGCCGCGCTAGTAGCACTCTCAAGAGGCTGCTGCTGAGTGCCGTACAAGGCCTTAGAAGCAGCAGCGATGGCCTTTGCGTATTGTTCGCTAGCCAGGGACGTAGCAGATTCGACGCTTCCTTGGGTCTTGGTCGCACCGAGAAGCGCCTCGCTTACAGCTCTTGTGAGCTCTGCCGCACGGTCACCAGCATCAGCAACGATGCTTTGGAGCTTGGCTGAGTAATTCCCGTCCTCATCGTCCTCAATGACATCATCAAAGACAGGCTCGCGGGCCTCGACAACGACTTGGGCAGCGACACCGCCCCAAACCTTCTTCGGTGACTCAGCAGCGGCAGAGGCAGCGCTGGAGGTACTGCTAGCGGCTTCACTGGCACCACTGCTGATGCTTGACGCGCCGTCGATGACAAACTCGGACGCTTTCGACGACGCCTGCGCAACCACGCTCTGTGCAGCGGGAGTCTCTGAGCCGACCACAGACTTCGAGACCTTGGAGGAGGCATCAGACAGCTGAGAAGAGACATCAGAAGCCACGCTCTTGACAGAAGAGGCGATGCTCTCACTGACGGGAGTCTCGGAGCCAACGACGGCTTCCGAAACCTTTGATGAAGCATCTTCGACGTTGTTGATGATCTGCTGGGCTGCCTTCCGGGCGCGGGGAGGCACAGTGTTGTTCGTGAAGTCATCAGACGAGTCTTCAGCCCAAAGCTTCCACTTGGCAACGTCCTTGAGCCGAACAAGCTCGTTGACGTTTTTCGAAGCGATGGACATGGCCTCATCTTCCAGTTTCTTGGCCTCCTCGTGAGCCACACGAAGGCCCTCGTGCCTGGAGCCAACAGATTCGACCTCCGCTTGCCACTCTGTAAGAGTCGACTTGAGCTTGTGGTAGTTCTGCCAATCCTTGTAGGTGACGCCATCGGTCCAAGCCCAGCGCATGCCAACCTCCTGGAGTCCAAGGCCGTGAATCTTCTCGAGAACTTCAACGGTACTCCTTACAGCAGCTTGCACGAGCGTATCGGTCTCAGTGTCGTAGGAAGCCTTCCACTCGCGGATATCTTGGGCCTTCTGTTTGACTGTCTGTCCGAGTTCGCGGGCCTTGGTGCTGCACTGCTCGAGTGCGGTCTCGAGCTGCTCCTCAGAGGCGTCCTCAGGAAGAGATTTGACGGTGCGCTTGATGTAGCTCTTCAAGTTGCTGATGGAAGAGTCGGCACTCCCCTCGAGCTGGACAATCAAAGCCTTGCCGTGACCGTTCACCCCGTTCTCGACCTGACGAGTAGTGATCTCGGCAACACGTTGCTCGAGATCTTCCGCGCCCTTATCAGCTGCAGCGGCGAACTTGCTCTGCCATTTGCGGAGATCTTCATTGAGCTTCTCCTTCAGCTCCTCAGGAGAGAGACCGGAGTCTTTGGGATCGATTGATGCCTCTGCCTGGGCTTCAGTGCTAGCACTAGATGCCTTTCCATTCAAGACGCTGTTGACAACGCTCGAGGCTGCCTCGCTGGCAGAGCTGATGGACGCAGATGCAACGGAGGCGATGGAACTGGAACTGGAAGTGGCAACGGTAGGGATACTCTTGGTGGAAGTGGTTGCGGCAGTGGGCCTGCAAGGGTCAGCAAACAGTTTGGATGACTACATACAGAACTCACGTCTCAGAATCGACGGCATCTACGACGGACTCGACCTTCTGCTGGTCACGGTAGCGGCCCAGGCGCTCAGAGATGCGGACAAGCTGGGGCTCGACGTTGTCTCCGTACAGGATGCGAAGCTGGGGCCAGACGTTGCGGAGCAAGAAGGACCAGGTGACATCTTTTGCTGAGCGCACGTGGGGGACCACAACATCGACGATGGCATGGCGACCCTGTACACGAGCTTTGTGCAAGTAAGGCAGAGAGGCCTCATATGCAGGGAGAAACGACTTGTGATAGATTTCGTTCGAGCTGGCCTTCGCCTGGTTGTAGTAAGGACTGGCAACGTCGGACGCCTTCTTGACGTGAGGTCCAAGGTAAGCATCGTATTGAGTCTGTGCCGCATGCTGGGCAGTCTGTAGGTGCGGGCGAACAGTCTTGTCCCAGCTAGCCAAAGCCTGCTTCTGGGCCTGCTCGACTCTGTATGCGCCGTAGGTGTCATACTGCTTCTTGGTGAAGCTGGCAGCGGGAGTGTAGACCTGACGTTCGAAGCGGTCGACGTAGGGTTTGGCCTTCTCGACGTGGGGAGCCAGATAGGCCTGGTAGTAGGGATCTAGATGGGGTGTTGCGTAGAATCGAGCCTGCAAATAGGGGGTGCAGACACGCGGAGAAGAGTCGTTGAGCTGTGTCAAAGAGGAAGGACACCTGAAGGCGGCGGTGATGATGAAGTACCATATCGAGAGCCTGCACAAGTCAACATGGCTGTACTACTGAAAAAATTGATACATGCAGACTGACCTCAGCACGATGCTGGTGACGGCTCCTGTGAACGTCCTTTTTTGTTTCCTCGGGCGCACAGCGACGCTGGACGACTTGGACTTGTCTGCATGTCCATTGAGACTGCCGTTTGTGGAGCCAACATTCGGCGAGCCGTTCAGATAGCCATTGGCCTTGGGCTTGGACGTCTTCTTCGCCCGGCCGTTACTTTGTGAGGCGGCCATGGTCGCGGTGTTGCGACCGGGAGAGACAGTCAGCAACTGCTCGCGTGTTGTGTAGATCCAGTCGTCGCTGAGGATGGATGGGCGAGGTGCGACGATGGGCACCTGTGATGGCTGTCAGCACACGAGGGAGAGAGTGAAGGAAGCAGCAGGGCGAAGAACGGACGGCGAACAACTGCAGGCCTCGGAGTGCTAGCTGGGAACACACGGCGCCGAGCTCGTGATTGACCGATGATGGTGGTGAGGGCCTGCGGGATCCACCCAAGCTTCGAGCGATGTTTTGGCGGTGATGTAATCGCACGTGCGGACGCGGGAACACAATCTTGGAAAGCAAGAATATCAAGGCAGACGCAGCGGAAAGGAGACGGGCACGGCAGATGAGTGGCCTGGAGGTGCACAAGAGAATAACGGCAACCTCTGTGTGCGGCCTGCAGCTCTCCTAGTCCGGTCTCTGCAGGAGGCTGGCGCAACGTGCTTCAGATGCACATGGGTCCAGCGGGGACCACTGGCTCTGCTTCAGCGTCGCGTGCTTGGCTCCTGCTTCAGCGTCGCGGCGCATCGACCCTTTGTTTTCGGTGTCAGACCCTTTGACAGATTGCGTGACAGTTCCCACCATATTACGGTAGCAGTAGTTAGTGAGCCCCGCACGAACTGGCAAGCAGCTGTATGAGTGGCACGGCTGTGGCTTGACTAGCCAAGACTTGCGGCGACGCGACTCCGAATCGCTGCGCGCCGCAAGAGAAGAGGTGCCCCGTTCTCTTGCCTCGTCATCACTGCCCTGATCCGCACCTAGCCTCATACTCAATCTCCACGACCGAGACGCTCAACCCGCCAGCACAGCAAGCTGCTGTCGACAGCAAACGTGGTCAAGAACGACTTTCACTGCCAAAGCGCTGGCCATTCGGCCCAAATGGTTTCCTGAACTACCCTCACTGCGGCTTTCAGCCAGATAAAGACTTGACACCTCTTCCTATCAAGAGGTCCCCTCACCAACCACGATCTGCTATCACTACCACCGCCACCACCGATCACCATGACCACCGACGCTGGGCCCCTCGATGCGGGGCTCGTCGGCCAAGCACACGACACTCCGCCTGATGCCAAGAACGACGCTCTCCACGAGACCCAATCCACAGCTTCCAACATGGGCGACAAGGACGAGGCAGACTCATGCCGGATCTGTCGCGGCGAGGGCACCGCCGACGAGCCGCTCTTCTATCCTTGCAAATGCAGCGGCAGCATCAAATACGTGCACCAGGAGTGTCTGATGGAATGGCTGTCACACACTCAGAAGAAGCACTGCGAGCTGTGCAAGACGTCCTTCCGCTTCACGAAGCTCTACCACCCCGGCATGCCCAGCCGCATTCCCACGACCGTTTTCCTGCGCCGCGCAGCCCTCCACGTCGTGAACATGTTCTTGACCTGGTGCAGGGGAGTCCTAGTGGCATCCGTGTGGCTCATCCTGCTGCCCTGGTGTATGCGAGTAGTCTGGCGCAGCCTCTTCTGGGTCGGCGATGGCGGCTGGGCACCGGACATGTTCAACACGCTGCCAGAAACAGCAGAACGAGCAAAGTCCATGACGTCCAGCCCAGCTGACCTGGAGGCTATTCGCTCTGCCGTGGAGGCGGCAAAGGCTGACGGTACAGCGCAGAATCTGACACTGTCAAAGTTGCTTTCAGCGCAACAGACCGCCACTACGAACGAGCCCTTCACGTGGACGATCCTGAAGCGTCTGTTCCTTGGCTGGCCACACCCAATCGTTACAACACCACCGCCGTCTTTGAACACCACCGGACTCAACTCGACAGCCGACCTGGGCTTCCGCTACCCTTCCCTCCTGTCAGAGATCCCATGGTTCCACTGGTTCAACTCGCAGACAGCAAATCGTTTTCTCATCGATGTCTTTGAGGGACAGATCATCACAATGCTGGTCGTCGTTGCTTTCATCCTTATCTTCCTGATCAGAGAGTGGGTAGTCCAGCAACAGCCAGTCATCAATATGGTGGCGCTTGGAGGCGACGGTGCTGCTGCTCATGAGCAGGCCGTGGTTCAGGTGCAAGAAGAACAAGGCGACAATGCACCTGAAGCCCATGACACGTTGGTTCCTGAGCGTGAGAACACCGCCGACCCAGATGGCGCGGTTCTTGAGGGAGACAGACCCGAGCCAGATCCGAACACAGTCGCCGGTGTCATCGAGCTTGGCTCCCGACGTTCCAATGAGTTCCTGCAGAGGCAACGCGATCTGGCCGGCCGGTTCATGTTGGCGAATCCCGACCTGCCTCAACGACTAAGGACTGTTCTGCAGTCCGATTCGACGGAAGCAGGAACCATGTCAGAGCTCGGCAATCTGACCGAAGAGCAAATGAACATGGTCAGTATGATCTATGACCAAGCTTTGATCGACGCCTACGCACAGCTGGCTGCGGAAGAAGATGATTCGGAGCCTACTACGCAACATGTCTCGCAGCCCGAATCGTCGCATCAAGAACATGAGGGTCCGGATGCAAACATCGAGGCAGGACCGTCACAACGACCGGAGATGCCCGCGAGAGATCGGTCGTTCATCGCTACTGAAATTCGTCGCAGTCTCGAAGAAAGCACGTCGTGGTCGTTCGACAATGTACCAACGGATCCCGACCCTGCTGCGCGCGATGCTGTCCCTGACAGATGGGACGACGAGACTGCAGGAGCACCGTCAGAGGCCCAAGAACATGACGCCAATCAGTCGGACAACGAGCCCAACAGTGAAGGGAGCAGTGAAAGCTGGCAGCAAGTGTCCGAAGGCAATGTAGATGACGATTTCGACCAAGCGCTGGAAGGACGTCAATCACAGCATAAGGGCAAAGGCCGGGCCAACGACTCTTCCGTTGATCATGAACCTGTGCAAGGTTCGCATGCTGGAGAATTCGCAGATGGCGAAGACGGCATACGAGTAGAGACTACCACAGACGTAGAGATCACAGCGGAACCTTCGGCAGCACGTCCTGATCTAGAAGAACGCCCAGAATCACTGATCGAGGCGAACACTGCTGCAGACGTGCCAAATGTGCCAGTAGAGCCAGCCGAAGTGTCAATATACGACATGGTGATGGACTGGGTTTACGGTCCCGTAGACCCCACCACGCGACCCACTGCAGATGCTGCGAACGACGAGCACGTCGTGCGCAACATCGATGAAGAAGCACCATTTGTCCCTTTCGCAGGCAACGAACCGATTGAGCCAGTCAATGCAGTCATCTTGGACCCTGAGGTTGCAGCCGCAGCTGTTCAGGCTGGGATCGACGTCAATGACCAGGAAGCTATCGAGGACGCTGAAGACCTGGAGGGGATCCTCGAATTGATTGGTATGCAAGGGCCCCTTATAAGCCTCTTTCAAAATGCGCTTTTCAGCGCTGTTTTGATCTCCGCGACCTTTGCCTGTGCTGTCTGGCTGCCATATCTTTGGGGCAAGGTAGTCATTCTGTGTATGGGAAGTCCCGTAGCCCTCTTTGTCAAGTTGCCTCTGCGGATTATTGCCACAGTGACTGACCTTGTGGTCGATCTTACGCTGGTGGCAGCTGCAGGGCTCGCATATTGGATCTCCGGGTTTCTCTCCACGGTGTCCAAGCTCGCAACCAATGGCGAAGGTTCTCCTTATATCGACGACTCCATTCGCCGTTTATCTGTACCTGCCCAGTCCATCGCCAGAAACGCCATGACACGAATTACGGATGTTGTGCTTGCCTCGTCTCTTTCAACGAGCCCGGGCTATCTTAAACTTTCAATCAACTCACATGCTGCCCTGCGCAGCCTGCAGAACTCAACGTCATTCGCTTTGAACCAGACGAGTCATACTTTCGGTACCGTGCTGGAAGAAGCACAGTCCGAATCGACGTTTGGGCTGCTTTGGAAAGGGCTCTGCTGCGCAGCGGCCGCAGCGGGAGGGCTGGTTCACAAGTGCACCTCTCTTCTTGCTTGGATATGGACATCGAAATCTTACAAAATCACTTTGGACGTGGACCTTAGCACGACCGCAAACGTGGAATCCACATTGGAGCACTGGACGGCGAACGATCGCCTCATTGCTGTCTTTGCAGGCTACGCCTTCTTCGCGCTAGCTGGAGCAGTATACCTAAGACGAGGGACGCCGCTGAGCTCGTCTCAACACGGTCAGAAGGTCGAGCGCATCATCTCGGAGGTCTTACAGCAAGCTGGAGGCGTCTTGAAGGTCATTTTGATCATCAGCATCGAGATGCTGGCGTTCCCCTTGTACTGTGGCCTGCTACTCGATCTCGCCATGTTGCCTTTATTCAAAGACGCCACATTGTACACGCGCTGGCAATTCGCTTGCGAAAGCCCCTGGACAGCCGGCTTCGTACATTGGTTTATTGGCACCTGTTACATGTTCCACTTCGCACTTTTTGTGTCAATGTGCCGCAAGATCATGCGAAAGGGAGTGTTGTACTTCATCCGCGATCCGGACGACCCCACCTTCCATCCAGTACGAGACGTTCTCGAGCGAAGCGTCACCACTCAGCTCCGTAAAATTGCGTTCAGTGCTCTGGTCTACGGGGCGCTTGTTATTGTATGTCTTGGTGGTGTTGTTTGGACACTGAGTCACGTCACGTACGGAGTGTTGCCAATTCACTGGACCACCGAGGCGCCGTCGTTGGAGTTTCCGCTCGATTTGCTTTTCTACAACTTCCTCACGCCGGTTATCATCAAAGCTTACAAGCCAGGAGAAGGATTACACACAGTGTGCACGTGGTGGTTCAAGAAGTGTGCAGGTGCTCTTCGCTTGTCGCACTTTCTGTTCAACGAGCGAAACGAAGACGAAGAAGGACACTACGTCAACACCACATGGTTCGGCTGGCTCACGGGCCGTAAGGGTGTTGTGGACTCGCCGCAATCCGAGAACGACAAGGAAGCGGTAGACGAAGCCGGTGCCATGGTAACTCACTTCGTTCCGGACGGCAGATACGTCCGAGCACCTGCGTCAGACCAGTGTAGAGTGCCAAAGGGGCAGGCTGTGTTTATAGACGTGGACAAGGACAATGTGCGGAAAGACGGCAATACCGACGCCGGAGTGCACAACTCGGATCTGGTGCAGATGGTGTACATCCCGCCCTGGTTCCGCCTGCGCATTGCGTGCTTTGTCGTCACCATCTGGATCTTTATGGGAGTGAGCGGCGTCAGCGTCACCATCATTCCGCTCGTCTTCGGCCGCTACCTGTTCTCCCTGTTCCTCCCACCGACGGTCGAAATGAACGACATCCACGCTTTTTCCCTCGGCGTATATACGCTGGGTACCGTGGCATACAGCAGCTACCAGCTATACAAGCTTGCCGCATCTCTAAACAGACCGGACGTATCGCCCCTGGCGCAGCTCCGCTCACTCGCAGCGACCGCCAGCCGAATCAGCCTCACAGTCCTGCGCTTCAGCTACGTCTGGGCATCCCTCATTTTCGCCATCCCCCTCCTCTGCGCCGTCCTCATAGAACTCTACTTTCTCATGCCGCTGCACGCCTGGATCGGCCCCACCGAACCTCACGTCGTCCACCTCATCCAAGACTGGACCCTCGGGTTCCTCTACTCCCGCCTCGCAGCCCGCCTGCTCTTCGCAAACCGCAACACCCGCCCCGCTCAAGCGTTTACACTCGTCATCCACCGCGGATACCTCCATCCAGACGCCCGGGTTGCAACGCGGTGCTTCGTGCTCCCCGCCCTGGCACTCTTCGCCCTGGCCGTCGGCGCCCCTGCGTCTCTAGCCTGGGGAACAAGCGCCACACTCTACCGCGGCGCGAGCGAAGCCACCCAGAATCTCGTCTGGCGCTATAGTTTCCCCGTCGTCGGACTCAGTATCGCGGTCCTGTTCGCGGGGCGCGTGCTTGCCCGGATCGTCGCGCGCTGGAGGTTAGTTGTCAGGGACGAGGTGTATCTTATCGGCGAGCGACTGCATAATTTCGGGGAGAAGAGAGCGCCGCAGCTGAGGCGGGATGGGGGGACGCAGACTAGTATCGGGGCTGGTGCTGGTGCTGGTACTGATGTGCAGGTAGGTGGCGAGTGATGGATGCATATGCGGCGTTGTGTGGGATACCCGGATTTGAGCTCACATTGTTTTGTATCTAGTCTGGCATACATGTAGGTTCTCATTCTCAATCCTGTTGATCAGAATCCGTGAATCGTCCTCAAAGATAGAAATCGCCGTTCGTAAATCGCGGAGATCATCTGCTTCCACCTCGCTCAGACCGGAACTTGCGGATGCGCGTCGCGCCCCAGTGGGCAGATTACACTGACTGACGCACTTGCTGATGCTGAGCCTGCATCACATGCAATTCAGACAACTCAAGCGGTAGGGACTCGATTCGCGGTACACATACACACGCACACCTCTGAGATATGCCCCCTCAAAAACAAGCCGCGCTGTCGATCTCTCGACCCAAGCGGGAATAACTGGATATCTAACGCTCAACGCCTTGCCAAATACCGGGACCGAAAAAAGCACCACGCCAAGCCTATCTATATCCACGTGAGATACGACGCCGCAGCCAGCATCAGCGGGACCGCAATCGACGCATACCCGTTCACGATCATGTTGTGCGGCGCGGGCGAGCTTGTCGTCGCGTACACGATCTGGAACCCGATCTCCTGGCCGGGCGTCGTGCTGTTGAAGCAGTTTGTCGAGTTTACTTCGGGTACGTCTTCGGGCTCGGCGAAGGTGATGTCTGCGCACTTTACGTGGGGGTTAGCAGCTGCGCTGAAAAATGAGGGTTGTGTGGGCTTACGTTATACAGCGCAGCGCCGTGCTGTGCGATCTCGATGACTTGGATGGTTGCGTTGTCGCCGACTTTGGGAGTGTAGTTTGCTGGGAGGGGGACTTGAGGGAGGCAGAATGTTCCGTCGTATTGGAGGTTTGAGGGGCCGATGATTTGGAAGACGGGGACGGCGTTGTGTGAGTAGTTGAGGGGTTCGTTGCCGTAGCCTAGGTTGATGTAGAATTGCGCGTTGGAGTGGCCGGGGAACCAGCCTGGTTGGATCGAGACGGCGCCACCTTTCAGCGGCCATTTTGTGCGGTTTTGTGATGTGCCCATGCCACCGCCTGAGAGATATCAGTGAAGGCTCGGAATGGGAGGTGCTAGTCAGGTTGCTTACATGGGTACATCCATTGCATTCCGTACGGAAAGCCGTAGGTGCCATTATCGTAGTTGATTCCCAGCGACCCGGGAACGATGTTTGGGTCTGTTGGCGACACGGTTCCGTTTGTGTGGATGTTGTTTCCTCTCCATCCGGGGTACACAATAACGGTATGCGCAGCAGCAAGGGACGACCAGCTGGCAACGAGGTAGACGAGCTCGGTGAAACGAAACATGTTGACGAGTCCAGAAGGCGGGATATCTATTCAACAGTTTTTTCCTTCTCTTTTGTATCGCGTGCACGGTGCGATGTCGAAAGTCACGAAATAAGCCAGCAGCGGGCGGTGGCGGGGGCATCAGCACTTATGGACCTCACGGCCACGCCTTGTGCGACCACGCCCGATTCGAAGACGCGAACGCCTCACGCGAATGGAACTCTGCAAAGGGCCCGCAGCTTCTGGTCCGCTGGCTGGCCAGGCATTGCATGTCGCCCACTGTGTCGGCCATCGTGAGCAGACTCGCGCGAATAGGCTTTAAGGTAGCATATTGGCTTGACAGGGGACCTCGACCAACGAGCGGCGGGATGCACCTCGCGCTCCCGCCCCCAAGACGGCCGGGCCAGAGAGCGCACGCTGAGAGAGATGGAGGTGCGCGGTCCGATTGGACGAGTCTGTGTGATGGGCTTGCGGCCTCTGCAGGTCTTTCGGCAGCCGGTTTGTTGGTCTGTGCGAAGCGCCCATGTTGGCCCGACTCCACCGCGAACGTTGATCTTTCGTGCAGTCAGAGACGCGGAAACCCATCGCGCGCGACTCGGGACGTGATAGTGTAATCAAAGCGTGACTCTTCCGGGATCGCATTTCCATGATGTCAAATAGGTACGTCTGCATGGAGACTTCGAGACGGAAACACTGGAAGGGCGGTCATCGCTGCTTGCGCGTCTGTCGCAGCACAAGTTCTCAGTAAGCGTAAGCGCATGCTGACAAGGTCGACATCATATGGGAGCAGCATTTGGTCCGGGTAGTAATGGAGGTGGCGATGGTGACTGCCAGAAGGAGGACGTTGTATGCAGTGTGGAAGGAAGGCTGTTGGTTGCTGCCGGATTGGGACTCTCCTCGACGCCAGCGCAAGCGAACCCGTTGCGGCGGATTCTCACTCTACGCTCGGCAAGAGGAATCGATGGCGCCTGCATGTTGGTGACAGGGGAATACAGGCACACCACCTCATGCTCTGGCGAGGAAGGAGTGGGGCTGGCAGTGAACTTCCACATCCGTAGCGGACATTCAAGCTACCACATGTGGTAGAGGGCCAAGGGCGTAAGTATTGTGGGTGGGTCTTGGACGGGCTGGTAGACATATCCACAGATCGAAATCTTGATAGCTTGCAATTCAACGGACAGCCTATAAGTTAGGCGTTAAAGCTACCTTATTAGATAGAAGAATAAGTAACAAGCTCTGTGTTTCGATCCGCCCCCCTTGCACGCCGTTCCCCACCTACACTACTCAAGCCCTCTACCACAGTATGCACAGTGTGAGACCGACAGATTGTGGAGTACAAGGTACGAGGGTGCGCGAGGAGCGGTGCAGACGCGCGAGATTGAGCCATGAGTTGCGTAACCCACGACCTCTCCGCCTACTACACGATCAGGGAAGCCGCATCCTAGGCGAGATTGTGTTGCGCCACCCGGTTGGACTTTAAAGAGCGATCAGCCGTCTTGAGTAGATTGCTACCACGCCAATCGATTTATTGCGAGATGCTTTCAATCTGCAATCTGTGCAGGTTTCCTGTTGGAATTAGGGAGCAGGTGCGCACGATATGTTGCGGTTGTGAAGATCTTGTACTGACTGCTTGTGCTGCAGTGATGTGGGAAGGAACGCGAACATCCCGATATCATCGTTTGTGTGCGCAGACACAAATCGGATGCCTGAGTGGTCCGTCGCCAGTCGAGCTCAGGAAAGCGCTCAGGCCCACTCTCCCACTCGACGATCCTTCTGATGCGGCTCATGCTCTACAGAGTCTCAAGCACTTCTGTTGCCCACAAAATTTAGCAGATAATGTCCAAAACCCTTGCAACAAGCTAGGGGACTGTGACTGCTTGAAATGCACAGTCAGGCACCTCTCAAAGTTGCCACCCGAGGTGTTTGCCGAGACAATTCTCGTAGACAAGCCAGAAAACATTCACAGACTACTCACAATCTTTGGCGAGACATCAAGACTCTATTTGGAGCTTAAGCATAGGCCAGCAGTTAATTCTAAACTATCGTGCGAAGGAAATGTATACCAAACCTCTTTTAAGTACAGTAGCAAATCGTATGTCATGGGACTCTTTGATCGGGAGATGCCGAATTCCAGGAAGATGAAGTCAAGAGGTGTGTCATGTGATTATTTTATTATCTGGTCAGACAAGTTTGGTATCACAGACGTTGAGTTTATGTGCTGGAAGGAAGTCATTGTTGAGTACGAAGCAATGCGCAAGAAAAGCGAGGAAGATTCACCTTCAATTGGTCTCACAACCATGAGATGCCGCAGTTGTGTGATTACGGACTCCAAACGCCCTCTCAATGCACAAGTGAAAGATGAGTCGGTGTATGCGATCGCTGTCAGCGAGGGGCGTGTATTTCTAAAATCAAAGGGATTTCCTCTTCGAATAGGATGGTAAATGCTTACAACTAAGAAGTCTACGGCTTATTCATAGCCAGGTTCTCTACATCTTTCGACGATCGTTGTCGTATTCTTCGGAGTTGTTCAAAATCACCGGTGCTGCTGCTCCAAGACCATCCAGGGGCTGCCTCTCTACTCACACCATATCAAGACCTTTTCCTCCGAAATTTTACTTTCGAAAATGCTTCCGCCATCTCAGTGCAATTTGATTCTGGAAGAATTGTTGACATTTCGTCTCATCGAAGCGAACACCAATATACTTCCTTCCACAACCAAGTTGATAGCAATACTGTTCGCATACATTGTCCGCTATCAAGCAAAGAAGAGATCAAGGCACTATGGGTTGTTCGTATTAATAATGAGAATATCAACGCGGGCTTGCGTGCCGTAAATTCAAGGATCTCTCTTGTTTCTAACGTTTATATCAATCCACAAAACAGGTGAAGACCCAAGAGAAGACCATCTGGCTAGGCCATTCCTTCCCGTCTGAGATGCAGCATACAGTACGAGTGGACGTAATCGCTGATCAGTCTGTACACGCGCCTTACTATGGCGACACTCGCCTGCTTTATTCCATTATGGGTGCCACGCCATATCGCCCTGCAGAATCATTAGGTCATATGGTTTCACCTCCTTACCCGATCCATCGAATACTGCTCCCAGATTTCGTCATACATGAATACAATATGTACTACTCCAAGGCCCCTCTTAAAGGTTTGATTCGGGTCCATACGTGCAACGATGCCGGATACTGTCTTGGTATTCTACTGGATTATGGCAATTACAGTAGGACAGTAGGCCAAAATAGGTACGACAAGGAGATTTCAGATGCTGCTGAGCCCCACTCCATTGGAATGCTACTGGAGCCACATGTGTTACATCTTCGAGTTTGCATCCACACTCCCATTGGAGGAGGAAATTGGGGCGAAACAAAACATTCGATATTGCGTTTGAAGCACGGCGTGATAGTGTGGTGGTTTGGGAAAGATTTTTCTGTTGTCAGCATCCACTGGACTCATACAGAGTGTCCCCAGCAACTGGTACATTCTATCGTCGATTGCTCAGAGTCACGTACATCAGACTTGGCGCGACAGAAACATTTGCATATATTGTGGTAGACATCAATACAACCTTTACATCGAATGTCTTAGGTGTCATCATTCGTCCAAGCACCATTCTTAAAGTATCCCTATCTACCAGTACCATCATTCACATCATACCAGCCATCTGGAGTGACTGAAGAGCTTGTGATCGGCTTACTGACCGGTGTCTTCATCGCCAAGGATACATCATGCAAGTCCTGCGCATTCCTAGAGCTGGCGTCGATGTAGTCATTCGTCCTCGAATAAAACCTGTTGCCCGGGGTGTATTGGAAAATCTTGGCTTTGGTCCCTAAGATCGCAATTCTCCATACGTCGGTCCTGGAGAACATGGCGCACGACTGACAAGCTTCTTGAAGCTGGGCTTCAACTTCATATCTAGAGCCTTTCCCCTTCTACATCTCACAAATAGCGATTACATTCGGTCCTTGCACCGCAAGGACCGAGGCCTTGATATCGACTCGTCTCAAGGCATCCATCGGAAGTTGAGTGGGCGGGCTCTCTGATGCAATGATGGACCGCTCTTCGGAAAAGTATTTTAGTCGTAGGAGATACATTCAGTAGGCTTTAGAGTGAAGCTAATGAGCTTTTGGGTTTGGTCCATTCTCGTACAGATACTTGATGTTGGTAGTGACGAGGAGTAGCGAGGTTTGTATTCTCGTTGGGATGAGTTGGCCAATCGAGGAGATAGTGCGATCGTCGAATTTGACGAAAAAGGTAGAAGTGGAATGTAAAATTATGTGACAGCTTTACAAACAGTCAATTCCTACCAAGAAGATCGCCAGTAATTACAACCTACACCAAGGGGCGTCATAAAGGCATAGGGCTTAGCAATGAAGAGGCCAAAGGTAGAACTTGCCCATAACGCGAGAGCAGTCGCTAAACGAAGTCATCTGATTAAAGAAGACCACATCTAATAATCTAATCGCAGAGTCTTGCGCGACAAAATCTCCGCCTGAGACCCTGCTGTGCGTGCAGACCGCAGCCCATATTTTGCGTGTAGGACACAAGAGAATTTTGTCCCTGTTTGTTCTTCCCCGATCGCCATATCATCTCCCACTATAGCGAGTCTGTCACTGAGTCGCAGGCCGAGATTAACGCGGGAACAGAACGCGGTGCTATTGAATCCGGTACTAGGAAGAAAGCCCTGGCGCCGGAGGCATGCATGTCTGATGGAGTGGAGTGAGTCAGAACGGCTCGTCAAGAGCAGATTGAGGCACTAGCAGCGGTTCTGACCGCAGTGTAAACCGCCGTGCTAACCGCCAGGCCAGCGAGCTATTGTCCGGTCAGCCGATTTGGCCACGTCGATGAGCTGCTGCTTAGCGCTCATAGATAGGCATTTGCTATCCAGACACGGCGGATGGTGTTCTACTGATGTACGATAAAAGCCGGCAAGTTGTAGATACACAAAGTGAACGGGAATATGGCGAAATTCATACTCAATTGGAGGTAAAGTACGTTGTGCAGAATGCAAACCATGTTTGGCACATATAGGACATCGACGCATCTTCCTGCCTCGGGAACCTATCAGCTCCGCGTCCATCAAGACTTCTGGAGTAAACCTTGGACTTGTTGATTCATTGCAGTAATATGTTGGCCAAGAAGCGTTTTTCTCGTACATCAATCGGTTAATGGGTAAGAAGTCTAATCGCGCTCATTGCAAGAGTGTGGATACTCAATGTTGTGTGTAAATTGGCTGTCTCTTTGATATTTGATAGGTGCATGCTTACATACGCCACCTTTTCAATTGATGGACACTTGCTGCAAAGATACTCCACTGCAGCATTTAGAGAGCCACGCGCGAGCTATGCTCTTAGCGTCCGCTACCGCCTGGCTGCCTTGCCATGATGCAAATTTACCTCGCACCGAACATGACAGATTCTACACCAACGGATCTCGAAGGCACTCTACATGACTTTACGAGCACGTTTGTGGCACAATCAACGACTAAGTGGCCTTATTAAAGAACGCCTCATAGAGTCCACGATCTCCTAGAGCAAGCACGTTGCGCGCCGCAGCGTGCTATAGAATATAAAAAAACACCTGTTCCCCTGCGCCATGATCGATCCAGCATGTCAGACGCAAAGTCAGCCAAGAGCCTGGATGCTCCAAGCATTGGAAGAACGAAATCAACGGTCTGCCGTAGGGATGACTGTTCGTCCTCATCCACATCTACAAACCTTCGCTGAGCTGTTCCGATTAGATGCCTGTTCTCTTTAACTGGCCGTTTCTGTGCGCTTTTCCACTAATTCACGCAAACGACAGCTCCGTATCCTAAAGCTTTGAATACATTGTTCAGTCCTGCAATACTGCTTTCTTTTCTGAACTCTTCGTGCCAGCCGGAGATACACTCTGTGAGAGAATATCGAGAGGTCTTTGAGGCGCCGGGCTTCAACTCTTGAAGTATAATTGATGGAAGTTAACTATCGAGGGGGGAACAAAGTACCTATCGACTAGCGCCATAAACAGCACTAGTTACCAAGCACATGTGAAAGAAACCACCACCCAATGCCAACTTTGCGAGTCGAACTCGACTAATTATATAATTCCAGCTGTTCGAGTTTCTTATGTTATCAAACTCGTATGGCTTTAATGGAATACCTGCACTAGGGTGAACTCGAAGACATTGGCCGAGATTCCACGTTCTCACAATGGAATACAAGCAATGTGGTTTGTGACAGTGGCCAATTCGCTCCAACGAATCCACACATTACTGTCTTATTCATCCAATGGGTGCTGGCCCATCATCGCTTTGTGCGCTCAAAGATCGTCTTGCTACCAATCTCTTCTGACGTTATGCAATTCAATTCGACAGGTGCAAAGAGCTCCAGGGTCTCCAACACGCTGCAATGATCTAGAGAGTAAGAAGAGTAGTATTACTCTCGACCCTAGTAGCCCTATAAGTATAGTAGGGCTAGGCTGCAATAGATTATAATACAAGCTATTGTTAGGCCCTGCCTGCCCGGCAACGTCCGGCAGAGGCTTGGCTGACGATATAGTACTGTTTCCAGCTAGACTTACTTATTAGAGTGAGTCGATACCTTTTGGTTTGCTTGTCTTAGTAGGCTGGAGCTAGGGCTTAACAGCTATTATATATATTATGCTTGTTAATAAGTGGTTATATAATATAACTATATAGTTACCCCTCTACTCTAGTCTATTAATTCTAAGGTCTAGTTAGTAGTTACTTATTGCTATGCTGTTCCTGTGTATAAGGATCGTAACTAGTTATTAGCCTCTAGATGTTTAGTTTTCTCTAGTAAAACTGCCTGTTCCACTCGCCCGTGTGTTCCGCTCGCATGTGATGCACGTTATAGCAATGCGTACCAAGTAAAAAAGAAAGAAAAGCGTAGGGTAATAGGTTTCATTACTATGCCTACAAGGTGCGAGTAGTATCCTAGATCGCGCAACAAATCTATATCCCGGCCGGTATATCGGGATGTTTCAAGTCGCGCAGCGGCATGGCAGCTATGCACACCAACCATTCACACCTATCTAAAACACAAGTAGCTGAGCTACGAGCGGGATACACCATGCCTATCCCAGCATCAAAGCCCGCTTGCAGCAGGTAAAGCAACGCCTAAACTCCTCAGACGATCCGTTGCGGCGTCCACAAGCGCGGTGTTGCGTTGTAGCAGTTCCTGGATATACTCGTTTTCTTGCTTGCGGGAATGTGATGGTACTTTTATGCTCGTCGAGCGCGCGTGTTCCTCCTGGGCTTCTTTCTGCGAGTCTTGGACTTGTTTCTCGAGGGTTTCCTGGAGGGCTTTGAGTTTCTTTAAGCGCTGCCATGCGGGGACCTCGGTGCCGTCGATGTCGCTGGTCAGCGTCGTGTTCGATTTGTCGACAGAGGCGTGCATTGTTTGTAACTCGTCGATATAGCTGGCTTCTTTCTCGCTGAGCTCGGTTGAACCGACGCTGTTCATCTTGCGGCGCAGGGTCTCGTAGCGTGCGTTGATAGCGTCTTGACGCTTTCTGACGTGCGCCAGCCGGTCGTCGATCTGGGCGGTTCCGTACACTGACTCGTGCTCCTCGTCGGTGCCGATGACGGCGTCGATCTTGGGCACGACTTCAGCGGTCCTATATACTTGGTCGCGGAACTCGGCTTGCAGGCGTGTGGCGCGGTTGAATAGATCGGCGACGGCCTTTTGGAGCTTTTCGGTCTGCGTGGACAGGACGCGGTGGACGTCCATGAGCAGCTCGAGGTTAGCTGGTGATAACCTGACCTCGTCTTTGAGCGAGGCTCTGTGTCGTGCGGGGATGTTGATGGAGGCGAGCAGGTTGAAGGGCTCGTAGAGTTCTTTCGGCGGGGCCCAGGCTTCACGCACTTCTTTCCGGGGTACGTTTGTTTCGAGGTAGTCGGCGAGACCCTCCTCAGTGGGTATGCCATCCTCGGGAGCATCGAGAAGTGCGGCCTGCGGCTCATCGTTTACTGTGGTCAGAAGAATGTACCCTACGTTGCCGTCTTCGACGATGACGGCTGAAGTGACTTCCTGCTCAGCGGTGCTGTTCGTCGATCGGCGCTCTAGGTACTGGGTGACTTGACTGCTAGCGGTACTTAGCAGGCGCTGAAGACGGAACTCAGCGCCTTCTGCGTGTGGCTCGGAAAGTTCGTTTTCCAGTTTGCGTACCCACGGCTCCATCGAGATGTACGCGACTCCGCTGGCGGTTGAAACAAAGAAGGAGAAGTCTGTATGCACATCTTGAGTGATGGTCTGACTGAACGTTGACTCGCCGTTGCCCTTTAAGGTGATGGTCTCGGCGACGATCAGATCGTGCTCTGTCTGTGTAACCTCGAATTCGTCCTGAACACGGTCAGTGGAGGCTTTTAACGACAGACGTCAGCGCATACCTCTGTGGATGGAAGCCATCGCCCGACGATACCCTCCAGATCTATGCAAATGTGGACTTGACATGTGTCACTCAGCAGGCAAACAATAGCTGCCGGCAGACCCTCAGCCGCTTCCTCTTCCGATCCATCCGAGAACGTCTTCAAGGAGTAGACGATCATGTCGCTCAATTCGAAGTCGTCCACCTGGGGCGTGATGGTAAAAGGGCCCTGCAGAAGTGGTACTGCAGGTGTGCTCGACGGCCGGTTAAAGACCTTGACAGCATCACCGTTCGGCAGGTTCTCAAGGAACGGCTCTTCGTACAGTATATCCGACAGCCATGAGATCTGTTTCTCGGAAGTCTTGACCTCCTCGATGGGTGCAGATTCATCTTCAGATAGCTCGGTGTAGTTGATGTTGATTGACGAGGTCAGTGTCTGGATGAAGGTGGAAGCACCAGCAGTCTCGACCAATTGCCATCGGCTGGGGAGTAGGGGACACAGCGCGTACACGTTACCAATGGCAGTGGCAATCCAGAGAGTCATGGGCGCCCACCCGTGTACTCCTTCCTGCTCAGGTAAGTCTCCAAAGCAAGCTGATGCCACCTCGAGCTCTACGGAGTCGGGTGAAAAGCCTTTGGATGCTCCGTACATGGAGGCGCCGAGGTCGTCTTGGTCCTTTTGCGCGTTGATAAGCTTGACCAGGTCGATGGAGAGGGTGGGCTCGCTGAAGGTGGACCGGTCCGCACGGTTGACCTCCCACAACCGCACGACTCCAGACTTGGTGATTGTTACCAAGCATCGGCCGTGATAGCCAAGAGGGTGCCACAGCGTTGTCGCGATGGGCGATTCTTCGAGGACGTGTGCGGTGGGCCCGACCTGGAAGGTCTTCGGTTTGATGGGGCTGTCGTCATTGCCAGATTCAAGGAGCGAGGAGTCGGGCAGGGTGACGATGTGGACGGTGTGCGAAGTCGAGATTGCAAGGTAGTCGCCGGCGGGCGAGATGGTGAGGCGCGTGACGGGCAGCGGTATCGAGACTCTGAGGGTGCGGTATGCCGGCGCGAGGCCTTCCTTCAGGTTGACCAGGTCCGCCCATCTGATCTCGTGACCGACGGCGACGAAGATCTCCGAGCCCCGCGTCGCGATGGTCTTGCGCGGGCCATGGTCGTTTTTCTTGGCGGCGGCGCCGTGTCCGTTGGTCTGCTTGGGCGCAAACAAATGGTAGCCGGGGCTGGGGCGCGAAAGCCATTCGGGCGTGTAGCTGAGGACTTTTGGCATGGCGGGCGACCGGCTGCCGAGACGGCTGCGATTCGCTGCGATTCGCTGCGATTTGAAGTTTTCGGTGGGAGTGGGAGTGGCAGTCGTGGTGGGGGAGAGCGGAGCTGCGGCGCGCAGGCGAAAGTGTGGGCGACGGTGAAAGAAGCTCGACGCGTTGGAGCTCTTGGCGTTGAAGCTCGAAGCTCCAACTTCTGCCTTTCACTCCCTCGACACCACCACCACCACCACCCGCATCGCACCCGCCACAGCTCCAGCCACCCGCTCATCCGTGTCGCGCACATCTTCACACCACACTGCGCGCACCTGCAATCGCAATCGCAATCGCAATGCCGGGGCTCAGAAGCACAATCGAGCGCCTGGACAGGCCGAGTTCCTATGCCACAGCAAAGGTGCGCCTGCGCAGACGTGCGCCTCTACCGCAGCTAATCTCGACCAGAAGCGCAGAAGGGGCCGCGATGACGACGAGAGGGGCCCCAGCCCTGATCCCGAGGACAAGCTCAAGGACGCGACCACGCTCTACGTCGGCAATCTCTCCTTCTACACCACAGAGGAGCAGATCCACGAGCTCTTCTCAAAGTACGTAACCACCGCCTTTCTCCCGTCGATACCAGCACCTGCAAAGATGACACAATCTTCGTTACTCCCAGCTCACTCCGATGCATACTCTGCACTTGAGGTGAAAGCGAAATCACGTCTGAGCTCCTCATCGTCCATGCATACCCCCTCGAGAACCATGTGAATTTTTTTGCTGACTGCGCCAAGGTGCGGCGAGATCAAGCGCCTCGTCATGGGCCTCGACCGCTTCCAGAAGACGCCGTGTGGGTTCTGCTTCGTCGAATACTACACACACCAGGATGCGCTCGACTGCATGAAGTACATTGGCGGCACGAAACTCGACGAGCGCGTCATCCGCACCGATCTGGACGAAGGCTTCGCCGAGGGCCGGCAGTACGGCCGCGGAAAGTCTGGCGGCCAGGTGCGCGACGAATACCGCAACGAGTACGACCCTGGACGCGGTGGGTACGGCAGAGTGTACGCCGATGAGTACGACGAGCGGTGAGGGATGACGGGGCTTAAGAGGATCAAAGGAATACCACTGCATGCAAAGGAGTATGGCGTCGTCTGGGCAATGATGGATTTTATTCGTGGGCTTTGTGCACGAGCACGGGAATGCCTGTGTAGGTACAATACAAGATGGTGCCTTTTGCCCAACGCCCTCGCCGATGCTATGCGCTGTTGTGCTATGCGTTGCGATGCTGTGCTCTCACCTGGTGCGGTCTGCGAGCTCAAACGCCTGCCGCCGATGCGCCGCCTTCAGGACCTCTTCCAGCCACCACACGTGTATCCGCGGGTCCTCGGTCAGCTCCGGGTGGAAGCTGCAGCCAAACACATTGCCCTGCCGCACCGCGATGATATCCTGCTGCCCCGGATGGTCGTGCGCCTGCTTCTCCTGCCCCGGATGGTCGTGCGCCTGCTTCTTCAGAGCCGGCGCCTCGATGGATAGTGTCGCCATGACCTCGACGTCCTTGTTGACCTCCTCCTTGGCCAGCGCGTCCGCAGGCGTCTTGCTCGGCGCAACGACCGTCTCGTCTTGGGCCTGCTCCTCGGCCTGCACGCCACGCGCATGCGGCAGAATCTTCTCCACCACCGGCGCGCGGATGAAGACGCAGCGGTAGGGCTGGTCGGCGCTCTTATCGGCGGTCGCGCCGAGGAAGGGCAGCTGGAGGCTGGCCTGGAAGCTTTCCTGCTGTCGCCCAAAGTGGTTTCGGTTCACGCGCACGTCGAGTCCGCCGATGAGCTCCTGCCCGCCCTTCTTGGTTCGGTTCGCGCTCTCTGCAAGCAGGATCAGCCCCGCGCAGGTGCCCCACGTAGGCTTCCGCTGCACTCTGTCGTTCGGTCAGTGCACGCGCGCTCGACGGCTCGCCACAGGCTTACTTGACAAACTCCCTCAGCGGCTCCAGCATCCCGCTCCGCGCCGCGACCAGACTCATCGTCGTGCTCTCCCCGCCGGGTATGATCAGGCCCTCGCATCGCGCCAGCTCGTGTGGTGTGCGCACTTCGATAAACTCCCACTTCACGTCTACGCCTTTGGCTTGCCGCAGAGCCGCCGCAGCCTGTCGCAAAAGCTGCACGTGCTCGCTGAACGCGCCCTGGAGCGCGAGCACGCCGACTGTGAAGTCCGCGATGGTGACGGTCATGTTCGATGGCGCTGCGCGAGTATCAGAGCAGAGTGGCTGCGTCAGAGAATCTCCGAGTCATCCAGCAGCGTGTGGAGCTTATCGGCATCGGAGCCTCAGAAATCTGGGGCCGGTGATTGCACATCGGAGTGCGTCTCCGAGCGAGGCGTCGGGACCGGCCCCGCCGTACCCGCGAATAGCCTACAACTGCGCCGACTGACGCTATACAAGACTCAAGCACGTCCGACCGTCCATGGTTCGCGGCAACTAGTCGACATGGCAGATGCCGATTCAGCCACGGGCACGACACGCCGGCTCACGTGCTGGCTGCTGGACACGAGGACGCTGTGGCCCGGGGACAACATTGCAGAGTCGGTATGCATGCACCCCGATGTACTACAAGGAAGAGCCGCGGTCACAACCCAGACTGACCGAATGCATCCCAGGCCAAAGAAGCCCTCACACTCATCACACCCGAAGAACGCGACACCATCCTCCGCAAATACCATGTAGCCGACGCAAAAATGAGCCTGGCCTCCGCCCTCCTCAAGCGTCTCTTTGTCCACAAAACCCTCAACATCCCCTGGAAAGCTATAACATTCTCCCGCAAACTCAACCCCAAACACGGCAAACCAATTGCCGTCCTCCCGCACGGTCCCGCACCCTGCGAATTCAACATCTCCCACCAAGCCGGCCTGGTCGCCCTCGTCGGCTGCAACATGGACGAACTGGACGCAGAGCTCGGCGTTGATGTTGTATGTGTGAACGAGCGCAACGAGGGGAGGATGATTGAGCAAGAAGGGTTCGAGGCCTGGGTGGACATGTACGCCGACATTTTCAGCGCGGAAGAGACGTTTGATATAAAATACACTGCCCCGCCCTTCTCACTTCCAGACGGCACCCTCATCACACCGGAGATGCTAGGCCGCCACGACCGATGCTGCACCAAGGGAGAGCAGCTCCGCGTCACGCTGGCAGATGGCTCCACCCGCTCCTTCAGCAGCAACTTCCTCATCGACGCCAAACTAAGACGGTTTTTCACGTTTTGGTGCTACAAAGAAGCCTACATCAAGCTCGACGGGGAGGCCTTGTTGGCTACCTGGATCCCTGAGTTGGAATTCAAACAGGTTAGGTCTCCTGCGTCCGGCGTGCATGGGGGCTGGGGCGAGCGCGTTAGCGATGCGGAGGTGTGGTTCCGGCATGCGCCCAGGAGCGAGTGCAGGGTACAGATCCAGGCGTTCGAGGAGAATTATATGCTTGGTGTTGCGGCGAGGGGGAGGCGTGGGGATGCGGTGCTGCCGGAGGTGTTGACCGAGTTTAGGGGGTTGGATTTGGAGGAGGTTATGAGGGTTGCACGGGAGGCGTGAGGAGGGTAGATGGTTAGGCTCGGAAAGTATATGTGCTGAAAGCCCTTTTGAATCTACCATCTATATATTCTGCGTTCGCCTGAAGTGAGTGCACTGACCCAACACTCCACTCCACGTAAACCAAATCCAACTACCTTGTCCATCTCACCAAACCATTTCCCTATTTTACCTACTCGGACGCCTATCTGCAAATCCCACAATTAACATTATTGTTACTTTTATTTGAAGACAAGCGTCTCCTACAAAAAATTTACATTGCTGCTATGTTTACTCGCAAATTCCCTCCTCTCCTCTTCTCTCCTCTTCTCTTCTACGTGTATACGCCCATGTACCGTTTACAACTACCTCAACAAACAACGAGCAGCGTCTATCCGGTAAGTGAGGGGTATTATATAAGGCGGAAACAGGAAACTAGGCCCGGGTGTTCGTAGGACACTAAAGGTCAGTGACTGACTTAGGATCTAGAGCGAGCAACATGTCCCAGTACCTCAGAGAGGTATGCGCGTAGGAGAGGATCTGGCTCTCAGAATGATCGGTCCTCCCGGCGAGGCTCACGGATACAACGCCTCTCATGAGCACTCGGAGACACGCGTCCCCCCTTTCGCATGGCTAGGCGTAGCAGCGCTATTTTCTATCTTCATTCTGTCCGCTGCGACGGTCGCAGTTCTGCTAGCCAGCGACCGCTCTCTTGTCGATTGGTGGCAGTTTCGAAATGTTGATATCCAGCCTATATAGCGACGGCGACAACATGGTCTCTGCAGGTAGCTTGCGAATGCTCCTGGCGAAACGGTTCATACGTGGGGATATCAACATGGTGAATTGCACCACAACGTTCGACGACCCAACCCAAGCATACTCCTCACAAAGAAGTCTACAGTGGCTAATCTACCCAGTATGTCCTTGATCAACTACGAACCGTGGCATTTCGCGCAGCAGTTGCCGCAGCGAATGCAACTGAAAATAAGATCTTATTGGGTCACCTGACAAGATCGCGTCCGGCCTCCCCCTTTATCCACAATTGGACATAGCAAGTCAATCTTGCCGGAGAGAAGAGTGTTGTAGCATACCGAGTCAGCATCCCATACCTTGCCTGCGCGTCCGCGGTAAGTCTGCACTCGGTGCTCGCAATGGCGCCGACTTACTGTACACTTTGGAGACGCAGGATCGAATTGATTACCTTTAATCCACTTGACGTCGCTCATGTGTTCGGCGCATCCGCGCTGGATAGCGCGGACCTGGCAAAGACAATGCAAGCGTACGTCCGGCAAGAAAGCGGCTTGCGGCAGAGCAGGTACATTGCAGCAGAGTACAATAAGGGTGCAAGAATAAACGTCTATTAAAGTAGGTGTGATATTGTAGTATTGCATTTCGCAGTACCTACTGCGTAGCCTGTATTCGGGCATTCACTCCTACGATTTTTCTTTTCAGATCAGGAAGAGACTTCAAGGAGGCTTTTGAATACATCAAGAGTCGCAGTCATAAGTCTTTGAGACCTGGTTCTATGGTTCAATTAGTCCAGTGGAACCGTAAACAAGATTGTAGAAAGAACAAAACAGGGTCCGATTCTGCGGTTGCACGAAAGTGGGTTGAGTTCAAGCAGGTCCAGTTGCGGGATGAAGAACCTTCCCCTATTGGAGTTAAAAATCACTTGTTGAAACAGCCGTTTAGCAGTATTGTCGACCTGAAGACCGCGAACGAGGTCGGTCAGTATGGTGTGCAAGCGATGGTTTCCCAGATTCGAGACGAAACAAGGAACTGTGCAGTGTGCAAACCGCAGAGAGCATCGACAAGGAAAAACTTTATTTCGACCACACAGTCGTCCCATCACTCAAACCTATGGGCCGATAGCAGGCAAGCAAGTTGGGGTCGTACACAGCCACCCGGGACTTTGTTGCATCTCACAAGCCCGATGCTCTACCGTTATGCTACACCCTGTACTCGTTTTCGTCTCAAGCCTTTTGCAAAAGTCTCCACAAGAGCTGTCCGGGACGAATGTGATGCTCTTCGGCTGGCTCTCCTCTGAGGAGCCCTTGTTCGCACCGTTCCGTGGCGTACACATCCTAAACATTGCGGATGCCCACATCAGACCTCTTGATTTGCCCGAGAGGCCGATTTCTTCGTACTTGCTGTCTGCCGAGAACCAACCGTGGGGAAGGTGCTCGATCTTGCCAAGAAAGACTTCTCCGCTGCGGGCTGCAAAGCGGAGGCCAAGTCCGGTGACCGGTGGTATGTTGACACAGCTTGTGATCGGAATGACCTTGGTCTGCATTCGTGGAGAGTAATGGAGGTGCAGATCAAAGACGTGATAGAACAGCAGCTGAAGCTTCGTGCTAACGAAGCCAGCAAAGCCACGGCCCACTTAGCGTAGTCGGCATGCGCATGTAGATAGGAGGCGTATACTCGCTTCAGGACACCGCGAATAGAATTGAGATTAGCAATAGGTGTCTTGCTAAATTCTATGTCCCTTCTATACATAACAACGTCAGCTTTCGTTAAGCGTCTATAAAAGTTGTCTCAATGTTGTACCTATTGAACATGTTACAAAGTATATATCCTCTTACTACCTGAGTCTTATTTAGACTTATTATCTGACTCGGCTGCTAGCAAACCAGCAAGAAGGTGTGATATTTTTTTGTTGTGCTACTACTAGGTCTTGAATCTGTAGGTTAAGCCTGTATCCTCAATTAATTCTTCTCCTTCGCTGCTGCAACCAGCTTGCTAAACCAAGTTTCTGCAACTGCAGCTAGCTTGATAGGATTGCCAATCTCTACAATCCTGCCTGTGTCCATGACTACCACCCTGTCAAAGCCCATAATAGTATCAAGCCGATGGCTGACCGCTAGAACTGTGTACCTTCTGAAGTCCGTCTCGATGATATCCTGCATGACGCGCTCCGTCTGGACATCTACACTCGAGCTAACTTCATCCAGCAACAGTAACCCGCCGTCTGCATGCTGGTGTAATCGGGTACGCTGTCGAAGTAACGCGCGTCCGACCGAGATAAGTTGCCGCTGTCCAGCGCTCAGTGTTCCCGAACTCAGGGGGGCGGTGAGACCGCCTCGCTGCAGAACAAAATCCCATAGACCAACTGCTACGAGAACGTCTTCACATTCCGCAGATGTGGATATGTGGAGAGGATCCAGATTCTCCTGGAAAGTGCTTCCATCGGGCAAGAAGACAGCTTCTTGAGGTATGGCAATGATTCGCTGGCGCAGGGCAAGCCGATTGATCCGACAAAGCGGCACATCATCGATCGTCGTTTTGTCTGCTGATTCGGCGAGTGGATCAATGAGCTTAAGAAGCAAGCCGAGGAGACTGGACTTGCCGCTGCCGGTGCGTCCGCAGATGGCTACTTTTTCACCAGAAGCTATTGTCAGCTGCAGGTCGTGAAGTGCGAGTTTAGGTGTCTCTTCCCCTTCAAGCTCTTGCTCGTAGCTTGCCGACACCCCTTTCAAAACCACAACGCCATGTTGTGGCCACTGCTCAGAAGGAACCACGTCCTCGCCAACTTGGTCTTCGGGCGTGACGGTCTCATTAAAAGCCTTCAGACGAGCTATCGCTCCCAGTGAAGTTTCCAGCTTGGTCCAATAAATCACGATGCCAGACAGGTTCTCTCCGAGCGTCAACAGACTGTACAAAGAAGCACCCGCAAATCCAGACTTGGAGTGCAGTCGCACCGCCAGCGTTGTCAATAAAACTGCCATGACCATGACTACCATGTTGAGCACCATGTTCAGCCACTCTTGGATCATGAGCAATAGATAAGCAGGCCGTTGACTGGCTTCAATAAGCCGAGCATTTATTCGTGTATAGTCGGGCACGAAGCCAAACGCTCGTAGTGTCGCGATGCCCTTGACCGTGTCCAAGAAGTGTGTGTACAAGGGACTTTTGGCCTCAAGATCTAGCAGCCGTATTTGCCTCGAAGTGCGCAGATAGAACCGCTGCACGAGACACAGTAGTGCAGCGAGAAACGGGTAACTTATGGCAAGATATGCCGAAGACGTGAGCATAATAGCCATCTGCCCGACCGCTTGAGCGAGCGATACGAGTGTGTTGATCGTCGCCTCAGGCAGTTCCGTGTCGATGAGATTAAGATCTTGAGAAAACAAGTTTGTAACAGAGCCTGTATCGGTACTCGTGAAGAAGGCCAAAGGCGCTCCGATAAGAGTATGTAAGGCATCGTGATGTATTTTAGCGCCGACCTTCTTGGTCGATGTGATGAAGATAGCCACACCGAGGAGGAGCAATGCTATCAATGCACAGACCTGGAGCAAGCCATATATGCCTTCATAGTACGCGTCTGAGTGTTTTCGATGTGCTGAACTTGTAGCGTCGGTCCAGATCGTAAGCCAGATGGTCGGAAAAGCGGTAAATGCTCCCCAGAGTAACGCGAATAGACCGCTCGAGACTGCTAACGGAAGCCCCATACTTTGGATGTAGTGCTTGTATACAGCTCGCTCACCAACTTGTCGCGCATTGTCGGTGGCCAGGACTCGCGATACTTCATGTGATGTTTTCGCCGCGGTGATATGCTCGTTCGATTTTGGATCTGCCGCCTCGGTGGACATCGGCTCATGGAAGTCAATATCTTGGCGAAAATCCCGATTAGCACGCAGCTGGTCGAAGCTGCCCCGCGCAACAATGGACTCGCCTCCTAAGGTGATGATATTATCTGCAGCGGGCAAGTGGCGCACGCTGTTAGTACATAGCACTACAGTGGTCCTTCGTCTTCGAATCAAGCCGTGTGGCCCAAAGACTCTGTCAAAGACCTGCTCTTCCGTTTCTGCGTCAAGCCCACTGAACACGCCGTCTAGCACAAGTAGATCAGTTTGTACATACAGAGCCCGGGCAAGAGAAACACGCTGCTTCTGACCACCCGAAAGTGTGATTCCATCAGACCCTACATTAGTTCTGTCGCCTTCGGGAAGTCTTGCCAAGTCATATTCCAAGCATGTCGCGCGAATGACTTCCGCGTACCTCACTGGATCGAATCGCGAAAACGGCGCTATGTTCTCTCGCACTGATCCGTTGGAGAGGAACGCAGTCTGATCGCAGTAGCCAACATGTTTGTAGCTCATTCTCAGCGCCACCAAGCCCTCATAATAAGGTATCTCTCCTAGCAGTGCTTTACATAGAGTTGTCTTTCCTGATCCAACAGGTCCCACAAGGATGGTGAGTGAGCTTCGAGCCAGTGAGAAGTCCACATTCTGCAAAACAAAGTTGTCCGCTTCCCACCCAAATTTGGCATTCCTTACAACTACTTCTGCTTCAGGTGGTTCTGCAGTGTCGGAGAGAAGCTTGCGGAACTCTTCACGTGTCTTGCATTCTAGGAAAGCCTGAATACGACCCAGACATGCGAAGCCCGAAACAATCTCAGGAACCGCCTGAAAGACCTGTGATAACGGAGTCGTCATGAGAGCGAGAAACGAAAGACTAGTAAAGACGTGTGAAGTGTCGAGATTCTGCTGTGCGAAAGCAAAGGCTAATGGTGGAGCTATCAGGAGCGGAATGAAACCCAGTAGCGCAGCTGCAATGAAGATGCGACGGTATTGGGCTCCAGCCGCGAGCTCCTCGACTCGCAACTTCTGCACTAAGCTGCTAACAGGAGCAGAAAGTCCAGATATCTTGAGATTTTTCATGTTAGTTATGATAGTGGCCGTAAGACCAACACGGATCTGCACCCGGCTCATCCATGTCCTCTGGGAATCTCCCGTGAAGTTGATCAGGACACCCAAGCAGACGAAGCACACAATCACGAGAGCAATTGGCGCAACAAATACGACGCCCAACCGCTTGTACAGTATCCATGCGGCAAGAGCGACCTGGACCACACACGCCCACACCTCGTGGAGAGTTCTGAAGCCCATCCGTATACGTTCCAAATCGGTGCTCATCAGTGTCAAGGCAGCGCTACTATCTGTCGCTCCGATACGGACTTCGGTGGCCTTTAAGAAGATTTCAGGTACCAGTATTGATCGTAGCATCGTGCGTAGGCGGTGGTGGAAGTACCATGTCAATGCGGAGGAAATGGCGATGCCCAAGTAGATGAGAAAACTTGATCCGATCAGGCCATAGCCAACGTTCGGATCCAATGTCCGCTCCGAGAGATAATCAAGCAGAGCCTCAATGAAGAACGGCTGACTAAATGTGAAGCCGAGGAGCGCTAAACGCGGAAGGATAGGCAGCAGCAGAGGCACTTTGAGTGTACGTGCAAACGCTTTGGCCAGACCAAACTTGTCTCCCTTGAGTCGTTCGTACTTGATATTACGAGAGAACTTGGCGTGAAGGACTTCGGCATCCAGGGATAGATCGAGCGGTAAGATGGTCTCGAGGGTAAGGATCGACCGGTAGCCTGCGAGGAACTGCTTGTTCAGCCAGAAGTATACGCTAAGAGACAGAATCCCGCTTGTCTCTTCAGGGCTGTGCTCCTTTTTGTTGTTGGTCCAGCGCACCCACTCGCGTTTCTGCCGGGCTTCCAACACCAGAATGCCTACCTTGACAGCCACAGAGGCGCAAAAGGTGCAGCTGTAAGCCCGGTCAAGGTGACTATCCGAGGACAATAACAGGGTCCTTGCTTGCGCTGCATCCATTAAGAGAGTTATGAATAGGTAGAATGTTAGTAGCGTCGATGGTCGTGGGCTTCGGCTGTGAGCAACTGCACTGAGCCCCAACATAAGGACTGCTGCTATGAGCCTCAAAACAGCAGCTACCACGAACATGCCGGAAGCCTGCACATGATCGATAGCTGCGAGAATAACAAGCACAATCGCCTGAGAAATGTTGGCAGTGAGTGCGCCCTTCACATAGGTAAGTATACGAAGCACAGTCGAAGGCCTCGCGTACTAGTTTGATGTAGAGGAACGTCGGTGCATGCACAACATTCGGCTTGCGTGCTTGCATGAGGGTGCGCCATGATGCGGCGACGATAAAGAGCGCCGAGGGCACAATAGAGAAGAAAAGCTGCTCGAACTCAAGGTTGAAATCGAAACTCTTGCTGTTCAGCTGCAGCAGCGTACTCCTGTCAAAGGTGAAAGGCATGATTGGAGGGTGTGAGAAAGATCGTAGGCGCCGGGAAATTGAGATGACGGTGTAACTACGCCTTATCGTCAGCCGGTTTGCTGGGTGACGTGCTCAGGCGCCATGCGCGGTCAGCCAAAACTGTCCAAGAAGGGAGGTCCAGGGGCGGCCGTGCGCCGCTTGCAGTAAAGCCCACCCAAGTGGCACTAGTAGTTATCCTTGTACGCGAAAAGCTTTTGGTCTCCACGACCTTGAGAAAAGTGTAGTTGCGAGTTGCGGAGTCGAAAAGGTATACTGCATGCTGATTGTATAACGCTAGCCTATAAGTAGCTACTGCTTTACGATACCGTGTCCGTGCGCGCAACGAACATTGTCGCGCAACGACCAATAATTGCCTTAACACTCAGATGCAAATGAGGCTATTGAGCCACCCACAACAGCTATTATCGTGAGTTCTTGTAGTGTAGTAGTAATTAATTGCTTGCGAAAAAGATGTGCTACTTGTATTTACTTGGAAGCGTGACGTTGCGGCCGCGGCGGGTGGTGACGCGTGGGGGAGCTGAGGGAGCCTCCCAGGCTTCGGCATCCCCCCCAGCATTAGCGTCACGCTTTTGACGCTTATCTGTCTGTAAGGGCAGACGTAAGGCTTTTCTCTTGCCCTTTTGGGACAATTGTATAGCTTTTGCAGCGTTGTTGGCTTCCTTCTGACGCTGCTTTTCAGCTGCTCTCTCAGCCTTTACAGCAGCTCTCTCAGCCTTCTCCTTCTCACGTGCTGCACGCTTCTCCTGAGCTACCTTATCCTTATATAGCTTATTAGCGTGCCTCAGCTCACTTATCTCAGCCTTTTTAAGCTTATTTGCCTCTTTCTCCTGTTGTCTAACTCTCTCACGAGCACGTGCTTCTCTTACTTTGCGAGGAGAGTAGAACACTGCTCCCCCATGGTACTCCTTGCGCTGCTGAAGGTCTAGAGGCTTGCTCTTCTTCTTGTAATTCTTCTGAGTCTTGAGTATATCCTTGAGGCCTTCAATCTCATGGTGGAGGACTGAGTTTTGGATAGATATATGGTGGAGTGAGCGTCTGATCTTTTTCAGATCCTTACTGCCTTGATCCTTGGCAACCCCACGCAATAGAGTCTCTATTTTCAGCCAATCCTTGCCAGAGTATACTGACCCAGAGCTGTTGTCTGTATCAGAGCTCTCAGGAGTCCCCTTGGCAAATCGATTAAGGATGACGTTGGGTTGAAGAGGAGATATACCTGTTGCTTCAAAGGACTTAAGTATTAACTCCTTAGTAAAGGTACCTATCCAGGCCTTCCAGAACAAGTGAAAGAAGTCTCCTTTCTTGACTACTGATAGTCCTTGGCCCTTGTGACGGTGTGTTGTGAGCTCCTTTGAGTACGCAGTTGAGAGAGGCTTAAACATCACCACATCTAGTGGCTGCAGCGTATGAGTTGAATGAGGAGGATATACTGCTAGGAGTATCCTATTCTGGTCACAATAGTTGATGAAATCCATCGTTAGGTGAGACCCGTGGCCGTCAAGGATCAGTAGTCTCCACTTTCTCCGGGCTTTCTCCTTAGTGAAGCGATCAAACACCTGTTTAAGCCAGGCAAGGCCTATATCGTTGTTTGTCCATCCTGAAGGAGATGAGGAGATGAGTACTGAGTGCTCCTGGCTGGATTTCGTCCACCCAGCTCGATTGGATAGTGCTGTTGGCTGACTCATATAGGAGACCTGGCGGCAATACTGATCCATCGCCACATATACACGCTAGGAGCGTCACCCAAGCTCGATTGCCATCTTGAGTAGTTGCTTTGACTTCTCTCTTATCCCACATTCGTCTACTGAACACGTGTTTTGTCCTGCCTGTGACCCCAATCATGAATCCCTTCTCGTCCATATTGTATATATGACAGCTGTCAATTGAGTATTCGGCGATTTTGCGTTGCAACAGGTTGAAATAGAGCTCGTATTTGGTATAGGAATCAGCGTTGTGGCGAACAGCGTCCATTCCCGTTGAGTATTTGGAGATGAGATGGATTGAATACTTGTTGATGAAGCGAGTAACCCAGCTCTCAGAGACTCTCTCCCGAGCGATAGATGAGGCGAAATTCGCTATCATCTCTCTTGTAGGAGGTAGATAACGAGCAGTAAGCCGCTCTATATAGTCTACGAGCTCTCTCTCCTGTTGTGGGTTGAGTTTCTGTTGATTGAGATCTTTGGCCTCCCGGGACGTTTGAATCTGCTTGTGTCTTCGCGCTAATGTTATACGGCTAACACCATATTGATCTGCAATTTTGTAATATACAAGTTTTTCACCTGGTTTCAGCGCTTCAATTGCTGCAAGCGCTTTGTTGATAGCTGCCATGGTTGTTGAATTATCACGCGTTGAAGTCTGGGGTGGTTGGGGGTTGACTGGTCGTTGCGCGACAATGTTCGTTGCGCGCACGGACACGGTATATAACCGTAAATTATCCGCTCACGCTAGTCAGGTTTGCAATTCCAAACGTTGCGCGCACGGACACGGTACCTACCTAGCTGGATGTATGGTGTTGCAAGCCTCAACACACTTGCACGCAATCAAGTGAGCAACAGGGGCGAAAAAGATTGAGACCTGCATTGGCTGGATGCATAAGCATGCTAGCTGATTGACAGACGGGCAAGCTCAGGGTGTGACGTGTCAGACCGAACACTGTACAACAGGCTGTAGAGTGCCGACTAAAGTCTGAGGTGCTGCGTAAACAAGCTGCTCAAGTAAGCGGCCGGGAATACCAGCTACTTTTTGTGCCCACTTCCACGTCAACCTTCCTAGATTGGACCTCGAATTCGGTCTTTAAACCTCCGTCACCTTCCCGGATGAGGTACCAGTCGATCAGGTAGTCGTGTCCTTGTTGCTCGCGAAAATTCCAGTTTGGTGATGACTGGAGTATATCGAGGAAGTACAGCACATTGGTTGTGTTACTTCGCGAATCCGTTGTCAAGGATTCAGGCAAGCCATGTGTCAGGCCGTCGGATTCGATGAGGTCCAGCGTCGTTCTATGCACGCTGCCTAGCCAGTCATTCACGGTGGCATTCCTGTCGATGTGGGTAATGAAGATACCTCGGCCAAGTAGTGAGCCCAGCACCGACTGCGCTGTTGGCCACGGTACGGTACGGCCCGAGAGGCTGACAGAGAAGCCAACACGGTCCCATGTTGTGATGCTGCTCAGAAAAAGGGACCACGCCGCATAAACCAGAGTCGTAGCAGTGACACGGTAAATACGTGCGGCTTGATCCAGCTCCATCTTGGTCAAAGTGGTCGGGGAGTTGAACCGGACCAATTCAAGTTGCGTCTGCTGTGCTTGTTGTGCGCTTTTGGGAGGGGAGGTCGAAGCACTGCGGTTGCCGGTAGAGCTTTGAGCATTACTCCGTATGTTACGCGTACTCTATCTATGGTCTTCCTTTTATGCTTCTCCATGAAGCGTGCAAAGTCCTGTATCTGAGGACCACGGGGGAGTTGCTCGCCCGTTAGCGCGCGTTCCACGTCGTGCCAAAACATGGCAGCCGAAAAGACATCGGTCGAAACATGATGTATGCGCGTGACGAGGGCGATAGCTTTGCGATCAAGAATCGAGATACAGGTAACCTGGCAATAAGGTACTTTAACGTCACTGGGCGTTTGCTTTTTCGATTTTAGAAAAGCCGCTTGGTCATATTTGTTGCAGGCAGCTTCAAACTCGGCAATGCTGGTAACACTCACTTCGTGCCAGTCCAGGTTGAGTCGACCTAGGTCGTGTAGCGTGAAACCGGACAACTCAAAACGGGTTTGGTATATTTGATGTGCCGATCCTGCCTCAACGAAGGCTTTGTGTAGTTCGCTGGCCGTTGGCATGAACCGGGCGTCTCCAACATAGGTGGCTACGCCGATGAGCGCACAAAGATCAGGACTTTCTAGTGAGCGCTTTAGGAACAGCTTCTGCACACCTGTGGCCCGAGTAGGCCCTTCGTCCGAGTCATCGTCGCTGAGTTCTGCACTCTGCATCTCATGACTTGTACTTATAGCTGCCACCAGTCGGCGGATGGAGTCGAGCCATGATACTTGCAAAGTACTGAGCAAGTGACCACGCTGCTTCATCCAATTGGCGAGGCTTATGGCGGTTGGCGAATATCCACCTAGGGCGGTGAACGACGAGTTCCAGTCCAGCTGTTTGTAGGGAACATGCAAAGTTTGTGAGAATGCCACCCTTAAGGCGTCGTACTCATCCTGAAAAGAAGTTTGACCGTTGATGATAGTTCCTGTGTGGCTATCATCGTTTTGGTAATCCGTGTCGAACTTGATTTTGAGTGCGCGACGGTCTGTCTTGCCGTTGACATTGAGTGGCAATCTCCCCATTGGGACCAAATTATCAGTAATGATGAAGGGATCACAGGGATCCCGTAGAAATTGTCGCAACTGACCCACGTCTACAGTATCGGGCTGTACACATCCCACGAGCCGTCCATTCTGCGCTTTGAACGCGACGGCAACGCGGACGGGTTCGAAGCCAAGTAATGCGGGTTCCACCTCTGTTTCTAGGTTGATC
The DNA here is from genome assembly GCA_039634465.1 of Didymella pinodella. NCBI lineage: Eukaryota > Fungi > Ascomycota > Dothideomycetes > Pleosporales > Didymellaceae > Didymella > Didymella pinodella. The sequence continues at coordinate 2,211,677 of CP113345.1, forward strand.
AAGAAACCGCGGTTCTTAATGAGTGAGTCTGCTCTACCCATAAAGACAAGCTGACCGTCTTCTTGTCGTCTTCGCGCAAGATCACCCGTACGATAGAGGGGCCGCCCGTTCTATTGAATGACTTTGCTTGCCGTAAGCTCGTGGTCGTTCAAATAACCAGCAGCTGGACCTGGTCCTGATATCATGACTTCGCCAAAGCTACTTTCTTGGAGATCTGGGTCCACAAGCAGTACTTCGACGCTTGACATCAATTCACCAAAAGTTGGGTCTCCTTCTCGGCTCAGATAGTCCATACTACTAATGCAAGTGGTTTTGGATGGCCCATACATGTTGACTAGTCTGCGTTGAGGACTGATCCGACGTCGATAGACCTCGTTTGAAGGAGCTTCTGCTCCTAGAAAGATAACACCTACTCGTTGGTAAAGTCCAGAAGGGTCCATGGCTGCGAGCATTGACGGAGTCAGGCTTAGTACTTCACAGGTCGCTGCAACCTCATAGAAGTTGGAAGGTGAAGCCATCACCAATGTGCGGCCTTTCCTAACAGTGCTCCATGTGATTGCCTGACAGCCGTCGAATGCCACTGAAGCGGCCAGCAGCCATCGCACCCCGCGCTTCTCCACATCTGGTTCTAAAGCATCATAGACATACGCCGTAGAGGAACTCTGCAATTTGGATAAAGCGACAGATGGCAGGTAACACAATGAATGGTGCTTGGGACGCTTCGTAGAGGAGTTACTGCGCTAACATGGACCCAGTGTAGACGTGATTGTCAACCCAGTGTATCCAAGATTGGCCATCAGTAGCCTCGGGTGCTCCATCGCGCAAAGATTGGCGTCGATGAAGATCTCAGTGCCCGTGTACGCTTTTATTCTAGGAAAGTCGGCCGACTACGGAGCAAGATTCTACGTGAAAGCGGCACGTACTCCCGAGAATGAGCATGTAAGTCGAAATTGATCTTCTGCTGCTACTACCATTCTACATGGAAACTAAACAGCATGGATCAGGGTCAGTATATTCAATCAATGTTCGGAAAAGGGGAGTACCGTGACCTAGCGTTTAAGAATCTGAAGAATACTACTGCGTTACAGGTTAGAGCACTGGTTTGGAACGAGATTGTTAGGGAGTTGAAGAGCGCCGTCCCAATCCTAGAGAAGTACCAGCGTATATAGTCTCACAAGCCTATTACATCGTGCAACAGCCTTGCGTTGGGAATGAGAAAAAATGACCACAACGCTCCATTCATCTGCTAGGACCAGACCGCACAGCTTCTTGCCAACCTCAACTACAAGCAGCTCTACAGTGCCGTCTGCCTTTAGAATACTGTGGTTCTTCTTTGCTGACGCCAGGAAGTAACCCAGAGCGTCAGGCGCAGAGCGGGTGGCTACTGTACTGCGACCTCCTAGGTTGTGATAAACAGATAGCCTGACTTCCCTCTTGAGACGGGAACTGCTCTCGGGACTGCTTAAGGGAGATGTGGGAACTATACCGAGTAAGAAGGAGGTATTGATGTGAGAGTTGTGCTTGCGCTGACTGCGCAAAGCCGGAGGCATGAAAGCAGAGGGGAGGGCGCTGAGAAGGTCGGTATCCTGCAGGACGCTCCAACCAGTGCCTTGCATTCTCCTGAGAAGGTCCTGGTTGTTAGACGGGTACCCGACACCCTCCATGGCTCTTAGGTCAACGGCCGAGCAGGGAAGACCCTGGCCCGCACGGTACTGCACGAATGCATCCAGGAACGTATTGGCGCTACCGTGTCCGTGCACCCAATGCGCGGATTCAGTCAATGCGCCGAACCACCCTAACCAGCACCTGCAAAAATAAGGCTGTAGAGCCACGTATAATAGCTAATATTGTGATATTTTTTAGTAGATTAATGTATTAATATACGCAAAAGTATCCTATAAAGCACTACTTATATAAAGTAGCAGTGTAGCTACTGCGCGTTATGTAAGTGCGTGGAGCTAGAGGCAGGCTTGCAACAGCAGTACAACTATAAGCTAACGTACATTACGGGCGAGTGCATCACCGAGCGAGTGCATCACCGAGCGAGTGCATCACCGAGCGAGTGCATCACCGAGCGAGTGCATCACTTTTGCCAAGACCCTACCAAAATACCAACCCTACACTAATGCCTCTACAACAACAACAGATAGACGCCTTAAAAGAAGCTTAGATACAGCTTGCCCTCTAAGCTCTTAAAAAAGACCTAAAGCTCTCCTAGCAACGCGCTGCAGCTATCTACAGAGTCTAACAAAGTACACTAAGTTAAAGACGCGCTAGAACACCTTTACGCGTTAATACTATAGCTAACTTACAGAATCTAACTAATACCAAGGAGGGGTAATTGTTACGTATATACTTAAGCTAGCTAAGCAAGGACGGCCTCCCTAGCTTATAGATATAACTAATATTGCTAATTCTTTATAGAAAGAGCGTAGTTTAGCCCATATTAGCTTAAACTAGGCTAGCACGTTTGTTTTACGTTAGGAGGAGCTTGAAGTAGTCTTTAATCGCAAGTACAACTATAAGAGAGCCCTCTATAAGGATACTAAGGTTATATAGGGTTAGTTTAACCTTATAGCTAATACTAAAGCTAAGTATAGTATCTAGGATAATGATATATACAACTTTAACAAGACAGGCTTTATAATAGGCTAGATAAGCTCTAGAGTAGTTGTTATAGCTTTAGAGACCTATAGATAGGCAAAGGTAGTCTAGCTAGGCAATCACAAGTAGGTAATAGTTATCTAGGGCATTAATGCTACAGAGTAGGCTATTCTACTCTATATTATCATTAAAGCCTACCGCTATAAGTCTAAGTAGTATAAAGATAATAACCTGCCCTAGGATTAGACTATTACTATCTCTAAGAACGGCTAGACTACTAACAAGCTGTTGAAGTCGTACGTGGGACAAAGTCCTCTGATACGGATTCTATTGGTTCTCGGGGATGGGTACGGTATCTGGAACAGTAGGGAAGAGATGCCTGGGTGAAACACCTAACGACAACTTAGGGTAACGATGAGTAGTATAGAGGGAACTATCTAGCTTGAAGGTTGGTTGAGATTCCAAAGACAAACTTAATTGACTAAGTTAAACACACACCTTAAGGGTTCTGTTCCTATGTGTTATATACTTTGATAATTACTACAGCTTCCCTTATGCTGTATACATCCCAGATAGTCTCTCTTCCTGGGATGGTCCGGCATCCCGGATGGCTTGTCTTGGCGGGATGGCCTGCCATCCCGACATCCTTGTGTTGTCGGGATGGTAGCGTGTTGTCACGTGACTTGTGACACGCTGTCATCCTTAGCGTTGCCCCGCTTCCTATCAGTACCTGTTCACTTCGGAGATCGTAACACAAGCTTAGTTTTAACTAGTTAAAGCACTTTAATAGGCATATAAAGGCGAGCACTATTAGTAGCTACTAATTACTAGTTATTAACAGCCATAAGAGCTATAACTCTATAGAATTTACGCAATACTATAAGGATAATAAGATTATAGGTCTATATATGCCTATTGTTACGAACCTGAGATGGGGCAAGGCAGAAGATAAGGAAGAGAAGGATTGATGACACTCAGAGACAACCTGAAGGTCTTTAGGAGGGTCAGCATTTAGGACTAATAACAACGTAACCCCTTATGTTCTAAAAGTCTTAGCGGAACGCCACAATAGAACAAGTCACGTGTTGTTCTAAGGAATCCCACAATCTTCCACAGTGTGCCAGTTTGGCACAACACTAGAACAATAGAACAAGCATAGAACATATCTTAAGTATATAGTATGTAGGAACACAACCCTTATAGTTTGTGTTTAACCTAGTTAACTAAGTTTGTCTTTAGATCTTAACCTTTAACCTTTAAGCTAGACAGTCTACTCTATACTACTTATTGTTACCCCTGCCTTTAAGACTAACAGATTGTATCTGTACACCTTATTGCAAACTAACCCCCTTGGCTTCCTGTTACTATACTTATCCTTAAGAACTAATAGAACACGTGCTTATAAGCTTTGCTTAAAGTACAACTTTAACATTTTAAACACCCCTAAGATAAGTACTACCTCAGGAACTCGTGCTACCCCTAGCAGCACTTGCTTAAATGATACGGACATGACTAACGCTAGTACTACGACTAACAGCGTCATAAACGTTAATAAGCCTAATCTCTACTATAGAGATCGCGCGAAGTTAGACGACTAGATTATGCAATAGGATCTCTTCTTCACTTTCTAAGGTAATAAGGTACCTATAGACAAACGAGTCATCCTTGTATTAAGCTACATGCGTGGCAACGCATTTAAATAGATCAAGCCCTTTATCTAACAATTCTAGGCGGGAACTGCCCTAGAAGAAGTGGACGAATAGGTTAGAAATTTCAACAACTTTAAGGAGAAGATTAAACCTGTCTTTAGTATCTCTAACAAACCCTTAATTGCACAACGTGAGATTTAGCGCGTGCGTCAGACTAAGTCAGCTGCTGACTACGCTGCGGAGTTTCAGCAGCTAGCTGCTAACACTGACTAGGACAACACTGCGCTAATGACTATGTTTAAACAAGGCCTTAAACCTTTAGTTAAGACTAAGCTGATGCGCACTAGCGCTAGCACTAACAGTTTAGACAACCTTATTAACACTGTAATTAATATTAACGTTAAGCTCTATAAACTACAACAAGAGCTTTAAGACAATCCACAGGCGCGCGTGCTCTTAAATAAGAAACGCTCGCCGCCACGCAACCTATAGCGTAACAACCTCGCTAACTGCGGACAACGCGGAGGCTACTATTAATCTAACTCCGGACAACGTATCCATAACAACACACGAAGTGGATACTACAGACCAGCCGCTATAGACCTATCTAATATTAATAAAGGACCTAATAGGTGGAATAAAAAAGAGTAGAGTAAGGGTAGTAACAACTGCGGTGACAAGTCATTAGTGACTTGTTACAGCTGTAGCAAGACAGGCCACTACGCTTGTGATTGTCGCATAAAGAATAAAGTGGTCTAACAACTTAACATGCTAACTACTGACAACAATAAGACTAGTAGAGAATAGGAAGTTCTTACTAAAGACATAGGCTGTCTTATAGAAGATGACTATAATAAAGAATTAGACAAATACACGTCAAACAAACTAGTAAGGGCATTAACGCCTTACCCGCATACCTAGTGGATTTATAACAATCCCTAAAAGCATTATGCGGTGGAATGCGACACCTAGGATGGCACTATTATTGTTGGCAAACGATACTACGGACCCTTCTACTAGAAAGATAACTAATACTACTTATAGGAAGGAAAACGTCTACTTATATACGACAGACTATAAGAGTATAACACGCTAGTCTTGCGCGACTAAGCAACCTAGACTCCTGCCTCCTAGGCACCTTAAGTACCTACAATTAACCTAACTATTGTTAACAACATTCCTAAACATAAGGAAGAAGCGCTAAGCGTCACTATTCAGTCACCTACTTTGCAGAGTGTCAAGAGCACTTGCGACTGGATGATGGACGAAGACATTGTGCGATTAAAACAGTATTTGCTTAGTGACGTTGACGCACTTAAGAAGTTTAATTAACAGTTAATTAATGTTAAAAAGAGTAATAAGGATTAGCACACAGAAGATTTTTACTAATAGAAGAAAAACAACACTGTGACGCAACAGCAGCTAGACGCTTACAACTCATACGCTTGAAGCTGAGACGAACCTGACTTCAACCGACGACCTGCTATGCCAGCGCAAAACTACACATTGCAGCTACACTAAGACATTAGAAACCTATGTCACCCTTAGTTACTAGCCATGTAGTGCTACCATAAAGCCTGTGATAACTATTTGCAGTTTAAGATTAACAGCTAGTAGTTTCTAAGCAAGCCTGATGGCTGCGAAGACTACTAGTGGGAGTGTGCTAAGACATACTGCGCGGAGCACCTCTAGGACAAGCGTACAAACCTACACTTCCTAGGAGTCACTAGCGTAGATGAAATTCTAGACATGCACCTAGTATAGAACAAAGAATGCTACGGTCCTAAATAGGTTAAGTGCCTTAACCTAAAGTGTTAGAAACACTAGTCACTTAAACGCCTAAGCAGCTTCTTACCCTAGGACAAGTCTTTTTTAGACAGATAGCGAACAAACGCTATAGAGGAATTAGACAAGAGCGCTTTCTTAACAACGTCTAGGGCTCCTAGGATTAACGTAAGGATTCCAATAAGACCTATTCCCTCATCAAATTCCCTGTCGTGCTAGAAGGCACTAGGATAATAGCATTGTTAGACTTAGGAGTATAAAGCAACTACGTGTCTTAATCCGCTATTACGCAAGCAGGCTTGCAGAAGCGAAGAAAGGAGGAACTATACCCTTTACAAGTAGCTAACAGAGAACTAATGCTAGGAGAATTATTTATAACCTACAAGGTGGTATAACAATATCTTAAAGTATTTAACCACAAGGAATTAATAGACCTAGATGTCCTAGGAACAGCCGCCTATAATATTATATTAGGACTTCCTTAGTTAAGAGAGCACAATCCATAGATTGACTAGAAGAACCAGCGAATAACGCTTAAGTGTCACGGATCAGGTACACTAAGACAGCGACCCGCGCAGCTTACGACGCAGCTGGTGGATGAGAAGGAGATTAACAATATCTCTTTAAATGAGACGCGCCAAGATAGAGCGGTTGACCGTGCAGATACCGACCAGCCCTAGGATCACAAAGTAACGGTTAAGGAGGACAGTACAACCCCTGACATCCCAGACGAATATAGAGAGTTTATAGACCTCTTCCGCGATAAGAAGACTGCGAAGGCATTACCGCAGCACTAGGAATAGGACCACGAGATTAAGCTTAAGGAAGGAAAGAAACCCCTATTCGGGCCTATATATTAAATGTCAGAGAAGGAACTTGAGGAACTACGCAAGTACCTTAAAGAGAACCTTAATAAAGGATTTATTAGAGAATTAGAATCCCTAGCAGGATTCCCTGTTCTATTTATACTAAAGAAAGATAGTAAGCTACAACCTTACATTAACTTCTAGAAACTTAACAATATCACAATCAAGAACTAGTACCTGCTACTAAACATTAGCGAACTACAAGATTAGTTAGCTAGAGCATAGTACTTCACTGCGTTAGATTTAAGAGGAGCATATAACCTTATCCGCATAAAGGAAGGCGAAGAATGGAAGACGGCGTTTAGAACCTGTTATAGTTATTACAAGTATTTAGTTATGCTATTTAGGCTTACTAACGCACTAGCGACATGTTAAGCACTTATTAACAACGTGTTAAGAGCACACTTAGACATCACTGTAGTAGCGTACCTTAATGACATCCTAGTGTACAGCAAAACGCTAGAAGAGCATGTTAAACATGTACGACAAGTGCTTACCTGCCTAGGAGCAGCACATCTACGTCTAAAACCCGAAAAGTGCGAGTGGCACAAGGAGGAAGTTAAGTTCCTAGGGTTTGTCGTAGGAAGATACGGAGTTAAGATAAGTAAGGACAAGATTTAGGTTATAAAGGGTTAGCTAACACCTAAGACTGTTAAGAACATTTAAGAGTTCCTTAGGTTTGTTAAATTCAACTGACGCTTTATTAAGGATTACTCCACAAAGGCCTTGCCACTTACAAAACTTACGCAGAAGGGTACACCTTTTAGATAGGACATAGACTAAAACTAAGCCTTTAGGACATTAAAGCAGGCTTGTGTGGATCTACCCACTCTAGTCACATTTAGAAGCGGAGAACCGCTGCGAATGGAAACAGATGCCTCAGACCTGGCATTAGGAGCATGCATCACGCAGGAGCGAGATGGCTAATAGCACCTAATCGCGTACTACTCACGCAAGTTCTTAGGACTAGAAGAATGATACGACGTACACGACAAAGAGTTACTAGCGATCGTATCTGCCTTAGAACATTAGTAAGTCTACGCTAAGAGTTGTTTAGAACTTATAATCTACACAGATCACAAGAATCTAGTACATTTCATAATAACAAAGGTATTAAACAGAAGATAAGTATAATAGTCTAAGACCCTCAGACAGTACAAGTTCAAAATCCTCTATACTCTAGGAAAGGACAATAGTAGAGCAGATGCGCTTAGTCAACGACACGATCTCGCAGGATCTAAGACAATTAACAAATTAGCAATTCTTAGCATTAATAGCGACAGATTATTAGGACTATTACAGCAGCTTAACAATCTAATGCTAGTCTAATAAGAACAGCAGATACTGTCTCACGTTCCTAAAGAGTTAGAACAAGAGATTATTAGCAGTCACTATGATAACCTGCTGCACAGACACCCTAGCATTACTAGAATAATAGAACTTATTAAGAGACATTACAAGTTCCTAAACATGCGCGACAAAGTTAGCAAGTTTATTAAGAATTGCGTAAGCTGTCAGCAGAACAAACACAGCACGCACGCCAAGTATGGAGAAGCACAGGCGATGGAGCTACTAACGGCACTATGGACAAACATCACAATAGATTTCGTCACCCAGCTACCTGTCTCTAAAGATCCTGTAACAGGATACACCTATAACTCGATTTTCGTTGTAGTAGACAGATTTACTAAATACGCTAACATGATACTGTTTAGACACAGCTATACTGTAGAACAGCTAGCACATATCTTCAAGGATCAGATCATCTGCTACCACGGAATTCCCGAATTAATTATTAGCGACAGAGATAAGCTCTTCACGTTAAACTATTAGACCACGCTACTAGCCGCGTTAGGTACTAAGAAGAAGCTATCTACGGCATACCATCCGCAGACAGACGGACAGACAGAAAGAGTGAATCAGACGATGGAGACGTACCTCTGAATTTACTGCAACTAGCAGCAAGACAATTAGGTCTTACTCTTACCTATGGCACAAATCGCATATAACAACAAACTCTTAGAAGCAACAGGCTATTTGCCATTCTTCGCGAACTATAGTAGACACCTAAATCTCTTTACTAGGTTATTAGACAGTAATATTCAAATAGAATTAGTAATTACCTTAGTTAAAGCACTAAAGGAAGTACATTAGAAATTGCTTAATAACATCGCTAAAGCTTAGTCATAGAGCATTTCTTATGTTAACAAGAAATGAAAAACGGCACCTCTGCTAAAGAAGGGGGATAAAGTCTATCTCCTTACAAAAAATCTACGTACACGGCGACTAATAAAAAAACTAGACAAGGTTAAGGTTAGACTATTTTTTATTTCTAAACAGATTAGCCCAGTTAACTATTAACTCGCGCTGCCTAAGGATGCAAAGATCCATCCTGTGTTCCACATCTCGCTGTTAGAACTAGCCAACCCTAGAACGCTAATCTAGAAAAACTTTTACTACTAGGCAGACGGCTAGGACAAGTAGGAAGTTAAAAAAATAATAACACATTAGAAGAAAGGACGCGGTATTAAATACCTAGTTAAATGGTTAGGATATCCTAACTTAGAAAACACATAGGAACTAACTACGCACCTTAAGAACTGCCAGCAGCTTCTGCTCCAGTATTCTTAAGGGAAGAGAAGCCTGAATCGCCCTCTAGTACGGATGGCATAAACGCGCTCCAGTCAAGGGCTAGAGTACTAGGCATCAGGCTATCCTCTAGCTAAGCAACGTCCTAGTTAATGCCCTTAACGGCCTTAAGAGCTTTAATGTCTTTAACATATTAACTAGCCTTGTCTACCTACTGTTACTTATAACATTGCAACATTTTCTTTTATTTTTAAATGTAATCTCTCTTCGCACGCGCGGCTATTATAGCCTAGAAGGCAGTAGACTTAGCTTCGTCCGCTTCCGCCTCTTGTTGTTCCAGACGGCTCATTTCCCGATCTATCCAGTCAAAGTTCAGAATTAGAACCTCTATTAGAACACACTTCTAGCCGCCTACACTATAATAGTTTCTACACTCCTTCTTTAACAACGCTATTTAACACTTAAGGCCCTACTTCGCACAGTACTAACAGGACACTATTGCAAGTTGTCTAGTACGGTTAATACGTTCGCTAACAGAGTGACAGTATGCAGTACTTCTAGAAACTATAGGGTTAGTTCATGAGGACATGAAGATTAAAGAGGGAGGATAGTGTTACAAACCTAAGATAGGGCAAGGCAGAAGATAAGGAAGAGAAGGATTAATGACACTTAGAGACAACCTAAAGGTCTTTAGGAGGGTCAGCATTCAGGACTAATAACAACGTGACCCCTTATGTTCTAAAAGTCTTAGCGGAACGCCATAATAGAACAAGTTACGTGTTATTCTAAGGAATCCCACAATGTTCCACAGTGTGCCAGTTTGGCACAACACTAGAACAATAGAACGAGCATGGAATATATATTAAGTATATAGTATGTAGGAACACAACCCTTATAGTTTGTGTTTAACCTAGTTAACTAAGTTTGTCTTTGGATCTTAACCTTTAACCTTTAAGCTAGACAGTCTACTCTATACTACTTATTGTTACCCCTGCCTTTAAGACTAACAGATCGTATCTGTACACCTTATTGCAAACTAACCCCCTTGGCTTCCTGTTACTGTACTCATCCTCAAGAACCAATAGAACACGTGCTTACGAGCTTTGCTTAAAGTACAACTTCAACACCTATGCACTTATTGCACCTCCTATAGCTACTTAATATAGCTTGTTTTAGCCCTCTAAAGAAGGCGTATAGGGATAAGGTTAATTAGCTTATATATAACTAGATTAACTATATTATAATGTAGGAGTTCATCCTATGCTTTATAGCAGCTTCTAATAAAGCTATAACCTCTAGCAATATCTAGAGAGGGTTCTAAGGGGCTAGATTAGCTCCCTTTGCCCTAGATTGCGTTACATTAACCCTAAATGTAAGGCTGCGCACCCTATCGCTACTACTCCCCTTAAATAGCCTACTCTAGTAGTTATAAACCCCTAGCAATACTCTAGAATTTAGGTCGCAATTAACGCTTGTAAAGAAGAGGATTTAGAGGTATATAGACAGCTTACTAACCTCTATAGTAGAAGCGTTTAAGAAAGTATTAAAGGGGGTAGTAGTTATTACGTATAAGCTTGCGTTAGTATAATAGGAGAACGCTGCGCTTTACGTAGCTCTAGCAGCTGCTATAGAACATAGATTACGTAAAAGAAGGTATATCTAGATAGAGGGAAGCCTTATAGTTAAAGAGGGCTAGTAGTTAACTACTCTACTAGAGTTTAGTACGCGTAGTAATAGAAACAAGAAGAAGACGCAGGTATATACTAAAGGAGGTAAACTATCCTAACAACGCTATAGATAGTATAGAGAGGGTAGGTATAATACGTAAATGTGTAAGAATAGAGTAGAAGAGGTCTCTAAGGAATATTATAGCTTGTTTTATCTTATATAGAGCTAATTTATAGTGTTCTAGGCTATAATATAGGTAGTTTTAGTAGGGTCTTAGCAAAAGTAATACACTTGCTTAGTAATATACTTGCCTATAATGTATATTGCTCTAATATAACGCTTTTTTAATATCTTTACTATAAAAGCTATTAAAGCTTTACGCTTGCCTCTTTAGAGTAATTATATAGTTTTTTTTAGTATTATAAGCTTATTTATTATACTTTTTTTAAGCTTTATATTTAGCTACTTCCTTAGCCTTTTTAGCTCTAATATACTTATACTCTTTCTTCTTTCTTATCTACTACTTACGCCTCTTCTAAGTAATCTTTTTATTAGATAGCTTATTAGCGTGCTTAAGCTTCTTTATCTCTACTTTTTAAAGCTCTTTCTCCTTCTAGCTTTATTATTCTATTCTTTCTCTAGCTTTATTATTTTATTCTCTTATTAGTATATACTTTCTCTACTCTTCTAGAAGAGTAGAACTTAGCCCTACGATAATAATTCCTATAAGGCTAGAACTAAAGAGCTTTACTTTTATTTTTATACTTTTTTTAAGTCTTAAAAACCTCTTTAAAGCCTACTATCTTATAGTAGAGAAGCTAGTTTTAAATTAAGATATAGTAGAGTAAGTAGTAAAGCTTTCTTAGCTTATAACTACTCTTATCTCTAACTACTTTATATAATAAAAACTTCATTTTAAGCTAATTCTTACTAGAATATATCAAAAAAGAGCTTATATTACTATTAGAGGCCTTAGAGGTACTCTAGGTAAAGTATTAGAGAATAATATTAGGGTGAAGAGGTAATATACCTATTATTTTAAAAGACCTAAGTATTAATTTCTAAGTAAATATACTTACCTAAGCATTCTAGAATAGGTAGAAGAAGTTATGTTTCTTAATTACTAAGAGTTCTTAGCTATTATAAAGGTACAGTCGGGTGCCAAAAGTCTGTTCGCGCGGGCGCACGAGCCACAACACCAACATTGCGAGCTCAACTTTGAAGTAGAATAACCCTACACAACGTAGACTAATTTAGATAATACGTATTAAGGAAATAAAAATACACTTAATATCGAGTCTGATATCCCTTTGCCTGTCTTACAGCGTCTAGGCGTCGTGGCATTGACGTAATTAGTCGCCGGATCAGTGAGTCGGGTATTGCAGCCCATGCCTCGTGCAAACCCAATTCAAATGCCTCCCAACTAGCTTGAGAGTCGCTCATATAGTCAAACTCGGGATGGAGCTTATGAAGCTTCTGCTTGAGCGCCCACCAGAGGTGTTCAATTGGGTTGAGGTCTGGAGAGTATGGTGGCCAGTCGACTGTGGCAATCCCGTGAATCTCTAACCATTCCGTACAGGCACGCGCAGTATGGATAGGTGCGTTATCCTGCATAAACCACTCACCGGGCCCGTAGTAGGGCAGGAGTCCTTCTTCCAATGCCCACATGTAGCTTTGAGCCGTATACCCACGCCGTGCAGCTGCCTCACCCCTAGTCATAATCACTAGAGGACTACGCCAAACGCGACCCCCTGGAGTCAACGATATCGATGCCCACACCATACGAGCAGGTTGGCGAGCAGTATTCACCTCCTCCACCATCTCGTGAGACCATTTCTCCTCGGGTAATCGCCATACCCAGGTGGTATTGTGGCCAGACCCACGAGTAACGCTGCACTCGTCGCTAAACCTAAAGACTTGCCTGCCCCCAGTTGAACCCTGCCACGCATGAGCAAGAGCTAGACGAGATTTGGCTGTACGCGTACTGATTTTTGGTCTACGCTTTGCTCTGAACTTGCGTAGGCCTTCATTGGCTAAGGCGCGTTGAACAGTACGACGTGATACTCGTGGGTGGGTGGCCGGACGTCTTGTAGGCCGGCTTTCCTCTATGAGCTTGGAGTACTCTATTTGAGGGTTTTTGCGAGCACATCGTCGTAGCTGGCGATAATCTCTACTACTTAAGATAGGTGGCCGGCCTGTCCTTGCTTGCGACGTGGTGCTGGAGGTGGCTTTCCATCGAGCAACTGTTTTCTGCACGCAGCGTTGGGTGCAGGAAAGTGCTTCTGCAACTTTAGACGTTGACACACCAGCCTCAACCTGCGCTAAGCAATATACTCGCTGCGCCTCTGATAATTCACCCCCGCGTATACGATTGCCCGAAATTTCAGTGCCAAAAGATCTCATTTGGATGGAGTATTAGGGTGTTAAAGAAGGTGCTGCTCTTGAGGATTGTGGGGTGGTTATGGCCTGTGCGTTTCGGGCGAACAGACTTTTGGCTAAGTACTGTATATTATAAGTTTTTTTAAGTATATAGGTAATAAAGGCTTAAATATTACTATATTAAGTAGCTATAGCGTGTAGGTTAAATATAGAGAAAGGATAGCTAGACGTATCTTATTCTAATTATAGTAGTTAATAAAGTTTATTATTATATAGAAGCTATAGCTATTAAGAATTAAAAGGTAGTACTTTCTTTAAGCTTTCTCTTTAGTAAAGTAATTAAACACCTATTAAAGCTAAGCTAGGCCTATATTATTATTTATCTAGCCTAAAGGTAAGAAAGAAATAAGTATAGAGTGTTTCTTTAACTATATTTTCTCTACCTAGCTAAATTAGATAGTACTATTAGTAGACTTATAGATAAGGCTTAGTAGTAGAGCTAATCTATTACTATATGCACACGCTAGTAGTATAATCTAGGCTTAATTACTACTTTAAAGTAATGCCTTGACCTCTCTCTTCTTCTATATATACCTACTAAATATATATTTTACCCTAGTAGTAATACCTATTATAAAGCTCTTTTTATCTATATTATATACATACTTAGTGTTAAGCTTATACTTAGCAAACTTGCGCTATAGTAAGTTAAAGTAGAGCTTATACTTTATATAGAAATTAGTATTATAGTAATTAGCGTCTATACCTATTAAGTATTAAGAGATAAGATAGATGTTATACTTGTTAATAAAGTATAGAACCTAGCTCTTACTTACTAGCTTCTAGGTAATAGATAATATAAAATTCTATATTATCTCTTTTATAGAAGATATAATATACCTTATAGGCAAGTTAATTGATCGGCAAGTTGATTACTTTTGCTAAGACTATACTAAAGTAACCTTTTTATACTAATACCTTAATAACAACCTATTATTAACGCGTTAAAGAAGGCCTAGGTATAGCTTGTACTTTAAGCTCTTAAACAAGACGCAAAACTCTCTATACAACGCGCTATAGCTATCTATAACGTTCTTTAAGCTATACTAAGTAATTAACGCGCTAGATAACCTTTATAAGGCAATACTATGCCTAACTTACAAGGGCTAGACAATCTAGAGAAGTAGGTAATTGTTAATTATATACTTAAGCTAGATAAGCAAGGATTTAGCCCCTAGCTAGTAGATGTAGCTACTATAGCTAATTCTCTACACGCTAAGCATAGAATAGGCTATATTAGTACAAACTAACCTAGTATATTTGTAAAGTGTTAACTAGAGCTTAAAGTAAAGTTTAATTGCAAGTATAACTATAAGAGAGCCCTCTATAAGGATTCTAGGGTTGTATAGGGCTAGTTTAGCATAGTAGCCAGCATTAAAGCTAAGTATAGCATCTAGGATAATAATATATACAATTCTAATAAGATCGGCCTTATAATAGGCTAGATATCTACTAGAGTAATTGTTATAGCTTTAAAGAGACAAGGAAGACTAAAAATAGTCTAGCTAGGTAACTATAAGTAGATAATAGTTATATAAAGTGTAAGTACCAAAAGATAGGCTATTCTACCCTTTATTATCTTTAAGGCGTGTTACTACCTCTCTAGCTAGTATAAAAAGGAAGACCTACTCTAGAATTAGGTTATTAGAGTCTCTAATAATAGCTAGACTATAAATAAGCTTAGCTTTAAGTAGTTAACGCACTTTGACACGCATATAAAGGAGCGTACTATTAGTACCTACTAACTACTAGTTATTAATAGCTATAAGAGCTATAACTTACTCTAGTTCGAGTAATACTATAAGGATAATAAGATTATTACCTTATATATGCCTCTATACTTATTATACCTTCTATAGCTACTTAATATAGGCTGTTTTGCCCCTTTAAAGCAGGCGTATAGGCGGTAAGCTAAAATACTTATACGCAACTAGATTAGCTATATTACAAAGACTAAGTTCCTACTATTCTTTAAGGTAGCCTATAATATAGTATTTACTACTAGCAATATCTAAAGAAGGTTCTAAAGTGCTAGATTAGTTCCTTTTAACTTAGAATAGGTTAAAATAGCCCTTGATATAAAGCTACGCACTCTATTACTACTACTACCTACTAATAGCAAGCCCTAGTAGTTGCAAACCCTAAGCAATAGCTTAGAATTTAGGTTGCAATTAACTCTAATTTAAGAGAAGTATAAGAAGCAGTAGGGTAGCTTACTAAGCTCTATGCTTAGCGCGCTTAAGTACTATATAAAAGGGGTAGCTATTTTATTATATAAGCTAGTTTTAGCATAATAGGAAATTAGCAAGCTCTAGGCAGCTAATAAGGCCGCTACGTAACAAAAGTTATATAAAAGAAAGTAGATTTAGAAGAAAGAGACACTAATAGTTAAAGATAGCTAGTAACTAATAACTCTAGGGAAGTTTAGAGCGCGTAGTAATAGAAAGAGAGTAAAGAAGCTAGTGCGTAGTTAAGAGGGTAAGCTAACCTAAAGGCGCTATAGAAGGTTTAATTGGATAGAGCATAACGCGTAAATATATAAATAATACTTACCTGCTATAGACCTTGCTAGGACGTCTTCCTCAGAACCCCTATACGTAAGGTGCTATTATAATACTATAATTTAATATAAAGTTTAGTATAGTCTTAGCAAAACTAATTAACTTACCTATTAATTAACTTACCTATTAATTAACTTACCTATTAATTAACTTACCTATTGATTAACTTACCTATAAGATATATCATAACAAGTAGTAAGCTTTTCTATATACTTTATAAGCTCCTTCTCTTATTATAGGGTAAGCTTCTAGCGTGTAATACTCTCTACCTCTTATACTTATATCTTACCTCTCTACTTACGCGTTAATATTAACTATATAATACTATACTTTTCTACTATTTTAGACTAAGGAATCTTATCTCTAGATATAAAAGTATTATACTCTATAAGCGCTTTATTTAATCCTATTGTATTATACTATTATAGGATATTATAATTATAGTAATCTAGTATTTAGCATATTAACTAAATCTGTATATTAGGTACATAGATATAGTACCATGCCTATGCACTTTATAGGCCTATTTAGCTTATAGGCTACCCTACTATCTTTTGTAACTTATAGAATTAAGGTTATTAAGCTACGTATAATAGGTAAATTAATAATATTTTTTAGTGCTATAATCTATATACCTATCTAATAATACCTACTACTTATATCTTTTTAGTAGAGTAATTATATAGCTATAGCTGTTATATATAGCTAGAGGTGCTAGAAAGGGCCTATAAGCTACCCTCTAACTATACCTAGTAGTACTACAACACTTCTTCTTTGTTTTTAGTTGTAACTAATATAGAGCCTTATGCATGCCTTAGGTAGGCAATTAAGTACTTTACTAAGCGTTATAAGCTTGTTTTTAGTACACTCTCTCTACTTTCTAAGTGTTAATTACTATATATTTTTTGGCCTTTTCTTTCTTATACCTCTTCTTAGCTTTTTTTCTTACTATATACTTCTTCTACTTTTTCTTCTCTTTAAGAAGCCTAGACTAGTGCTATAGCTCTTACCTAGTCTTCTTTACTACCTCTTGTTCTAAGTTATACTCTTTAATTATAGTGTTACATATATTAGCTTTATACTTTAAATAAAAACTCTACTATATAGCGCCCCTCTACTACTTTAAGGTGTATAAGTATAGAGAAAGTACTTTCTACTTTACCTTTTTCTTCTTCTTATCTTCTATACTTTACTTAATACCTTATAACGTGTTTTATAAGTAAGTTGTTAATATAAGTAAGTTATTAGCCCTACTAACTTTAATTAACTACCTTAAGTCTTTTTATTATACTTTAACGCTATACCTCTTAAGTACTATTAAATAAAGCTAATATTTAGCTTATTATTAATTCTATTATTTTAGAGTAGATTTAGTTTAAAAGCTACACTACTCTAGCCTTTAACGTTCCTTATATAATAATACGCAACTAATATGCTGGAAAGCCTACCTAATACAATTACTAGCCTAACTTAAAGAAGCTTACCTAGCTAGAAGAGAAGGTAATTATTAAACATATACTTATTCTAGATCTATATAGATTTACGCCTACGTATATAGCTATATATAATATAGCTAATAGACTACTAGCTATATATAGTGATAGTTAGGTTAGTGTCTACTAGCTACGTAACTTTATTAAGTATATAGAGAGTCTTATAATATATTTTAATTAAGCGTATAATAGGTAGAGAGCTCTATATAAAGATTCTATCCTTATCTAAGTCTAGTTTAAGCTTATAGAGTAGATAAAGGCTAAGTATAGCATCTATAATAAAGATGTCTATAACTTTAATAAGGCTAGCTTTATAATAGGCAAGATTACAATATAGGTTATTATAATAGGATTAGAGAGAAGAGGTAGGCTAAAAACTATTTAGCCTAGTAACTATAAGTAGGTAATAGTAATAGTAGCTATTAACGCTACTAGCTAGTTAGTCCTACTATTTCTAATCTTTACTAGCAAGTACTACCTCTCTATCTAGTATAAAGAAATAGAGATTCTATATAACTAGGTAATTATAGTTAGTAATAATAGCTAGATAAATAATAAGCTTAGGGTAGAGTAGCTAAAGTACTTTAATACTTACACTTAGGCTTATATAGTAGGAGTATAGCGCCTACTTATTTTTAATAGCTATAAGAGCTACTACTTTTTTAGATTCTAGAAGCTCTATAAGGAGTATAATATTTACATACTCTATATACTACCTTACTTCTCCTACCTACTCTAGCCTCTTAATATTAGCTACCTCTTACTATTAAAGCACGCCTATAGTTATAAGGTAGAGAGCCTAATATATAACTATATTAACTATATTACTAAGCTTAAGTTTCTACCTTTATCTAAGGTAGCTTTTAATTAATTATGTACGCTAATTAATATCTATTTAGCTCTCTAGGGAGTAGGTCTAGTGCCTTATTAGCTAGAGGCTATCCTCTTAAAGCTAGATATATAGCTATATATACCTACTCTACTAGTAGCTCTTATAGAGGCTTTCTAGGAGGCTAATACTCTAAGTAATACCTATAAGCTTAAAGCTTAATTAAGCCTGATTTATAAGCATATACGCTAGTATAAGAGCTTATTACTAGCTTCTATAATTAAGAAGATAAACTAGCTTAAGAAAGAAACTAAAATAATAATTCTCTTAGCTAAGCTAATAAAAGAAAGAATCACTAGCCTTAAGAAGGCTAATAAAGTTGTATTAAAGTATAGAAAGTATAAGAAAAAGTATATATAAAACCAAAGAGTGTTAATAAAGGGGACTAGAGAGAATATACTTACTTAATATAAAGCTAATTAGTAGCTTGCTTATAAGAAGTGTTATAGAGGAGAGTAATTAGGCCTTAGCTAATAGGCTCTAGCGCGCTATAAGACGTGTAGGGAGACTAGGTATAACTTATATATATATAAGAAAGAGGCTATAGCTACTACGTAATCTACTTTATTAATTTCTAGATAATTTACTATTATATTGTTAAGATATACGCGTTAAGAGGTATATAAAGTTAGAGAGGCTATTAACTTGCTTATATCAATAACTTGCTTATAAAATATATTAGCTTATATAAAATAAGCTTATTTTAAATATAGAGCTAGTAAATCTCCTATTCTAATACCCTAGCCTTAGTACTATAATAATTCTTTACTATACTTTAAAGCAATATCTTTATCTTTAGCTAGTTAGGCTTAGTAGGTATAGTAGTAGGTCTTATTTACTCTAGAGGTATTCTAATAGGTAAGGGTGTTAGTATTCTAAAACACTTAAGGATAACGTTAGTATTAGAGGGATGTATTCCTATAGCTTTAAAGGCTATTAATACTAACGTACATCACGGGCGAGCGGACCACTGTTGAAGTTGTACTTTAAGCAAAGCTCGTAAGCACGTGTTCTATTGGTTCTTGAGGATGAGTACGGTGACAGGAGTCCAAGGGGTGAGTTGCGATGAGGTGTACAGATATGATCTGTCAGTCTTGAAGGCAGGGGTAACGATGAGTAGTACAGAATAGACTGTCTAGCTCGAAGGTTGAAGG
This sequence comes from Didymella pinodella, assembly GCA_039634465.1. Classification (NCBI taxonomy): domain Eukaryota; kingdom Fungi; phylum Ascomycota; class Dothideomycetes; order Pleosporales; family Didymellaceae; genus Didymella; species Didymella pinodella. Next base: position 2,231,374 of record CP113345.1, read on the forward strand.
TTGAGATCCAAAGACAAACTTGATTGACTAGGTTGAACACGAACCATAAGGGTTGTGTTCCTACTTGCTATATACTCGGGAGTCTCAGAGGTCTCAGAGTCTCAGCGACTGTGAGTCTCATGAGACTGTGGGATCTCTGGGACTATAGGCTGCTGCTATTAGTCTGTAGTCTCAGAGTCTCAGAGCGGCTTGGCACAAGTCTCATGAGACGCTATACCTAACTGGTGATAGTGTCGTCACGAGTGTCGTGTCATTCCTATGCGGGGTGATGGCCTGCCAGAGGGTCGCCATCCTTCCTGTAATTCTTCCGACATACAAAACCTAGCAGTCCCCCCTTCTTACTCATGTTCGTAACAACCACATGGGCGAGCGGACCACTTTTGCCAAGACCCCACTAAAACCACCCACGTTATAGCCTAGAACACCACAAGTTAGCCCTGCATAAGACAAAATAAGCTGTAATATTACTTAGAGACCTCTTCTACTCTATTCTTGCACGTTTGCGTGTTGTGCCTACCCTCTCTACACTGTCCACAGCGTTGTTAGGATGGTTCACCTCCTTTAGCGCGCACCTACTTCTTTACCTTCTTACTATTACCACGCGCCCTAAACTCCCGTAGAGTAGTTAACTGCTAGCCCTCTTTAACTGTAAGGCTTCCCTCTGTCTAGATATGCCTTCTTTTGCGCGATTTACGTTCTGTAGCAGCTGCTAGAGCTGCGTGGAGCGCAGCGTTCTCCCGTTGTGCTAAAGCCAGCTTGTGCGCAACAATTGCTGCCCCCTTTAAGACCTTCTTAAACGCTTTAACTATAGAGGTTAGTGAGCTGTCTACGTGCCTCTGAATCCTCGTCTTCACAAGCGTTAATTGTGACCTAAATTCTAGGGTATTGCTTAGGGTTTGCAACTGCTAGAGCAGGCTGTTTAAGGGGAGTAGTGGCGATAGGGTGCGCAGCCTCACATTCAGGGTTAATATGACGCGATCTGGGTCAAATAGAGCCAATCCGGCCCTTAAGAACCCTCATAGCTTTGTTATAAGCTGCTATAAAGCATGGGAGGAACTCCTGCTTTATAATATAGTTAATTTAGTTGTGTATAAGCTAATTGACCTTATCCCCGTACGCCTGCTTTAGAGGGCCAAAACAAGCCACATTAAGTGGCTGCAGGAGGTGCGATGAGTGCGCAGGCATACATAGACCTATAATCTTGTTATCCTTGCAGTATTGCGTGAATTCTGTGGAGTTATAGCTCTTATGGCTGTTAATAATTACTAATTAGTAGCTGCTAACAGTGCGCGCCTTTGTATGCCTGTTAAAGTGCTTTAACTAGTTAAAACTAAGCTTGTTAGTAGTCTAGCTGTTCTTAGAGACAGCAACAGTCTAATCCTAGGGCAGGTTATTATCTTTGTACTAGTTAGACTAGTGGTAGCAGGCTTTAAAGATAATGTAGGGCGGGATTGCCCACCCTGTGGCATTGATGCCCTAGATGACTGTTACCCACTCGCGATTGCCTAGCTGGACTGCTTTTGCCTGTCTACGGTTCTCTGAAGCTGTAACAACTGCTTAGGAGCTTATCTAGCCTATTATAAAGCCTGTCTTGTCAAACTTGTACGTGTTGTTGTCCTAGATGCTATACTTAGCTTTAGTATTAGCTACAAGGTCAAACTAGCCCTATATGACCTCAGGATCCTTACATAGGGCTCTCTTGTAGTTGTACTTGCGATTAAACACTACTTTAAGCTCCTCCTAACGCAAAACGAACGTGCTAGCCTAGTTTGAGCTAATAGGGGCCAAACCGCGCTCTTTCTGCAGAGAATTAGCGATATCAGTCACATCTGCAAGCTGGGGAGGCCGTCCTTGCTTAGACAGCTTAAGTATATGCGTAACAATCACCTCCTCCTTAGTATTAGTTAGATTCTGTGAGTTAGCTATAGTATTAATGCGTGAAGGTCGTCTAGCGCGTTGTTGGTGTAGTGTAGTTTAAGAGACGCTAAAGATAGCTGCAGCGCGTCGCTCTTAGAGTTTCGCGTCGCGTTTAAGAGCTTTAAGCGCAAGCTGTATCTAACGCTCTTTTAACGCGTTAAACTGTTCTTGTTAGGGTGGCATTAGTGTAAAGGGGTGATTTTAGTGGGATCTTAGCAAAAGTGGTCCGCTCGCCCATGTGGTCCGCTCGCCCGTGATGTACGTTAACCCTAATTATAAACCTCTTTCTATCTATATTATATATATTCTTAGGTAGTACCTTGTATTTAGCTATCTTTTAATATAGAAGATTAAAGTATTACCTATATCTCTTACTAGAGTTAGCTTAGTAACGTATAGATTCTATAGGGGTAGACTAGGCAGTAAAGAGAGTATTAAAGTAATAACTAAGAAAGTAGGTAACTATTAAAGTTATACTTTAAGCAAAGCTTATAAGCACTAATTCTATTAGTTCTTAGAGATAAATATAGTAATAGGGATATAAGGGGTTAGTTGTAATAAGGTGTATAGATATAATCTACTAGTCTTAAAGGCAAGGGGTAACAATAAGTAGTATAGAGTAGACTGTTGAAGTCGTACCTGGACGAAGTCCAATATTGTACTAGTTCTGGTTGGGTCTTGAGGGATAAGTGCTGGTTCTGGAACAGTAAGGTGGGCTGCGTCTAGACGAAGTCCCATATAACAGCTTAGGGTTAAGATTCCAAGAAGTACCTTAATTAACTAAGGTTAAACATAAACTGTAAGAGTTGTGTTCCTACTAAGATATATACTAAGGGAATTCTTCATGTGCATTGCGGATACTTCAGCCACCACAGGTGGTTAAGCCATCAGAGGTGGTCGAGCTTGGCGAGGTGGTTTGTCACGTGACCCGTGACACGTTGTCATCCTTAGCGGTGCCCCGCTTCCTATCAGTACCTGTTCTCTCGGAGATCGTAACATAGACTGTCTAGCTCGAAGGTTAATTGAGATCTAAAGACAAACTTGATAACTTAGGTTCAACACGAACTGTAAGAGTTGTGTTCCTACTAGACTATATAGTAAAGATAATAGAGGTCATCCCTAGAGTTGTGACATCCTCAGAGGTCGTGGCCTCCTAGAGGTCATGGCATCCCCAGAGGTTCGTCTTAGCGGGATGTCCACTCGGAGCCCCGTGACCGGTGACACGTTGTCATCCTTAGTGGTGCCCCGCTTCCTATCAGTACCTCGCAACCCGGAGATCGTAACAGTAACCTAGCTATTAGATAGCTCCTAGGCACACAAAGGAGTCGCGAAATTAATAATTATCTGCCTTATAGGCATTAAGTGTCTCTCTGTAAGCTCTCTAATGTACTTTACAAGCTCTGCCTTATCGCGTAGGTGTAATAGACGTTGGGAGTTAATAGTATCTTCCTGCAGGGGTGCTTAACCCTTATGTTAGCGCGTTAACGTAACTTAGTATAAGAACAGCTATGTTTTTTAGCTAGAGCGCGGTACAAAAACTATTCTCCTAGTCTTAAACTGTCTAACTCTACAAGGGCTTCCTTTACTAGCATTGTGGTGTTAAGTTATAGGGGTGCAAAGTATTGCTTAAAGAAGGTGGGGTGGCCCGTGAGCTGAACAGGCCCACGAGGTGCACGGGCACGGTAACGTGTCCGTGCGCGAGACGCCCGGATTCGCGAGACGCCCCGCCGAACACCATCTCAGCGATCTCAAATTTGAAGCCGTACAACGCCACATAATAGCTTAATATTTATAAAAACACAGTGTTGCAGTAATTAGATGCTTGCGATTAACTTCTACTATCTATATTTTGATGGGAGGTTAACGTTGCGGCCACGTGATGTGAGCTTTGGTGGAGGAGCTGGAGGCTCTTCTTGAACTTAAGCACCAGCGCGAGCAGCCCCAACGCGTTTTTGACGCTTGTTACTTGATGAGATAGCTGCTAAACCTCTCCTCTTTTCCTTTTAGGGTAGTTGTATAGCTTTAGCAGCGTCTCTCTCCTCTTTCTGGCGTTGGCGTTCAGCTGCCTTCTTAGCTCGCTCAAGCTCCCTCATCTCCTTGAGCCTCTGCCTCCCCACACGCTTCTCCTCGAGCTCAACTTGACGCTGCAGTTGAGCCTCCTCACGCTGCTTCTTAGCCCGTGCTTTTTAGAGTTTCTCCTCCATCTCATCTCGCTCCCGTACTGCTTCTCTAGCTTAAGCCTCACGCAGCTTGCGAGGAGACCAGTGGACCGCGCTACTGTGATACTCCTGGCGCTGTTAGAGGTTAAGAGCTTTACCCTTCTTCTTATGCTTCTTTTTATGTTAAAGAGCCTCCTTTAAGCCCTTGTTCACATGCTGTAAAAGCTTATACTGCACAGAGAGATAGTGAACGCTTAAGCGCAGCTTTCTTGCCTTATACTAATGGCTATCATTGACAGCAGCTTGTACTAACTGATCGAGCTTTCTCTAGTCATGATTAGAGAGCCCTAATAATGAGCTTCTCTTAGCTTCTGGCGTGCTAGCAAATCTACGGAGGATAACGTTAGCATCTATCAGCCAGATCCTAGTAGCTTCAAAGGTCTTTAATATAAGGCTCTTCGTGAAGGAGGATATCCAGGCGCTCTAGAAGAGTAGGAAGAAGTCTCCTTTCTTGATTAGCACTAGGCCTTAAGCCTTATAGAGATAGTTAGTGAGCTCGTTAGAGTAGGCTTAGGAGAGTGGCTTAAACAGCACTACATCAAGCGGCTGTAGCGTGTGAGTTAAATAAGGGGGAAGGATTATAAGGAGAATCCTGTAGCGATCACAGTAGTTAATAAACTCTATTGTGACATAAGATCTATAGCCATTAAGGATAAGCAATTGCTATCTCCCTAATCGCTGCTTTGTGTAGCGATTAAACACCTGCTCTAGCCAAGCTAGGCCTACGTTATTGTTTAACCAGCCTGTTAGAGATAATAAGACAAAGACCTCGTGTTCTCCTGCCTTAATATCCTCTACCTAACTTGATCATATAGCTCCTTTTTTAGCTGCGTAGATAAGGCTTAGAGGCAGCGAGCTCCCATCGGCGCAGCAGCAGGCCAGGAGTGTCAGAAACTCGCGTGATCTATCCTAGAGAGATGCTCGAACCTCCTTCTTCTCCCATTGACGCCTGCTAAAGATCCTCTTGCTTCTGCCTATTAAGCTAATTAAGAAGCCTTTCTTATCTATATTGTATATATCTTAAGCCTTAAGGTGGTATTAGGCGATCTTCTAATGTAGTAGCTTAAAGTAGAGACGGTATTTTAACTTAGAATTAGCTAGGTGGCGCTAGTCCACTTTAAGATGAGATAGATCTCGTGTCGGTTAATAAAGCGAGCAACCCAGCTCTCGCTAAGCTGCTAATAGGCTACTTCTAATGAGAAATTCCTGATCATCTCTCGCGTAGGAGGAAAGCCTCTCTCTATAAGCGTTTTTATATATCTTACAAGCTCTAGCTCTTGTTGTGGATTAAGTGCTAGCTTCTGGAGTGTACGGGCTTGTTGTGGTACTTAAGAGCCCTAGTGTCTTCGGCTAAGTGTTGATCGATCAACGTTGTACTTAGCTGCGATCTTTGTACACGAGGTTTGTTCTCCTAGCTCTCGCAATTTAAATGCTGCAATCGCAGCTTAGATTAGGTCCATATTGGTAGAGTTATGACGCGTTAAAGTTAGTGTTGATCTTATAATTTGGTGTTCGGCGGGGCGTCTCGCGAATCCGGGCGTCTCGCGCACGGACACGTTACCGTGCCCGTGCACCTCGTGGGCCTGTTCAGCTCACGGGCCACCCCACCTTCTTTAAGCAATACTTTGCACCCCTATAACTTAACACCACAATGCTAGTAAAGGAAGCCCTTGTAGAGTTAGACAGTTTAAGACTAGGAGAATAGTTTTTGTACCGCGCTCTAGCTAAAAAACATAGCTGTTCTTATACTAAGTTACGTTAACGCGCTAACATAAGGGTTAAGCACCCCTGCAGGAAGATACTATTAACTCCCAACGTCTATTACACCTACGCGATAAGGCAGAGCTTGTAAAGTACATTAGAGAGCTTACAGAGAGACACTTAATGCCTATAAGGCAGATAATTATTAATTTCGCGACTCCTTTGTGTGCCTAGGAGCTATCTAATAGCTAGGTTACCCGCTTCCTTAGCTGTCACTTCGACACTCTCCTCACTGCCTAGTCCACCCCTATAGAATCTGTGCGTCACTAAGCTAACTTAGGTGAGAGATACAGGTAATACTTTAATCTTATGTATTAAAAGATAGCTAAATATAAGGTGCTGCCTAAGAACATGTACAATATAGACAAAAAGGGGATTATAATTAGGGTTATCTTAAGGATAAAGAGACGCTTTAATAGGGAGCTGTATAAGAAGAAGCAGAATAAGCAATCACAGCACGATAGCAATTAAGAGTGGGTGATGGTGCTAGCAACAATATGCGCAGATGGATTAACTCTTCCCCTAGGCATTATCTTTCTAGCAGCTAGTCCTGCAGTGCAGGCAAGCTAGGTACACAATATTAATCTAAGGAAGCACTCTATCCACTTTATAACGTCACTAAATAGATAGACAAACAACGATCTAGGGGTGACGTGGCTAGAGCAGGTCTTTAATCGCTACACTAAGGCTAAAGCACGGAGAAGGTGGAGGTTACTAATCCTTAACGGACACAGCAGCCACATAACAAAGGACTTCATTAACTACTGCGACAAACACAAGATTCTGCTGCTTATCTTCCCCCCTTACGCTGCCCACACTCTCCAGCCATTAGACGTAGTCTGCTTTAAGTCACTAAGCCAGAACTACTTAACTAAGCTTGATACACATAACTATAGGACGCTAGGATAGCTGCCTGTTAATAAGGCTAATTTCTTCTTACTATTCTAGCCTGCCTAGGTTAGCACCTTTACAAAATTGTTAGTGTTAACAGCCTTTAAAGCTACAAGAATACATCCCCCTAACGCTAACGTTATCCTTAAGCGTTTTAGAACACTAACAACCTCACCTATTAGGACACCTCTAGAGCAAATAAGACCTGCTGCTGCACCTACTAAGCCTAACTAGCTAAAGGCAAAGACGTTGCTTTAAAGTGCAGTAAAGGATCATCGCAGTGCTAAGGCTAGGGCATTAGAATAAGAGATTTACCAGCTCTATGTTCAAAATAAGCTTATTTTACATGAGCTATAAGGTATCAAGTAAAGTATAGAGGATAAGAAGAGGAAGAAGGCAAAGCAGAAAGTACTTCCTCTGTACTCACACACCTTAAATCAGCAGGGGGGCGCTATGTAGTGGAGTCCTTATTTAAAGTGTGAAGCTAATGTGCGCAACGCTGCAATTAAGGAGTATAACCTATAATAAGAGGCAGCAAAGAAGACTAGGCAAGAGCTACAGCACTAGGCTAGGCTTCTTAAGGAGAAGGAAAAGCAGAAGAAGCGTGTGACGAGAGAGGAAGCTAAGGAGAGGCGTGAGAAGGAGAAGGCTAAAGAACGCGCAGCAATTAACGCTTAGAAAGCAGAGAGAGTGTGTTAAAAATAAGCTCGCGACGCTTAGTAAAGTACTTAATTGCCTACCTAAGGCAAGCGTAAGGCTCCACGTTAGTTGCAACTAAAAACAAAGAAGAAGCATTATAGTACTGCTAGGCGTAGTTAGGGGGTGGCTTATAGGCCTTCCCCAGCACCTCTAGCTACTGTTACGAACCTGAGATGGGGCACGGCAGAAGATAAGGAAGAGAAGGATTAATGACACTTAGGGACAACTTAAAGGTCTTTAAGAAGGTCAGCATTTAGGACTAATAACAACGTGACCCCTTATATTCTAAAAGTCTTAGCAGAACGCCACAATAGAACAAGTCACGTGTTGTTCTAGGGAATCCCACAATGTTCCATAATGTGCCAGTTTGGCAGAACACTAGAACAGTAGAACGAGCATGGAATATATCTTAAGTATATAGCATGTAGGAACACAACCCTTATAGTTTATGTTTAACCTAAGTTATCAAGTTTGTCTTTAGATCTCAATTAACCTTTAAGCTAGACAGTCTACGCTGTACTACTTATTGTTACCCTCTGCCTTTAAGACTAATAGATTATATCTGTACACCTTACTACAACTAACCCCTTATGTCCCTATTACTATATTCATCCCTAAGAACTAATAGAATTAGTGCTTACGAGCTTTGCTTAAAGTACGACTTCAACAGCTACATATAACAGCCGCGGCTGCAAAATTGCTCTACTAAAAAGATATAAGTAGTAGGCATTGTTGCATAGGTATATAGATTACAGTACTAAAAAATCATATTAATTTAGCTATTATACGTGGCTTAATAACCTTAATTCTGTGAGTTGCAAAAGATGGTGGGGTGGCCCGTGAGCTGAACAGGCCCACGAGGTGCACGGGCACGGTACGCGCACGGACACGGTACCGTGTCCGTGCGCGTGATGCGCGGATTCGCGTGACGCGCGGGCAACACCAAAACACCTCAGCTAAAAATGAGGCTATTGAGCCACGCACAACAGCTGTATATAGATAGTATTATGGTGTTGTAGTAATTAAGCCCTTGCGATTAATTTGTGCTACTTATATTTACTTAGGAGAGTCACGTTGCGGCCGCGGCGTGTGGTTTTAGGTAGGGGAGCTGGGAGAGTCTCTGCAGCGTCAGCACTACGAACATCACGAGTATACACCCGTTTTAGACGCTTGCTTGGCTGAGGAGCTTGTGAAGCTGTTCTCTTGCCTCTTTGGGACAGTTGTAGAGCTTTTGCAGCGTTGCGCTCTTGTTGTTAACGCTCATGTTCAGCCTTACGTTCAGCTATTTTTTGAGCCTTCTCTGCCTTCTCCTTCTCCCGGGCTGCCTTGGCTACTACTGCCGCCTCACGCTTCTCCTGAGCTATCTTCTCCTTGTATAGCTTTTTGGCGTGCCTAAGCTCAGCCATCTCAACTTTTTTAAGCTCCTCTTCCTTCTCTGCTTGTTCCTTTGCCTTCTAGTCTTGGCGTGCTTTTTCTACTCTCTTTGGAGAGTAGAATTCAGCTCCCCCTTGGTTATTCTTGCAAGTCTCAATTAGGAGAGCCTTGCTCTTCTTCTTGTGCTTCTTCTGAGTCTTAAGAACCTCCTTGAGGCCTAATATCTTATGGTGGAGGACTGAGTTTTGAACTGATATATGGTGCAGCGATCGTCTAATCTTCTTCACATCCTTACTGCCTTGATCCTTGGCCACCTTACGGATGAGAGTCTCTATTTTGAGCCAATCCTCGCCAGAGAGTACTGAATCAGAGCTTCCGTCAGTATCAGAGTGCTTAGGGGTCTCCTTCTTGAATCGATTGAGTATGACGTTGGGTTTAAGGGGTGATATGCCTGTGGCTTGGAAGGACTTAAGAATCAACTCTGGAGTAGATATATTAATCCAGGCCTTCTAGAACAGATGAAAGAAGTCTCCCTTCTTGATTAGGGCTAGTCTCTGGCCGTTGTGAAGGTACGTTGTGAGCTCCTTTGAATATGCAGTTGATAGAGGCTTGAACAGCACTACGTCTAGGGGTTGGAGCGTCTGAGTTAAGTGAGGAGGAAGAATAGCCAGGAGTATCTTATTGTTGTCACAATAATCCATGAAATCCATCGATATATGAGACCCGTGGCTGTTAAGGATAAGGAGGCGCCATTTTCTCTAAGCTTTAGTCTTAGTGTAGCGATTAAACACCTGTTTAAGCCAGGCAATGGCTAGATTGTTGTTTGTCCATCCTGAGGGTGATGAGCTAACTAGAATAGAGTGTACCCCTGGCTTGATTCCTCCACCCAGCTCTCTTGGATGGTGTTGTTGGCCGACTCATATATGAGCCCGGGCGGCAGCGCTGATCCATCAGCACACACACAAGCTAGGAGCGTCACCTAGGCACGATTGCCATCTTGGAGAGATGCTCTAACCTCCTTCTTCTCCCACATACGTCTGCTGAACACGTGCTTTGTTCTGGTGGTGACTCTAATCATGAAGCCCTTCTCATCCATATTGTACGTATGACGTGGCTCAACGTTATACTTAGCAATCTTATGCTGCAGAAGGTTAAAGTATAACTCATATTTAGTATATGAATCAGCGTTGTGACGTTTGCTGTCCATCCCCGTTGAATATTGACAGATGAGTTTGTTGGAATACTTGTTGATAAAGCGCGTAACCCAGCTCTCAGACCTCATTTTGAGCGACAGATGAGGCAAAATTTCGTATTATTTCCCTTGTAGGAGGCAGACGACGAGTATTAAGTATCTCTATATACTTAAGAAGCTCCTGCTCTTGTTGTGGGGTGAGCTGTTGTTGGTTGATGGTCTTAGTAGCTGCATCTGTAGATATTGCCTTGTGCCGCCGCGTTAACGTTGATCGTACAACACCATACTTTTTTGCAATTGCAGTATAGCTAAACTGTTCCCCAGGCTTTAAAGCAGCCAGCTCTTTAAGCGCAGCCTCTAGCGACATCGTGGTGTTGAGTTATGGTGTTGTGAAGTATAACGCGTATTGGTGTTGCCCGCGCGTCACGCGAATCCGCGCATCACGCGCACGGACACGGTAGCGTAGTTGGCCTGTCCAACCTGACCGACAATTCCTGACAGTGAACTAAACAGAAGAAAGTAATCCAGCTTTCAGTTGCTCGCGACCAAAGAATTGTGGAGGTTCCACGTTCCCTGGACCTTGGGACGGGTGAATGCATTCCAGTCCTCGATGCTCATACCATCAAACATCTGGTCGCGGAGGACCATGGACATCTGAATGATTCCTTTCAATGGTGACATGACGCCGGCGACTGCATGCGCAACGTCGCCAGGAAGTGGCTCATCTCGAGTCGGCCATTTTCAAGAAGATCACGCTTGCCAATCTCCGCCATAGTGCCCCACCTCGCGACACACTTCCATGTGGCGTGAAGAACCTCTCCAGAAAGTGAGTTGAGCACGACATCGACACCCTTGCCGTCAGTCTCGCGCAGGACATCATCGACGAAAGTCGAGTTTCTCGAGTTGAAAATGCGGTTTCTCGGAATGCCGTACGTCTCCATGAGGTATTGCACCTATCTCTCGCTGCCGACAGTAACAAAGATCTCAGCCCCAAGCATCCGAGGTACTTGTATGGCGGCGAGTCCGACTCCACCAGCAGCGCTATGCATAAAGACCGATCGGCCCTGAGATACGCGACCCACGTCGTGAAGACCGTAAAGAGCGGTGATAAAGACGAGAGGGATACACTCGCCCTCCATGAAGCTGACGTTATCAGGGAGTCTCTTGAAATAGACTTCTTGGCTTGTCGTCGCTGTCGAGAACAAGTTGGACCCTATAGTAACGACGCGATCACTAATGGCAACTCTGGTTGTCTTGGGGCCTACTTAGCGGACGATTGCAGAAGCTTCATAACCGAACTTAGGATCGCTTCCGGGGATGATCTGCATCCCTACCAGAACGTCTCGGAAATTCAGACCATGGCATAGATCTCGACTTTGACTTCATCATCTTTGGGAGCGACTGCAGACGTAGCTGACCAGACAAGTGTGTTGATAAGACCCGGGCGATCCTGAGTCAAAACAGCATCTTCAGCGGGCCGCGACACGATGAGTTCCTTGTCGAACGAAAACGGAAAGATGCGAGACACAAGGGTGCGGTTGCCGTGGATGACGTACTCCAGGTCAGGTCCGAGCACGCCGTCATCCGCCCTTGTTTAGAATGCGCTCAGCACGTTAGCCACCAAACTCGCTCAGACCGAGGACACTATTCCATCCGTTTCGAGAGTCGCAAAGTTGACGCTCAATTCTGAACGTAGTGTACGAGCCAGACCAATGATCTGGGCGTATGTCGGATCAGTGCACCCAGTGCTAGAGAGTCGCGTCACCCACAACAATCCACTGTTTCCAAGGCTGCCGACCAGTGTCTTGAACTGGGCCAGCTGAATTGCTTCGACGCTCTCGAGGAACGGTCGTTGCTCGTCGAGAAGTGCTACGACATCCTGGTCTCGCGGAAGTGTCCGTCCTAGCACGCGTATTTCAATCCCGTAGCCCCGGCTGACAAGCTCGTTCACGATGAGATTGTTGTCAGATGCTTCAGTGTCGCCCACGAGTAGCGTGAGTCTCTTGGTTGGTGCCTTGGGCGCCCGGGGAAGTGCAATCAAGATGTTGCTTGTCCATCTTTCAGCAGAAGGTTTGACATGGTCGATGCCTAAGAATCCAGCGCTTGTAAGTGCATCGTGCCATCTCTATAAGCTCAGATACGGTCCATCAACACGAACCAGGTCCTCGGCATGAGACTACCAGTCTGGCAGCGTGCCGAGAGCAAATCGCGTCCACGATGATCCAGGCTGGGGCTCCTCCAACAACAACCGACCGTTGGGTCGTAGCAAACGATGGAGGTTGTCCAAGGAGTGATGGATGTTATCAGTAGAGCTAACAACACGGGAAGCGATGATGAGATCAAATTGACTGTTGCCGAAATCCTGGCTGGTGAGATCTTTGCCTGAATCTAGCACGCGTACCTTGGTGTGCGGCACCACCTCGAAATCTTCTTTGATCGTATTGACTTTGCTGGCGGATGCACCAGCGATGACGAGCCGCGAATAAAAGGGCTGACTGTCGACACGTGTTAGATGATCGATGATCGTTGAAGTTTTTCCACCGAGATCTAAGCCTATCTTCAGCACGCTGAAATTAGGCTTGGTGTATGCTATGCTGTTGATGTAATGTCCGTCGTCGTGATCAATCAAGAAGGCTTTCAAGTCGTCTAAGCTGCCTTGGTCGTTGAGAATTTCCCATCCAGTCTTTTCGCCTTTCAGAGTTGCCTCAATAGAGGCTAGGACAGCGACAACAGCTGATGCTGCACTTGAGGCAGGTGTGGTCTTGAGACTGTGTGCAAGGGTCGAAATTTCTTGTGTCAAAATAGTCGTAGACGCAGTCTCCAGGTGTTGCGTTTTATAATCAAGAAGTTGGTAAGGTGCGGTGTTTGTACAACAACGTCCTGCGCTGTCTGCTTGGCGAGAGTGATGGCCAACTCTGCAAGCTCTTCTAAGAGTGGGAAGTACAACTTGTGATCCGAGGTCTGCCTAATGAGTTCACAGTTGTCTTGGAAGTCTACGTGCGGAATCCATTCACTCCGAGCGGCGATAGGGATTGCTTGCTCTTCGCTTGCTGTCATCTCATCGAAGACGTGACTGTGGGAGCAAACAATACTCAAGACTGTCTTTAAGCCATCAGAGATCCAGCCATCTACGATGTAGCGCATCCGGTCAGTGGACGCCAGAAACCTTGGAGCTTCTGCCGCGGGTGTATCCATACCTATCGAACACTGGACATGTGAGCAGTATTGCACCGTGGGCATGATGGAACGGAGGTTCCCCTTGGGAAAGTAAGACAAGAACGCGAAAGTACTCGCGCATTCCACCACCAACCTAACAATGTCCGTTCAGACTTTGGAACATTTTGTGCGCGATTAAGCTCCTTTGTTCGATCTACATACTATATCAACGAATTCAAGTCTTTCAAATAACAAAGGTAGCAATAGTTTGAAAAGGCCGGCTATTCTGAATAACGCAAAGGACAGGAGTTCCGCAAGCTCGAGTGGAGGCCTAGACTGAGATAACAACGCAAAAGTACTTGCGTGTTTGTAGCGGAAATGTATTGTGCCTGTGATCGTGGCGACGACGCTAAAGTGCCCGCGTGTTCCTCGAACGAAACCGTATTGCGTGTGCGGTTGAGACAAGAAGGCAAGAGTACTTTCGTGTCTGTTCAAATCAGGCTGTGATGCGCTTGTGAGTGAGACAAGCACGTGAAAGTGCTTGCGTGTTTCTTGCCAAGATAGTCTGGCGCTTCGGATTAAGACAAGAACGCAGAAGTACAAAGCCAGCGTTTGGCGTCGCGGCTATATTCTGTCCCTCGTACGACTCTTCAACGCCGGCTTCAAGGTATCCGCCCTAAACACGAGACTACGCCACACAATCGAAAGCTATCTTCTACTAAGGAGCAGTCTCTTGTACAATGGATCCTAGACCTTGACCGACGAGGCTTTCCACCCCAGGTTATCGACATACGACGAATGGCAGACGCTCTACTCGCTAGCCGCGGCCAAGATCCTCCTCCACCTGTAGGCAAGAACTGGGTGTCGCGCTTTGTCAACAGCCAGCCTGAGCTACAGACAAAGTGGAATAGGAAGTTCCACAGTCAGCGCGCTTGCTGCGAGGATCCTGTCGCTATCACAGCGTGGTTCAAGCTCGTAGAGGAGACGCGGCAGACCTATGGGATACTAGACGCAGACACGTACAACTTTGATGAGACTGGCTTTATGATGGGCGTCGCAGCGACGTCTAAAGTAGTCACGAGCTCAGATACAGCAGGTCGCGCTACTGTTATACAGCCAGGTAATAGAGACTGGGTCACGACGATTGAGTGTATCAACGCGTCTGGCTGGTGTCTCCCACCACTGGTGATCCTGTCTGGTAAGCTCCACCAGGCTAGCTGGTACCACCACATCCCTATAGACTGGGTGCTCGCTGTATCAGACAACGGCTGGACGACAGATAAGCTCGGCGTAGAGTGGGTAAAGCACTTTAACAGATATACAGCGCCTCGTACGCATGGAGTCTACCGGCTTCTTATCCTAGATGGCCATAGCAGCCACGCGACGCCTGAGTTCGACCAGTTCTGTACAGAGAACAAGATTATCACTCTCTGTATGCCAGCCCATACCTCTCATCTCCTCCAGCCACTTGATGTGAGCTGCTTCGCGCCGCTCAAGCGTGCGTACGGTCACGAAATCGAGGAGCTCGCCCGCCAAGACGTCTACCACGTTGACAAGATAGACTTCCTCACGACCTATACACAGATCCGGCCAGCAGTGTTCACGCAGCAGAACATCCAGGCTGGCTTCCAGGCAACTGGGCTTATCCCTCCCTGTCTAGATCGTGTCCTATCGTCGCTTACTGTCGTCCGGACGCCGTCTCCACCAGCGACAACAACAGACAATAGCGTCGCATGGACCGCAGAGACGCCACGTACGATAGCGCAGCTTGAGCAGCAGGCTCGATATGTACAGGACCTGCTTCGTCGCCAGTCACAGAGCCCAACAAGCCAAGCTATCCGTCAGCTTGTTAAAGGATGCCAGCTTGCTATGAACTCAGCCACTATACTCGCAGAGGAGAATAGGAAGCTTCGTACGGCTAGTCAGCGCCAGCAACGTAGAAGAAATCAGCAGCGTCAGTATATAGCTCGTGGAGGGGCGCTACAGGCTCAGCAAGGCCAGCAGCTTGCTGCAGAGGCAGAAAGGGTGGTCGCGGAGGTTGAACAAGCTCTAGCTACTCAAGGACGTCAGCGCGCACCACCAACATGTACAAAGTGCCATGTCCAAGGACACTCAAGGACTCAATGTAGACAGTTATAGCCTGCTTTATTATAAACTACGACTCTATTATCTTGTGTTGTTGTGGGGCTATCGCGTTGAGCATCGCGTCAGCTGTGGTGGCCCGGTTGCTGGTGTGGCCCACTTGGTGGTGGAACACGTTAAGTGACGCCAAGCGTGTGAGAACGAGATAAGGGGCGCTGTGGATGCGCAGTGTCCAGCTCGGCCAATCAGCTGCTGCCTTGGACGCCAAGCCTCGTGACACCGCGTTCGCGCGCCCCGTGTGCCTTGCAGCCCAGCCACCAACCTCAACCTCCACTTCAACCTCAACCTCCACTTCGACCTCAACCTCCACTTCGACCTCAACCTCATCTCCACTTCAACCTTGAATTCAACTTCAAATTCATCTTCAACCTCACCTCGACTTCCACGTCACTTCCAAAACGCCCCCCCCCAACACCATCCTCTCCAGATCGCGCCCTCCGCCCCCGTTCCGCCCGTTGCGCGTATCGAGTATCCGACGAAGCCCACCATCCTCGTGATTCCACTGAGGCCCCTGGCGGTAAAGGTAGACGGCCGTCGCCCGAGCCTCGTTCTGTCTACCGGCTGCTGTCCGCGGGGTGGGTTCTCGCTCGGTGCTGCGTGCGCGTACCCAGCGCGAGCGACGGTCGTGGCAAGCAACACCGAGCCAAGGCTGCTCCCTCAAAGCCTGGGCGGGTGGGTTCTCTTGGGCTGCGCCAAGGGGGATCTGGTAAGTAGCAGCGTACTCTTGGATAGCTAATATGAACTTCGATCTTGACGTCACGGCGTTTGTCTATTCTGCTCCCACCCCCTCTGCCAGCGACCCTGTCTCGCCGTGTGTGTGCTCGCTCGTCTACCGCTGTAATGACGCCAATCTCGCCACCCTGCTGCTCGTCCACAGGCTGCCCACGGTCCACGGCACCACCGACTCGGAGATTGTGCTGCAGTACGATGGCGACAACCTGACGCCGTCCTTCGTCAGGCTCCTGACCAGCAAAGGCCTGCTGGAGGAACGGCATCTCGATCAGCTCGTGCCGCGGCAGGGCAAGGGCAAGAAGCGCCTCGACATCAAGACGCTGCAGCTGTCGGTCAAGCAGCCGCCCCCTGTCTGGTGTCCAGCGAACGTTGCAGCAGTCAGCCCCAGGCCGGGGCGTGAGCGCGCGTTTCAACGTCTGGTGGGGCTTGCCAAAGCAACGAGCATCCACGTTATCTTTGACTACAACCAGCTGCACCAGCGCCACCAGGGCTCGTTCAAGGCGTTCGGCAAGGCAGCGAGGGGCTTGTCCGGCTTCTCTGTCGACGCGTCACTTACTAATCGCGGACTGAAGAAGGCAAGCTGGCACGTGTTTGCGCCCGCCGAAGCGCCTGGTGCGCTGCCTGCGTACGACGACTCACGTGCGTGGAAGCGCCCAAGGCAAGGTCAGTCTCCCCCAGCCTCACGTGCTCCTCGTTGTCTGACCCACGCAAAAGATAGCAGCACGCCTCCTCCCCCGCCCAGGAGCTGGACCCCCACGACGCCCACGGCCGAGTCGTTCACGAGCGAGAAGACGGAACCTATCAGCCCCGAGACCGAAGCTGCTGCATTGCGACACGCTCAACTTGAAACCCAAACCAACGTCATCTACCGAGCCATAAAAAAAGAACTGGCTGCGCAGTTCGAGAGGCTCGAGGCTTCGCAGGCCGAGGCAATCGAAGCCGCAGTCGCCAAACGCGTCGATGCGTATTTGAACGGGCCATTGCATGCGCAGAGAGTCGACGCCGCAGTGCTCCAAAAAGTCGACGAGGCTGTGAAAGCTCGTCTTGCAGGTGCCGTCCAAGACTTGTTCGTCCACACTGACTGGTCCCCCCCGCCTTCCAGGTCCAAGTGCTTCACCTACGATGCTCGCGGCAATCGTTATCGCAGGCTGCCACCCCTGACGCCAACAGCCAAGACGTTTCTCCCACATCTGCGAAACCACCTCAGCAGTCAGCTGTGGCGCTTCCAGCAGCATCAACTCCACCGCTTCAAGAAGCAGATGAATGAGACGTTCAGCGAAGTCAAGATGGAAGCCGATGAGGACCGTGCCCACGAGCAAGCTGAGTGGGAGGAAGAGAGGGACGAACACGCTGGCGATATCCTGCTGATACAAAAGGACACCACTGACGAACTCCAGCAACGGGGCGATCAGATGATCGAGCAAGGCCAAAGGATCTGTGATGAATTCCGCGAACAGCTCAGCGAAGACCTGTATACCCAAGTGCTAGGCCTCATCGACAGGATCAACAAGCTGAACAAATACTCCCTGAGGAAGCTGGTCGCCGCCGAGATCCACAAGCTACCCGATCAGCAACGCAGGAAGAAGGGTATACCGAGGGGCTTCGGCAAGAACCTGTTGACGCATCCGAACCCCAAGCTGTTGATGAGGAAGATGCTTCAGGACAGCGAGTGGGAGGATGTTTGATTGAGTGCGTTTCCGTTGGATTATGAAGTCACGCCAGCGTTTGCATCTGTAGACTTGTATCAGATCAACTATCATCTATATGTGGTTCGACCAGTGCCTCATCATGGACACCCACACTGACCTCCTTTTGACCCCTTACTCACGCTCCTGTCTGTGTCCATCCCATCATCGACACTGAGCGAGCACTCTTCACCACTACGAATCTGGAATGACGAGTCCGAGAAAGCTAGTCAAGATCAAGACTGATATGCGCTGAAACTAGCCAGGGGGCAGGCCAACGGTATACGATCTTGTCCCTTCGATGGCTTTTCAGGTTTTAGCCTCAACTTCAGATGCGACCGCAGACTTTCCAATCGCCAGAGACGTTCTGAAAGGCTGATTAGTTTACACGAGGCTGGACACCTCAAGAACTTATATTTCGACAAGAAGTCATCGTTTCGACGGCATGTGGAACAGGCTCGGCACAAAGGACAATTGAAGGACATGCTTCGCGACATGACCAAAGTCGACTCTGGCGTGCTCAGCAACCAGATCAAGCTGATCGAAATGGCTGAGCAGCACGCCGTATGACTAAAGAAGCACCGAATCATGCTCATTGTCTAATGGGGCCGTCCGGCGTGCATCTGCCCTTGGTTCCCGCCGAGACTGGCGAGAACCCAAGAAGCAATCACCAACGAGACCGACGTCTGAGCCTGTTCGCGTGGCAACCTATCGATCGCAGCATCACCAGCGCAATCAACAACCTGGAACTATCAAGTATATTCCTGGTTGTAACGACAGCATACTCGCATTTGCCCGCCCACCTGGGACTTCGCTACAACTCCATGGACAAGTTGTGAGATTGGACCAAGAGTTGGAAAATACAGCGGATCGTCGACGGCTAGTCCAAATGGAAGTTCCCTTGTTTATGGTACTCAATTTAAAGATGAAAGGGGTATATCGTAGGTTTGGCAGACTCTGATCTCTGAAGCTGCACACCGAGGATGCCCACGACAGAACCAAGCGCTGCACGATCATTGTTCAAGACGAGTCCATACGCCACCTCATTCACCACTGCTCCAAATCAAGACATCCTGCGACATACCAAGGTGCGGAGAACCTGTCCTGAGGTTCCTGAAATGAATATACCCGTTGAGATATACTGACTGGAGTCGACACAAGTCCCCTGGCCACGGCAAGACTGTACGCACAGTCTGTTGGGAAGGCTTATGAGATACGTTGTTTCCAGGAAGATGGCAGATGCTCCCACAAAGCTACGAAGACGATGGTTCTCTTTGAGGTGCTTCGAAAAGCGGTACCTAACCTATGTGTGTTGTGGTTGAAGGTTACCTTCGTTTATGCAAACATCTTCGGCACTTTCTGTTGACTACTCCTTAAAGGTACCGCCGTTCCTCTCTGTGACGAGGTCAACATCTTTCGTGACTGTGGAGTCTACCCAGATCTGTAGTATGAAAGCGGGGTCTGGAACAGCGTAAGAAGAAGATCGCTGCACAGAAAAGCTGCACTATCTCGTTACGAGTTTGTCCATGTCCATTTCTAAATATTCTTAGTCGCTGCCGGCTTCAGCCCTGCCAGTCCGATAGCTCTCTTCTACCTTCTCGATCGAGCCTGCGCCAGCAGCTCCGCCACCCTTGCTCTTGTCTCTTTCTCCAACTGTTTCTCTCTGCGTCTAGCCTCCTCGACCCCGCGCTTGACTCGCGCAATCCGCTCAAGTTCCTGCTGGCGCTCGTACAGGCAGTAATCTTCCCTGTCGCGCTGCCGCTCGGCTCTCAGGCGCGCGGACTTAGCCTTCGAGTACGCCAACTGGCGCCGATCGACCTCTGCGCTTGTCGTTTTCGCCCAGTCTGCAGCGCTGGCATCCCAGTTGACTCCGTCACGGCTGAGCTCGACCCCGGTCCAGTCTTCGCCATGGCTCCAGTGGTAGTGGTCCGAGTCGTACACTGATTGTCTGTGCTTGTCTTCTGGGCTGTTGCCTGTAGGTTTGCGCTGCTTGTTGCTGGGTGGCCACAGGCAGCCGCAGGGTTGAGCGTCTTTGTCGGTCGCTTGCTGCTCCTGCGGGTGCTCTGTTTCATCGCTCGTTCGTCGCTCCTCGTCGCGCTCCCTCTGGCTGTTCTCCTCGCGCTCTTGCATGTTCTTCATGGGTTCAGCGAATATTCCAGGAGTGTTTGAACTCGATTCTTCAGGTGGATCGCTGGCTGATGCCTTGTTCTGTGCCTGCTCGCTTGCACGGTAGGCGTCCCACTCGGCTCGTAGAGCAGGATAATTGCGGTCGTACTGGGCGCGCGAGGAAGCGTTTGACAGATCTTCAAAAGCTTCCTTAATCTGCGAAGCATTGTTAGCGACGGTCCGTTGTCTCATTGTGTAGTGCAGGTACGACTCACCGCTAAGAAGTCGTTGTGTTCGCCGCCCTTGTCTGGATGGTGTTTCAGCGACTTTGCTCGGTACATCCTCTTGACAACATCAGCGTTCGTGTCTTGACGTAGTCCGAGGATGTAGTAGTAGTCTGGTGTCATCGGTTCCTGCGTCATGTTGCTTTCAGATAGTCCGTGTGGTTTAGTCGATTAGTATGAAAGTGCGGTGGGATGAGTTGAGTCGAAAGGGTGGAAATGAGTGTTTGAAAGCACTGAAAGCTAAACTGAAGCAGTTCGAAACTGCTCGCAGGGTTCAGAATAGCGAAAGTCATCCGTGGAAGAGTGGTGATAGGGCTGCATTCACCTGAACAAAGACAGACATGTAGAAGCCCAAGACAGGTTGGAGGTGTCTCAAAGATTGTCTTTACGCGAACGAAGCGAGATTTGGTGACATTCTTTCGATTGATGGCATTGCGTGTCTGATCGTATACTTCTGAGAGATTGCACGTATACTCAGATGCAGCGCACCGTGTATATATGCGTTGCTCGACGATTATGGATCATGGCAATGACTCGGCTCTTGGTAAGCCCGGACATAATGCGATCGCTGTGAATTGCCGAAGAGTCGTTGGACATCACAGGTGCGTTGTAATGCTGCTGTCACACCGGCAGAGGTGTAACCTTGTCACGTGCTCTCATGAAGTACTTCTTTAGACGGGCACTGTTGCTGACACACCATGTAAAACAATGAAATGGACTGCCTCGTGAGCTGATTTGCTTGGGAATTGCACCATAATGAAGCACAGACGCCTCCGATCGTCTTCGAGGAGCTTGACCGACCGCGCGGGGTGCAGTCTGCAGGCTGTGTCAACTCCAAGCATGGTGGTTGCAGCCCGGGAGGTGGAGCTCGTTTCGGACATTACGACAGCCATCCATGAGGAGGCTCTACTGCGAACAGGCTGTAATGACAATCATGTTTTTCTGTGCTGTACAGATATACAGGTGTCACGCCGTCAGCCTCTGCCCAAGATGCAATGCGAGTCTTCAAGCGCCGGACACTAATGGTGAAGTCGGAACAGAGCCACAGGTGTCGACAAGTAGCCTCCAGAACCTAGTCGAAAAGCACCGGGCTTTCATCTGGCAAATGCAAGCTTCGTAGCTCTGAACCAACGCCTCCACACTGCATGTTTGTGGTCGCTGGTTTCGCAGGTCATTTGCTTCCCAGGGTCGCTGGAGATAATATCTAGAGCTGTCTGTAATCTAGAAGCTGGATTATTCCTGCTTTGTCGCTTGTTTGCCAGCACCTATTTGTCATATCGTTCGGCAGCCTCAGAATCATCCGATCGACTCAGACTACGCCCAGAAACGGTGGTATGTGAGGGCAATCAAGGACATCTAAACCAGGCTCGGAATCCGGTCGCCATGCTGGGCAAAAGCTGCTCATTTCTTGGAGAGTAACACCTTGTTACCGGGATTCCTACCAGCAGCCCATGTCATTACAGCCGAAAGTGCAGACGGCATCTGTATGTACGCTGCAGATGCAATAGCAGGCGTATGTGCCTCGCTCTCGAGTATTTACCTGTAACATCGCAGGCAAGACTGGAATCTCTCGCAGCAAGAGCTTCGGGAGGCGAGTGTCGCAGACCCAAGGCTGTGATAACCGCAAGGCAGGTTAGAGTAGAATAGATGCTTATGGCTCAAGGAACTCTAGGTGCTTCAGCCTAAGCAAACAACTAGCTTTTGTTTGCAGATATGATGCCGGAGAATGTGCATCTGATTCGTGAGGAGTTTCTTCATTTTCATGACGAGCGCGGACGCTGAAATCTGCGTTGATTGGCTTGCTGTTGTCCTCGCATTCCCAGTGCTGGGATGTTCTGAAAGAGTATCGAGCTTGAGTAACTGTATCTGATGTGCTACAAAGCCGCACTGTGCTGGTCTGGCCTTGGTCCTGTCTGTTGCTGCCTTGCCGCCGGAAGCAGGTGCTGTTGAAGCTTCAAGTAAGCCATGCCTTTGACCAGGGATCCGCCAGTCGTGCCAGCGCGCACCGGGGAGACCGTGTGTGCCTCTAACTCTTCGGTTTTGATCAAGCAAGGACTCGTATAGGAGAGCGCAAACGAAAATAAATATTGATCAGATGAGGCTGATGCGGTGGAGCTGTGACGCGCTACTCCAGCCATTTCGAACACGGCTTCTCTGCACCTGCTCCTCTTGCCCTCAACCACCAATCTGCTATGACGAGCCTGCTGTGATGTCACCACTACGTAACCTCTTGCGTACACTCCTTTGCAACCCTTTTGTCAACTCGGACATCGCAGCACTTCCGCACGCGTCTGACTATAATACTAGTACAATCCACAACCGCAATCGAAGACGCGGCCGGTGCCGTTCTGAGCTTCACAAGCCATGCTGTGACTCAGGAAGGTGCTGCTCGCTGCGAGTTTGGCCTGTCACCTCGGCAATTGTATACGAAGCGCGACACAACGCAAGCAAACACGCGAGGAGCTTGTCGAGCAATGTCAGTTCATTGACGCGCGAACATTGTTCAGCTCGTCGAGTTTCTGCTGAGAGGCAGGGGCATCTTCCCTTGCTTTCCATCTGAGCTCCAGTACCAAAGACTCGGTCAACATGGAATTCTTTCGTCTCAACGTCGAGTTCTGCTGTACGCGCAAAGTCTCGCACTGCTCACCAAGCTTACCCGGCATCTGCGAGAAGCACGCGCGTGCACCCCATCGCGCAGTCGCGTATTCGAGATCGCAGGCAGGCGGTATACAATCATTCACAGCATTCGTCCACTCACAAGAGCCACCAGCACGTCTCCGAGGTGCCGGGACAACGCAAACAAAACCAAGACGTAACGCAATGCCCTCGCCGTATACCGCGCTCACTTCCATGAGATCGACTAAGCGCTCAATGATGTTTGGTTTTGGAGGCCAAAACGTCGACCTGCCTCCTCGTTCACCGTTGCACTGCGAACTTATACACTTTGGAGACTGGCGGCGCAAGAATAGCAAAAGGGAGAACCCAGCTGCAAGGTAGCACATCCCTGAGCCACGAGCAGCTCCATCGGGATTTGGGAAAGCTCGTGAGCATGGCTTGACGTGGCGTACGCGTTTAGGCGGGAAGTTGGCGGAATGATTCCTCCTGGTACATCTTGCTGGCTCACAATCAAAAGTCGAGCTGGGCTCCATCGACTTGCATAAATCAGAGCTGAAGGCTGTTTGGTTACTTGCACCGTTCCTGGCGGACTGGTATACATCGATCCACGAAGCATAAAGTAGGTCATGCTTTTATTGCTTGGTACGTTGACATTAAAGGTTAGGTAGTTAGCAGAGCGCCTGTCCGAGGGTCGTGTGCTGATCTCAGTAGGAACGAGCCCATTTTGTGTCAACATCGGCAGCGCAATGAAGGTCTTCATAACGTACCCACTGAGGCGCTGACCTGGAAACATCCATCTAATCGCTGATATTGTCCGGTATTGATGTCTCTAGCAACAGTTACGTGAGCGCTGGTAGATTTAGATGGGTCGAAAGCAGAGACGTCGGCTTTTGTGGTGACTTGGCGAACACTCGGTTGCTTGCTCTTAGTCGTAATTGTTGCTCGGCCCTCGAAGATTTTGTCGTGCTCAAGCCAAGACTCAATCGTCATCTTTCTCGGCCTGGCGGACGTGCTCTTGGTGTCAACCTCAGCTCGCCACTCGCCGCCTGCGCTGGCTTTTCCAACTCTAGCAGCACGCTGATTAATACTCTGCGGGTGATCTGTAGCTATTCCAGCGTTAGTGTTTTGCCAATAACGGGTCAGATGTCTGCGGGTGACCAACTCTTTGTCATCTTGGTAGTTGTGTGTTAGAGATCTAGTTGAGAGAGTTGCGAAGAGTGGGCAGAAAGAGGGCGCAAACACTCTAGAGCGGCAAAACTCACCACCCAGACCCGCATCTCGCCTTCGCCTTATCTTCACGATGTGACTGTTTTTGACGCTGCTAATGACGTATTCGGCTGTCCATCTGTGGCCCGCCCTTCGCTGGAGGTTATGTACCGCGTCCGATCTCAGGTGCATTGTCACGGTGACTAAAAAGATGGTATGAGGTGAGAGCCTTTGCACGGAGACGACTGCTTCACGGCGTGCTGTCACTTACGCCTTATTGGCCACGAGTATTGTCGTTTGTTCTTCTGTTCGCCGCCGTCAGTCAAGCTGCATCTTCCAGTGGCGCGTCCATGAAATCAGCCGTGCGATTGGATTCCTCAGCCGTGTTGCTAAATGAGCAGTGTACCAGTAACGTGATTGTAGGATTCGTTATAAAGTTCTCGAGCGCATGGGCATCTTCTCCGCTCACTGGTACCATCTGAAATGAGTCAGTTGCTCTTGAACGGGCAATACAATGATCCAGACTGCATACATGCACAGCGAAGCCTTATATGAACATGTCTGTGCTGGCGAACCCCTCCACGATATACGCAAAGGTCAGTTGAATGGGTGCGACATGAAGGTATACAACAAAGTGAAAAGATACATGATGACATTGTGTGGTAGAACTGGCAGATGACAGCTATGAATACTCAGCTAAGATCAAGCTCGAAACCCAGGTTTCAGGACTACTGAAGGCTTGCAGACCCGGCATCGACAAGCCGGTATGACACCAGCGCGGAAGATCTTCTCCTCCTTGCAAGGCCGGCACTCTTTCGCACCAGCGGAAACCTTGGTGGGCGTCATGTACGACGCTTGGTACGTCTTGCCGAACTCGTGGTAGGTTTTGCTGGCCTTCTTGATGGTGGGCTCAATGTACTTCCAGTCAGGGTGGTGCGCCTTGAGAAACGCCGCGATGGTAGGCGTGATGCGCACTTGCTTCGCCTTGATCCAGTCTGGGTCTGAGACGGTGTACGTGAGTTGCTTGAGTGCAAGGCATGTGTGCCGACCATCTGTGATAGCTTTGAAGGCTTGCTCGCCGGCCTCTTTGTGTTCGTGGACCATGATTGCAGAGCAGACGCCAGTATCTGCGAGCACATTGAGATGAGCGTCGAGATCTGTGACATGGTTTGCGCAGAATGTACATTGCTCTCCAAGCACTTTTTTACCACATTCTTTGCAGCAAGGATTGGTCGCCGAGCCGTCGCAAGAGGAATAGATTGTGAGATACATGTGACTCGTTCGGTCGTCGGTTCGAGCCTTGCAGTCCGCGCATACAACACCATCCGGGCCCATCTTGGCGTGGACGTGGTTTGATGTGGGTTGTATGTAAAGTGAGATGGTAAGATGTCTTTGAGGAGGCAATACTTTCATGTCGATTGCTTTGTAGGAGGTGGGTTCGTGAGTGCACTGTTCGACAAAGCGCTGGGAATCAACAGTGAGCGGTTCAAGTGTACAACGTGGCGCAGGGACATCGTGTATGAACAATAACGAAACCGGCATGCAAAGATGCCGAAGCAAGACACGTGTGCGCAATGGGACTGTTGTGAGTATCGATGCTGGTCTTGAGGTTGTTGAACCAGCGCGTCCAGAAGTTATCCCAGGGCAACGAGGACCTGTGAAAGGCTTCGTTGAACGACCCAAAGGATGAGGGAGGACGAGGGCAGTGAGGTGCGCAATTTTGTGCCTGGGGACGTGTCTGACGGTCTAAAACGTGCCGTCGATGAGTCCTCCGCAATTGATGATGGGCCTGGTTAGGCTCAAAGCTTCGCACTGGGCAAGGCTGCATTCCTGCTTGTTTACTCAAGAGAAGCGTGATGTTGCAGTGCGTGAGGAACAGTAACATCGAGGGATCACTGCGCACGCATATGCTCCATGCACTGCAATGCCATAACATCATCTCGACGAATCGGGAGGCGCATGCGGTGGGCTCAGTTCGGTGGTGCACTCTGACTCGAAGGTTGTGGATGTCGTGGAGGAGGCCTCTAGGCTCTGGGTAGTGCGAAGGCTTCTTGCATCCTCGGACCTTCGCTCGTCCACGCCGCCAAACAGCGTGCGACAATCGAAGTTGCTGCTCGGCGCTGACACCAATAAGGGTCAGCTGAGGGGCCCAACTGAGTCGCTCGTCGCCATCGCGGTGCAGAGGCCTTGTACCTGGTGGAGTGAGGGTTCATGACGTCAATCAAGTTGGGAGAACGGCACATGTTCGACTGCACGCTTTGGTGGCAGGGGTTGTAAGGTCATAGTCTGGCGCGTGGTTCGAGGTGTTGATGATAATGCAACTACGTCAGCAACACCGAGGAAGAAACAGAATCAGACCTACTGTGGAGAGCTGGGCAATGAAGGCTGGCGTGGTCCAAGTCGAACCTTGTCGAGGTCAGGCTGACGTAAACAGATCTTCAGGGTCTCCTCGGCCCTTCTCCACGACGTCCTGTGTTCTCAATTCCATGTGCAGAACGATTGTCAAGCAAGGCTTTGGCATCTTACAATGAAGTAGCGAGATTGGTGTCAAGAAATTGTCTTGTGTATCACTGTCCTGATGAGGGGTACATTTTGGCCGGATGGGAAGCTCACGAGCCCCCGAGCTGATAAGTCCTTGGCCCAACGTTGTCCTGAGCAGGGTCTCTTTTTGAGATGAGCTCTCCCTGTACAGTGCTTAGCGATTGCGCCTTCCCCTCAGATGCAGTTCTAACAAAAATTGCGCTACACAGCAGGCAGGGATCACAACGTCTCACTTAACTAAATACGCTTAGCGTTAGCCGCCAGCTGTCAGGCCCTGCCTGCCCAGCAACGTCCGGCAGAGGCTCGGCTGACAATATAGTACTGTTCCGGACAGGCTCACTCATCAGAGTAAGTCGTGATACCTTTTGGTTTGCTTGTCTCAGTAGGCCGGGCTGGGGCTTAACACCAGCAATTATATAATAAGCAGTAACTACTAAGCTTTTATAGATTACTATATAAAGTATAAACATCTAGTACTTTAAGTTGTAGGTCTCTTTTTAGTTATTACAATATAATATTAGTTACACATCTAATTTCTACTAACGTGAGCGGCAAGCGAAATGCGCAGGTAAGCGAAATGCGCACTTCTGCCAAGACCACACCTTCTTCCACCACTCCTCACAATGTCGCAACAATCTAATCTTGAATTACTTCCTTATGAAGAAAGAATAATCTTAGCTATTAAAGCAATGAAATCTAACACATCCTTAAGCCAGCAACCTGCTGCTACTATCTACAACGTTTAAGAAAGCACTCTTTGTACGTAACGCGCTAGAAAGCCTTTATAACGCAATATCTTAGCTAACTTATTAAAGCTCTTAAGACATAAAGAGGACACGATTGTGCAGTATATAAGGAAGCTTAATGCGCGAGGCTTTGCCCCTACGCTTACCTACGTGCGAGAGATAGCTAACTAACTGCTAGCTGCTTGTAGTAGTAACCAGGTTGGAGAAAAATAGGCCAGGAACCTTATACGCTAGAAGCCTAAGATTAAGTCTTAAGTAACTCGACAGAGGGATTACTAGAAAGTCCTGTGCAGCAATCTAGCTGTTATTAGCCCCTAGTTTAACCTTATACGCAACGTTAAAGCCAAGTATAGGATCCTAGACAAAGACACCTACAACTTTAACAAGACTAGCTTCTAGATAGGCGTTAGAGGGTTAGTTAAGGTAGTTACTGCCTTAGAGAGACGTTTAAAGCCAATTAGTATCTAGCCTAGTAACTGTAAGTAGATAACTCTAATCGCTTGCATTAACGCTATAGGGTAGTCTATCCTACCCTTCTTTATCCTTAAAGCAAAGCACTATAACAAGGCCTAGTATTACAACAACCTATTAGATTAGAGAATTAGCGTTAGCAAGAATAGCTAGACTACTAACAAGCTTGGTCTTGCCTAGCTAAAGCACTTTATCTAGTATATAGAGGCTTGTATAGTAGGTAGTTACCAGCTACTTATTATTAACGGCTATAAGAGCCACAAGTCGCTTAAGTTCTAAAACCTCTATAAGGAAAGCAAGATTATTGCTCTCTATATGCCTCTACACGCCTTCTATATCCTGCAGCCGCTTAACATTAGGTGTTTTGCCCCCCTAAAGCAGGCGTACAAGAAGGAAATTAGGGGCTTAGTAGACAGCTATATTAACTATGTTAATAAAAAAGCCTTTCTAGCAACGTTCCTAGAGGTGTACGATAGGGCTATCTTAAAGAGCAATATCTTGTCTAGTTTTAGAGCAACTAGCTTAGTTCTACTTAACCTAGAAGTAGTGCTATTAAAGCTTAAAGTTAAGCCTTGTACACTAACTCTACTAGCACTAGGGCCTACTACCTAGCAACTAAAAACACTAAGCAACGCTATTGTAAGGTCACTGTAGGCAGGCAATCGGACTCAAGGTAGATGGGATGGCTTCAAGGCCAAATTGGGGTTGTATTTGGATATCAGACGAATCCTTAAGGTGTGAGCCTCTGAATTTGATAGGAGTATATATACGGAGAGCCTGTGCGTGGCCTAGCCCTTGCCCTAGGTGTTCCTAAGGTAGGGCTAAGGGGTGTTAGAGAGGAATCCCGTAACAATAGCCCCCCTCCTTCTTATAGCTCGCCCTAAGCTGCTTAGAGTTCCTATTCTTACGTGAAGCACGGCTGCTAGGCTCTAGAAAACCTCTGTCCTACAGGAGGGAAAAACCTTAGCTAGAGAAGCTGCTGTGACTGTCACAGGGGTAGAGTCCTACAACTCATACCTAGAGGCTAGTGCTACTGTTGACCTGTCCCTAGTTAAGGCTAAGGGGGGCGCAGGCAGTCACTAGTGCCTAGCCTTTAGTCCCTAGCCGTGTACGCGCTTAGAGTCGTAGCCTCCCCTGCAGAGCCTTAAGCTCCTCTTAGGTTAACTTTAAACAGGTAGGCCTACTATTAGCTAGCATATTAACTAGGCCTTAACCTGTTATTTATAAGGTAAACGCTGCAACGTTATTTCACTTGTTCCCTAAACTCACGCCTGCAGGCGGCAGGGGTTACTCTAAACTTACACCTATAGGCGGCGTAGCAGTGCTCTAAACTCACGCTCTTTAGCAGCGTCGCACGTGTTCTAAACTTCACCTGCAGGTAGTAGAACTAGGGGTACTCTAAACTTACACCTATAGGCGGCGTCGTACACATTCTAAACTCACGCCCTTAGGCGGCAGAATTAAAGGGCGCTTAACATATAAGGTCCTTAGACGTAAATGCTTATACTCTAACCTAGGGGTGCCCTATAAGGTCACTAGTAGGCTCCTGTGGTAGGCCTAGTTCCTGCGCAAACGGCCTCTAGGATTTATTTCTTTATAGGAGCAGCATCACACATAGTAAGCAGGTCACAATTAACTGTTTGTTACCCTTTAATAGGTGCCTAATTTAATAACTGCGCAGTATTACTAAACTTCTAGCGTTTGCTATGTCACGCCCTAGGTAAAACAGTAACCCGCAGGGGTGAGATTATGTGGCTATTAGCCATGCGAGTAAACGGTTACATGCGGCTTTTTAGGCGTAGGCGAATGTTGTGAATAGTAGGTAAGAGCGCGGTCAGAGGTCAGAGCGTGGCTAGGGAATGGTTAGAGGACTATATAAATACACTACGGCACTCTAACCTCTTACCTAACTACACCTAACTATTTATATCTTTTTACTATAATACCTCTTCTACAACTACTTACTATAACCTTACTACTATCTTACGTCTTAAACAAGCCCCTGCCTGACTTTGTGTATGCGCTGCCTAATAATATGGCTCCGCAGCCTTCGCTCACACGCTTCTGGTGCTGCGGCAGCGTTACCCGCCTCACAAATGCTTTAAAGACTAACCCTAATAGCATAATTACGTTATTTATTACAGTGTTTTAGCGCGCTAAGGGCTATGCCACGCGCAATAACAATTTTAGTGTCTGTTCTAGTTGCGCTTAGGCCTGTAAGGGCGGTTGTGTTAAGGTATGTCTAGGCTCTCCCTAGTGTTATTCCAGTACTAACGCGAAGCAGATAGAGGCACACTTCTATTAAGCTTGTAACATCCTTAACTAGCTAATTAACCGCACCCTCTGCAAGCATAACAATGCTATTACTGCAGCAGGTAACACTGCAACTAACGCTAAGGTCCTTAAGACTACCTAGACTTTCTTCTAGACTACATACGACTACGCTAAAGCCTGCTGTATTAGGTTTAAGGAATATGATGCTGTGGTCTCCTAGAAGGTTAAGAGCAGCGGCAAGACTAAGGCTTAATACTGTTATAATCGTTAGGTATCTCGCGAGCACAATCCGCAGCGCTACAATGTAAGGATAGGTTATAATTTGCTAGATGCTTGCTAACTTGTAAAGGCTGCTATTAGTACTGTAGGCGAGAAGGCCCCTTCTAATGTTGTGGTTAATAGCTTAGTTAAGGAGCATTTTAAGAAGGCTAGTCGCGCTGCTAATGCTAAGAAGCGCTGGTACTACTATAGTACCGACATCCCTAGCGCGACTAAGGCTCCTCTAGCTGCGTTTGGTCGTCTTTCTATAGCTAGCTCTCCCACTAAGGGTAGAAGCTGTAGTGGACGTAGTAGCCCGCCTCTCCGCATAAGTCCTCCCCCTTAGGAGTAGGTTAGTAGTAGTGTGCAGGACAGCTATAAAGGCTTTCTAAGTTAAATAGTTTAATGCTAGGCATAACCTACTTTATAATTGCATCTTGTAAGTAGAACAAGTTCCTTAACTATTTAGTAACTACATTAGATTGTCGCTAGACCTATATTAGCCTCTTAATAGTTCGCCATGGGTTAACGCTAATCATGTCACTGTTAGACGTGTGGAATTAGCACAAATCGCCCGTAGAGGACTTCTGCAGACGTCCTCTCTTCCTCCTTAGAGGTTTAAGATCCTTAGGCGCTTTGCGCTTTTAACCCGCAGGTCCTAATTATAATAAATTACAGGAATCTTTGTAGTAGTCTTTAAGGATCTAATTATAATAATTAAGATGCTTAATTGGTTCCTAGGTTGCGTCTTTATTTGACTAACCTAGCCACTTAACTCTGTACTCACGCCCTTAGGCGGCAGAGTCGCGGTGCTCTAGGATTCCCTTAACCTCATACCTATCGCAAGGTAGGGCGTCTATGGGGATCTGCACTAGACCTAGCTGGAACTCCTTGCTCGCAAGGGGCTCCCTCTAGGGTTTAAGTAACAAGACGTTGAACACTAGGTGCACTCTATCTATAGAGGGTGGTAGCTTAAGCTTATATGCTAACTTCCTAACCTTCTTAAGGACTGTAAACAGTCCTAAGTACCTTACATTAAACTTCTTTAAAGGGCGCTTAGTAAGAAGGTTCTTTGCGCAGAGGATCACCTAATCCCCTTCTGCAAAGTGTCGTTTAGACCTCTTAGAGTTGTACTAACAAGCCTGACTCTGTTAGGCGTACTCTAGAGTCTCCTTTGCTGTAGCCTAAGCCTCGTGCTAACGCGACAGGCGCCTAGTGACTTGCTGTCATAGCTCTAGGGCCTTCGCGTCCTTATCCTAGTTAGCAGGCGGTTAGCGTAACTAATGCTCGTCTGGCACTCTGTTAAAGCCCTTAGGATTAATACTATAGGCAACCTTAATAGGAGACTTGCTATAAGCTAAGTAAGGCTTTAAGTTATACGCATACTCCGCATATAGCAGTAGGTCTACCTAGTTATCCTGTTAATAGTTTATGTATATGCGGAGGTACGTCTCTAGCTCTTAGTTTTGCTGCTCTGTCTAACTGTCTGTCTAGGGATAGAAGGCCGTACTAAGACAGTAGACTATCTTAAGGTAGTAGCATATATTAGACTAGAACTAGCTAGTAAAGACAGAGCCTTAATCTGACAGCAGGGTGTCCGGCGGGCCTTGTGGCAGGAAACACTGTTCTAGCAGTAGCTTAGCCAGGCGCTGGGCCGTGATCGTCTTAGTTACAGGGAAGTATTAGACGTACTTACTAAACTAGTCTACAAGGACTAATATTAAGTTATACTTATTCCCTCTAGCATCCTTAGACACAGGTAGATCTGTGACAAAGTTAAGGGAGAAGTAACGCTAGGCTGTATTAGGTACAGGGAGAGGTGACAGTAGTCCCTAGGGCTTATGTCTCTAGATCTTGTTTAATTAACAAGCCAGGCACCTGTAGATATACTCCTTTACATCCCTAGTTAACTAAGGCTAGTAGTACTTTTGTTTTAGGACCTTAGCGGTCTTCTCTATGCTAAAATGACCCCCTATAGGGTTATTATAATTCCTTAAAAGGATAGTTTTGCAAAGAGTTGCATTCTTAGGAATCTATACTTTCCCACTCTTACGCAGGACGCTATTAGGGTTAATTTGCTAATAATGCTGTCCCTTACTTACTCTGCCCGCCTCCTGACGGGTTAGCGGCTTATTCCCAGGAAAGGCCTTATCCCGTTCCTAAACCTGTCTAATAAAATTAAGAAGACGTTCTAGGGCCTCTAGAGCGTATGTAGTTTCCCCTTGCGTGGCTACGTTCGCAAGGTACGTGGGAGCGCTAACTTGACTGTCTAGGCTACAAAGGAGAGCCGCTGCGACGTTAAAGTCTGTTTCCTAAGCTTTAGATAAATCAGATTAACCCTAATCGCCATAATCTATAGAAGGCTAGTTAAGAGCTAAGGGAGGCGCACCTCTAGAACTAGACTGCTGCTGGCGGATATCCGCAGGGATAATGCTGCTGTGCCCTAAACTCACGCCTGCAGGCGGCAGGGTCACTAACTCCGAACTTGCGCCTCTAGGCGGCAGGGGGTACACTAAACTCACGCCCGCAGGTGGCGTTGCACTTTCCCCTAAACTCGCACCCTTAGGCGGCGTAGCGTGTTCTAAACTTACACCTACAGGCAGCAGAGGGTACCCTAAACTTACGCCTGCAGGCGGCGTTGTACTATCCTCTGAACTCGCACCTAGAGGCGGCAGAATTACAGGAGCATCTTCGGGGTATTAACAGGTCGCCCTAGGCGCCCCCCTAGGGTAGTTAGCACCCTGCGCGGCCTGTACCACGCTGTAAGCTATAGACTTTGCAAGAGTCTATATCTAAAGCTTCTGCTAGAGAGTAGGTAGCATAGCGTCCCTTAACGCTTGCTACTCTCTAACAACTATACCCTAAGCGTAGTTAGGACGCCTTAAGGGGCTATCTGCTGCGTTCTTAGGTCTAGGTTTGTATTTAACTTTAAAGTTAAATCTAGATAGCTCCTCTGCCTAACAGGCCTGTTTTAGAGATAGCTCCTTTGTTGTTATAAAGTACCTTAGATTATTATAATTAGAGAGTACCCAGATTGTGGACGCAGCGTGCTTAAGGTATTGCCTCTACTGCTAGAATGCTAACACGATCGCTGACAGTTCCTTATTATAGGTATGCTATCTCACTAATAGTCCCTAGAACTTCTTGCTCTAGAACGCTACTAGCTTCTAGTGACTCTTAGTTATTAGCTCAGACGTCTGTGGCTGCAGCAGTATAGCTGCCATAGCAAAATCTGACGCATCTGTAAGGACCACAATTAGCTCTGCAGGATTAAAGTGCTAAAGCACTAGGGCTTTAGTAAACTAAGCCCTTATATTAAGGAACGCCGCGCAGACGTCCTTAGGCCAGCTCTATAGTCTATACTATTTAGTTAGGCCTTTGCGCGTTTTCTTCTTCGACTTCGCCCCCCCCCCCCTTCTGGGGATCAGGTCCCTCTTAGTCTGGCTCTAGGTTCTAGGCAGCTGTTATATGGTCCATTAGCAGACGCACGATACCTGAGTAATTGTACACAAACCTCCTATAGAAGTTTGCAAAGCTAAGAAACACCTAGATGTCCTTATAGCCCTTAGGCTTAGGCCACTCCGTGATAGTGCGCACACGTTCTAGGTCCATCACTACGCCCTTAGGCGTAATAATAAAACCTAGAAACTTAACAGATTCTGTTAAGAAGGAGCACTTACTTACCTTTGCAAACAGGCCCTACTTAACTAAGCAGTTAAGTACCTCTTTAACGTGACGATTGTGATCCTTTAGGTTCTCTAAGTAGATTAGGATGTTGTCTAAGTACACTACGCAAGTCTGATTAAGTAGGCCCCTAAGGGCTCTATAAATATATAACTAGAAGGTTGCTAGGGCGTTAGCTAACCTAAAGGGCATAACTAGGTACTTAAAGTGCCTGTATTATGTCTTAAACGCAGTTTTCTACTCATCGCCTTCCTTAATCTAGAGCCTATGATAGGCATCACGTAAATCTAGCTTAGTAAAAACCCGCGCCTTTAACAGTCTATTAAGCATCTTACTAACTAGGGGAATTAGATAGCAATTCTTAATTGTTACCTTGTTTAATCCTTAGTAGTCCACGCATAGTCTTATGGTACCGTTGGCCTTTAGGACAAACAGAATTAGGGCGCTAGCTAGAGACTTGCTTAGCCTAATCTACCCCTTCTCCTGCGCTGTATTAAGGTATTCCTAAAGAATATCTAGTTCCTTACGGGAGAGGTTGTATATTAGGAGATTTAGCACTTTCGCACCCTCTATAATGTTAATAGAGTAGTCGTACTCCCTGTAAGGGGGTAGGACTCCTAATTAATGCTTACTAAAAGCGTACCACTTATAGTAGAGCTTTAGTAGTATAAAACAAAGTTCGTCCTTATTAGGCTTGTTGTCCTTAGGTAAAACCTAAGGCACGTCCCTGTCGTAGTCTGCTAGGGACTCTTCACGACCTAGAATGGGGATAGCGCCCGCCATGTGCTCCTCTAGTACTGCAGAGACTAACTAAGGATAGTCATCCTAGCAAGGAGGGTTCAAGCTATCTTAACAGCGTCCGGAGTCAGGGCGCAGCTAGGGGGTGCCTGGCTGACCCTCAGTCCTACGCAGGGCCTGTGGGTGGAGCAAATATAGTTGCTTGCCCAGGCCTAGATCGTCGAATAGATCTTAGACAGAGGCGATAAAGACTCTCTCTGTTCTGTTAGCATACCACGTAAACGTTCCTTTAGCGAAACAGATGCATAGGTCCGCCTCTGCGAGCCACAGGTACCCTAGAATGAGGTTATAACTGTGGAAGTCAGCTGCCTAAAAGGTTTCTAGTCCTACTAACTTTCTAATACCTGCGCTGTTAGGGCAGTCTATAATCAGTTAGCAAGACCTATAAACCCGCAGCTGCTTGTTATTAAGGGTTATAGCCCTTAGTTCCCTTGCGTTACTGTAGGGTATAATATTTGTACCCTTAAGACTCGCCCTATTAACGAGATTTATCTCAGCACCTAAATCGTACAGGGCTTAGAGCGTCCTAGGGGCGCCGCTAGGCACCTATAGGTGCACTGTCACTGCAATGCGGGTCTTCTTCCTATTAGAGTCTAGCCCTAGTGGTAGTTAGGATAGGTTCGCGACTAGGGCTTCCCTTTTCCCTAGTCCTACTTCTATTAGCTATTCCTAGGGTCCTAGTTCTTCTAGTGCATTTTCTAGTAGTCCCTTAATTAGGACTAGTTCCCGCCGCCTTGTGATTGCCAGCGCCTAGAGTTCTGTGTTAGGGCTGTGGACAGCTGCTAGGACTCCCCTAGAACAGTGCCAGAGTCGCTACAGGCTAGGGTATTCCTACGGCTGTTCTAGCGTTTAAAGTTACGCCTAGGCAGAGAACTAGGACTACATTTCCCTATTGCTTGTTAGTTAGACTTCTCTAGGGTGGACTTTAGTGGTCCTACAGCAGTTTCCGCGTTGCGGAGGGCCCTTTTAAATTTAGGCTACTCCTAAATATGCTCTAGGGCGCTATTGCGTTAAATCTCCTTCTATAATTACTCTAGGATTTTGCTCTAGATAAACGCTATCTTAAACTTATAATCCTCTGTGCTGTTGTTAAACTTAAAGAAGCTGCGTGGGAGCAGGGACTCTCTTTAGCTAAGTAGCATAAGGAATAAGTTTACAGAGTCTTCTTTTCTCCACTTAATCTTAAAGAACTTCTAATAGTTTTCATAGCAAGTGAAGACAGGATCTTAGACTAGCTGTTCCTCTACTGCGCGGAGCTTAGCCTATGTCCGGATAGATCCCTTAGTAATCTGTTGTTAGATTAATTCTCTATAGGTACTAAACTATATAGTACCTATAATCTGGTAGGTGCAGGTGACAGAGTCCTCTAGCACTTAAGTATACTAAAACGCCGTCTTAATATCTTTTGCCTACTAGTCCACCTGCTAGGGGGTTAGAGACGTCTTCTCCGTGCCTAGCTTTAGCTTTAGCTAGACGTTGTTTAATGTCCGCATAAGCCGCCTAGCCTCGTCAAAGGCTAGCCGGCTATGCCCTAGGGCTTGTCCCGCCTAGGCTTCTTTTATTATTGCTACTGCGCGATTAAGTTGCTTCTATTGCAGCTTGATCTTAGCAATTAGCGCGTTACGAAGCTCCGCTTCCTCTAAGGCGTCTAGTCTTTTCGCGACTATTGCCTGAAGGCTTGCTGCTTCTTCCTAGCTCTTGCGCCTCCTTAGGTGTACTAGGAGCGTCGTCGCTCTCGCATTAATAGGCGCGAAATTTCTGTTACTAGACGCGTCTGCTACCGTGTCCGTGCGCGTACCGTGTCCGTGCACCCAACGATCGGTAACAGCCAACGATCAGGGAACAACATCTACACCAGATTTCAACGCGTAACAACTCAACCACTATGACAGGAATATCAGATGCTCTTGCAGAGATTGATAATTTAAAGCCTAGCGAAAAACCTATATATACAAAGATTGCAAAAAAACACGGCGTTGATCGCAATACGCTGTCGCGCGCGCACTGAGGCGTGCAGGTCCCCTGACGCGTCGCTAACAAGAGTCAAAAGAAACTCAACAACCAACAGGAGTTGGATCTAGTTAAGTATATACTGCAGTTGTTAGAGCGTCACTTAGCACCCACTAGGCGTATGATACAGAACTTCGCATCCTCAGTTGCCTTACAGCCCTGCTCTGATATGTGGGTTCAGCGCTTCCTCCACCGTCACCACGAGCAATTAAAGTACGCGTGGGTTACTGGCATGGACTTAAATTGTCACAACGCTGAGTCCTAATACAAATATAAGTTGTACTTTCAGCTGCTACAGCAGAAAGTCACTCAATACAACATTCTGCCAGAGAACACCTACAATATGGATGAGAAGGGCTTCGCGATTAGAGTACTAGGCAGGACTAAACGAGTGTTCAGCCGGCGTTAATATGAGAAGAAGGAGGTCAGGCAGGCTCTCTAAGATGGCTCACGTGAGTGGGTGAGCCTGTTGGCAACGATCTGTGCTGATGGTACTGCTCTTCCGCCTGGCATCATCTTTGCGTCAAAGAACTCCACCATACAGAGCCGCTGGGTGGCCGATGTTAACCTAGAAAGGCACTCTATCCACGTCACCTCATCGCCTACTAGATGGACTAACAACGATATAGGATTAGCTTGGCTTAAACAGGTGTTTGATCGATACTCTAAGCCAAAGGCACAGCTGAGGTATCGGCTGTTAGTTGTGGACGGCCATAGGAGTCACCTAACCCAGGATTTTCTCGAATACTGTCACTAGAAGCGTATCGTATTAGCAGTGTTGCCACCTCACAGTACCCAGACGCTGCAGCCGTTGGATGTAGTCTGCTTCAAGCCTCTATCGTCTGCCTACTCTAACGAACTTGATAACCACCTCCAGCAGTCTTAGGGCCTCTCTCCACTGTCAAAAGCTGACTTCTTTGCCCTGTTCTGGCCTGCGTGGGTATCTACGTTCACCAAAAACCTCATACTGAAGGCCTTTGAAGCCACCAGCATACACCCTATCAAGCCCGACGTCATCCTCAATAGATTCCGCCACACCACGCCCAGCGACCTAGGATCAAGCTCCTCTGGTTCTTTAGCTTATTCTGCAGAGGACTGGCTTAAAGCTTGTAGTACCCTACGGGTAGAGGTGAAGGATCCACGCAGTGTGGGTGCGCGGAAGCTGGGTCAAACTATCCACCATCTCTCAACTCAACTAGAGCTCGCCCACGACGAGATAAACGGCTTACGTCATAAGCTGCGTCAGAAGAAGAAGCGTCAGAAGCAGCCTAAGAGTCAGTTAGACCTACAGCAACACTAGGAGTATCACGGTGGCGCGATGATGTGGTCTCCTCGGGCCTTCCGTGAGGCACGCGCTCGTATGGCTGTTGCAGAACACGAGAGGCAGAAGGCAGAGCTTGAAAAGCATGAGATGAAGGAGCTAGCTGCTGCTAACAAACTCTATAAAGAGAGGATTGCACAAGAGAAGCGTGAGCAGCGGGCAAGGGAGAAAGAAGAGCGTGACCAGGTTAAGGCCCAAAAGGCAGCTGAAGTGGCTAAACGCAAGGCAGCCAGAGAAGCCCAAAAACGCGATCGCGACGCTGGAAAAAGTGTCCAATTGCCTAATCAGGCAAAGCGCAAAGCCTTAAGTCAATTGCAGCCAAAAAGAGTCAAAAAGCGTGGTAGTGGAGGTGCCCGTAGTCGTACTGTTGCTGCTGAGCCTCCTCCACCACGCCCAACTGTCACCACCCGTAGCGGCCGCACCGCCACTAGATATCGTTAACTTTGTATGAAGAACTTTGTCGCATAGGTCTATATAGTACTCCACTAAAAAACCTCACGATAATTACTTTTGTACGTGGCTCTGTAGCCTCAACTTTGCAATCGCTGTACAGGCTCGGAGCGATCGTTGGTTGTTACCGATCGTTGGATGCACGGACACGGTAGGGTGATGTCTTCGCGATTAGTGTTGTTGCGACGCGTCTCTAGGGTCGTCCTAGGTTTGTTAAGGGGTGTGTCCCCTGCGCTCTGTGTTGCGCTCTAGAGGGTACGATGTCCTCTAGCTATTGTTAACGCGTGGCTAGTAATCTACCTTAAATCGCGAGTTAACTGCTTCTTCTAAGAGGAAATAGGAAGGATTTGAATTATAAGGTCACTGTAGGCAGGCAATTAGACTTAAGGTAGATGGGATAGCTTTAAGGCCAAATTAGGGTTGTATTTAGGTATCAGACGAATCCTTAAGGTGTGAGCCTCTGGATTCGATAGGAGTATATATACGGAGAGCCTGTGCGTGGCCCGGCCCTTGCCCTGGGTGTTCCCGAGGTAGGGCCGAGGGGTGTCAGAGAGGAATCCCGTGACAGCTATAGAGATAGATAGCTAAACAACGCTAATTATTAAGAGGATAAGGGACTATAAGAGTTCCTTACCTAATTCTATTATTAAGATGATTCTATAGGTTAAAAAGGGGTTAACTTTAAAGGACTATTTACATACATTACTTAAAGCTAGAGTAGCTAAGCTTAAAGCAGCTAACAACGCTGCTTCTAAGCGTAAGAAGCGTAAGAGAAAGTAGATCTAAGCAGGTAGAACTCTATTATAGGCTAAGACAGAGGAAATAGTAAGGTAGAGAGACGCTAAGGCAGAGGCAGAGGTAGAGAGGATGCAGGCAGGTAGTAGCAGCAAGGGTATCCGCTACTACAAGACGTGTAGCAAGGTAGGATATAATAAGTGCATATGCAAGAAAGATATAGTAGAAGTAGAGGATTAATTCTAGCTATTGTACGTCTTTATTACTTTGTAGGGTGTTAAGATATTTAAGTACAAAGGTTAATTAGGTATAGAAGTGCGTATTTCGCTTACCTACGCATTTTACTTACTACTTATGTTAAAAAAAGTTACTTCTAAATATCTTTAGAGAAAGTATATATAAACCTAAGAATTTAAAGTTTTAAGCTATATATACTCCTTAACTCTTTCTAGTATAGCCTTGTATAATCTAATAGTTCCATTAGGTTACTATAGGGTTATAGATAGGCTTTATTTAGTACCTTATATAACCTTTACTACCTTTCTAATAGGGTCTCTAGAGTACCTAGCATAACTACTTTTATAGCTTCCTGTTGAAGTCGTACCTGGACGAAGTCCAATATTGTACTAGTTCTGGTTGGGTCTCGGGGACGAGTACTGGTTCTGGAACGGTAGGGTGAACTGCGTCTAGACGAAGTCTAATATAACAGCTCGGGTTTGACAAAGGTCTAAGCAACGTGCAATACGGCTCGTTATTGTCAGAGGTGAGATTCCAAGAAGTAACTTGATTAACTGAGTTGAACACGAACCATATGGGTTGTGTTCCTATGTGCTATATACTAAAGAGTGTCCTACATGTCCTACACAGTCCTGCACCATCCCGCAGGGGGCCTTATGGGAACTGTGAGATATACGTGGGAAGTGTGGGACGTCTCGTGATGGTGTCCTACACTTTGTCTTACGGTCTTGGCACGAGGCCTTTCGTGAGAACCGTGGGACATCACGTGACCGCTTAGCCCAGTGCCGACGATCCCTCGCGTCCTGTTGGTCATAAGCCACCAAGCCCGCGCTCATCCTTCGAGATCGTAACACTTCCTAAGTTAATAACTAAGTTAGAAGAAGTATATATTAATCCTTATAACAAGCTAACTAGAGACTCTTTATAGTCTTTAATAAGTTTTATAAAGTAAAATTAACTATTTATAGCTTTTATAGAAAGTTAGCTAGTAGTTTTATAAACTACTACTTATAGTCCCTCTTCTAGCTATTATAGTCTATATAGTTCTACTTCTTAAATATATATAGAGGCTCTAGCTTAGGAAGACTAGAGGTCAGTATAATAGAGAATACTTTAGATCTAAGTAGGTTAACTTATATAATCGAGAGGGTAGTTGTATCTCTAGTAAGGTATCTAGTCCTAGCTTCTCTAAGCTAGGCTACTTTTTATAACTTTACCTTTCTACTATACTAGGCTTCTAACTCTTATAACTTCTAATCTAACTTATCCTTTTCTAGAGTATTATAGGCTAGTTTAGGTAGAGATAGAGCTTCTTATAATATATTATCTAAGATAGGGCTTTAGGTTCTCTTTTATAAGGCTATTAGTGCCTATTTATATTCTAGAGTAAACTCTTCTAGTAGAGATTGCTATAGGAAACTTATTTGTTGAAGTCGTACCTGGACGAAGTCCAATATAGTACTAGTTCTAGTTGGTTCTCAAGGGATGAGTACTGGCTCTGGAACAGTAGGGTGAGCTGCGTCTAGACAGAGTCTAATATAACAACTTAGGGTAACAAAGGTATAAGCAACGTGCAATACGGCTCGTT
Source organism: Didymella pinodella (assembly GCA_039634465.1). Lineage (NCBI taxonomy): Eukaryota > Fungi > Ascomycota > Dothideomycetes > Pleosporales > Didymellaceae > Didymella > Didymella pinodella. Next base: position 2,272,467 of record CP113345.1, read on the forward strand.
ATTGTTAAGGGTTAAGATTCTAAGAAGTAACTTGATTAACTAAGGTTGAACACGAACTGTAAGAGTTGTGTTCCTACGTTGCTATATACCACTAGTAGGAGAGTGCTCGTGGACGAGCGACTGGAGTTGGTCTAATGAAATGTGAGTACTGCTCGTGGACGAGCAGTATTGTACCATGCTTGTTAAAGAGCAGTCACGTGTGTCATGCTTGTTAAAGAGCAGTCACGTGATATGACCGTGTAGTCACTTCTCCACTCTAGTCTGGTGAGTCCGAGGTCTGGTTGGTGGTTACTTATTGCTGTGCCGTTCCTGTGCATGAGGATCGTAACATCATTATTCTATACTACTATCTTCCTTCCTAGAGTAGAAGTAAATAGAATATTAGAACCTATACTATAAAGATCTAGTTAAAGATAGTATAATATATTAAATAATAGTATAATTAGGTATAGTATCTATTTATAAACTAAAGACTATTTACTAAAAAGCTAGTAAACTATATATATAGGATAATATACGTCCTCTATACTTAGTAACGTCAAACACCACTGAGCCGGACAAACCACCGAGCCAGACACTTTTCCTTGGCATTGCGAACACTATGTTTAGGATAAGCACTTACTTACTACTCTCTACAGAGTCTATGTATAAGACACTTATATTAGACTTAGAATCTTCTATTATATCCTTTTAGCATGTACGAGCATTATGCCTAGTCTTCCTACAGTTACTATAGTGCTGTTAACCTAGCTAGGGCCTTTCCTAACTACCACTTACACGCGCTCTCTTTAGCACTGTGCAAGCTGTAGCTGCACTCTTAGCTACTAATAATACTGCTTCGCTGTACTCTACTATTCTACTATGCTAGATCTGCTTTTGCTTTTGTGTTTTGCGCTTAGTAATTGCTGCTAATTGCTCTTTAAGCTTATAGATGCGAGCTGCTTGTACGACATTCTAGTGAAGCATCCTTTCAGCACCTTTTACTAGCTGCGAAAACCCTCCCCTAGCATCTTCTATTAACTGTGCAATAGCTTCACTTACAAGCCTTGCTTGCGATCTAAACTCGTGCGAATTGCTTAGGGTTTGCGACTGCTATAGTGTTTCTAGTAGAGGTAGTGGCAGTAGGGTGCGTAATTGTACGTTAAGCTAATCTAGGACGCGTTGCGCGTTAATAGGCACAAGTCCTAAAGCCTTAAAGGCCTTCTTACAGTTATTGTACGTAAACATGTTAAAAAACGCGTCTTAAAATGCTAGAAGGAAGCCTTCCTTATTAATATGGTGGATCTAATTCTTTACTAAGCCTTATACATGTTAGGAGTACTTTAGTTTTAACAGCGCGAAACACACCACATCAAGTAGCTAGAGTATGTGCGATAAGTAAGCAGGCATGCAAAGGGTAAGGATCTTGTGTATAAGGCAGTAGTCCTTAAAATCCTAGTTAAGGTGGCTTTTATAGCTATCTAGGATAAGCAGCCTGTATAACCCCTTCTAACGCGTCTTTGTATGCTAGTTAAAGTGCTTTAACCACTTAAGCCTAAGTGTGTTGTTAGTCTAGCTATTCTTAGAGACAGAGAGCTTCTAATTATACGGTATGTTAGTCTCCTTATACTAGGCAGAGATGTGTACGCGCCCTTTATAGATAATAAAGGGTAGAATAGCATACCTAGCAGCGCAGATGCTCTAGATGACTGTAACCCACTCGCAATCGCCTAGCTGGATGACAGTTGGCTTCGTACGCCTCTCTAAGCCTGTGACAACTTTTATTTAGGCAATAACTCCTATCTAAAAGCTAGTCTTATTAAAGTTATAGATGTTATTATTAAAGACCCTATACTTGTCTTTTGTCTCTTGTATAAGCTTAAACTATGCGCTAATAACCTCTAGGTCTTCCTAGAGTACTCTCTAATAGTCCTTTGCTTAATTAAAAGCTATTTTAAGCTCCTCTGTACGCTATACGAATCGGCCTGCCTAGTTCTTGCTAACAGGTGTCCTGCCACGTACGGCTAGTAGTTGATTAGGGATATCTGCTACCTCAGGCAACTAGAGGGGAAATCCACGCGCGTTAAGCTTAAGAATGTGTTGTATAATCATTTCCTGTTCAGCTATAGAGAGCTTCTAGCCGTTAGGAGTTGCCTTAGGTCGAAACGTGATATTACGGCGCTAGTCAGAGAGCTGCTAGAAAGGCACGTTAAAAGCTGCAGCAGCACGTCGCACGCTCTAAAACTGTCCCTTATTGTACGCCTAAAGGGCAAGAGCAATTCTGCCTTCTTGCTAAATTAATTCCTGCCTGCGTTATTGTTGCATGTTATATTATACAGCAAAGTTGCAATGCCAAGGAAAAGTGTCCGGCTCGGTGGTTTGTCCGGCTCGGTGGTGTTTGACGTTATACTAACCTACTAGGTTATAGTAGCTATAAGAGCTAATAGTAGGTATATACTAAAAGAGATAAACTATTCTAATAATACTATATATAGTATAGAAAAAGTAGGTAATATAGTTTATAAGCAAGTTACACATATAAGCAAGTTATAATATACCCTATAGGCAAGCAGATTAATAGGCAAGCGAATTACTTTTGCTAAGCCCCTACTAAAGTAGCTTTTATATACTAATACCTTAACAACAACCTATTATTAACGCGTCTAAGGAAGCTTAGGTACAGCTTATGCTTTAAGCTCTTAAACAAGACGCAAATCTCTCCTAGCAACGCGCTATAGCTATCTATAACGTTCCTTAAGCTATACTAAGCTATTAACTTACTAGACGACCTTTATAAGGCGATACTATACCTAACTTACAAGGGCTAGATAATTTAGAGAAGCAGGTAATTGTTAAACATATACTTAAGCTAGATAAGCAAGGATTTGGCCCTTAGCTAGCAGATATAGCTACTATAGCCAATTCTCTACGCGCTAAGCGCAATATAGGCCCTATTAGCATAAACTGGCCTAGTATGTTTGTTAAGCGTTAGCTAGAGCTTAAAGTAAAGTTTAATTATAAGTATAACTATAAGTAAGCCCTCTATAAGGATTCTAGGATTATGTAGGGCTAGTTTAGCCTAGTAGCTAACGTTAAAGCCAAGTATAGCATCTAGGATAACAACACATACAACTTTAATAAGACAGGCTTTATAATAGGCTAGATCTTCTAAGGAGCAGTTATTATAGCTTTAGAGAAATAAGGAAGGCTAAAGGTAGTCTAGCTAGGCAACTAGGAGTAGACAATAGTTATATAGGGCATTAATGTAAAAGAATAGGCTATCCTGCCCTTTGTTATCTTTAAGGCGCACTACTACCTCTCTAGCTAGTATAAGGAAGAGGATCTGCCCTATGTTACGGGTATATACTGTTTAAACCCTAGTCCCTACATCTATTAGGTTACTGTACCTTTTTAGTCTATGTAGCTAAGGTAGGTTCGAGCCGAAGCCCTTACACCCTAGGACTAGGTTATTAGAGTCTCTAGTAACAGCTAGACTACTAATAAGCTTGGTTTTAAGTAGTTAAAGCACTTTAATAGGCATATAAAGGAGCGTACTATTAGTACCTACCAACTGCTAGTTATTAACAGCTACAAGAGCTACAACTTGCTCTAGTTCTAGCAATACTGTAAGGATAACAAGATTTTTACCTTATGTATGCCTCCGCACTTATTACACCTCCTGTAGCTACTTAATATAGGCTGTTTTGCCCCTTTAAAGACAGCGTATAGGCGCTAAGCTAAAATGCTTATACGCAACTAGATTACCTAACTTATAAAGACAGAGTTCCTACTATACTTTAAAGCAGCCTATAATACAGTATTTACTACTAGCAATATCTAGAGAGGGTTCTAAGGTGCTAGATTAGTCCTCTTTAACCTAGAACAGGTTATATTAGCCCTTAATGTAAAGCTTTAGACTCTATTACTACTACTTTCTGCTAATAACATGCTCTAGCAGTCCTAAACCCCTAGTAATACCCTAGAATTTAGGTCGCAATCTACTCTAATTGAAGAGAAGTATAAGAAATAGCAAGGTAGCTTACTAAACTCTATACTTAGCGCGCTTAAGCACTACGTAAAGGGGGGAGTAATCTTATCCTACAAGCTAGTTTTAGCTTAATAGGAAATTAAGGAGCTTTAAGTAGCTAATAAGGCTACTATATAACAAAATTATATAAAAGAAAGTAGGTTTAGAAGGAAGGGACCCTAATAGTTAAAGATACGCAGTAACTAGTAGCTCTAAAGGAGTTTAGGGCGCGTAGTAATAGGAAGAGGGCGAAGAAGCAGGTACGCGCTCAAGAGGGTAAGCTAAGCTAAAGGCGCTGTAGAAGGTGCAATTAGAGTAGGCATAATACGCGAACGTGCAAGATTAATGTAGAAAAGGTCTCTAAATAGTATTATATGCTGTAGGCTGCTATAGAGTGCTAAAGTGTAGTGATTTAGGCTATAATAGGTTAGGTTTTAGTAGAGGCTTAGCAAAAGTAATTCTCTTACCTATTAATTCTCTCGCCTATAGGGTACGTTAATACTTTATAAAATCTATTACTACTAGAAGTTAACTAACTTTCTTATATCTAAGCTATACTTCTAGTACCTAGCTTAAAAAATAGGTAATAATAAAGCTAAAGGTAACCTTTTCTAGTAGATAGCTACTAGAATTAAAGCCTTGTAGAAAGCTACTAAGGCCTTTATAGTAGAATATTTTAAAAGTATAATTCTTGTTATAAATATATTCTTTTAGTTATACTAATCAAACTTCTATACTATAATATAAATATAATTTATACTAAGTAGAGTACTATTTAAAATAAAGACTTTAAGTTAGCCTAGTACTACTATAAGTATTATAGTTATTAGAGATCTAAATAAATTAGTAGTATATAATTATAAGAAAAGAAAGTATATATAGTATTCTAATTAAGATATATTCTAGACCTTATCTATATACAAACTCTATAAATATAATAATCAACTATTAAAATATATTCTTTACCTTAATACTTAAATATAGACTTATATTAATAGAAGATATTTTAATAACTAATAGGTAACCTAACCTTAACCTAACTCTTACCTAACTATATAAGTAATTATTTTTATAGGTATACTTAGGTTGTAGTCTCTACCTAGAGGTTAGGTTATAGTTAAGTAATATTATATACAACCTAACTATAACTTAACCTCTGCCTATTTACTACCCTACTCTATATACTACTTATCTTAGCGTAAATAAGGCTATAGGTATATAATATAGGTCAAATTAAGAATAAATAGAGACTAATAAGAAAGAATAATAGAAAGCTATACTATAATATAATAGCTTTATATTAAATATAGTAGCCTATAGTAGGTATATAGGTTGTTATATTACTTAGGCTAAGGAAGGCTATACTACTCTACTTACTAGTCTTAGTAGCGCTAGGTCTAGGCGCTGTCTTATTACAATTAAGTTTATAGCTTATTGCTAGAAGGAAGCACTACCTAGACAAAAGCTATTAGATACTTTTGGCTGCTGATCTTATTAAAAGTGTCCGACTCTTTTTGTCTAGGTGGTGGAAGCACTCGCGCTGATGATGCACGCTGCAGTGATCGACAACGCCATGGTTTCAAGTGACGGGAGGACATGTCCTAGCCAGCCATCCCGCAGAGATCAACGATGACCCACTTACCGGACTGCCGTTGGTTACGAAGAAAAGAAAAGAGGCAATGTGCATACGAGCATACTGCACAGTAAGGGGAAATGAAGGGCTACTGTTGTTGAATTGGTGTGGGGTTGGAGCGCCCCACGAAGGCGGGGACGCTGAAGCTTGCGCCCATATCGTTACATGAGCACCACAGCACTGCGCAGGGGAAAGAATAGAAGGTTTGATGTGGATATATAATGTACACACGTGCCTCGTGAAAGAGAAATCGACGCGCTGCGAAGAGTCGAGAAGACTACAATGTTGCAACCCGTGTTCCTGATCGACCCATATCCAATTGTTGCGTGTCGTTCAACTATCACTGCGTCGTGCGTACACAAAAAACGTTTCGAGTATCCCAAGCCATTGTGGAGGCCACTTTGCAAGTCCTTTGTTCATGCAAACACGCGAACAATTATCCAGGATCCTTAACATGGTCGCTGACGACCCAACTATTGAGGCGCTCAGCTAGCGCGGACATGCTATTCCAACTGGCGCAGGGCGCGGGCACTGAGGAGACGCTTGCCCTCACGCATAGAACGCTGGACGCGGGACCGGCCTATCACCTGACGTTGGAAAAGCCGGGGCTGGCGAGTGGTGACGCCGCGGACTCGACGACGGGTGGACTTGGAACTCCTGCATTGATCAGTTCAGTCGTTATCTTGTTGATGTGTTCAACTCACCACTCTGTGTCGCCTTCTTTGGTCTCGGCGTCATCTTTGTTAGAGTTCCCTCCGTTCTCAGCGGCGCCGTCGACGCATGCGTTGGAGCCCTCCGAAAGAGGGGGTTTATTGACGGGCTCAACGTCATCAGACTTAGTATTGTACGCGTATAACTCTTTCTTGAGCTCGCAAACTGCCTCCAAAAGGTCCGAAGCATGTTTTCTGGCGACCAACATTTGTTGTTCAAAGTCCGAAATATATTGTTTCAGAACCTCGAAGTTGCGAGTCTCTTCGATCCAGTCCGAAGCAGGTTTTTTATCAACGGACTTATCCTCATCAGACTCGGTATCGTACGTGGGTGGCCGTCCCTCTTGTTTGACGACGTCAGGAAGTGCTTCAACCCAGTATGAAGCAGGGTACTTGACGTCATTAGACTTAGTATCGTACGTGGGTGGCCCTCTCTCCTGGTTGGCGCCGTTGCGAGGTTCGTCCAGCTGGGTTGACACGGGATCGTAGATGGATCGGTTGAACACGTCGGCACCATAGATGGATGCGATTGAGCCTCCGTACGGGTCGGGGTTGGGGAGTTGAGTCGTAGCCGGTACTGCGCGCATGCTGTGTTCGCGGTCTTCGATCGAGTTGCGGACGTCGCCAAAAGCAGATCCAAGAAGACTGCTGCCGCCCATAGTGTTGAGAGTGTTGACGTGGAGTTCGAAACTGAGTTGGAAGAAAGATTGTTGCAGGAGCACAAGTCCAAAAGCTAGTAGAAAGATTGCAAGAAGAAACAATGGCTGCATGCGAGTAAAAGGAGGTAAGCGAAGTGAAGCGCGTTTGAGGGTATTTGAGTGGCAGTAAAGCAAACGGTCCACGCACGTGCCCGGACGCACACCTTCCGAAGTGTTCCCTGCATGCGTATTGGTATACGGCTGATTGAAATGAACCGGAACGGATAGCAAACAGGCGGCGGGTACTTGCGCCGTGACTTTGACGGTGTCTCAAACGCCTGGCTGAGAGCTATTCCTCGACAAAAGGTGGATCCAATCTGGCCGCGAGACATCTATCGCCATCAATACTGCGATGAACGGATATATGCCTCGTCGAGGCCTTCACCTCACCGTGAGGAACGTTGCGTTGGCTGCTTCCACCTAAATCATGAGCCGCCAGCCGCCACCAGCCAGCCTCGTCACGTTTAACGCCCTCTGGACCGACCGCGATTCTCTGTCGAGAGCAACATGGCGCTTGGTTACTTCATTCAAGCTGGTACCGCGCCTGAAGAGGCACATGACAGAACCGACACCGAGAGCTCTCCTTTCAGATCTTACGCCAAGCACCTCGGTGGGTAGGACTTCATCTGGAATGCTCAGAGTCCGCTGACGACCGTTTATAGTGAAGTGGCGCCGAGCCTCGAATGCCAAGCTGCCTGTCATCGCGGAGAGCGAGAAGACTGATCAATTGTCGCGAAACATGTCCGTTGCTGGATCCACGAGCAGACCCCCACGCTCGACCGCTGCTGTCGTTCACACCGACGGCACCGATCGCCCTAGAGTGGTGCTCGACATGCTCGTGTCAAGCACCGCAGGGATCGACTTGAGTCATACCAACGTCAACATACTGCGTTTTGATTGTACGTACACGCAATGGCTCCATTCTCTCACCATGTGATCGTACTAACAAGCCAAGATGCGACTGAGCTGAAGTTGCACGAACTCGAGGTCGCGCATGAGGCCACGGCGCTGAGAATGGCTGAACGTCGGCATCGGTGCGGTCATGGCTGGTAGTGCGAATTGAGGCTGGTCATACCGAGAGCCGCTGGGAAGGTGTTCACAGCAGCGTTGGAGTCGAGATTGGGGACGAGTCGACTCGGTATTTTGGCGTAGCCGGCATACCAGCTCTTGGGGGATACCACGGACACGTTACTACAAAGCAGATCATATGGAACTCCAGGAAATATGTTCCCACTGCTGATACATCTCATTGCTTATCTCTTAACCAGCAACACGTAGTCGTGACATCTGTTTCTGCGAGGAATCAGGCTGCAGAGCCCTCGAACGCAAGCAGAACCTGATTGATTCGAGTGGTCCTCTCAGTGTGTCTGAATATTTTTTGTTTCTGAGCTTGACGTTGAACCAGGACTGGCGAGGTGTTTAGGGGAGGGTAGTGTGGTGTGGTGAGCTTCCAAGGGGTCCCGACTCTGCTCGGATGACGGCGGCCGCAAGTCGAGTCCGCCCCATACGCTAATTCCGGTCCGCAAAACGCCAGCAGCGAGAGAATGCGCCGTATGTTGTGTGGCACAGCGGCAATCAGCGAGTGAGCGCGCGCCGGATTTGGTTCACTGGTTCACTTGTTCTCTGGCTCACTGGTTCTCTAGCTTACTAGTTCTCTAGTTTACTAGTTCTCTGGCTCGCTGTGTGACTGCGATAGTTGGAAATGCTCGACTCCTGCACGCTTTGAATGCAGCTGGCACACTGTCCATACCCAAGTCACATGCGATTAATAACAGATTACTCACTCTGAGCCATACCGTCAGACGGTATTCTTTACCATTCCAGGGCCAGTGATGCAGCGTGTACAACTGGATACACGTCGTGGCACGGGTACAACCAGGCTGTGAGCATCTCGGAACACTGTAGTCCACAGACCACCTAGGAATGTGGTTTGTCGTTTATATCTGTAAAAGGGTGGTCAAGGGAAATGGGGGCTGAACATGCAGGATAGGATACAGACCGCTCGTTTGCAATTCATCCTGTTAGTCCAATCCTCCCTCAAGCTTTGTTCCACGTCCTGAGATCCTGGTGATCCCACAGCAGACGTGCCATTCCTCAATAACAACACGTCAAGCCCTGGCTCTGGTGACCAGCTTGAGGGCAGAGCTACCAGTGACGATCTTTCCGCGACTAACCACAAGCTTTGCAACCGCCTCTTATCCTATCGTCCTTGCATAACAGCGCACGCCATGCACCACGCCATCTATAGCGAATAAGATCAACCAGACAGAGAACCAGCAGTTCACTGCACGTACCAGAGGTAGCAATTAACGCAGCGATGCAACACCATGCCTTTTGTAAAAACAGTAAGACGCAAGGGAACTGGAATTTTGATGAATCACCAGATAGTAGCTGACTCGCGTGAGTGGCTGATTTGGATGTAGTTGTACTAGAGAATCGGACCGAAGAACAGACTTCGTCTACCGCTGCAGAGCGCGCTATGGGTTGTTGGCAAAACGATGGCTCCACCCCGTGACCTACAAACTGGCAGTATAAATAATACCAGCTGCGTAGTTACAGTTACAACTTCGTAGTTACAGTTACAACTGCGTAGTTATAGTTACCCTGCTAAGACATCTTCTGTTATTAACACTTGCTTAGCTGTTCTACCTCTGTTACGCTACTCCTTACCTATAGAGGCTGTTCATACTTTAAATACCACTACCTAAACCTAGCTGCATAAGACTACTAAGTTGTATGTTGTTAAAGGCTTTTTTTTTGTAATATTAACAAGTTTTTGCTAGGTCACAGGGTGGAGCCATCGTTTTGCAAATTACTATATCTAGCTCTTGGCAGTAAGAGACTGGCGCTTGATATCTCTAGCTTTAAGCACAGCACACCCACCCACTTAGATCTGTAAGATGCTGGCTATATGTTCGCAACCTAAAAGAGACACAGAGCGCTGGACGTGCTTGTGCAAGGTAGAAGCGCGTTGTAAGACCGGGCAAATTCGCGCTTAGAACTGGATCTTGAATCTCGACAAGAAGCTGCCTAACTTTCTAGTATGTGACATAATGTTCAACCTGGCTGGAATTTGCATCAAGGGCATGAAGGAGCCTGCGACATTTCACCAATTCACGGTTACCTCCAAGGTTGGTTGTCAGATTTCCTCAATTCTGGTGCGCGACGGCAACACATGGAGTGGTCTACGCGATAAGAAGGTCGGAGCGACCCTTTGAATAGTTGAGGTGGGTTGATGGATGTGATGCTGGTGGCACTTTGGAATCTGCACATCGTTAACTGAGTTAGTTTAATGTCGACAATTTGATTTGTTGTCGAACCTTCAGCGGTGCAGCGACAAAGATCAAGAAGTCATCTAACTTCACCTAGATGACAGAATACGACACGTATAATATCCTTTGATAATCTTCATCAGCCCTTGAGTTGGCAAGCTCACGGTCCCCCGAAGGAGGAAAAGATATTGTCGACTGATCCTACTTGAGCGAGCAGGATTTTGATCACATATGTCAGGTTGAAGAAATATTGCAGGTCAGCTTCGTTTCGGATTCTCTTAAGCATGGTGCGGCGGTCGATCTTCGAAACATGTTTACAGGTAATGTGTTGGATAAGCGAGCGCCGCAGGCAAGCGAGCGCCGCACCCCACCAACTTTGTGCACCTCTCTCATCTGAACATACAATGGCTTAACGCAGCGCTACTCTATTAGTTTTAAATAAAGCCGATGTCTAGCTTGCTATCTCCTCTATCACATCCCATCAAATACAGAGTAATTATAGGGCTGCTGCAGTCTATAACGTCTCTGAACGAACAATCCGCCGCCGACGCGCTGGGAAGCTTGCCTGACGCGATTGCCAGCCTAACTTAAAGAAGCTTACCTAGCTAGAAGAGGAGGTGATTACTAAATACATACTTGATCTAGATCTACGCGGATTTGCGCCTACGTACGCAGCTGTACCTAATATGGCTGATAAGCTGCTAGCTGCGCGCAGTGCAGGCTAGGTTGGGCAAAAGTGGCTAGCTAACTTTGTTAAACGTACAGACAGTCTTAAGACGCGTTTTAACTAAGCGTATGATAGACAGAGAGCTCTTTGTGAGGATCCTGTTCTTATCTGCAGCTAGTTTAAGCTTGTAGAGCAGACAAAGGCTAAGTACAGTATCTGCGACAAAGACGTCTACAACTTTAATAAGGCAGGCTTTATAATAGGCAAGATCATAATGCAGCTTGTTATATTAGGGTTAGAGAGGAGAGGAAGGCCAAAGGCTATCCAGCCTGGCGACCGTGAGTGGGTGACAGTGATAGCAGCTATCAACGCTGCTGGCTGGTCAGTCCTACCGTTCCTGATCTTTGCCGGCAAGTACCATCTCTCTGCCTGGTATAAGGAGGAGGAGATCCCACGCGACTAGGCAATTGCAGTTAGCGACAACAGCTGGACAAATAACAAGCTAGGAGTTGACTGGCTAAAGCACTTTAACGCTTATACAAAGGCTCGTACAGTAGGAGCACGTCGCCTGCTTATCCTTAACGGCCACAAGAGCCACCACTCCCTTAAGTTTTAAGAACTCTGCAAGGAGAACGATATCTACACGCTCTGTATGCCACCTTACTTATCTCACCTACTCCAGCCTCTTAACGTTAGCTGCTTCTCGCTGTTAAAGCGCGCGTATAGTCGTGAGGTAGAGAGCCTGATCCGCGACCACATTAACCACGTTACTAAGCTTAAGTTTCTGCTAGCGTTTAAGGCAGCTTTTAATTGATTGTTTACGTCAGCTAATATCTATTTAGCCTTCTAAGGAGCAGGCCTTGTGCCTCTTTAGCCAGAGACTGTCCTCTTAAAGCTAGACGTACAGCTACGTACGCCTACTCCTCTAGCTGCTCTCGCAGAGGCTCTCTGGGAGGCTCGTACTCCAAGCAACGCACGCGAGCTTGAGGCTTAATCAACTCTAATTCGTGAGCGCGTACGCCAGCATAAGAGCTCATCACCAGCCTCTATTATAGAGGCGATTAATTAGCTTAAGAAGAGGGCTGAGGTAATGATGCTCTTATCTGAGCTAATGCGCGATCAGATTGCTGGCCTTAAAAGAGCTAACAAGGCAGCGTTAGCGCGTAGGTAGCGTAAGAAAAAGCAACTGCAAAAGCGAGGAGCCTTAACAAAGGGGGCTAGAGAGGATATGCTTGCTTAACGTGAGGCTGATCAGCAGATTGCTCATGAAGAGCGTTAAGGTGGAGAGCAATTAGGTCTCAGCCGCCAGGCTTTAGCGCGCTGCAAGAGGTGCAGGGAGACTAGGCATAACTCACGTACGTGCAAAAAGGGGACTGTAGCTACTACTTAATCTATCCTATTAATTTTTATGTACTACACTATTGCGTTGTTAAGATATAACCGTGTAGGGGTGCGCAAAGTTGGTAGGGTGCGGCGCTCGCTTGCCTGCGGCGCTCGCTTATCTAACACGTTATAGTCCACGAAGTGATGTTCTAGACTCTCAGCTCATGCTCTGGTTGAACGTTTATGAATATCCTTGGTGACACTGCGAGCTTCAAGAATGGTTGGAAAAATGTGACCCTAGACCAGCCATGCTTTCGACCTACAAGATACCTGCTCTGGATCGTCACCTCAATCTGCCCGTGCTCATCATATCCTTCCTCTCTCCTCGGGTGGTGTCTTCATAGCCGGAAGCTCCGCTACAGCACCTGGCTCCTGCAGCTGCGGCTCCGGCGGCGGCCGGTACGCCACATACTGCTGCGAGGTTTCGACTGGTCGTGCCTGAATGGCTGTCGGCTCCTGCGCAGCTATGCCCACTGCAGAGAAGTAGTTCGTGCCTTCAAGCTCACTCCGCACGTTCCACGGCTTCGCAGCCAGCCCGTCAGTTTCAGAGACAGGTTGCCCAGCAATCTCTGGCATAGGCGGCATGCTCAACGGCTTAGCGTTTTTCTCGTTGTCGTGTGTGCCTATGCTTTCGACCACAGAAGAAGGGTAGTGCCTGCGCTTACGGCGCCGAAGACAGATGAATGCCAGAACTGTAATGAGTAGCAGGGCTGCGGCTGCAATACCAAGACCGATACCGATCTTTGCGCCCAAGGCGAGGCCGCTGCTGGACGAATCTGGTAGTGCTGGGGCTCCAGTGTTGGAGTCGAGTGGTGTTGCGCCCGTAGTGGCAGCGTCTATTAAGGTACCACTCCTTCGCGAGTCCGTACTGGAGCTAGTCTGTGTCGGCGTTGCATGGCCTGAAGACGGGACGGGCCCAGCACTCGTGACACTGCTGCTCCCAGTGGGCGAACTTGGATTGTTCGTCAGACTCCTATCCAAAGAGGCCGGCTCAGTAGGTTTTCCTGATGGTGTGTGGCCTGCTTGAAATGCGATGCTCTGTCCTGTACTCTGGGGCAGCGATGCAAACTGCGCGAGGCTGTTTGCGTCGCTGAAGGCTACGGTGGTTCTCGAGGCGTCGGTGCAACTGCAGAAGGATCCTGGCTGAAGCGTGGTCGGATTGCCCTCCTGCGAGCATGGCGCCCATTTCCCGTCGCTATTGTCGCACAGCGTGAGTGCGATCCACGGCTGGTCTGTAGCGGGTCAGCGACATCTAATGCGCTGTGGAGTCAAAATCCACCCACCAAGACCATGCTTGTCCGGACAACTTGCGTCACTGTAATCTGGATCTGAGCACCCGGCCATGTAAGTAAGGAAACTTCCGTATCCGCTGCCATGTACGCCAAAACACGCATTGTCTGCCATGCAATTGTCCCCCGCGCCGCAGCATGTCTGGTGGCCGAAGGCATCGTTACCACAGGGGATGAAGCTGCCGTCGAGCTTATTGCCAGCTGAAGAATAACAGGTGCCGTTGCTCACGAGGATATTGAAGTCGCCCATTGTCGCTTGCCCAATGCGCCAGTGTCACGATGTCGTTGCAGGGCATGTGTCGAGTTGTTATGAAAGAACGCGCTCATGATAGCGAGGAAAAAGATCTCCAGAAATGACGTCGCGATGTCGTCTTGCGGTACGTTCTGAGCGTTTTCCAAGCTTTCATGGTGTCGCTTGTCTGTGCCTGTCAAACCCTTGCTGTATGACAGGGGTGGCCATCCACCGAGATCAGCATCCGATCCCGCTTCGGCATCTTATGAAGCTGCCTGAATAGGGATGGTATCTCAGTCTAAGTGGTGTATGAAGGTATTTGACGCTGGTTACCCCTGGGTTCCGCGTAAAACATGTGCCCAAGACAATCATTCTCAAGGAAATGAAGAACCTGCAATCGAGTCCGCCCAGAAAAGCTTCATCCTTCTTCCATCTGTCCTCTCGTGCAATAACATCGGTCACGGCGCCACACAAAAGACTCGAGTTGTATCGCGGAAAGGAACGTAGAATGTCGCACGACGTCTGGTGCTGCGATTTAAGCCTGGTTGGCTAGCCGACGGATTTATTCAATATGGTATACGCATGAAAAGTCGTTTCTAGGACTAAGAGACCAAACAAGTACAGCGAACGCATTGTCCAGCAAGTTACTCTAGATTGGTGCAGGAAATGGAAAAAGGGATAATTCCGCAGCCCTCCAATGTGTCTAGAAGACGGCAAGTGAATGGATCCACGCCTAGCGTTCAACAATTTCGTAACTTGTCTAGCCAAAGTAGATTAGCTGTAGACTGATTTTGGCTCGGTCGTTGCTTAACTAACACCCAGTGTTCATGCCCGGTACTGAGCACGAACAAACGCGTGAGCTAGTGTCTGATGTGCTTCCATACTGCCGTACCCACAGCCTCTAGATCCGTCTGTTGCCGGCCACGAATTTGATCTAATCCTCGTTTCTTCATATTTCTGCCAGCACCTTTGACGCTGACTTCATGGGCTCCTCGCGACTGACACTCTGAACTCGAGATCAGCCCTTGGCGCGTTCAGGAGGTGGGAGGATAGACTGAGAAGGGATGGTTCATTCAAGCTGGCTTGATAAGTGACGTAGGGACTAGTTATAACCAACGGTACAACAGTTGAATTTTGGTGGCATTTAGCACTTGATAAAGGCTTGAGCAGGGCGGTTGAAGTCCTCATCCTGAATGGGCTTTTCTTGTGATATGGTCTCTCGTATGCCTGTTGGCAAAGATTGGCAGATATCATGTATTTGTAATTGCCCGGCCTTTGGTTGTAAGCACTAGTAAGAGGTTGTCTGGATGAGTCGGCTGGTGGATGGGATTCAAACACTTGCGAGAGACGGCACTACGCCTGCGCGATGCGGTTAGAGTGAATCGATTCTCTTACGTGTCCAACACTGCGTAAATGACGTGAAGGGTAATCCTCTGACACAATGTGCATTCATCGATAGTTTAGTAATGAGATATAAAACCAAAAGGGCACCCTGCATCCCGATCGGATCGCCAGTGTGAGTTATAGATGGGTGAGAAGGTAGAACCCCTCGCGACCCAGTCAAGCCGAGTCACACGCTGTTGGGTCAAACATGCACTCAAAAAAGGGGTGCGCTGCTGGTAACATTATCTTTTCGCTACAATCATACAACAACACTGGCTTCTCCCGTTCACAACTTGGGATCCTTCAGCACCCCGCTGCAAACGCCCTCAATTCCCTCGATCAAACCACAAACGCCATCAACCATCTGCCCAATCTCGCCGTTTCTCCTAAGTTCGGCGTACCACTCTTCATACCGACCGTTAGCAGGCAGCGCTCCAAGATCTAGCATCGTAGTTCCGTCCATTTTCGCGTAGCCCGCAAGAACGGCATACGGACTCTGCCAGTAGCGCTGCGTACGCATTGCCATGGCCGGATAGTGCGAGGCAAGGATCAGCTGCTTGACGCGGAGGCATTCCTGGCGGGTGATCCCGACGTGTTTGACGAGGTAGCAGATGTGGTGAAGGGCCTGGACCAGATAGGTGAGGAGGTGGTAGGCGCGTCCTTCGCGGTTGGTGCAGAAGCCGCTGGTTGGTTGGTGGTCGGCGGAGAGGGCGTCGTCTGCGTCGATCCCGTTGACTGCACGGGTGTGAGTGGCTGTGAGAGCTGGAGAATGTGCAACTCACGGATCACGTGCGTGAGCCAGGGCTCGACGGGAGAGCTCGACGTGGAATTGTTCGGTAGACGGGGTTCATGTGATGGCATTGAACAAGAGAGCAGGTGCAGCAGTGCCTCAAAAGCGGCCTTTCGGGCTTCGTCGGTTTTGGTGTGGCGGAGATCGTGCGCCATAGCCGCTAGTGAAGTACGATCTACAGGAATGGGCAGAGGTGAGAAGTTTCAAGAGTGTGTGGACCAGATGGGGGACATCCGGAGCGACAGATACTGCTTCTTATACTCTTAGAAGTTTAGAGCAGTATTAGAAGCATGCTCAGGGCACAAAATCTCAGACGCCAACGCGACTTGCCAGCATTCTCAAGGCCGTTGTGTGTTTATTCGCGGAGGATGTGCTTCGGTACAGTTGCATTGGCGAAAGAGCACAACGCCAAAGGCTGTCCTCAGTGCGACTTGAAGCCGGAACAGAGTGGACACGGTACCAAAGGTGTAGTTGGAGTGTATCCTTCGGCATGCCGAACAGGAAGGTTGGTCGAATCAGAGCAGAGTCCGCTGGCTTGCCGCGCAAGTGGCAGTGTGAATGATCTCTATCGTCTCGACATCCCACTACAGGTTTCGTAGCACCATGGAACGCATTAGCGTCAACGTAATCGCATAAAGTGGATCTGAATACTCGTAGACGATGTTAGCCTTGTCAATGTCTTAACCGTGGTTACTGAGCGCCTTGGTGGACTGACTCATCTGCTCATGACCTATACTTCGACAGCATGACGAAGTGGAAGCAGACAGGCCAGAGTGCTTTTTCACGGTAGTTGTGAATATAATTTCGCCTCCAAAAAGCTGTAAACCTGTGGGATGATCCGCGTGGGGTGAGAAGCTTCTGATCCTTGTTTCT
Source organism: Didymella pinodella (assembly GCA_039634465.1). Lineage (NCBI taxonomy): Eukaryota > Fungi > Ascomycota > Dothideomycetes > Pleosporales > Didymellaceae > Didymella > Didymella pinodella. The sequence continues at coordinate 2,289,403 of CP113345.1, forward strand.
TGCTGTCGTGAGTCCATAACGGCCTCCAGCGCCTTAGCCGGTAGCTTGACTGTAGGCCGGTACCTGTTGGGACGGCCCGCATACCGTTCATCGATGTCAAAATATCGGTGCAACACTGCCAAGAAACCCTGTGGGCTTAACCATGTTGTGGAACCGATCCAAGCGAGGCGAAAAGACTCGGCCCGTTGGCTTCGTTCTTATCGATGAACTGGAATGAAAACTTCCAGTTAGAGGACGGGTATCTGCATGATGTCGAGGTGAGGAACGCTGGCAAGGATAATCTCTTGATGTAGAATACCAGAGTAGATATGTCGTGTCTGGCCAGGATGTCTACTAGGGGCTGCATCCCGGAAGCGGTGCGTGAAAAAGGTCAGGACTCCAACACCTGCGATGTGTCTTTATTTTGCGAGTCTGATGGGTATGTTGGAGCTTCAAATGCCGCCTGAGCGAGCGTGGATCTTATAATATGAGAAGAAGGACCGAAACGCGTCTACTGCAGCGATGTCCATCTGGTTGAGAATGACACAGGAAGGACCGAGCCCCAGAGCTCAGCGTACCTAGTGCTGTATCACTAATACCCGCCACAGAAAGTCTGTGTGCAGGTTTCAACGATCGTTCACGGTCCGGGGACGAAGCAAAGGAGGTTGCTGCGTTGCATGATCTGGTGATGCAGAGTGATCGGTGCGCTAATGCAGCAAGCTCGACTCCAGCCGCTGGAAACAACGCGATGCGCCGGCCCATTGATGCTGACGGATCAATTATCATTTCAAGACTCCTCGCAAACGACATGTCAGGTTGTGAACACCGACAGTGTTGGACTTGTGACGTCGAGCAACGCGACCAGCCCATCAATTTGACGTCGTCGCTGTCTGGGTTCGGCTGATCCGGGCGTTGCACAACAAGATACCAGTTTTGGGCCGTGCGCGACGATCCTACCCTACGACCCTAGACGCCATGTCATCTACTGTAGAAGGCCATTGACGAAGAATTATCGCCAGAGCACTCGGCATTCCAAGGCTATCATGTGGGCTGCATAATCAGGAATGCGCCAAGATGGAGCCTGTACCTGGATGGAGTCTATGCCTGGACGGAGCGACCATCGTAAACTGACTTCCAGATTCCTCTGTCAGCGTCTTGTCTACAACATCCGTTAATCATCGACTGACCAGCATATGGGAGGCCTGACTTTGGCGCTCGCAATGAGGAGCAAATTCGTCTGTGCGCTTTTAACTATAAAGCAGCTAGTCTCATTATACCGTGTCTGTGCGCGTAATGCGCGGATTCGCGTAATGCGCCGAACCACCTTAACGAGCACCCACAAAAATGAGGCTATAGAGCCACGTACAATAGCTAGTATCAAGAGAATTTCTAGTGGACTATTCTATAGACCTATATCATGATATTCTCTCATATAATCTAATTACATAGAGTTGCTGTTCTGCTGCTGCGCGTAGTGTGCGTGCAAGGTGCTGCAGGAGGCTCTGCAGCAACAACACCACGCTGCGTAGCCACTGCACCACATTTCTACTTCTTTCTTAGTACTGCAGACTGTAATACCTTTTGCTTGCCTCTTTAGGATAATTATTTAGCTTTTTAAGTATTATAAGCTTGCTTATTACGCTCTCGTTATGCTTTGCGTTTAGCTACTTTCTTAGCTTTTTTAGCTCTAAGTTGCTTACGCTCCTCCTTTTCTCTTGCCTACTATTTACGCCTCTTCTTAGTAATTCTCTTATTATACAGCTTATTAGCCTACCTTAGCTTTACTCTCTTTACTTTTTTAAGTTCTTCTACCTTCTAATTCTATTATTTTATTCTCTTATTAGCTTATACTTTCTCTACTCTACTAGGAGAGTAGAATTTAACTCTACTATAATAGTTCTTATAAGGCTAAAACTTAAGAGCTTTACTCTTATTCTTATACTTCTTCTAAGTCTTAAGCACTTCTTTAAGGCCCTAATTCTTATAGTAGAGGAGCTAATTCTAAACTAAGATATAGTAGAGTAATTAGCTAATCTTCCTTAGCTTTTTACTAGTCTTTTCTCTTACTACTTTCTATAATAGAGTCTCTATTTTAAGCTAATCCTTACTAGAATAGACTAAAAATAAGCTTATACTACTATTAGAGGCCTTAGGTGTGTCTTTAGTAAAGTATTAGAGAATAATATTAAGCTAAAGAGGTAAGATACCTATTACTTTAAAAGACCTAAGTATTAACTCCTAAGTAAACGTGCTTGTCTAGGCCTTTTAGAATAGGTAGAAGAAGCTACTCTTTTTAACTACTCATAGTTCTTAGCTATTAAGAGGTATGTTATAAGCTTCTTTAAGTACGTAGCTAAGAAAGGCTTAAACATTACTATATCTAGTAGCTATAGCATATAAGTTAAATAAGGAGGAAGAATAGCTAGAAGTATCTTATTCTAATTATAGTAGTTAATAAAGTCTACTGTTATATAGAATCTATAGCTATTAAAAATTAGAAGGTGCTACTTTACTAAGCTTTAGTCTTAGTAAAGTAATTAAATACCTATTTAAGTTAGGTAAGGCCTATATTATTATTAGTCTAGCTAGAAGGTAAAGAAGAAACAAGTATAAAGTATTCCTTTAACTATATTTTCTTTACCTAGCTTAATTAGATAGTACTATTAGCAGACTTATAAATAAGGCCTAGTAGTAGAGCTAATCTATTACTATATCTATATACTAGTAATATAATCTAAACGCAATTATTATCTTAAAGTAATACCTTAACCTCCCCCTTTTCCTATATATATCTACTAAATATACATTTTGCCCTAGTAGTATTACCTATTATAAAGCTTTTCTTATCTATATTATATATATACTTAGTATTAAGCTTATATCTAGTAAACTTATACTATAGTAAGTTAAAGTAGAGCTTATACTTAATATAGGAATTAGTATTATAGCAATTAGTATCTATACCTATTAAGTATTAAGAGATAAGATAGATAAAGTATTTATTAATAAAGTAGGTAACCTAGCTCTTACTTACTAGCTTCTAGGTAACTACTAATATAAAATTAGTAATTATCTCTCTTATAGAAGATATGTAATAAGTAGTAAGCTCTTTTATATACTTTATAAGCTTCTTTTCTTATTATTAGGTAATTACTAATTTTGCATTAGTAGTTACCTAGAAGCTAGTAAGTAAGAGCTAGGTTGCCTATTTTATTAACAAGTACTCTATCTATCTTATCTCTTAATACTTAATAGGTATAGATACAAATTGCTATAATACTAATTCCTATATAAAGTATAAGCTTTACTTTAAGTTACTATAGTAGAAGATCACTTAGTATAAAGTTAACGCTAAGTATATATATAATATAGATAAGAAGGGCTTTATAATAGAAGTTACCTTAGGAATAAAGTATATGTTTAGTAGATATATATAGAAGAAAAAGGAGGTTAAGGTATTACCTTAAGTAGTAATTATGTCTAGATAACGCTTATAGCATATATATATAACAATAGATTAGCTCTACCCCCTAGCCTCTTCTATAAGTCTACTAACAATACCTTCTAATTAAGCTAGGTAGAGGAAATTAAGCTAGAAGTATACTTTATACTTATTTTATTATTACCTTTAGAATAGACAAATAATAATGTAGGCCTTACCTAGCTTTAATAGATATTTAATTACTTTACTAAGACTAAAGCTTAGTAAAGTAGCATCTTCTAATTTTTAATAGCTATAGATCCTATATAATAATAGACTTTATTAACTACTATAATTAGAATAAGATACTTCTAACTATTCTTCCTCCTTATTTAACCCATATATTATAGCTACTTAATAAAGTAATATTTAAGCCTCTATTAACTACATACTTAAAGGAGCTTATAACACACCTTTATAATAGCTAAGAACTATTAGTGATTAAAAAGAGTAACTTCTACTACTTATTCTAGAAGGCTTAGGAGAGCACGTTTACTTAGGGGCTAATACTTAGATCTTTTAAGGTAATAGGTATATTACCCTTTTAGCCTAATATTATCCTTTAATACTTTACTAAGGATACCCCTAAGGCCTCTAACAGCAGTATAAGCTCTTCTTTAGTATATTCTAGTAAGAACTAGCTTAAAATTAAGACTCTATTATAGAAAGTTATAAAGGATAAGAGTAGTAAGAAGCTAAGGAAGATGAGCTAATTACTCTACTATATCTTAGTTTAGAATTAGCTCCTCTACTATAAGATAGCAGGCCTTAAAGAGGTGCTTAAGACTTAAAAGAAGTATAAGAATAAAAGTAAAGCTCTTAAGTTCTAGGCTTATAAGGAGTATTATAGTAGAGCTAAGTTCTACTCTCCTTATAGAGTATAATAGGCTAGGCCCCAGACTAGTGCCTTAGCGTATAGAAGACCTTAGGCGCTCTAGCTAATTATGCTCTAACTATATAGACCCTTAGTAGAACACTAAGATTTTATAAATCTCTATATAGGTCTTCTAAGACCTCTAGACTAGAGCCTACCATACTGCTATAAGGGCTACTAGAGGTCTGCAGACCCCTTAGACAGCCTCTAATATACTTTCTACTAGGTAGTATTTATATGCAAAGCTCTGCACCTATAGATAGGCATTAAATTTATGTAGTTCTAACTTGCATACAGCCCTTAGCGGCCAGCTCCTTACATAGAGTAGAGAAAGCATAAGCTAATAAGAAGATAAAATAATAGAATTAGGAGGTAGAAGAACATAGAAAAGCTAAGATATTAAAGCTTAGATAGGCTAATAAGCTATATAATAAGAAGATTGCTAAGGAGTGGCATAAACAGCAGGCAAGAGAGAAAGAGGAGCATAAGTAACTTAGAGCTAAGAAGGCTAAGGAAGTAGCTAAACGCAAAGCTTAAAGAGAGCATAATAAGCAAGCTTATAACGCTTAAAAAGCTATATAATTGCCCTAAATAGGCAAGCGTAAAGCTTTAGCAGCTCCTGCAGTAAAAATATAGAAGAAGCGTTGTACTATAGCTGCTACGTGGTGTTGTTGCTGCAGAGCCTCCTGCAGCACCTTGCACCCACACTACGCGCAGCAGCAGAACAGCAACTCTATATAATAAGATTATATAAGAGAATATTGTCCCATAGGCCTATAGAACAATCCACTAGAAAATCTCATAATACTAGCTATTGTACGTGGCTCTATAGCCTCAAGTTTGTATAGTGCTGAAGGGCGATTATAGGGCGTTGCGCGACTCCGGGCGTTGCGCGCACGGACACGGTATGGGTGATTTTCGAAATACCATCGACACCACGTGATTTAGCGTCGCGGAGGATGCGGGGGATGTTGAAGTCTCGTTATACGCGGATTTTGGCGCACAACCACAACAAAGCAACTTGCTGTGCCTCCTAGATAGTTTGAAGCTTGGTTTTATTGCTTTATCAACTTTCTGTGGTGTTGTGATGCCTCTAAGAAGGTCAAATCGGCGGAGAATCGATGAGCTGGCAGCTAAACCAACACAAGATGCATCTGTAATACCCGCCTACAGTAAACGTTAACGCATTTCAAGAACACCATTTGAGCGAGGAGTTAACCCAGTTACTCTGCCGTTAACAGCTCGTCGACCTTCGTTGAGACCGCTTGAGAGTCAAGCTACAGAGGCGGAGGATTTATTGTTTGTGCGTGAGGACACTGAGGTAAGCGGCGCTGAGGATGATGACGACGATGCCGGAGGCGGCGATGGAGGAGATCTCAACCCAGAAGAGGAGGTAGAAAATGATACAGAAGCTCTTGCTGAGGTCGACGATGGAGCTGTGGAGGAGTTAGCCGCTGCTTTCTCCGAGCCCGAGCATGAGACAGTGGCGACTCTACGCTATCGCGCGACCTTTGGCGACATTAAGAAGAATCCTATACACTCAGCAGCGGATGCTTGTCCTAATTATAATGTCGACAACCTTACTGCAACTAGGCTTTAGCTGTGGGTTAACGAGGTTATTAAGACCTAAACAGGTTGCCGCCTCAACGTCGAGGTGGCGAGTCTCATCGCAGAATTGTGGTACGGTAGAGGTGCTAACAGGCGCGATAGACCTTAAAAGCGACTACGCTAAGGCAGCGTACAAGACATCTACGACCTGAAAGACTTAGCGAAGTTAATAGACCTTAACACCAGCGAGAAGCTTACTATTGATTTCAACCTGTACCTTGTCAGCGAGCCTGTATCCGCATCACAGCTGGCATCTCAGCTGCCTCAACGCTTACCCTAACCGCGCGCTCGGACCGCCACGGCTATACAAGAAGAGGGCTTGGAGGGTGTAGTTGCTGCGCAGTTAATAGGAGCCGGCGCTACGCTCGCTATAAAGGACACCTAGCGCTGTGAGAAGAAAGAGTGCGTTAACTGGTTGTGGTGTTGCTGGCGGCCGCGTACTAGCTTACCTGACGAGCAGCACTATCCTGTTAACCCTAATATTATTGCAATGTGGGCAAAAGCTGTCAAACAGCGACAGTGTACTGTACAAGACCCGAACGATCGCGTTAAATCGGCAATAATGAGAGCTCGCGAGCGGAGCGAGGTTGATAAAGCGAGGAAGCGGCAGCAGCAAAGTACAGGCGATGGAGTACTAGAGGAGGTGCGGGAGCTGCAGAAATCTGTATTAATGGCTCAACTGTTGCAGCTTAATAGTGGCTTGGCAGCTGCTATTCCAGCTGGTTGGCAGCCATTTGAGTATGAATTTTGGGCGGAAATTCTAGCTCATACTGACAACTTCTTTGCTTACTTTAGAGAGAAGTGGGATGTTTCTGGGGCACGAGAACTCATTGATAAGGTTGAGGAGAAGGTCTTTAGAGACGGTCACATTGATATTAATATGTTAATAGACAAAAGCAGCGAGAACAGGGTAACAATAGAGTTGTGGGTTGAGCAGTTTAGCTTAAAACCTGGCGTACTTCTCCAGCTTCGGCGACACGCTCTTCGATAGAGAAAGACATACAATAGACTCAGTGGTGACGACTTTAAGAAGATAGCTGCTGCAAGATGGCAGCAGCGAGAGCAAGCAAACTAGCGGTCACCGTTGAGCGACGTGACGTGGTGACAGCAGACGAGGTGAGTCGCGATGTTCGCCACTAAATATATCACAACGTTGGCACTAGTCCACAACAACACAGTATTATTTTATAAGAGCTTGTTAGAGTACTAATCTATATATAGGAAGTGTCTACTCAGATTTTTAGAATTACTATATCGCGTTGTGGCGTTACGTAATGCTTTGTTATAAAAAGTCGTTAACGTTGTCAGTCTTAGAATTCCCGTGCGCGTCAACCCACCCCTCTGGTCGATAACCACACATCTAGAACCAGCTTCTGCAGTCCACCTCTTTCATTGTACGCTCTATCGCGTATTCTAGGAAGTAGTAAAAGCTGTCAAAGATGTCTTGCTCAGCGGAGTGTCTTTTAATCCAACTTTTTAGCTGCTTAAAGCTCTTCTTGATAGGGTTGTAGTCGGGTGAGTATGGCGGCAAATACTCCAGCTGCACCTCGTACATAGCACAAAGCTCACGGAGCCGATGCGATCAATGAATTGACGCGTTGTTAAGTACAATTACTGAGTAACCTAGCGTAGTGTATGGCAGAACAGAGGCTGCCATGAAGTCCTCTATAAGCTTAGAGGTGATTGCACCTTGAAAAACAGTATAGCTGAGGTATCTGTTGCATGTTATCGCTGGCAGAATGGACTATCGCTTACTCTGTCTCATGCTGTACAAGAGCTCGACTGGAGTATTAACACAACTCTAGCCATACTTGCGATCGCTAGTATGCTTATTACAAGCGCTCTTATTAATAGCAATGATCTGTTCTGCTTTGTATTCCGCTATACGAGCTCTGTACACCCGACGGAGAGGCTCACTTTGCTCCCTCGCACGCTTTGTGGCCAGCTTTCTTGAGTAGCTGAGCTTCTCCAAAGCTCGCCACACAGTGGATATATGGCACTCTACATCAAACTCCTCATACAGAAACTGCTGCATCTCTTCAAGATAAGCGCTGGGTCGATCAGCGAGGTACTCCGCGAGTCCTTCCAGCTGAGCTTGCCGGAGTAGAGGCGGGCGGCCGAGCCTGACGGTGGGTGGAGGATAGCACTGTCCCCAGTACTCTAAGCTCAATCGCAACTTCGCTACAGTCTCGCGATGTACGCCAGAAGCGTTAGCAACGTGAGTATTATTTTGAGAAGCAGCAATATGCTCCATTACTAATTGCTGTAAAGTGGGTGGCAGCCGCTTTCCGTTACGGTCGTTGTTCACCATTGTGGGTAGCTGTTTGCGCCTTAACAACACCAAATAAACGTTGTGAGAGTTGCGATATACCTATAAAACCTCTATTTCATTAAACAGAGGTCTTATATAGATGCGCGCGCATGAGCTTGATATTTAAATTGGCGTATATGTGATGTTATTGAGATTTCTAGGAACCCCGCGTCAAATCACGTGGTGTCGATGGTATTTCGAAAACCGTTATATCCCCGACTTGACGGCCCCGCAGGACCCCATCGCCTTTTTCGAGCCCTTGGCAAAACCCGTCAATGGATCAGGATTCGGTGCAGGCAGAGTTAGCAACAAGCACCATGCATCTACAAACGCGTACTTTGCTGCAAGAACTAGCGACGTCTTTAGGGCGCAGGCAAAAGCTGCCGCTAGCAACTCGTCCAACACAGTTTGCGAATTCAACACAATCACTGCGAAATTCCTCGAAACTAACCCGACAGCGTAAGACGCAAAGACATTTTGTCTGCTGGACGAAGAGTTTGGAAACGCGCTCCAGGCGGGTGATGTAAAAGCCCATTCCAGAGAATCCCAGCAGTGAGCTCACTACAGAGGTGTACATTGTTACCGAACTAAGATTAGCGAACGGTTTGAAGTGCACAAGACGGCGAACGAGTGAACACGAGACTTCTATGGCAGCTGGTGGTCATCTCACCGGGGTTTAAACATCGAGGGCAGCCTGGGAGCAGTATCCGGCGATGAACAGACAGGTAAGGTCCAAGACAATCACTAGACCATGGCACAGTCTGTTCTCACAGTGTCACCCGAACCACAGCTGGTCGGAAGGTACTAGGAGACCCGATATTTGCCTACCGCTTGCATGTCATCAAAAGGAGATGGGCTTTGATAGGAGACGGAAAGGTTACAGTGAGATCATGCGTCTCGAAAGGGGGAGTCATGGGCGGAAAAGAAAAGCTCGATCCATCCGAAAGACTGTCTGCAGAGGTTTGACCAGAGGTTTGACCAGAGGATGTAGACACGTTTGACGAGCAGCAATACGCTAAGGTAGAGTATGTAAAGCTTGCAGATGAAGACGAAGAGTGGACACTTGCTGTTACAGACGCTTAGAGCTTGAATATCTGGAACTCACATATTGTTTGTATGAAGGATATTGTCTGCTTACTTATCGTAGATCTACCACGCTGGTGCTTTTGGTAAAATGCTAACACACAGCCTCACTATCGCCACCTAAAGTCGGTCTCTCTACCTGACCCTGCACGATCCCCCTTTTGTGTTTAGCTAGTGGCACAGAGATGACATAGACGTACGAACTGTTCCACCAGGTCGGTCAGCCGAACCCATGAGCGCGACTCAGCGCAAGCTGGTGCTAACGCGAGATCGTGAAGAGGCTTGCAGTCAGGCTACATACCGTTGACTATCGGCACAATGCGACGGCTATTGAGCGAGGCTGGGTTGGAGAGTTATTTGGCAGGGGCTATTGGGATGACGTTGTCCAGAAAGGAAAGTTGGAGGTGGAAGACAACAGTGAAGACATTCTCAAGCTGCAGAACTCACGTACAGTGCGGACAGACATGGTCATTCATCTCAGTATCCGGATACACATTGTCAAGCATCTCGGCATGCGGTTGACTACCTAAGTAGTGTTCTAGTTACGAAGCGTAGCATGGCACTACTTCTTAGGGGTGGATCAAAGCAGTGGGAGGTACCCAGAGCTGAGCAGGCTGACAAGAAAGCTGCCCAGCAACCATACACCGTCAACGCTTGCTAGGCCGCCAAAAAAAGAGAAGAGTGCGAGTTGCAGATCTGCAAGCAGATGCGCAAGAAGTGCTGCGCAAGCAAAAACGTTAGCTCTTGACCAGTGGAGTCCGCACGCAGTGCTAAAGATAAGAGTTTGCGGTTTACGCCGCTGACTGCCGCTGTAGCCGTACTAGGCACGCTACGGGCCATCTGCTTTTAACCGCCGCGGCAGCGGCCGCGGTACCTTGGGGTGGCGGCGGGCCGGCGGCGACTCCTCGGGTTTGTCCGAGCAGCAGGATTGGCCAATGTAACGGTCCAGGCCGTTAATGCCCCGGCCTCAGTGTCCGATGCATCGAGAAACAGACTATGCGGTCAGCACTAGAGACGGCTCATCATGCGACGGATAGACATCTCTCTTTTGACCCGAGAAGCGCTGCAGCCCAGGGGTTCTCAAATTTGAATAACGCATGGGTGCATATTAGCGCGTTCCAATAACGCACCTAGGCGGGGGCTATCGCCGCGGCAGCCAGATAAATTTTCGTTGAATGGGCTCGAGTAAGGTCCGTAATGGCAGTTCATGAGGCACGATGCTTGTAGAATACTATCTTCCTGTGTGACACTGCGGGCGCGGTTGAGGAGTGTGCGAACTGTATACAGGAAACCTTACGTATGAACGGGCTGGAGTGGCCAACCTGTAAGGAAACGTTAGCCAGATATCATAGTAAGGCCCCCAGACTCTTCCAAACAGGCAGTTGTATTTGGAAATTGCCTCATGAAAGATGCTTAGGTCGGGCGAGTAGGGGCATTCAGGGCTGATATCACGTTCAATGTAGCGGGAAAGCCGTTAGCGTGGGCCCAGATTACACAAAATAGGTGGATCTATTTTTCAATGCAGACTTGCTGCCTGTGTTACTCCCGAGGTAGTCAGATGTCAGCTGTCTTGCAGCTAGTTGTCGACTACCTTGTTGTACAAGATAGCCGAGTCGTGTTATGCTAAGAGCGGAAGCCCAGTTTGTCTCGAGAAGCACCCGCACTGCTAAGGCATTCTATCGTAAAACATATCTCATTTGCCTACCATAAGTTAGTCCACGTTGTGCAAACTTGCAGTGAAGTCCATGCTTCGCACAAGTATCTAGAGGCACTACTTCTGCTTAATTCCAACTTTCCCAGGTCACACGCTGGTGTTTAAATCTCTCATATCTGCCCAATGATCGACGCCTGTTAGCATTACACTGCAGGACAGCGTCGTATTTCTAAGTACAGTAGTTCGCAGTCACGGCACGGCAAATATATTGGTCACGTGAGTAACCTCTACGATAGCAGTCGAACGAGGTGGACCTGATAGAGCACAAGTGACGGCGCAGCAAGCTCTCGCTCACATGGTATGTGAAGAGCTCGGTGGGTGATACAGTCCTTACATTATACAGCAGCAAAGAACACAGCCTGTACCAAGATAGCCCGTGTTGTTTCTTGATCCAGATTCGAATCTCTATCGTACAGACATTTGAGCCGCGTAGCAGGTTATCTGTCCGTTGCCCTTCGAAGTCACTGTATTAGACTTAGTCTCAGTACCCCGCGCTGCTAGTCTAGAAACCGTACCCTATCCCTGAAACCTAACCCGAACTAGGACGCTTATGAAATATGTCTTACCACTTCAACCGGTAAGGCCTGAACCCAACTGGGCAAGATACAACTTGTGTTAGCTCTGTCTATCTTCATCGAAGCTCGACATCCTGTCAACAGGAATACTGTGCCTCGGAAGATCGATAGCCCAGAAAGGAGACAACTAGGTATGAAGCACAGTACACCAGTCTACAGGTTGGAGCAACTTGCGACAGAACGTTGTATTTCTGTAAGCTCGGCTCTATAGCAAGCGCGTTATCTTAGCTTATGCTAAGCATGTACCTGCATATTACTACCAATCAGTAAGAGGATGCATGCTCCGAGATCCATTGACCAATAGTAACCTCCCTCATAACCTGCGTGTTTCTCAGTCGAAACGCACGAGAAGAGACTATACTTCTGCTGCACAAAATTACTATAAGAACCAGTCGCAAACCCCTCTTGGACCTACTCCTCTCCATCCTCACAACCCAACCAGCTCTTCAACAGCACTCGGCCTTCTACCGCAACACACTGTCAAACAACGTACTTGACTTTGTCAATCTTCGTCAAGTACGTAAGATTTCTAATTTCCCTTCTTCGAAGCACTGCACGATGTACAAGCATCCAATTCGCCTTGCTGTGTGCTGACTTTCGTTTGCAAACACAGCCATCCAATATGAAGACTACCGCTCTCTACGCAATTCTGAGTTTCGGCTTCACCGCCCTTGCCGCCCCATCCCCAGCCGCTGAGCCTGTCTCCGCCGCCGCCCATGCGCTTCAGGCTAGGGCTGGGGAGTACCTCGGCGGCATTGACGTCAACACAGCCTGCCGCGTGCAGTACGGGCTGAAGTACGGTGCTAAATCAGTGGGAATTACGTGCAACGACTGGAAATGCTCAGATGGGGGTTCAGACAGGAGCATGGATGTTCCCAAAGCTTGCAGTTACCAGTATGGTCTCGGCGTCTATGCTTTCTGCTCCTCTGGAATTAACGGCTGGGGTTGCTACAGGGCTTGAACGGTGATATAGACATAGGTTTACTATACTATATACCTAGAGACGACAACGTGGCCTTCTACCAGCGCAAGTCCCCGATGCACTCTTGATAGTCATTTCCTTCTTCATGCACCCGTGACTAAACATCAACTGCCCCGGCTCATCCTACCACGCCCACCTCCTGAGATCACAGCTCTGCAGCTTTGCCACTACTCTTTCCGTCCCGAAATATCGAGCCAGAAAAGTCGGACTACGTTGGTGCCTTTGACTAGGAAAGAAATCTTTCTCGCCGAAGGCGTACCTTAACGACTTTGTTTGGACTGCGGGCCATACGGACGTACGAACGACTATTTCGAGCTGGTTCAGACGGAAGAATCTGAGGCATGGGACAATACGCATTCACGAAAAAGGACAAGCTTATAAACTACATGTCTGCTAGCAACGACAAAGAAATGACCTTTCCCCGTCCCAACTAAGAGTGCACAAGCACGGTAACGCGAGGTTTTCTGACGATGCACGCACGGTACACACTCGCAGACGATTTAGTCTCTGTTGTGTCCTTCCAATGACGTTGTACTTGTTTCGCGTCCATGCCTCGCATAAGGTCATTCATGAGCTTTGTACCCACGTCGTTGAGCAACGTGACCACGGAGCACGGGATACGTACACGAGATTGCTGAAGAGTAGAAGATGAGTGACTGTAGCGGTGGACATCGTATGTCCTCCGTGCGTTCATACAAAGGTTCTGTGCTCGATCATGTGGGGCCTCAACCTACTCATCATCGATTCAAGAACTTGCAATTCTTCCATCAATGATATCACTCTTTCCAGCCGTCTATTTTCGAGTGAATCAGAGCTGCGATGAAGCTCAAGGGCGCGGGTATCTTGACAAAGACTGGCAAAAGCTATCGAGTAGCTGTCACCCAAATTGATCAAAAGGCAGGATCTATCCACGTCCAAGCTGCGCCGTATCTGTTAGTAAAGGATGGAGTTCCAATTGACGCGCCTAACTCAGATTGTAGTATCGGTATGATTAGCTCCCTCAATCATGCCCACAGTACCGTAGGTCTACGTCTTATGACTCATTACACGTTTGTTTAAAACGACATGTCGCGCAACTCAGCAGTCTCGCGCTGATACTCGATATGGACCAATAAAGGCCACATGTTTGGCAACGCGCGAATCTATGGTCACTCCATATACTGATCAGACCATACAGTCCGTCATCAAATATCACCTCGCTTACGAGTCGTGCACGAGCGCTACCAAAAGCGTTCCAGCAGTAGATAGATCTCCATTGTCAAGCTGCACAAAGTGAATTTTTAATGCTCTTTTGGCATGGCACGAAGACTTCCAGTATTTTTTCCTATTGAGCAACTGATGACTGTTCAATGCGCACGCGGCTGAACTCCTTTTATCGTCCCATTACTTTGCACGATACTGCGCGGGCAATGCGGCACATGCAATATCTGCCGTAAGAAAAGGTCTCGAAAAATTATTCACGAGGCTATAACTACGCTGGTTTAGGACAGAGATTGGGTCTGGAGCAATGCATGGACTATGGCAATAATAATCTGTCGCCTCGAATTACGAGTCGAGGGCAAATCTTGGATGGACTTCAAGCTTAATCCTAATGTTCTGCTGCAGTCCAGAACTTTTGTAACTTCATCCCTCCATCCCTCGTGCTGGTTGTAATACCTGCTCTATTCAGTGACAGAATGGCGAGTACTAAGGGCACTGTGGGCACGGCTTGGCAAATGCGGTCAAGGATAAGCTGAAAGGTTGGCTGACTGCGAGAGCATGGGCGCATGAAGTGTTCGCCAACACAGACAGCAATAAGCTACTACCCAGCAAGTGGAGCAGACAACACGTTCGACATGGGCGTGGCTCAAAAGCAAGAGTACACTTCCACCCCATCCGTGCACGGTGCAGCGACGTAGTCGCTCTACGAGTCTCACTGCTCAATTGCCACTACCGTCGTTGCGCCGCAAGGCTCTTAAGAGTAGAAGCGGGTTGCAGCAGCGGAAGGTAAACCTCTCGCGCAATGTTCGGTTATGACCGTCTACTGCCACTCGAACTCAACAGGACAGCGCGGTCAGGGCTAGACTGGGAAGCAGTTGACAGAAGCCCGGCTTGCGACAGTTCAGTCTGCCAGATCGGAGACGCATCTCTGCGCGCTTCTCACTAGCTGGCTTCCGAGTTGCTCTCAGATCTGCAGACGATCCGTAGAGAGTGAATCAGGTGTTAAGTGACGATTTGTGCATGCCAATCCACACAGCCTTGCCCTTTTCTGCCTTTTCGCACTGTAACAACGTAGATGCGCGTTCAAGCAAGTGCTCTCATGGTGATTGCTGAACATGAAAGTTGAAGGGCGCTTGGTGGAGTTGTATGACTGTGAAGATATTCGATGTCGTGTGTATCTGCAGCGTTGGCCGCCAGGCACCATTTCAATTCTTTGGCCAAATGCTAGCAGGGGGCGGCTGTTCTGCCCGCTGGGATGGTCTTCAAACAGCGAATCACAGGTGCCCTCGAGGGTCACCTTTAGTCCCCTTGAGAGCTAGCGCAGATCTATCCCGAGCCCTCTTATGCTAATTAGCCTCTTCAGACTTTACTCGGACCCGCTCCCCGCTAGCATTTCGCCAAAGAACCAAGGTTCTACGGTAGTCCAAATAATGAGAAGCAAAATCAACCACTCATCTGAAACCTAGCGCATTCAAGCCCTCGGTAGCTCTTTGAAAGGTCTTATCCAGGATGGCGACCTAGCAATCATGGGAGGTGTTGTAAGAGGCGCCGTTGCGGTGGGGCGAGGGTAGAAGTCAGTCACTTTGGGGTAAGTCATGATCGGCCCGGGCCGCGCTTGCCTCACGTTGCCACGCCACCTCCTGACGTTGTGGCTGACACAGACTCGTGCTGTCTAACCACCACTATAGCACCGTCACTCAGTCGTTCACGTGCTACCCAACCTCGACCCAACCCAAATCACGTGCTACCCTAACCCAACCCAGCCCGATTGGTCAGCTTTTTCTCGGGCTGGGTAGGGTTGGGGTAACACGTGATTTGGGCTGGGTTAAGGTTGGGTGTCCTTCTTGCTACTTGTATTCTAAGGGTACCCGGACATAAACCCAAACCCAACCCAACCCAAAGATCACGTGACGATACCTAACCCCGCCCCAACCCGAAGGTAGGTATACCCATTTGCCAGTCTAGATCACAGACCAACGACCTAGGTATGCATTCATACCACCTGTAGTTCACAACGCCCGGCGCCAGCGAGACCAACGGAACAGGTCACCCTATCCACGGGTCTGGGCGTCGATACGCATTTAGCGGGACAGAAGGGTCATAATTCTTCATCGTCACTGCTGGTGCTTCTTGTCTATTGTATTGGCCTGCCCGTAGGAGTTATCAAGCTGGGCACACTCACTCCAGGCTCGCCGTTCCCCGAGTACGAATGTTCAGTCACCGGCGTCGGCATCACTTCGCTATCAATGACATGCTCTAACGCCCAGCAGCAACTAACAGAAACAGTCACGGTCGTGAAACACGAGGAGCATGAGGTTGTTCCACCGGACTTGCCATTTTCGTTGCGCTCCTGCCAAAAAGCGTATGAAAGAGGAGAAGATTCCATACGCAGTTTTGAAGTGAGGTCGGAGGTACGTCGTAAAGAAGGTGCCTCCTTCATATCAAAGCTTATGTCTGACAGCGCACAAGAGCTTGACCGCGCCGTTTTGTGTGCAGCTGCAAAATCGAACGTCTCGAATGTCTTTCACACAGGCATCGTGCTACAAAGTCTGACTCCTCACGCAATCCCATCCTCCACTCTCGCCGCCAGCCCCCAGCTGAGCCTCTTATTTGCATTTCGGACGTCGAACACATCATTAGCGCCACAGCCTGTGATGAAGAGGTAGGTCTTAGGTATGTATATGTATGGACTATGGACCTATGGAGTGGAGGCTAGTCTGAGGTGGACGACCACGCTAGCATGGTCATGTGACACGGCCCATGGGAGCCAGTGCCCCGCCGCGGCACCGTTCTGCCAATACCTAAGCGACCGAGTCGCCATCGAGAGCGTATACCACTACAGCCTTGCCCAAATGTCTGAGCGTCCACGGAAGAGCGTCTCGGCTTAGCTGAGACAGCCGCTCGTACAATTTTCTCCACCGCCGTACCCCACAACACGCGAACCAAGATAGGTAAAGACAGCAAAGGTCATGCAGGAGCAATGCTGGGCTCGACGAGAAGTTCGACACCGGGCAAATTCTGCTGCGCGCCGGCCGGGAAGTCTATACCCGGAGCTATGCTGAGCATTCCTCTGACCTCAGAATCCCGCCTCTCCGCTGCAAACGCAGCGCTGCCGTGCGGCTGAAATCGCAGGCAAACTTGAGCTGGTTGGGACCGCGGCCGTGGCCAAAATTATGCTGGCAAGGGAGACAAACAAAGAACAGCATGGTGTTGACAATGTCGTTAAGAGCAGTGCGCATCTCGGTTCAGAAGCTTCACTGGCCTGTTCTACACACTGCAATTGCGCTCCCAGCGACATGTAAGGCATAAAGAAGAAAGTACACGCAGAACGGCCTTCAAGTCAATGTTAAGCTCAAGAACCTAGAGCCAGGAGGCCCGGTCAAAGGACTTCGATCTGATCCTCTACACAACCGGCCAACAAACTCCATCACGACGGGTCGCCCCAGTGCTGCGGCTCAGCCCGGGAGGCGAGTCCTACTCTAAAGATTAAGCTAGTTTCAGCATGTTTCTAAAAATCTTTGCATTGAGCTTCTCCATGGTCTCTCAACCTCAAGAGCGTGCTACATCGCCACTTAGGACCTCCCAGCACATCCCACACATATTCAAGTTGGCGGCTCGAATGCTAGAGGTAGCTATGTACTGAGAGATCACACTGCGCATCTCAATACGTTCATACTCGCCCGCTGATACATGACAGAGACTGCGTATAGAACCGTGAGCAGACATTCATATGAGTTGCGATCTCAACGTCGGAGAATGATCAGTCTCAAATTCAGTAAGCTAGCCACAGCCATTCGAACCACATGCGCAATAAAACCTCAGATGAGTCACAATGCCGATATATCTAGATATTGCGCACAGGGACTATCTTCAACGCGCACTTGGATAGTCTTTGCTTCCAGTTCCCCAAATCTCGGAACGAGTCATACTTCCGTAGCAGAGCGAGGAAACAAGGTGAAAAGCTGTGTGAGGTCTGAAATACATAGATTCGACATTGTGAGAAACTGTCAGAGGGAGTCGCTCTGAGTAGACGTCCAAGATGCGGCGACTGCTCGATTGTTTCCAGATACCTAGACATCACGGAATTGGATTATAAATGGTTAAGAGCTATTTTCGAAGATGCATCGGGGTTGAAATTAAAATTCGAGCTCACACGGAGATACCCGGCATCGCTAGCTGCGATATTCGTAGTGTGTCCGTCGTAGTTGTCAAGGTCATCTGCTTGTGTGCATTTACCCCGGCAAGTGCACGCCGTCCCATTGGAAACCACTGTCAGGCATGTCGCAAGCCTTTCTCGTCACTTTTTTTCAAGAGCTTCTATTGCAGTATGAAGCAAATCTGCTCGGCGGTACACGGATGCAGAAGTTTGTTGGCGGTAGACAGTATTGGCTGAGTAGAGGAGCGCGTTCAGGTTGATCAGAAGTTACCTTCTAAGCTTGGACAGATGAGTCGTATTTGAAACACATGACGCGCTTGCTTCTTATCCTACAAGGCGGCATCAGCGTCGCTTTCAGTGCTCGATGGCCGGGTTGGATGTGGGAACTCGGTGTCTGTGCTGCTAA
Source organism: Didymella pinodella (assembly GCA_039634465.1). Classification (NCBI taxonomy): domain Eukaryota; kingdom Fungi; phylum Ascomycota; class Dothideomycetes; order Pleosporales; family Didymellaceae; genus Didymella; species Didymella pinodella. Next base: position 2,307,772 of record CP113345.1, read on the forward strand.
AACGATGATGTGACAGCGGTGTGTGCGCGACGGTGCGAGAAGTACACTCAAGTTGGACTTAGCGAAAGACTCTCAGAATTGTCATGGGTGTGAATGCGTCTAACTTATGGCGGTATGTTGAGTCTGTGGACACGTTAAACTGTGTAACCATGTCGGAGGCAACTGCAGCGATGGTGTTACCGAGCTGCAAAAAGGTTGAGCGCCAAGATGAGTGAGCGGGAGGCAGGACAGCGGTGTTTCAACTGATGATGTTGTCCGTGAGATGGACGTCGCTGTTGTTGCTTGGCGAGATAGCTTCTAAGTCTACCGGTAATGGACCCTGAAACAGCCGAAGCGAGGCGTCTGCGTCATGGCAAATGGATGTCAGGTACACACCCGGGACTGGGACGTGGAAATGAGTCCAGAAATCGGCATCGGTGACGCAGTTTGCGAGGTTTCGAGCCAGCCCTTCTGCACGAAATTACCACTAGCAGCAGCGAACGTGTGTTTGGGGAGCCGGAAGTAATACTGTTCACGACTCTGTTGGACGTTATCCAGATTAGCAAGATACTGGGCGACATGGGCCGGTAGTTAAAGTTTCAATGTGTTCGAGATAACGTGGAGAAAGTCCTTCTGCTCGGTGTCGACGTTGCCGTTTGCCCTGTGAAGTCAGATTGTACGTTACCACCACAGGATGTAGCAGTAGTAGCGGAACAACAAACGAGGAATGTGCTTGCCACCTGCAGAGATCGAGAATGGATCGACGAATACGTAGTATCGACGAGGTCGTCGTAGGGGTGGGCGAATGACGTGAAATCCGGTCTTTGCGACGAACGGAGAAATCGATGTTGCCCCAGCTGGAGAGCGGAATTACACCAGAGATAACCTCACTGGATGGATCGGGGGCGACTTTGCCAGGATTAACCTAGGCGGGACTTGGAGGTGCGTCTCTCTTTTGTTGGCCCTTTGTGGACTTTTTTGGTCCGGACTTCCCAGAGTTGGTCGATTTTGCGGAAGCGTCAACCTGCGATGCCAAATCACCAGGCGTCAGGATTAGTGCATTTGAGAGGGACGATGCAGAATCTATGTTGAGTGACGACTGGAAACAGTGTGTAAGAAATTTTGCGAGAGTATTTCTTAATAAGCTGATACCAAATAAAGAATTTTTTTAGACCGGAGCTACAGATAATAAAGTGCTTTTAATGGGTACATACTCTGTTGAACCTGCAAAAAGTGACTAGCCGGCTGATCAAGGATTGCAGCGTATAGAAAGATTATTATCTTCAACATTATAGTTCTAAGAAAGTCAGAGGGCGCACTTGCATCCCAGAAGTGTTTAACTGTTCAGGATACAGCTAGATTGATTGCATCCCCATGCGGTCGTTGGCTATAAAGCGCTCCTACCCGTTCAATCCCGCCGCGCCTTCCGCCTTTCTGGAGCTGGAACCTATCTCACGGCTAAAATCTCGCCATCATCGTCCAAGATGTACAAATCTTCCAGATGGTGTTCAATCTTCCTGCATATGACATTCTCAGCTTCGACGCACTTTAACCCTTTCTTATTCTAGCCCGTGGAGAAGTACGTCATTACCGCACTTCAACAGCACGACGGTGTACCACGTCGCAAGCACTCAATCCCAGTCATTTCTTCGGCGGACAGGGAACTTCAGCGAGCGACTGTACTTGGACTTGTCCAACGGCCTCCTCTGATTCAGAAAGTGCCTGTAGCTTGCGTTGCTCTCCTTCTAGGTTCTATTAGTCCGGCTCTCCTGCATCAAAGGCTGCGTCACTTACCTTCAGCCGGTGCTCGGGCCTGATGTAGCGCTCTGCACCTGCGAAGCCGGAGCCGGAGCCGCGCGGCGCAATGCTGGAAGGTGTTTGACGCTGATGTGTGTATTTGCCACGCTGCGTGAGGAGAGCGCCGATGCCGAGGTGGTGCTGGTGCGTTTCTCGGCCTCAATGAGAGCGGCCTCAAGAGATGAATGGACCTTGTCGAAGTCTTCTCTTTTGCTTGGTTCATCAACCCAGTCTGCTTCATCTTCTGCTTCTTCATTGTCAAGGGACTCCACTGAGAGTTCTGGGCGAAGTTCCCCTGTCTTGTTGTTGTGGGCAAAGGTAGCGACGTCGTTACGAGCACCATTCTGCTCCACGCTGGCAGAATCAGAGAAGGGACACTCGCTGTAGTCCGACTCGCAGGCCGTTTGCTGAGACCCAAAGCTGAACGTGAAGGGCGTGAGCATATATTCTCCGGTTTTGGGGGACTTTGCGACGTCGTTGACGCTCTCACTGGCTGCGCTGGCCTTCTCTATCGTGAGCGGTGCCTGGTCAATAGTGTCACTGGTACATGCCTCCTTCCGACTCCAAGCCATCATGTCTCATCAAAGAAGCTGGTCTTGACCTGCTATAAAGTCGACAAAAAGTGTAAAGGTTTGTTGTATGCAGTTGGATGTGTTCGCCGAATGCGATGCTGCTTACACACAGGTCATCTCTTGCGTCAGTGGGGTTCAGGAACCATAGCGCTTTGGAAGAACGCTCGGGCGCCCTGACGGATTTGTGATGGAGGCTGAAGGCGGCGTTGATGTTGAAGCTGACGGGCCAGGGGGCTGTTGAGGACGCGTTGTAGAGCCCGAACGCTCAGGTCCTGGGAGTCCAAGAGCGCGGCGCCCGACTTTGGCTTGTTGCGCGCTCTGAGACGGCCCTGGTTCTGCTCGGTATGACCACGAGGCTCGGGCTTGCAGGCGGAGGTCGCGGCAACTTCGAACCGAAGGCTTTCGGCTTCGCTGGCGAGCCGTCGAAAGGCCCCTTGTTGGCAGAGGTATTTGGTGGTGCAAGCTTGGACGGGTTGGTGACCACGAAACGCGTGCTGCTAATGCCATTGGACGACTGGACGGACTTCAGGATACCGTGTCCGTGCGCGCAATGCGCGGATTGTCGCAATGCGCCGAACCACCAAAGTACACCTATCATCTCATCTCTACCACAACGCAACGCGATGGAATTAGAGGCAGCCCTTGCAGGGTGTGATACTTTCAAAGATAAAGATTAAATCCTGTAGTCTAAAATTGCAGAAAAGTATAGTGTTGTGCGATTAACGTTGTCACGAAGATACCGACGCGAAACGCAATCGCGCGAAGAGCAAGCAATTGCACAACAAAAGCTTACCCTACAACAAGAGGAGGAACTTGTAAGATATATAGAAGAGCTTACTAGTCGTCATATACCCCCTACACAAGAGATGATTGCCAATTTCGCGTCAGCAGTCACCCAGGAGCCAGTGAGCGAGAGCTGGGTTACTTTATTCATCAACAGGCACGGGATCCATCTCATCTCTTGATACTTAACTAGCATGGACTCTAATCGCCACAACGCTGACTTATACGTTAAGTATAAGTTATACTTTAATCTACTGCAGCATAAGATTGCTGAATATAAGATTAAGCCACGCTATACATACAATATAGATAAGAAGGGCTTTAGGATTAGAGTCACCACTAGAACTAAACACGTGTTTAGCTGGCAGATGTAGGAGAAGGGAGAGGTTAAGGCATCACTCCAAGATAGCGACCGCGCGTGGATCACGTTGCTGGCTTGTGTATGTGGTAATGGATCAGCACTACTACTAGGTATCCTGTATAAGTCTGCTAACAGCACTATCTAATTAAGCTAGGTTAAAGAGATAGACTTAGGGGTACACTCTGCGTTTGTTTCTTTAACACCTACAGGGTGGACTAACAACAATACAGGCCTTGCCTGGCTTAAACAGGTCTTTAATCGCTTTACTAAGACTAAGGCAAGGAGGAAGTAGAGGCTCTTAATACTAGACGGCCACAGATCACACGTGACGATAGACTTCATTAACTACTGCAATTAGAACAAGATACTCCTAGCTATCTTTCCTCCTTATTCAACTCACACGCTGCAGCCGCTTAATATAGTCATGTTTAAGCCTCTGTTAACAGCGTACTTAAAAGAGCTTACAACACACCTCTATAATAGCTAAGGGCTGTTAGTTATTAAGAAGAGCGACTTCTTCCACCTGTTCTAGAAGGCCTGGACGAGCACATTCACTTAGGGGTTGATACTCAGGTCCTTCAAAGTAACAGGTATCTCACCCCTTTAGCCCAACGTCATCCTCTAACGCTTTGCTAAGGACACCCCTAAGGCCTCTAACAGTAGCACAAGCTCTTCTTTAGTGTATTCTGGCAAGGACTGGCTCAAAATTAAGACTCTGCTGCGGAAAGTAGTGAGGGATGAGACTAGTAAGGAGCTGAGGAAGATCAGCCGCTCACTCCACCACATCTCAATTTAAAATCAGCTTCTCTACTACGAGAATCAGGGCCTTAAAGAGGTTCTTAAGACTTAGAAGAAGCACAAGAATAAGAGCAAAGCCCTTCAGTTCCAGCCTCGCAAGGACTATCACAGTGGGGCTGAGTTCTACTCTCCTCACCGAGTAGAGAAAGCCCGCCAGTTTGAGAGGGCAAAACAACAAGAAGCAGAGGCAGAAGAGCTTAGAAAAGCAGAGATGGCTGAGCTTAGGCACGCTAACAAGCTATACAAGGAGAAGCTTGCTTAAGAGAAGCGTGAGCAGCGGGCAAGAGAAAAGGAGGAGCGAGATTGGCTGAAAGCTGTGAAGGCTCAAGAAGTAGCTGAACGCAAGGCAGCCAAAGAAGCTTAAAAACGCGATCTTGAGGCCAGAAAAAGTATCTAATTGCCTAATCAGGCTAAGCGCAAGGCTCCAAGTCAATTGCAGCTAAAAACAGTCAAGAAACGTAGTAGTAGAGGTGTGCGTAGTCAAGTTGTTGCTCGTGAGCCATCCCCAACTCCTCCACCTGTATACAACAGCCGTGGCCGCAAAATAGCTCCACGCAAAAAACTGTAGAGATAGAAAGTTTTGCAAGCAACCATTTAGTACTACTCTACAAAATCTCACGATACTATCTATCGTTAGTGGCTCTACAGCCTTATTTCTGCAGGTGCTTGTTGGGGCAGTTCGGCGCATTGCGACAATCCGCGCATTGCGCGCACGGACACGGTAGCAAGGCTAGCAGGCAGGTGTTGCCGGAACTTAGGTAGATATATACACCCGCACATAGATTCTTTTGCCGGAATTTCGTAGTATTCTAATAACAACCTAGAAATAATGCAAAACTTTTGTTTTACTATTTAAGAATTGCCCTGCAACACTACGCTTTCTGAATAGAGAGATTGTCTTATTTTCTACAGTTCTGATTGAGTTGGAATACCCGTGCCAGCATCTGTTCATTAAATCGTCGAAGATGGCGTCAGATAAGGTTAAAGGGCATAGACCTATAACAATGTTTCTAACCTAGGCGGCCATAGAACGGCGGAAATGCTGCGATAGACAGCCGCCACACTATTGCCGCCCTTAGTGAACTTAGTGTTAAAGTTGACGTCGTCCTACTCGAAGATATTGGTGCCCTCGTACTGCACGCCGTCCTTAAAGTGTATGGCCATGTCAAAGTAGACGCTGTCACTACCGGCAGCGACCGTAAAGAGCCAGACGATGGCGCCATTATTAGCAGCGGCGCCGACCTTATTATTAAGATTGTTGACGAAGCGCGCGAAGACGAAGTGTGGGTTCTTACACGGGTCGCTACAGTCTGTATTAACAATAATAGGCGCGTTAGGATGCGCGGTCTTGTAGGTGTCAAGGACGGAGAAGGGAGGAATGGGCGGCGCACAAGTGCCCAGGTGGAAGTAGATGTGACTAACGCTAATAGTGTCATCACTAAAGTTGTTAGGGGAGAGCCGCTCGCCGGCCTTAGGAAGATCGTTCTCGGCCAGTGCGAACTCGTTGACGAACTCGCCGACGAGACGGAGCTTGAAGCCAGGCTGCGCGTGAAGCGGGGGCAGCACTGTGTTGGTCTGCGCAATCTGGTCAGCATATCGCACTTGACAGGCAGGGAAAGGACGTAGTAATGCACTCACAGCCTTGGAAAGCTTGGCGGGATCAAGCCATTTAGCGACGCCAAGCGCGAGGTGCTTGGAGGCACTGGACATGTTAATAGAAGTGATAGAAGTGACAAGAATATTAAGAGTGTTAAGAGTGCTGATAGAGAAGAGAATGCTGATCAAGAGGCAGAGGAAAAGATAAAATGGATGATTGAGGAACAAAGATAGAGGAAAGTAGGCCACGCAAAACGCACAATCTCACCACACTGCTAACAGCAGTCTCACCACCTACGCACAAAGGTCAAATACGGTGATAGTTAACGCCACATTGTTTTATAGTAAATGAAATCATGTGTGAGTAGTGAAGGTGAGGTTAATTGTAAAGAACTTCAGCAGCTAATTAAGCTTAAAGGTGATGTTAGGGTAGTAAAGTACTAAAGCTTAAACCTACCTAGAAGGTAATCTAACGTTAAACAATTTACACACAAGTTCTCTCCTCTTTCCTCCTCGTTTAAAGACTTTGCTAAATCTGTCTAAGCTTTCCCACAGAACTTAGTGTACTAGCGTACTTTCACGGCCCTAGGAGATCTGTTTAAGAATTAACAACAGATCTAGTCCTAAGGCTTACCTTCCTCTTTCTAAATACGCAAACAGTTGTCGTCCTGTTCACACTAGGGGATATGTTTCCTAGAGCTTAAGGGCTTATTAACAATGTCGCTTAAATGATTGTCGTTCTTATCGCTGTTAATGTCATAGTCGTCGCTAGAGGTTTCGCCGCTGATATTGTAGCTAGGCCTGCCATGTTGTCGTGCTGTTGCAACGTCTGCTCTTTTCAGTTGCAAGCTAGATAGAGTGGACACTAGCTGGCCTATCCCAGGTCTAGCTACATTAGAGTTGCAATCCACCAGACCTGTTAGAAACCACGTGCTGGGCGTGAGCAGCTTAATTGTGACATCTTCGAACTCTATTGCCTGGCCTACGGCATTCTCTAGGAGTTTAACTGCGCAACTGGAAGATAGTATTCCTAAGCTACTATAACCACGGAAGAGAGCCGTTAAGAAGGACATACCGACTAGAAGCGAGTGGAAAGCGATGTCTAATAGGTGCCACTAGGCTCTTTCAGGCAGGTTACACTTTGCAGAACGCTTTTGTTTCTAAACTGCATGCGGTAGAGCGGGGTTAGGCAGGGTATTAAACCGTGAAGAACACGAAACACTGGCTTGCCAGGTCGCAATTGGCTTTGGTCCCTTTTGATGATAGCAGTCCCGATTGTCGCTCCCTCCGCTGCTCTCGTCAATACTCTCGTCACCGTAGAATATCCCAGTATCACGATCGCTATACGGCGCGCCAGAAGCAAGTCTAGTATCTGATTTGCGGGGCGAGAGGTGCCTCTTTCGGAACAGGGATGGTTCTTGTCGTTTCGTAGGGTGTCTATCCAGCCCTTAGCTTTGCTGCTTACAACTCGCGCTGTTTGCTAGTGTGGTGGTTTTCCGCTTGCGGGTCAACAGATTTGTGAATTTGTCGTCGTGGTTATCGCCATCAGTATCGCTCTCCCTGCTGCTACTGCTACACACACTTTCAACAATAGGTAGTCTTACTAAGTATTATCAGAAGGAAGCATTTGACTTATAACAGAGGATGCTTACCATTTCTCCCCACTAGCTTTTTAGTTAGGCGTTCTTGCTTCGATTGTTTGATGTTTTCTACATTAGGGCTAGTTAGAAGCGTTGATTCTAAGTGCAAAAGCTTGCCAGCTGTCTAAGTCCCTGTTCTATTAACTGCCTTTAAGTTGATTACGTCGATTGTGCCTATATTAACTTCTCTTTTGCTGTAATGCGGGGTCAAAGTAATAGAGACTAGAAACTAATTGTCTATGTGAAAACTTGAATTATCTTTTAAGGGGTCACCCGCGTCAATCTCTAAGTCCGACTAGCTGTCACTAATAACGACCGCAGCTCCTACGTAAAGTTAGAAGATGTATGAGTAGACTTTTATCGCAACTAGGCTGAGCGCGCACCTTAACTGCAACCCTTAGAAAGTTCTGGCAGATATAGGTCTTTATCCCCTTAGTCTTCTTAAGAAACTGGCGTTAAGACATGTTTGCGAGCGTCGTCATTGCTAATAACACCATATTCTCTTCCACTGCCGCTAGTCTCGCAGTCGCCTTTAACGTCGTCTAGGTCCTTGTCAGTCATCATACAAAGCTAGAATAAACACTAAAATCACTTTGTAGGCCGCAGAGTTACTTACCTAACCTTATTAAATTGACAGATTTAACTTTGTCTAAGGTGGTTATAAGGCTCTCTTCAACCCCCCGCTCAGCGTGGGATGGAATCTGAAGAGGTTGCTTAGAGGATAATTTCGGTTTTAGGGGTTCCTTATATTGTATAAACTAAAGGGAACTCTTTGTCTAAACCGCTAAAAATATATTAAAGGCTATTGCGAGCGTTGCTGTTGTTACTTAGAGGAGTACTAACAGCGAAAGAAAAGAGGAGATATAGAGACCTTAAGTAGGCAAAAATTCCACGCTTAAGCTCGCACGGCCACCGAGTGCTAGTAATGCTGCAGTCATCATATAACGCCCCTTTGCCGTCAGACGAAGAGGTAAGCAGTTATCCCACTAATGCTCGCTTAAGCTTTATAGAGCCAGACCATGCCGTACGACGCTCCTTCTCCCTTAAGTTAGAGCCGGTTTAATATTCGTACGAGCCTGCAGCTGACCTTGCTGCCCTTCCTGCCTTATCCGCTCCCCGTACGCTGCTTTGAATAGCGAAAGCTCAGCCTGTCGGCAATTCTAAGACCTAAACTTGGGCTTAATCTTCACACAGACCTCAAACCTTAAGCTGCTATTAGCATGGACAGAATCACACAGGCAACTTAGAGCCTAAATAGACTTCGGCTGTGTTTAGAGGCTGAACTAGCGTTTCCCTCTGTTTTAACGCTGGAACCTGCCACCATGAGGGTAGTCGTACTCACTAAAGCTCCAACAATTAGTGCCATATACAGAGTGGGCAAGTACGTACTAGTAGCGACTACACTACTGAATAACGGGTCGTAGCCTAGCTAAGTCTGCCTTATGGGACTCTTAAGTGAAACTGGGCTTAGGGCTAGAGGAGCTTAGTCCAGTCATCTTCTTGAGCTTGTAATTCTAAAGAATTGTTAAGGATCCTGCTGAAATTAAACAGGGCTAACCCTATCCTACTAAGACGCTATTAAGGCGTGTAAGGCGCTTCCACTGCTGTTCCATGTGATTAATAACGTGGCAGGTCGGCGATCTCTAAGACAAGCTAACATGGATCTACGTCTCCTAAGAAGAGGGACTGAAAGGAAGTCGTCTATAGGCAATGTTAAGGTAAAGGGTAGTAGATGTTATGAACACTGCTCAGTTATAGGGGAAGACAGGGGCGTTAGAATCTAGGAAGGAACAAAGCTACTTGCGGAGCATAGAATAGAAGGTAGAAAGTGCATTAGACACGGCGCCGCGCCCTTTAATGTTAGTCAATTAGGGGGACAAGATCAGGGGACGTCTAGGCAGTGCAGCTGTTGTATGATTACCAAGTGGTGAGAAAATGCCTTAGGGGTGAGTCCGAGCGACTAATTGGGTGAAGAGTAGGTGCTAGGAGCAAAGAGACAATAGATGGAAGAAGATAGGACAGCGAGGAAAGTGTGGTTTTATGTGGTGGTGTTAGTGCACGGGCCAAATAAAAGCGGCGAGGCACTAAGTGAGCCTCCATTTCCTGCTTCAGAAGCAGCCACTTCCTAATGCAGTTCCACTCTCACACATATACCTTATTATATAATTGTAGGTTTATTAGAGATACTAAAGATAGGTTTAATCTTCTTATAAGGGCCCAGGCTAAGCGCTAAGGGGAAAGCTAAAGAATGCTAAAGAGACTTAGAGAGCCTAGACCCTATACTAGCTAGTATTCTATATACTAGCTAGATGTATATTTTCTACGTAGTTAACTAGATATCTAGATAACTTATACTTACTTTTTAGTAAAAATAGTTAGGAAGTAGATATCTTTTACTAGCCTTAGGCTAGACTATTATACCTCTCTTTAGAGTTATTAAAATTTCTAACCTATTTATCTACTCTATCTAGGGAGGTTCCTGCCTAGAATTGTTAGAGAAAGGGCTTAATCTATTTAAATGCGTTACTATGCATGTAACTTACTAAAAGGATAACTTGCTTATCTATAGGTACTTTCTTACTTTAGAAAGTAAAGAAGAGGTCCTATTATATAATCTAGTTATCTAACTTTATATAAGCTCTATAGTAGATATAAGGCTTATTAATATTGATAATACTATTACTTATAGTACTAGCGTTAGTTATGTCTATATTATTTAAGTTAGTGCTACTAGGGGTATGTTGAAGTTGTACTTTAAGCAAAGCTCGTAAGCACGTGTTCTATTAGTTCTCGAGGATGAGTACGGTGACAGGAGTCTGAGGGGTTGGTTTGCAATGAGGTGTACAGATACGATCTGTCAGTCTTAAAGGTAAGGGTAACGATGAGTAGTACAGAGTAGACTGTCTAGCTCAAAGGTTAAGGTTTGAGATCCAAAGACAAACTTGATTAACTAGGTTAAACACGAACTATAAGGGTTGTGTTCCTACTTATTATATACTAGGTCCTAAGCCTAGTGCCTCCTTTAAGCTTATGGCGTCCTCGGAGGGTACGTCTTCCCCAGAGGCGTGGCATCTCGGGAGGCGTGGCTTGGCGGGATGTTAACCCTGTATCACGTGACCTGTGACACGCTGTTGTCCTTTAGCGCTGCCCCGCTTCCTATCAGTACCTGCCCCTCTGGAGATCGTAACACTACCTCCTCTCCTTCCAGCATATCGTCCTCGATATATTGTTTATCCGTGCCGCGAGTCGCAGGGTAGGTCTCCTCCTATAAGTACCGTTCGTAGGTTGCTTCCTTGTGACGTTCCATAGCCTCCCTAACCATGCCGAAGGATTCTGGAACGCGAAAACCACGAGCCCCGCGCTCACAGTCATCCACTGAGCAACGTCGTGCCCGTGCTCAACGTGTTCAGGATCGTGCGCTGGAAATGCCGTTTCGCTGTGAAAGGTGCGAACAAAAGGACTTGCGGTGTTTTGTTGATACCGCTACTGGTCGCTGTGCTGGCTGTATCTCCGTAAGAGCGGAGTGCAGTCTGTTCGTTCCTGAAGAGGAATAGGAAAAGGTTGAGAAAGAGAAAGAGGCGAAGCGTATTAAGCTTGCTTGTTTTAAGGAAGCGACAGCTCGTGCGAAACGCGAGCTGTTGGAGCTTGAGAGTCGTGAGCGTCAGTTCGCACGCCGCGATCTGGCGTTGCTGAAAGTGCAGGATCAGGCACAGGAGGCGGAAAGTTCGAGTACCGTTACCGGCCCCCTTGTTCCCGATCCTTGGGCTGATCCCGGCTGGTTACAGGCTGACAACCCTTCTTTTAGTCTTCTGTCAGACTAGCTCTTTATTAACTTCCTTGCTAGTAACCCTATGGATCCTGTCAGGCCCTTGTGTTGGCCGCAAGGCTTTGATACTGTGCCATTAACTGGCGGCAGTTCGTGAGGTTTGCTTCTGGCTCCCATGTGTTTTCTGAATCTGGGTATTCTGACCATTTAACTAGGTATTCAGTGTTGCGTCCTTTCTTTCTTTGTTTTATTATTTTTTCAACTTCCCACTCGTCCTGGCCGTCTGCCTGGTAGTGAAAGTCTTTCTAGATTAGCGTTCTGGGGTCGGCTAGTTCCAGCAGCGAGATGTGGAACACAGGATGAATCTTTGCATCCTTAGGCAGCGCGAGTCGATAGTTGACTGGGCTGATTTGCTTGGAAATGAAAAATGGTCCGACCTTGACTTTGTCCAGTTTTTTCGTTAGTCGCCGTATGCGTAGGTTCTTTGTGAGGAGATACACTTTATTCCCCTCCTTTAGCAGAGGCGCCGTTTTTCGTTTTTTGTTGACATAAGAGATGCTCCTTGACTGAGCTCTGGCGATGTTATCAAGCGATTTCTGGTGTACTTCCTTCAGTGCTTTAACTGAGGTTATCACTAATTCTGTTTGGATATTACTGTCCAATGACCTAGTAAAGAGATTTGGCTGTCTGCCGTGATTCGCGAAGAACGGCGTGTAGCCTGTTGCTTCCGAGAGTTTGTTGTTGTATGCAATTTGTGCCATAGGCAATAGTGAACACTAGTTGTCTTGCTGCTGGTTGCAGTAAATGCGGAGATACGTCTCTATTGTCTGGTTCACTCTTTCTGTCTGTCCGTCTGTCTGCGGGTGGTAGGCTGTGGAAAGCTTCTTCTTAGTGCCTAACGCTGCTAGTAGCGTGGTCCAATAGTTTAACGTGAAGAGCTTATCTCTGTCGCTAATGATTGATTCTGGGATACCGTGGTAGCGAATGATCTGGTCCTTAAAGACGTGCGCTAGCTGTTCTGCAGTGTAGCCATGTCTAAACGGTATCATTTCAGCGTACTTAGTGAATCGGTCTACTACGACGAGGATTAAGTCGTAGGCGTATCCTGTTACAGGATCTTTGGAGACAGGTAGCTGGGTAACGAAATCCATTGTGATGTTCGTCCATGGTGCCGTTAGTGGCTCCATTGCCTGTGCTTCTCCATACTTGGCGTGCGTGCTGTGTTTGTTCTGTTGACAGCTTACGCAATTTTTAATAAACTTGCCGACTTTGTCGCGCATGTTCGGGAACTTGTAGTGTCTCTTAATAAGTTCCATCGTTCTTGTGATGCTAGGGTGTCCGTGCAGCGGGTCGTCGTGGTGATTGCTGATGATCTCTTGTTCCAATTCTTCAGGAACGTGAGCTGGTATCTGCTGTTCTTGTTGGACTAGCATTAAATTGTTGAGCTGCTGTAATGGTCCTAACGATCCGTCGCTGTTAATGCTAAGGATCGCTAACTCATTAATTGTCTTAGATCCCGCGAGGTCGTGTCGTCGACTGAGCGCATCTGCTCTGCCGTTGTCCTTTCCTGGAGTATAGAGGATCTTAAACTTGTATTGTCCAAGTGTCTCAGACTATTGTACTTGTCGTCTGTTCAATACCTTTGTTGTTGTGAAATGTACCAGGTTCTTGTGATCTGTGTAGATCGTGAGTTCTGAACAACTTTCTGCGTAAACTCGCCAATGTTCTAAGGCGGATACGATCGCTAGTAACTCCTTGTCGTGCACGTCGTATCGTTCCTCTGGTCCTGAGAACTTGCGTGAATAGTACGCGATTGGGTGCCATTAGCCATCTCGCTCCTGCGTGATGCATGCTCCTAATGCCAAATCTGAGGCATCTGTTTCCATTCGCAGCGGTTCTCCGCTTCTGAATGTGACTAGAGTGGGTGGATCCACACAAGCCTGCTTTAGCGTTTCAAAGGCTTGGTCCTGATTTTTGTCCCATCTAAAGGGTGTGTCCTTCCGCGTGAGTCTTGTTAGCAGTAAGGCCTTCGTGGAGTAGTCCTTGATGAAGCGTCGGTTAAAGTTGACAAACCCAAGAAACTCTTGAATGTTCTTAACAGTCTTAGGTGTTGGCTAATCTTTCACAACCTGAATCTTATCTTTGCTCATCTTAACTCCATGTCTTCCTACGATAAACCCTAGGAATTCGACTTCCTCCTTGTGCCACTCGCACTTCTCAGGTTTCAGGCGTAGGTGTGCTGCCCCTAGGCAGGTAAGCACTTGTCGTACATGTTCGACATGCTCTTCTAGCGTCTTGCTGTACACTAGGATGTCATCAAGGTACGCCACCACAGTGATGTCCAAATGCGCTCTCAATACGTTGTTGATGAGTGCTTGACATGTCGCTGGTGCGTTGGTAAGCCTAAATGGCATGACTAAATACTCGTAATGACCATAACAGGTTCTAAACGCCGTCTTCTATTCTTCGCCTTCCTTCATGCGGATGAGGTTATACGCTCCTCTTAGGTCCAACGCAGTGAAGTACTGTGCTCCGGCTAGCCGATCTTGTAGTTCGCTGATATTCGGTAGCGGATACCGATTCTTGATTGTAATGTCGTTAAGCTTCCGGTAGTCGATGCAAGGTCGTAGCTTGCCATCTTTCTTTGGTACGAATAGAACGGGAAATCCTGCTAGGGATTCTGATTCTCTAATGAATCCTTTGTTAAGGTTCTCCTTGAGGTATCTGCGTAGTTCCTCAAGCTCCTTTTCTGACATCTGATATATGGGCCCGAATGGGGGTTTCTTTCCTTCCTCGAGCTTAATCTCGTGGTCCCATTCCTAGTGCTGCGGTAGCGCTTTCGCAGTCTTCTCATCGCGGAAGAGGTCTTTAAACTCTCTATATTCATCCGGGATGTCAGGAGTTGTACTGTCCTCCTTAACTGTTGCTTTGTGATCCTGGGGCTGGTTGGTATCTGCACGGTCGACCGCTCTAACTTGGCGCGTCTTGTTCGAAGAGATGTTGTTGATCTCCTTCTCATCCACCAGCTGCGTCGTGAGCTGCGCGGGTCGCTGTCTTGGTGTACCTAATCCGTGACACTTAAGCGTTATTCGCTGGTTCTTCCAGTCGATCTATGGATTGTGCTCTCTTAACCAAGGAAGTCCTAATATGATATCGTGGGCGGCCGTTCCCAGAACATCTAGGTCTATCAATTCCTCGTGGTTGAATACTCTAAGACGTTGTTGCACCACCTCGTGGGTTACAAACGACTCTCCTGGCATTGGTTCTCTGTTGGCTACTCGTAAAGGGTATGGTTCCTCCTTTCTTCGCTTCTGCAAGCCTGCTTGCGTAATAGCGGATTAAGACACGTAGTTGCTTTGTGCTCCTGAGTCCAACAATGCCGTCATCCTGGTGCCTTCTAGCACAACAGGGAACTTGATGAGGGAATGGGTCTCATCGGAATCCTGACGTCGATTCCGGGAGCCCTGGACGCTGTTGAGAAAGCGCTCTTGTCCAGTTCCTCTGTGGCGTTCGTTCGCCGTACGTCTAAAAAAGACTCGTCCTGGGGCACAAAGCCGCTCAGGTACTTAAGTGACCTGTGTTTCTGACACTTCAGGTTTAGACACTCTACCCATTCGTAACCGTAGCATTCTTCGTTCTGGACGAGGTGCATGTCTAAGATCTCTTCTACGCTAGTGATCCCTGGGAAGTGTAGATTCGTACGTTTGTCCCAGAGGTGCTCCGCGCAGTAGGTCTCTGCACACTCCCACCAGTATTCCTTACAGCCTTCGGGCTTGCTTGGAAACTACTGGCTGTTAATCTTAAACTGCTTGTGGTTATCGCAGTCTTCGTGGTAGCACTGCATGGCTGGTAGTTAAGGGTGACATGGGTTCCTAATGTCCTGGTGTAGCTGCGATGTGTAGCTCTGTGTTAGCATAGCTGGTCTACGGTCGAAGTCAGGTTCGTCTCGGCTTCGAGCGTAGGAGTTGTAAGCGTCTAGCTGTTGTTGTGTCGCAGTGTTGTTTTTCTTCCATTGGCTAAAGTCTTCCGTGTGCCAGTCCTTGCTGGTCCTCTGTGCGTTGATCACTTGTTGATCGAACTTCTTGAGTGCATCGCCGTCACTAAGCAGATACTGCCTTGACCTTATGACGTCTTCGTCCATCATCCATCCGCAAGTGTTCTTGACACTCTGTAAGGTTGGTGATTGAATAGTGACGCTTAGTGTCTCTTCCTTATGTTCAGGAATATTGTTGACAATGGTCAGGTTTATTGTAGGCACTTGCGGTTCCTGGGAGGCAGGAGTCTGGGTTGCTCGGTCGCGCGAGACCAGCGTGTCCTGATATTCTTGTGCTCTGTCGCATACAAGCAGACGTTTTCCTTCTTTTGTATAGTACTAGTTGTCTTTCTGGTAGAAGGGTCTGTAGTATCGCTTGCCGACAATAATAGTGCCATCCCGGGTGTCGCATTCTACTGCATGGTGTTTCCAGGGATCGTTATAGATCTATTAGGTATGCGGGTGAGGCGTTGATGCCCGAATTCGTGTATCTGACGCGTAGTCGTCTGATTCTCTATTGTGGTTATCTTCCATAAGACAGCCTATGTCTTCAGTGAGAACTTCCCATTCTCCACTAGTCTCGTTGTCGCCAGTAGTCAGCATGTTAAGCTGTCGGACTACTTTGTTCTTCATGCGACAATCGCGAGCGTAGTGGCCTGTTTTGCCACAGCTGTAGCAAGTCACTGATGACTTGTCACCGCGGTTGTTACTACCCTTGCCCTGCTCTTTCTTGTTCCACCTATCAGGTCCTTTGTTGATATTAGATAGGTCCATGGCGGCTGGTCCGTAGTATCCACTTCGCGTGTTGTTGTGAATACGTTGTCCAGAGTTGGATTAATAGTGGCCTCCGCGTTGTCCGCGGTTGGCAGAATTGTTGCGCCATGGTTTGCGTGGCGGCGAGCGTTTCTCAGTTAAGAGCACGCGCGCCCGTGGATCGTCTCGTAGTTCTTGCTGTAGCTCGTAGAGCTTGACGTCGATATCGATTGCAGTGTTGATGAGGTCGTCCAAACTGTCAGTGCTGGCGCCAGTGCGCATCAGCTCTGTCTTGACTGAAGGTTTGAGACCTTGTTTAAACATGGTCATCAGCGCAGTGTCGTCCCAGTCAGTGTTGGCAGCGATCTGCTGAAACTCCGCAGCATAATCAGCGGCTGACTTAGTCTGACGGACGCGCTGAATCTCGCGTCGTGCGATCGTGGGTTCGTTAGAGATACCAAACACAGGTTTAATCTTCTCTTTAAAGTTGTCGAAGTTTCCGACCCATTCGTCTACTTTATCAGGGGCAGTTCCCGCCTGGAACTGCTGAATGAAGGGTTTGATCCATTTGAATGCGTTGCCACGCATGTAGCTTGATACGAGGATGACTCGCTTGTCCATAGGTACCCTCTCACCTTGGAAAGTGAAGAAGAGGTCCCATTGCATGATCCAGTCATCTAGCTTTGCGCGATCTCCGTAGTAGAGGTCGGGCTTGCTGACGTTCATGACGCTGTTGGACGTAGTACCAGCGTCGGTTATGTCCGTATCGTTTGAGAGAGTGCTGCTAGGGGTAGCACGGGTTCCTGAGGTAGTACTCATCTTGGGGGTGTTTAAAATGTTAAAGTTGTACTTTAAGCAAAGCTCGTAAGCACGTGTTCTATTAGTTCTCGAGGATGAGTACGGTGACAGGAGTCCGAGGGGTTGGTTTGCAATGAGGTGTACAGATACGATCTGTTAGTCTTAAAGGCAAGGGTAACGATGAGTAGTACAGAGTAGACTGTCTAGCTCAAAGGTTAAGGTTTGAGATCCAAAGACAAACTTGATTGACTAGGTTGAACACGAACTATAAGGGTTGTGTTCCTACTTGTTATATACTAGGTCCTAAGCCTGGTGCCTCCTTTAAGCTTATAGCGTCCCGGGAGGGTACGTCTTCCCCGGAGGCGTGGCATCTCGGGAGGCGTGGCTTGGCGGGATGTCAACCCTGTATCACGTGACCTGTGACACGCTGTCGTCCTTTAGCGCTGCCCCGCTTCCTATCAGTACCTGCCCCTCTGGAGATCGTAACAGGGTAGTACGTGTTCGAAAGGTAGTATTTATCTTAAATATTCTACTATTAAAGTTATACTTTAAGTAAAGCTTATAAGCACGTGTTCTACTAGCTCTTAAGGATAAGTATAGTAATAGGAAGATAATGGGGTTAGTTTATAATAAGTTATATAGATATAATCTATTAGTCTTAAAGGTAGAGGTAATAATAAGTAGTATAGAGTATACTATCTAGCTTAAAAGTTAAAGATTAAGATTTTAAGACAAACTTTATTAACTAGGTTAAATATAAACTATAAGGGTTGTGTTCCTACATACTATATACTAATAGTAGGAGAGTGCTTATAGACAAGCAACTAGAGTTAGTCTAATAGAAGATAAGTAGTTACTTATAGATAAGTAGTATTATAATATACTAATTAATAAGCGATTACGTATGTTATACTCATTAAAGAGTAGTTATATGATATAACTACGTAGTTACTTCTCTACTCTAGTCTAGTAAGTCTAAGGCCTAGTTAGTAGTTACTTACCACTATGCTATTGCTATGCATAAGAACTATGATACGTATATAGCAGTGTCTATAGTCTCTAGCTATACCCTAGCGAGAAGATTTGCATATATCTTTATTTTTATAGATTTAGTAATTATCTCCTTCCCTACTCTCTCTACTAACCTACTAGGTTTATAGGTATAAGGGGGAGGAGTAATTATCTTAATTCCTCTTTACCTAGCCTATATTTAATAGCGTGATTAACCTCTCTATAGTATAGTAGTAGTATTATTATTATAGTAGGTTTTAATAATATATAATTAATACTTTCTTTAAACCTATTTCTAAAATAGTTCTATTACTCTTATAACCTTACCTAGTGTCTTAGACTAAAGATTGTAGTTAAAGAGTTTTTCTAAGTAAGTCTCTTTAATAAATATAGTTTATTCTTTATTCGCCTATCCTATAAGTATGTTAAATAGGTCCTTTAATACTCTATAGAATAGTCTAGGTAATTACTCTCTTAGTTTTCTTAATATAACCTACGTTTTGTAGGTAGTTGCATAATCTTAATAGTTAATCCTCTTTATTCTATTAACATAAATATTTTAAGCAGCTTATACTCGATATTATAGTACTCCTTATCTAATGTATCTTAATCCTTAATACTATAGTCGCGTGCTGCTATTTCTTAATATAGAAGTAGCTAATTTTAATATAGCACTTATATTAGAAAAAGAGTAGGAGGTAATTTTATTATATTTAACAAATACAACGTTGTAAGTAGTATATAGCTTAGCTATAGTTGTATTATTAATAATTATACTATATCTAAGAATATTCTCTAATCTAAGGTAGTATATCTTTAATTACTTTAGGCGTGCTTTAGAGATTATATTAATATAGAAACCTTCTATAACCTTAACGTCTATAAGTATAAAATCATTAGTCTTTAGTCCTTTGTTTCTATTTAGGATACCTTTAAGTATTTAGGTACCTAATCTAGAAACAGGTAGTAACTAGGTACCTATATTAATAGTATTATATAAGTAGAATTATTAGGAAGATCCTAGAATTAAAAGTAAATAATTATTAACTAAGGAGACTACTTCTCTACTATTAAGGATAGTGCTTATTAATAAAGAGTGCCTATAATCTACTGTAGAGTATACTCTGTCTAGGTAGAATTATAGTTAGGTTAGATTAATAACTACTACTATAATTAAGCCTAGGAATCTAGCTAAAGTTAGCTCTTTTCCTAATAGTCTAGTCTTCTAGCTAGCGTCTTTAATATAATTATAAAGATTACCCTACTTAGGGCTATTAAGTCTTTACTTGATCTTAGCCTTATTAAGGTTTAATAGGGATATTTTTGGTAATCTAGAGCTAATAGTTCTACTAACTACTTTTTTAAGTCTAAGATATTTAATAGGCTCCTAATAGTAAAATCTATTAGGTTTTAAGGGTAGTTGTTCTAGTTTAATTTATGTCTTAACTTTTCTTTATTATAATTAGAGGTACTACTAAGGGTTGCAAAAGTAGAGCTTCTTTTACTAGTAGCTAAGCTAATTAATCTTTCTTAGAGTATTAATATAAAGACCTTAGATAGATTATTTACATTGTTTAGTTTATAATTAAAGGCTAAATCTATAATAGTCTGCTATCTTATAAAGTAGGACTATTCTAGAGCAATCCTATAAGCAACTATATTAAAGAAGTCTATAAAACAAGTTATTGTTTAAAATTAGTAATCTTAAACACTTATGCTTTTCTATAGATTACTTGCTACTTATTAAACTACTTATCTAGTAATATCTATTCTAATTAGGCCTTTTTAAGGTAAGTATAATACTGTTGAAGTCGTACTTTAAGCAAAGCTCGTAAGCACTAATTCTATTGGTTCTTTAGGATGAATACGGTAACAGGAACATAGGGGGTTGATTGCAATAAGGTGTATAGATATAATCTGTTAGTCTTAAAGGCAGGGGGTAACAATGAGTAGTACAGCGTAGACTGTCTAGCTCAAAGGTTTATTAAGATCTAAAGACAAACTTAATAACTTAGGTTAAACACGAGCTATTAAGGGTCGCGTTCCTACATACTATATACTTAGGATATATTCCATGCTTGTTCCACTGTTCTAGTGTTGTGCCAAACTGGCACATTATGGAACATTATAGGGTTCCCTAGAACAACACGTGACTTGTTCTATTATAGCGTTCTACCAAGACTTTTAGAACATAAGGGGTCACGTTGTTATTAGTCCTAAATGCTGACCTTCTTAAAGACCTTTAAGTTGTCCCTAAGTGTCATTAATCCTTCTCTTCCTTATCTTCTGCCGTGCCCTATCTCAGGTTCGTAACAGTAGCTAGCAAGGTATGTAAATTAATTAATACTATAGAACATTCTATTTTATTAGCAGTATCTAGTTCACTAGACTCTACTATTTTATTTACTATATATAGCGCCTTTTCCTGCGTATAATTATTTGCTTATTTTAGGATCTTCTTATTACGTAGTAGCTATAATGTACCTTAGATGCAAGCTAAATATATAGGTAAGTGGAATATATAGTTTAACTAGTTAAATCTCTATTTTTACTTCTAAACAACTCTTCTACTCCTAGGTCTCAAATTCTACATATTTTATAGTAGAGGTGCAAGTATATAAAGAAGCTCTTTCTAAATTGTATAAGGTATAGCCTAAGTAGAGGATAGGTTATAAGAGAAAAATAAAATATAAAGATTATTTAGACCTACGTCTCTATACCTCTAGATCTAGAAAGGGCAGAGCCTAGCTACTTATAAGCCTTAAAGTATACCTATATAAAATAAATACATTCAATTTTTAGAAGATTTACAGGATAGTTATAGAGTTATTAGCCTTTATATTATTAGTTTTCTTTAGTAAAACTATATATTCTACTTATATATATATTCTGCTTATATATAAGGTATGTTATAATTATAGTTAATAATTATAAAGTAGGCAAAGTAAGTAAAGCAATATACTGGAAAACTATTTATATACAGAATAACTTTAGGACGTGCTACAGCTAGCTATAGCTTATTATAGCTTAGCGCTATCCTAGTTAAGTAAAAAGGTAACAACCTAATTACTAAAGCATCTATGCACTCTCTTGCTATAAATACTAAAGTTATTACCTTATATTTATATTAGACTATATATATGCAACGCGTTTATTTCTACTCTTACCTATAAATATACTACTTTTGCTTACAATAGTGTCTTTGCCTCTATTTTATTTTCTATTAGTATTATAATTAGAGTAGCTTATTACCCTCCTGCAGAATAAGGGCGTTCTTAGCTTTATTAACTATTATATACATGCAAAGCGTCTAAAGTCTTTATAGACTAAAAAAATATTATTCTAGTAAGAAATATATAGACAACGCGTTGCTATAGGTACTTCTCTTCCTTAGTAGTAAATATACGCGTTCTATGCAGACTCTATCTAGCTAGTCTTTAGCCTTAATAGAAAATTTACGTCTATTACCTTCTATTAGCCTATCTATTACTCTTCTACTACGCGTCTATTACCTTCTATTTACGTCTATTACCTTCTATTTACGTCTATTACCTATCTATTACCTATTCCTACACCTATAACATTTTACTATACTGTTTGCGCCTCTTTACAATTACTGCAGTTTCCCTCTTAGTCTAATAACCAACCTTACTAGTAGTAGTGTCTGGATAACTTAATACTCTATGTGCTTGTAAGCATAGCGCAGTGCCTAGAAGCGTTGTCTAGCACCTTCTTCCTCTTTAAGAAGTTCCTAGCCTGCCTCTAGTAGTCCCTAAATTAACTATACACATTTGTCTCTACGCATGCAGGAGCTGCCCCTCTCTTAAGTGTTTAGTTTCTATAAATTTGCGCTAACTATTATGTGCTTCCTACGCGTGTTTTAAATAGAAAACTAGGTTATTGTAGAGGAGAGCCTTATGTAAATACTAGCGTCCTTATAGGAGAGGCTAGTAACTAAACGTCTCCTATTTATCTTTTACTTATATACAAAGTATATATTACCTATCTATTACCTATCCCTTATATATCTATTACCTGTCTATTATATACTAGCTAAACCTTGTAGGTATAATAGCTACACTATCTAACACTCTTTATTACCTTTTCTACTACTAATTATTATTAGTATAATTTACTTTAGTTTATGCTAGACTTCCTAGCGTAGCTAGGTGCTACTTAGACTAAACGTATAAAGCTTACTAGCACTTTTATGTAAGATAATCTATATATAGTTGCTGCTTACTTTTACATCTAGTTTAATACGTTTTGTTAGCACGTTATTAAGCTAAAGTTTAGTATAATAGATTAGTAGTATTAGTATATAGAGTAAGGTTATAGTAGTACCTATAGCTATAGCCTTTACTAATGCGCTAACACTCCTAACTCTAATATAAAGCTTAGTTTAAATAGTTCTACCTTCTACTTCTTATAATTTGCTTAATACTAGGGGTGCTATATCTCTAGCATCTACCTAGAACCTATTACGTAGGAAATACTTGCTAAAAGATCTGCTCTATTATTAACTTACGCGAACATGCTTTTTAATGTAAAGGATTTATTATCTATCCTTATAAGGTATTATATTTATTATTGTTTCGTAGCGTACTATCTAAGAAAGAATAAGACTACTAGCGTAGAGGTTTGCTAGTTTAATGCCCCCTAGCCTCTGCTTATAGAGCCTAGCTTTGCTAAGGCTTCTAGCAAGCCCTACTACTAGTTTTAACCCTATTAGAACTACCTACAGCTAAATGCCTACTCTAGTACCCTTGCACTAGGTTAGCGTACAAATACTAATATCTAAGTCTGCACTAGCACTATAGGTGTTATGCAGTATATAGGCGTCTATACTTCTAAAGGTAAAGTCTAGACGTAATTCTATTAAGATCTTGCTACTTAGGTACTTCCTTAGCTTAGTGTGTTAAATCTAATATTATTATTCGCATCTTAACTTATAAACAAGTTAATTAGTAAGCGCAACTACAGCGCTTAAGAGGTTATGCACACGCTTTTTTATTATCCTCTAGTAGAGTGTTCCTAGACACACATTAACGTTAATTGCTAGCCTAAGGAAGAATATAGTAGGTTGTTCTCTTTTAACTATGAAGTAGTTAACATGTTAGATAATCAGCCTATGTTTTAGGAGACAACTACTATTCTTATAAAGTACAAACACTAAGCTACTATAGATAATTCTGTTTCCTTTATTAACAACCTACTATACTTTACTTATAAACTTAGTTAGAATAAGCGTAGAAAGTAGGTAAGTCTTTATATCTTAAATTCTATACTGCGCTATAATCTGCGGTCTAACCTAGCTACCTTTATATAAGTAAAGTTAATACTCTATTACCTATTCTAGGAGGTATATAATATTTTAGAAGTTGCAGGCATTATATATAAAGATTAGGAGACGGCGTATGCTATATATTATAGTACCTATCTCTATAACATTAAGGATTTATATAGTAAAGTAGAACTTAGTATTAAAGAGAAGGATAGTAACCTTAAAGAGCTTATACTAATAGAGGAAAACCTATTTAATAAACTTAGAATACAATAACTAAGAGACTATGGTGTACCTATTAATAAAGAAGATCTTAGGCAGCGTCCTATTAAGTAATATGCTAATTAGGCTGCTACTTAACACGTAGCCCCTAATAGTCTTACTCTATTAATATTTTAGCATAATGCTAAGCATAAATACCTCTTTATTCTAGTTACTCTATCTATTATACTATCTATTATATTTACTAGTAAGTAATAGATCTTCTTTAATCTTATTATTAACTACTACACTACCTACCTTAATAGCTGTTCTCCTTCTTAACTTTTAGTTAACCTTAATAGTCCTAGTAGGACTAGTAAGACTTTTATTATTAATGCTATATCTACTACCCTAGGTTAGCTAGGCTCTTTATATAAGTTATCTAACCCTATTCTATATTATGCACTAACTAGCGTTATAGCTTTCTTAATCTTGGGTTGCACTCTGTATTTAGTGTTTCGCATTCCTATTATAATAAAATATAGTCCCCTAGAGCCTCTTACTATTACTGCCTAGTAGTAGCTTTGAGCTATATTCTCGCACGTTAAGTATCTTATTATTAACAAGAGATTAATAGTCTCTTGCTAGGTGCTTAGTTAGATACATTCTAGGTGCTGTAAGGTGATTCCTAGTAGGATAGAGAGTCCCTTTACTACTCTTAATATTATTCTATCTAGTAACTTTTATTAGCTCCCCCCTATAGGCTGCAGACTACTTTTTGCTATAGGCTATGCTTCTACTACTAAAGTAGATAGTTGCTAGTTGTACTACTTATTTAGCTGTATAATTTAGCTTAATATAGTAATATAATAAGTAGGTAATACTTAAGCATAGTTCTGCAACACCCTTAGATAGCTTTATGTAGGCGCCTTAATATAGAATAATTAGGCCTTTTTTATAACGCAGTGCCGCACTATATTAGGCAAGGATATATAAAAGTCTTTTATAGTTACGCCTTGTCTCTATTCTAAGCGCGTTAATATTAACACAATTAACTACACTATACTTTATAATTTTACTACCTCTATTCTTATTATTACTACTAAACGTTATAACTCTGCTTAGGCTGTGCATAAATCCTAAGATACTAGTAATTTAGAGAACAAACTCTACTTATGCGTTAGCGCTTAGGTTATGCTATTACATAATATCTAGGCAGAACTTAGTCTTGTTAATAGGTCTAGTAGTGTTATTAAAAATATTATTTAGGCTCCTTTAGTGCAGAGCTATAAGGATATAATACCTTTAGCTATTTTTATTACTACTAATAACTATAATAGGCCTAGAGTCTTTCTATTACCTTCTAGTAAGGTAGTAGTCCCTATATTCCTAGAATAATAAGAGTACTATATTAAGCGCAAATTATGCGCCTAGACCTAATTCCTAATAACCTTATCTTGGGCTATTACTATCTATAAGTTCTAAGGGTTAAGCCTAGAAAGAGTAGTTATTAAAGTGTTAGATGCTTAAGACATTATTCCTAGGTTATTATATATAGCTGTTTCTTGCGTGCAAAGCTTAGAAGGACTAATATTTAAGGACCCTTTGTCTTTTGCAAGATTATATAGATAAGTATTATTATTAATAGCCTAATATAATGCTAACTATGCATAGAGAGAGAGAGAGAGCATATCTATATAGATAATACTATATTTAAATAGTTTAGAGTATCTAGCGCTGTTACTATCTTTTACTATCTATTATATCTTCCTTATTAATTACTATCCCTTACTACTAATACTCTATTAGCGCCTATGTTAACCCTTGTTCCTATCTATTATTATTATTATAAAAAAGTATATGCTATATATTTACACAAATATTACTGCAGAGGGCGTTATGCAGTAAGAAACTATATATATAGCTACCTATTAGACTTAGCCTACCCTACTAAGCAAGCAGTAGAGACTTTGCTTAAGTACCTAGCGTAGGTAAATACTATCTAAATTTAATTCTCTTCTTAATCCTGCGGCTCTTAGGTTAGTAGTTCTATTATTCAGTATACTTTTAAACCACTCTAAGTGCCTTATTCTGCGCTAAAAATCACCTAGCGTAGTAGTATTGCTAGCTTTAACATTGTATTATACGCGTAGTGCCCCTTGTTCAGAGTAGAGAGATATTAAAGTATATATATCTATATTTCTAGTTAGGGCCTTTTCTACTTTTTAATAGGTAATATACCTAATTCTATAACCCCCTATACTACTAGCTAGAGAAAATTATATTTTCTGCCTTACTATATAGCCTCTATAATATAATCTTATACTAGAGCTGCGTGTATAAGCTTCTATTACTCTACTATATACTAACCTTACCTTAAACCTTTGTTTTAGAAGCTCTACTACTAGTATTTTCTAATTACTAGATAGTACTTAAGATATCCTCCTCTATAGCCTATTATAGGGTTACTGCCTTACCCTCTATAGGTTAAGGCTCTAGGCCTAAGTGCCGTCTACTAGTGTTAATATTTCTAAGACTACTTGTTAGTTTCTTCCTAAGCAAGACTGAGATACCTACCTTCTCTAAACTTATCCTACCTATGGGTCTCCTAATTAGAGGATAGTATAGTTTATACCTATTCTATATATTCTGCTAGCGCTATATATCTTCCTTGTAACCTAAACTCTACAGTTTGCTTTGTTAGGAAACTTATAGGACTAGGCTCAATAAGCGACTTATTAAGTGCCTGCGTAACGGGACACCCTGCGTGCTGGGACTGGCCAATCAACTTGCAGATTTTGGGCAGAAGTCTGCGATTCAAGTGAGCTGATTGGCCGGTCCCGGCACGCAGGGTGTCCCGTTACGTAGGGATGGAAGTTAGGCAGGTCCTATCGGCGTCGCTGCCTGCAAAAAGCCGCGTTCGTTGGTGACTGTACTCTAGGTATGAAAGCACAATTCCCTGCTGCTTCTGGAAAGTTGTTTTCAACGCGTTCCAAGAAATACTACAGCCTTGCCAGCTTCAACTTAGGCCTACAGTAGGACTGTTTTAGCAATCCTATAGTTTTCACGCAACTACAAGGCGAGCGCTCCGACAGCATGGGCCAGGTCTTTGAAGGAGGTTGTTGTTCGCTCTGTGGAAAATGCCGATCTGGCCGCGCCCGTCGCGCAGAAAAGGAGGAAGGGATGATTGCACAAGTTTGCTCAAGAAAGACATGCGCCGAGATCAAACACCTGCTGCGGAAAGCTTCAAGGAACAGTAGCAATGCTAGCAGCCTAGTCGTCGAGGTTCATCACTACCACCACACTAGTCGTCCCAACGAGGATAGAATTGATCGCACGCACATCTACCGCTCCGAACTTCATGCCGAATCTCTCCCGAAGGATCGCGCAATGCTGCCAGTTCGTGAAGAACCTCCCCCCGTCAACCCGTTCACCAAACCGTCCGAGAATGTTGTGAGGCAACGCCTTTACAACGTGCCTACAGACCGTTGCCATAGTAATTAGACATAGACATGATGGTAATTTAGTTATTAAAATTGATTCAACTGAGTTAATCCACCTTTCTGGGAGGATGGGCGCCTTACTTTGAGTTGTTTTTTTCCTGTTCAGTATCCATCCGTCATGCTTAGCGCGCTACCGACGATTTCATATCGATGTGTGCTACTGATGTAGCCCCAGTCGAGCGGGGTTGGCAGCAATATCCCGACGATACCGTTGTCCATTCCTGCAGACCTAGATGGTATCACTGCCTGCAAAAGTAAAGCAGCACGCACCAGTGATTATGATCATAGATATGTCATGTAAACAGACCCTACCACTGACCACACAAAAGGCGGCCACGATAGCAGAAAAGACACAGCAATAACGTTACACTCCTTATCTTTGCCAAGTTGCTCTACATGATCTTTGCCGAGCTGTATCCACCGCAGTATCAGTATCCTGGCCACCCCACTAAAATTGACGTGATTCTCTACGTGTGAACAACAATGACACCACAACAATGACACCACGAAAACGACCTGAGCAGCCTTCCTACGAAGTTAGAATAAGTCTTGCTATAGCATTTCATAAGAATAACCCTCGTCAACCAGTTCGCGCGCTCGCAGTGGCGTACGACATACCAAGATCGACTATACAGACGCGTCTACGTGGTACCATATCACGATCCGAGACAACATCAGTCAACCGAAAGCTATCTCCTGTCGAAACGCACGAGTTGGGGCATTTCGGATAATCGTGGCTGTCGGGGAGGACGGCGGGGTAGAGGCCCGCTAGTGGGCCCTGGCAGACGGATGAAGAACGGGAAAGAAGGTAATTGATGCATGCAGCAGTCGTTAAATCTGTCAAGTATTACGAGTGGATTGAAATGCAAGATAATGTTTATCGCCTTGATACCAATCCGTCTCATTATGGCGCCGCTCTGGGCTTTTGACATTGCATTAGACTAGGGCACAGGCTCAAGGCGTCCCCTGTTCAAAGGCGGGGGCCAACTCCCACATCTACTCATGGAGGACGAAGAAACCAACCGATGGTGGAGTGTTCGCGACAACAGCGCATGGAAAACACTAGACGGATGATACGGGGTCATGGTTTTGAGGGCGATGCGCAAACGTTGGGTTTTGAGGTGTGCGGGCTTCTGGTTGGCGTAGGATGAGGACTCGCCAATGGAAGGATTCCTTTGGAGCCAAGGAACAGGCACAGCAGGCGTGAGGCACATGCAGAGCAGCGGCCACAAATAGAATTGGGCAGGATTCAGAAAATTTTCGTACACGGCTGTTGATGCTGAAAACATCACGCGCTTCGTAAGATCATGATCAGAACCAGCAGCACGGGATCGAAATAAATGTTGTGGATCAAGATACAGTGCATTTCCAACAAGGAAGAGAATCGCTCACGGGCTGGACCCTTTTCCACTTAGAGCTCACCGGTCTCCAACGCCACCACTAATCCCCAACTGCACGCTCACCGATCTACATTTAGGACGCATTGTTGCCTAGATGCCAATGAGGCGTGGCATACATTAATTCGCTGCATGCACACGATATTCGAGCATCAACATACTGTCTTAAGCCCATGGCTTCAAATTGTTTGATCAAAAACATGACTTCCGAACGCTGCTCTAAGTATACATCGCACCAATCCAATCCTCCACACTAAAGTCCGAGCTTCGACTCCGGTATCCTAAAAGCGAACACCATGGAGACCTCAGTTCCGATCCCATCTTCATCTGGCCAGCATTTGAATGAGTAATTGCTCCAATTCACCTCTGTTTACAATACCTACTCGTTGCAAAATCTTCTTCGTCCCGTCCCCGCAAGTATCCAAGCAACCGTCAGGCGAAATACGTACAGAGTACTGCATTGTAGCTGACAGTCTTTGCAAGGGCGGTTTTTCGATACTCGGACAGTTTAAGTGACCGACAAGTACGGCTACTCGATCTCAATTTCGGTCATAGCGACGAAGTTATCTGTCTCGATATCCGGACGTACAGGATCGACGATCTTCCGCCGTACATCGCACTATCGTACACATGGGGAGACCCAAACGACACTGTGCCCGTCTTGTGTAATGGAAGAGTCATCGCTGTGACTCGAAACCTTAAAGAAGCTTTGTGGCAATTTCGACAAGATCGCAAAAGATTGGTGAGACAGACGTCTTCTACAATGTCTCGTAGCCAGCTTCTGCATTTCTGGATCGATGCTATTTGCATCGACCAGAAAAATAACAAGGAGAAGAGCTTGCAGGTTGGTTTAATGAAAAAGATCTACCAGGGGGCTCGTCATGTCTTTGCGTGGTTGGGACCAGCCGACAAGAGCAGCGACTTAGCAATCCGTTGCATCGATACCATTGGGACAATGGTGGAAGCTGGTGGTATGGAAGATTTGTCCGAAGTATTCCACAACTTATGGCATAAAATGGTTTTTGTGCCCGGGGGGATTCAACGGCTTGTCTCGGTAGATCCAGTCATTCCAAACGTAGATGGATCCCTGTTTACGGTATCCGGCAAGGCTTTGAAAGACCTGTTCGATTTCGTTAACGGCGGGAGCAGTCAGAGCAACTTGCTACCAATTACTGAGTTGAAAGACTTCTTTTCCAGATCGTGGTGGACACGGATATGGGTCTTGCAAGAAATTACTCTTTCGAGGGACACACATTTCATTTGCGGAGCACAAAGACTCTCAAGGACCCGCAGCAACGCTTTCATACATATGTATGCTGCGCTATGGACGATTATGGCCACTGCGTTTCGGGAAGATCAAACTTCTTTGAACCAGTATCAGCGCGACATTGTCATGCATTTGTTTCATCACCGTCCTACCATCCTGCTTTCCATGCCAAGGATACATCACGAAAGCAGATTCCCATTGGCAGCCCTCCTTCGCGCGACGTGCGTTGGCAGCATAAACCTGAATCGACATGGTCCTCATAACCTCGAATCAACAAAGCCAGAGGACAAAGTCTTCGCCTTGCTAGGCCTGGCTGCAGATCGAAAGGAGTTGGAACGTTTTGACGTTGTCCCAAACTATGATGTTCCGTATGAGCAAACATATGCTACTACGATGGCAGCACTACTACGACAGGGTCATATATCCATGCTCTCAATGTGTCAAGCCGCAAGGTCGCCAAATCTCCCATCTTGGGTTCCGGATTGGTCTCAATCCGTGACTGATATGTTGCAGGATGTACGGAACGACCATATGACTCTGTATCCAGAGTTCAGTTCCTCTGGACATCGAACAGATGGAACTTCAATCAGGTTACTCAAGGACATGGGCATTGTAAGGCGCATATCAATAAAATCTTATCTTTACGATGAGATTTATCAGGTCGGGCGTTTCGCCAATCGGACTGACAGTAAAGAGGTGCCGCTTTCGCAGACGTACTCATGGCCGATCGATTGGCTGCTCGAGATTATGCGCCTAAGCTATTGCACGAGGAAAGATTACAAGGGATTTCACAATCGATTACGCGCAAGCGGACGAAGTTCAATCGGCGATGTCGGATGGAACAAAGATGGGGAGTTTGACCGGGTCGGGAATGTTCGATTTGCTGATGCTGTTATCCTCCTACGTGACGGGCTTCAGTTCATCAGAAATGCGCGCTTTAAAGCCGAGGCACAACGCTTTATAGCCAGTCAGAAGATAAACCGTGTAGTCGGGGACAGTATCAGGACTAAGCGTCGACTGGCATCGGAAATCATAGGAAAGAGCTTGGGACGGCTTCCTTTCGTGACTCAAAAGGGTCATCTCGGCCTGAGCTCTGAACGTGTGATGCAGGGTGATACGATTGCAATAATTTTAGGAAGCCAGGTTCCGTTTGTACTTAGACCGCAGGACAAGGGTCAATTTAGCGTGATCAGCGAAGCCTACGTGGACGGCATCATGGATGGTGAGGCTGTAGGCACCTCCGACTACAATTACATTACCTTAGTATAGACTTCTCCATCTATTTACAAGCAAAAAGACAACTATATATTAATCGTGTATTTCCTATTGCAGACTTTGGCATCCAGCTATAGTGGGGCGAGAGAAAAGATCCTCTACTTAAGGAGTACAAAACAATACAGAATGCAGCTTTACGCCATACAGTATTGTAAGGGTTCTGGAACAGTTCTGGACTAGTACATGTGTTACTGGTTCGGATGTCGCTACCGCACTTCATCATCCCACACATATTTATAGCTGCACTCCTTGATAGCTACTCAGATGTAACGGTTTGGCCTTGCCAAGACCAGACTTTACGATAATCAATCGAGATTGGCAGATTGATTGGATTGATTGAGGCTTGGCAATCCGATCAATCCAATCCGTCCTCTAGTATTCTCGTGGCAATCCAATCGGGAGGCTAAAGATCGATTGGGGATTTATTGATTGATTGACTGCCTAAGCGATTATGATGAGGTTAATGACTTTACCTCGGCCACAATATCGTGAGAAATGTTTAGTGTTGTAGCTTGCTTAATGAGCACCGCAACTGGTTAGCGCGCCCTGCGGATCTTTGTCTTCGCGTCCAACTTGTGCATCTTCTCGACTTTTTGAAGCTATCCAAGCCCACCCAGTATCCTACATCGCGGCTTACTTTGGGATTTTCTCTGGCTGTTATGGCCAAGACCCGAGCCCCCAAACGTGCCGCTGCCGCCGCCGCCCTTGAAGCACCAAGCACGCCGAAGCGCTCGCGATCTAAAAGCGATAACGCCAGCCAGGCTATCGCCGTAGATGGCTCGGAGCCGCACTTATCACTGCGCTCATCCCCGCGTCAAGCCCTGGCAGCGAGCCAGGCCATAGATCCGCCTACGTTCGAGTCGAGGCTGCGAGACTCGCAGGCTGAAGAGGCTATCATCCCGCCCGCCGATGGTAGCAAAGCAGCTACAGTAGCCACAATAGAGACAGCGGATGAGGCAGCAGATAATGCAGTAGATGAGCTGTTAGAAGGTGGTTTTAGCGTCTGCCTCGCTTTTGCAAGCCAGGCTCTACGTCAGGCCCACGTACGAGCTGGATCTTTCGACACGGCTATCGTGTCGCGTTGCGCAAAGACATGAGACAGACCTGGCTTATGTGCCGTTACTGTCAACAGCACAAGATTATCGACAGCGGTGGCTCTGGTGCTTACGATGTCAGCTCAGCAACGTCTGCTGCTGCTACTCATCTCGGGCAAAATAAGCGCGGCCACAACCTTACAAAGAACGGCGTTAAGCAGCCGCTTAAAGGTGGCGGGCGGACGATTGAGCAGATTGTCGCTGCTGGTGTTAAGGTGCCGCAGGACGTCGCGAACGAGCTCGGTGGCTTTGATCAACAACGCTTTCGACTGGCGGCGGTGATGTGGCTTGTCGACAACAACCACCCACTTCGCAAGTTTAGATCGCCGTCTTTTCAAGAAATGATAGAGCTAGCAAATCCAGCAGCAGCTGCGGCTTTGTGGGTAAGTCACAACAGTGTTTCTGCCTTTGTAATGAAGCTGTTCAGTGTCTTGCAACCGCGCGTTGTTGAGGCAATTGAGACTGCTAGCAGCAAGATCCATATCAGCTTTGATGGATGGACGGACAACCAAGGGCGGCAAGCGCGGCTATTTAGGTATTGTCGCTCACTTTGCTACAGCAGATAGAGACGTCGTCGACATACCTATCGACCTACCGCAGCTTATAGGTGCCCACACTGGCGAGCGGCTTGCTGAAGCTATTACCTTAACGCTTAAAACTTATGGTATTACGCCACTAAAGCTGGGCTACTTTGTACTTGATAACGCCGGCAACAACGACACCGCCGTCGCTGCGCTCGCTCGTACTTTCGATTTTATCCCGTCCCACCGGCGCCTGCGCTGCGGCCCTCATACTCTCAACCTTGTCGGCCAGATGATTATTTTTGGCAGGGACAAAGGCGCGTACAATCACGCTGGCGGCAACCTAGACGACGAAGAGGAGTTTTTGCGAGAGTGGCGTAAGAATGGGCCGCTTGGTATACTGATCGCTATCATCAACTATATCAAAACGCCGCAGCAGTACGATCTGTTTAGCATCTTTCAAAAGCTCGCCAACGCCGAGCTGTCCACAGATCAGCGTCGAATACTAGAGCCAGTAAAGCCAGTTGTTACCCGCTGGAACTCGTTCTATGGCGCCTTTAACCGAGCTACTCACCTTCAAGCGGCATATAACTCTTATGCTAACTACCATATTAAATCAACATCACAAGCTGACGCGATTGCCCTTGGCCGGCACAACAAGCTACCGGAGGCGCCGGCTCAGATGAGATGAACTGGGCTTACTTCGGCTGACTGGGCGGTGATTACTGAGTATATCGACCTGCTGCGACCTCTTCAGCACGCTACTGAGCGCCTCGAAGGCCGCGGTAAGTCTGGCAAATTTGGGGCCATATACGAGGTTATCCCAGTATTCGGATACTTGCTTGCAGAGCTCGAAACTCGCTGCAGTCAGTATGATGATGTAGACTTCAACGCCCACGCTGAAGCACCTGAAGACCACCTCGCGATCAATCTCAAAGCCGCGTGGCGCAAGGCCGATGAGTACTACTCAAAACTTGACGACTTGCCTGCCTACTACGCCGCTGTCTGCCTTCATTCACACTATAAGCACTACTGCAAGAACAGCTGGGCTGATAAAGCTGGGTGGCTCGATACCAACAACGCAGCTTTTAGGCAGCTTTGGGCGCTCTACAAGCCAGTAGCAGCGCTGAATTCTCGCAGCCGGCCGTCTACCTTAAGCGATATCGACGACGCTATTGACGCGCTCGTAAGTCACCACAAGGGTAGCAGTGAGCTTAACCTTGACGAATATGAACAATGGCGCAAGTACGAGCCGATGTGGACGAAGACGCAGTACAATAACGGCAACGTTGTGCGATATTGGATAGATCTTGCTCCTAAATACCCTAACCTTAGCCGCCTCGCGATTGACATATTAGCAATACCAGCATCTAGCTGTGAGTGCGAGCGCCTGTTTAGCGAGCTCGGCGATCTCCTTGAGCCTCGCCGCCGTAAAAACGGAGCGCAGCTGCTTGCAGCGCTCCAGCTTATACGTTCATGGGCGCGGCGAGGATTCACAATACCAAATGAGGCAGCCGCGGCGTATACCGACGAGGAGATGACGATGAAGTACGGGGTGGACGATTGGGACGAGCCGCCGCAGTAACCACAGCAAAAATTTGTCCTTTTTGGCAGCCCAATCTGCCAATCTTCAATCTTCAATCGATCCGCAATCAATCTACTCTAAATCTGCACCTCAATCAATCCAATCAATCCAGGGCCTTGCGACGACCCAATCAATCCAATCTAGAGTCTCTGGATTGATCGGATTGATTGTTGACAAGTCTGGCCAAGACCTACTCTGTTACGAGTTGGGTACGGCTATCGCTACCACACTTTATGATTCCACACACATATATAGCTGCACCTCCTCCATAGCTATACAAGACAACGCAGTCCTCCCCCTCTTCTCACACCGTTACATCAGATACTGCATTCCCCCTCTTCCTCGATTCTACCGTTACAAGTATCATGGGTTCCTTTCGAGGTTCATCCATCAAAGCTAGGGAGATTAAAGCATCTATGCTCCCCATTGAACTTAAAGTAGAGAAGCTCTGTCAACAGTATGTTCTGCGGATGCTATCTTCTTCTGAGAGCCATCCTATTAGGAATGCGCTACAGCTACGTGCTCTATCACAGCTACAGGCACTAGCAAATTTGAGTTCCCGCTGTTTATCGTATTTTTCGCGTGCCTTCTTCTGAACGTTAACATCAATTGCGCTAAAGTAACTGTATTTGCTCGAGGTGGGCGCGGTAGCGCGTCTACCCTAAGCCTAGCGTCTTTCTGCTCCTTCATATATTGCACTCTCGATAGCTACAACTGTCAGAGTGCAAGCAGTAAGAGAAAGCTGATTGTGTATTGTTCTGTGTCTGTGTAGCTGTCATGATAGCCTTTTATAGGGCTTTCATGACGGTCTGTTTACATGACGTATCTATAATCCCGATAGGTGTAGAAGGTGCTTCTTAAGAGCAGAAGGAATCATCTCACCACCACGTGGGACCTGGGATGTCCTTATCTCATGAACCGTCACAACAATAACAAACAAGTTCGTTCACCACAACCAACTCCCATCAGTGTCATACTCTATAAGATACTGTCCGTACTAATAAGTAACAGGTCTAGAGGTAACTACAGCCACAAAGCGGGGGGTTATGTTGAATGAAGCCAAAGCGATTAAGGAAAAACCTATGCTAAGCGAGACTGGGCTACGCGTAGGATTACATCCGACAAGCGTGTAAAAAGCGGAAATTGTATGTGAATGTGAGTGTAAACGCCCGGACGTCCGCTCTCGGTCCGCACACGACCCGCCCAGCCAAGGTTGTTCAAAAATTCCATATATGGACGCGTTAAGCCTGATGTTTTCCAGATACCTGTAGTTCCTCTGCATTCCAATGTCTCGGTTGGCAAGGACGCTTCGTATTGACCTCACCGTCGAGGTAGAACAATGTGCCATATGCTCAATCGAGCTTGGTAAAGGGAGTGGGAAAGGGAGTCTCGTGTATGTGTTAAAGAATTGTCGTTGTGTGAGTTTGTCCCCTTTACTATCGCATGAATTCACTAACCATAAGAAGGTCATTTGCGGTCTTTGCGTACAGTTTCCTAGTGCTGTGCCTTTTCTTCCTTGCCAACATGCCGACCACTTAGGCTTAGGATGGCAAAGACCTTTGCGACTATACAACCTAAAGTGTGCCATTTGTCTGGGAACAGGCAGTTCTACACGCGTTTCTCTAGTTTGTGGTAAGTTTACAGCAAGCATTGCGGTGCTAGCTGACATCAAAGGCCACGTGTACTGCCAGACCTGTATTCTTTGGTGGGCTAGATCAAATTCATGTGGATATGGAACTAGCGTAGATTGTCCCACCTGTAGGAATAACAGGACAAAGCTATGGCGATTGCTATTATCAGACCAGGTTGTGATGCCCGCACAACGAGGTGTTGAGCTTGTTTCACCCGACGGTAGTCCATAGACGTGCGATCCTTAAACTCAAGACTAGGACTCTAGATCGAGAGTTCTAATAATGAAGATATCAGAGCCTTTTCCGAAGCTAATCTGTTAGCTCTTCACCTGCTAAATCACGTAAGCACTCGTTACGCAAATAGTCTCATCGCCCTTCATTACATAGCAAAAACAT
This sequence comes from Didymella pinodella, assembly GCA_039634465.1. Classification (NCBI taxonomy): domain Eukaryota; kingdom Fungi; phylum Ascomycota; class Dothideomycetes; order Pleosporales; family Didymellaceae; genus Didymella; species Didymella pinodella. Next base: position 2,343,813 of record CP113345.1, read on the forward strand.
TTCACTCCTCCTGCTGTTCGCCCATATAGTAAGATGTTATTGCAAGGTCGAAATTATAGTTCCAGTTCCTGTAGTTCGAAGAAATGCTTTGACATATCAGACCTCTTTGTGTATTAGGCAACGCTCTGCCTGAGATCCTAGTGGCTGCAAAGAAGAACGGTTGCCGTTCTCAGAGATCCGCAAAATGGCACGGTGCAATGTCGATTTGTATCCGAACACCTTGTCATTTGATCCGAATCTTCCGCGGATCGAATGTTAGCGAGATCCGCAACGATATTTAAACCCTCCAGCTTGCTTCAGTGTTTAGTTTTGTATCAACCTTCCAACTCTCATCTATCAAATTTACGATGACGAGCACTCATCCCCGCTACGGGAAGTACCTGCTTGTACTGTCAGGATCAGCTCAAGATGCTCCTTTTCTTAAAGGCTGGAGGGCGCTCAAGGATAGCATTCGGCAGAACGCCAGACGTCCAGGGTGGACAGATGTGAGCTCTACACCACACGACGGAATACAACGGGGATGGTGTAACTTCGTAAGAGCAGATGATGCCGAGACGGCGTATAGTATGCGGTATAGTTTACAAAGAAATGTTTCCTACTAACTACAACCGTTTTAGACTACTATTCGAATATGCCACAAGTGAAAGTTTGCTTGATGAAGAGGTCGTCAACTGGCAACTATCAGCTATTACACTACAACTGCTCCGTTACCTTTCCGGCTGCTTCTCGATTTAGTTATTCACCCTGTGGTCGCAGGGTAGATTTCCATGGTTTCATGCAAGGGACGCCAGTTGTACCTAACCAAAGCATCTTGACGTCCACAACCCAGAGCATAGTGCACCCTGGGGTTGTTTACTGCTCAGTCATGCGACCCTGCTCCTTCCCTGTGGTAGGCTTACATGTACCTATCCATGAAGGGGTTATCCTGATGTAAATAGCTCGCCGCATCCCGGTCACGCAGCAACTCATGTAAAATGTTAGGTAAGAGTATTGCTTCGACATGTAAGATCAGGAGTAGTCTTACATGTCGTTGCTAGCGGTTAGGGCATTAACGTTCATCCCTGCGTAGCGGGACACCCTGTGTGCCAGGACCAGCCAATCAGCTCACTTAGGTCACAGACTTCTGCCCAAGATCTGCAAGTTGATTGGCCGGTCCCGGCACACAGGGTGTCCCGCTACGCAGGGACGGACGTTACAAAGAAGCCAATAGAACGCATATCTTGTCTATTCAAGGAACAGCTTAATTTGAAACTAAACAGTGGGCCCTGACAGATTGACCTGCATGCAGAATTATGTATCTGTACACCATTAGTATAAGAGGTTTACCTACTAAGCAACACCCTCGTTCGGTACTTGCTTGACAAATTTCTTCCAGCTTGAAAGGTTAATCCAACTCCTACCATGTACCCACTGCATATATTCTTGGTAGTCTTAGTGGGCACCACTCGAGCCCACATGTCATTATGGTATCCGCCTCCTCTGGGTGGCACTCAAGAAGCCAACCCCTTAACAACGCAGGTAGACTATGAGCTGAACTTTCCAATTGGATGCTGTGATTCGGAGGGCGCGCCAACGCTGGCCTCCCCAGGCATTTGCCGTGGTCATCTCGAACTTCTAGATACACCAGAAGGCACACCGCAAGTCACTTGGAAGTCTGGGCAGGACGCATACTTTCAACTATCGAACCACACATACACTATTGGTGCTCCAGGATCAACGCACTATGGCGGAAGCTGCCAGATTGGCTTTTCTGTGGACAAAGGTCAGACATGGAAGGTAGCAGCTTCATACCATGGAAATTGCCCCCATCGACAGCAAGATAGCCTTCAGACTTTCCAGTTCAGAGTCCCTTCTAACATGCCAAGCGGTCCAGCTGTCTTCGCTTGGATCTGGTTGAACCGCGAGCACGAATCCTTTATGAATTGCGCATCGGTTCACATTAGCTCAGGCTCTGGCGATAGTACTGTGTCCACTTACTCGAGTAGTACGGCTGGCTCAACCACTTGCCATACTGCACTCCCCGCCCCGACTGACGGCATTCAGAGAGGAGGAGAACGATACGAATCGGATAAATGCGATGGAGTTTTGACCGGCCGGGACAATTGGAGCGGTTCAAAGCTGACCGGGAGTCACTGGGAAAACACTAAACACCGACACAGCAAGAAGCATCACCGGTACTACTACTACGCGCGCAAAGCCCACGAGGATCATTCGCCTCGGCAGCACTACCGCATACCAGAAAGGCTTGCTTCTAGTGTTTGTGATTGGAACTCTGCACCCAGGATGGAAACTAGCTACTACTCCACTGATGCGAACTGCGCCCCAAACGCTAAGCTGAACAATCCGAGGAGCGATGCCTTTGAGATCGGCTGGGGCGATGCTTGCGGTATCGTCGAAGGGGACAATGAGTATCCTATCCAAGATATTGAATGTTAGGGTGTGTGTGTGTGTGTGTGTGTGTGTGTGTACTGTGAGTTTGGGAACTACGTCCAGCGACACTAGTCTGCATACTAGGATAGAAAAGAGACCGATGTGGTTCATACTAGAGCATTTTAAAGTTATAAATATACTGTAAGTGAGGTGATTTTCATGTACTAACTTAGTTACCCTCTAAGTATAGATAGGCGTGTATAGGAATTGATAGATAAAGAAAAATATTCTCGCAAGATTTCTTCATCTTCTCGAAACTTACCACTTCTTTGGTCATGTCCCTCTTTGACCTTTTTGTGCCTTATCCAGTCCGAAAACAGATGTTGCAAAGCCTCTCCGCATACGATATAGCGAAAGTTGGCATGATGTTAGGAAGATTTCTTGATTCTGGAGAACGAGAGCTCTACCTCAACCCTATTCGCGACTTGATCTGGGATCTCGCAGAAGTACGAGCTCTTGAAGCTTGTGGGTGAGATTACTCCTCATAGGAAATGATATATTAGCTCTTCAGCAACGACTGCAACACCCGCAGCATTACATCCGCAAGTATAGCCATAGTCGGAAACTCCACATATACCTCTTTGGTCATTGTCCAGTAATGACTCGAACCAACGAAACCCAGGACAGGCTCATCAACACCTCTTTATTCGGTGCGCCAAGTGCACATAGCATATTCGAAGACACAATGCAGATAAAACGGATGAGAGCCAAAGTCACCTTCAACGACCTTAGCGCAGACACTATTTTCATGATGTCTTTTGGAGCGTCTACTCAAGCAAACGAACGTCAAGGATTCTGGCGTCGTGTCCCAAATGTCCCAGATCTTACTGTCGATCTCAGACTTTATGTACCTTCGTTTGATGATCGGCAATGGGAAGAAATTCGTTTCCCATGTCGCGAGATCTTGCGTCTGGCTGAATGTGTGTTGCGAAAAGCTTGGTTACTATTTTGCCTTGCAGACGTTCTTTGCTTGTGTCTTAACATTCACACGCTTAGTGTAGCCTATCTTACAAGCTCAGGCGTAAAAGCTGTCGAACCCTATGGACTACGAGAAAAACCATAGGTGTAACGGTTTGGGCCTTGCCAAAACCTACCCTGCGCTACCACGATTCATCATCCCACACACATTCATATAGCTGCACTCCTTCAGAGCTATTTCATGCAACGTAGCTTAACATTGATGCAAGCGTGCCGACGCGCATGGTGTAACAGGACACTTTGTCTTTCGGGCGCTCGGGATGTTCTCACCACGCCCGTAAATTGACAGGTCCAGCGTGCATCTATTGCAAAGCCCTCGTCCTTCTAGAAAGTCAGCCTCCGACACTAAGAAGCGCATCGTTAGCTATGCTATCGCCCGTCCTGTTAGTGCTGTCAACCAACTCTCCTCGGACACTCCCCTGTTCGTTCGCGACGGTATGTGCCTGCGAAGAGTTCGGTGAGCAAGCACACAACACAGCCTGGAATGGTGCCATGATACTGTACCTTGTCTGACGAATAACGAATATGCTTAAACGATCGCACCACGTTGCACACGATCGGATGGGATAACGTTCGCGTGGTGTTCCGCTCATTTCACAATCACGCACACTACGGATAGACAAGCGGGCTTCGGCGAAACGTACTTCCGAAGCCTTCCTGGCCCCGCGCCGCATGCAATGCAGCAGCGCTTAGCTGTCCCAGCCCTCTCAGCCTTGTGCAGCTGACAGTGGATCGCAGCACTACTTTCAGCCTGACAGCCGCCTGGCTGTTCGCCCAGCCCACAACGACGCGAAGCGCGATCGATCAGTCTGCTTCTTCTCTGTCGCAGACCTCGCATCATGGACGGCCTTTCGGGCGCAGCAAGCGTCATCGCGGTAGTCGACATATCCGCCAAGATCGCCTCGCTCTGCTACCAGTACTCGGTGGCTGTCATGGGCGCGAGGGATGATATCGAGCGTGTGCGAAGAAAGGTCAGCGACATCACCCACATCCTGGAGAAGATCAAGCAGCTCCTTGACAGCCGGGACAAGACGCGGCTCTCTACCACTCAGGGCCTGTTTAGCTCGCTCGAACAATGCCTCAGGGAGCTGAAGAGCCTCGAAGCAAAGTTAGATACAGGAAAAACTCGCAAGATTATGAGCCGGTTCGGCTTCCGCGCGCTTAAGTGGCCGTTCACGAGTAAGCAGGTGGACAAGATCGTTTTAAACTTGGAAGGATACGAGCAGACATTCAGCTTGGCACTGCAGGTTGATCAGACGTAAGCTTCTGTACCCAGATCTGTCGTATGCAGATCCAGCCTCTCACTGACTATGCAGAGTCGTTGTGTTCAACATAGACCAGAAGCTGGATCTAGCTAAACTGCCTGTTGCGACAGGCGCCTCCTTCAACTCCCACAACGAAGAGCATAACGCACGATGCCTACCGAACACCCGCACCGAGCTGCTAGACGAGATTACAACATGGGCGAACAACAAGGATGACAAGTCCATATTCTGGCTGAGCGGCATGGCGGGCACGGGAAAGTCTACGATAGCGCGGACAGTCGCCCAGTCGTTCGCTAGTCGAGGGCAGCTCGGAGCCAGCTTCTTCTTCAAGAAAGGCGAGGGCGAGCGCGGCAACGCCTCGCGCTTCTTTACCACCATCGCCACTGATCTGGTCGCCTGCGAGCCGGGCATGCTTCCTGGTATCACGAAGACGCTCAACGAGGACTCAACGATCTCACACAAGGCCCTAAAAGACCAGTTCGAGAAGCTGATCCTGCAGCCACTTTTGGGAATAAAGCAGGCTCGATCGCAGGCCCTGGCGCGTGTTGTGGTGATTGACGCGCTGGACGAGTGTGAGCGAGAAGCCGACATCAGAGCGATTCTTCAGCTGCTCGCTCAGACGAAAGACGTTCGTCCAGTGCCGCTGCGGATTGTGGTGACAAGCCGGCCAGAGCTCCACATCCGCCTGGGCTTCAGGGAGATGTCAAACGGCACATACCAAGACCTCGTCCTCCACGAAGTGCCAAGGACTACAATTGAACATGACATCCGTCTGTTCCTGGAGCATGAGCTTGGTGTGATACGAAAAGAACGCATGTTAGCCTCCGACTGGCCAGCGCAACAGCAGATCGTCGCGCTAGTTGAGCTGGCTGTGCCGCTGTTCATCTACGCTGCCACTGTGTGTCGGTATGTTGGCAGCAAAGGAAGCAATCCCACAGCGTTTCTGACCAAGGTCCTGCAGTATCAAAAGGCGACCTTTTCGCAGCTAGATCGGACGTACCTCCCTGTGCTCGACCAGCTGCTTAGTGAGCAGGAGGAAGACGAGAAGGAGGCGTGGCTTCAGGCTTTCCGAGAAGTTGTCGGCAGTGTTATTGTGCTTGAAAGCCCGCTCTCTGCTGTCTCACTTGCCCGTTTACTTCAAGTTCCACAAGAGGAGGTTAAGTGTCGACTCGACTCTTTGCACTCTGTTCTTAGCGTTCCTAACAGCGAGAACGGGCCTATTCGACTTTTGCACTTGTCTTTTCGTGAGTTCCTCGTTAACCCTCAAAAACAAGGAAAGAGTCCGTTCTGGGTAGACGACAAAAGTATACACCAGAAGCTCGCCTCTCGCTGCCTTGAGCTTATGTCTGGATCCAGCGGTCTTCATCCGGACATGTGCGGCCTCTCAGGCCCTGGAGTGCTAAGAAGCGAGATCGATGAGCAGACAGTTGCTAGCAGTCTGTCACCTGATCTACAATATGCATGTCGGTACTGGGTCGATCATCTCAAGCAGGGTCAGCAACATATCGTGGACGGAGACACGACGCATGTCTTTCTTCAGAAGCATTTTCTACATTGGCTCGAAGCCATGAGTCTCATGGGAGAGTCGAGCAGATGCGTCGACTTACTCGACAGCCTTCAGGCAAATGCAGATGTAAGTAAGACTTTTATAGAATAACCTAATGCTCTGCTAACGTGTACCGCAGCTAACTACAAAATTTTTGTTAACCTTTCTTCACGACGCTAAGCGGTTTGTGCTGCGGTTTCAATTTGTGCTTGCAGATGCTCCATTGCAGATATATTGCTCAGCACTTGTGTTCGCACCCGAGAGGAGCCTGATACGACGGACTTTTGTAGACCAAGTACCACAGCGGGTTAAGATGCTATCTATGAAGGAAGCAGACTGGGACGCCTGTCGTAGCACGCTGGAGGGCCATTCCTCCGGGGTCAGGGCGGTGGCCTTCTCACCAAATGGGCAGCTAGTCGCGTCAGCGTCTGACGACAATACAGTGCGACTGTGGGATGTGCTGGCAGGGACGTGTCGCGGCACGCTGGAGGGCCATTCCTCCGGGGTCAGGGCGGTGACCTTCTCACCAGACGGGCAGTTGGTCGCATCGGCGTCTTACGACAAGACAGTACGGTTGTGGGAGGCGTCGACAGGGACGTGTCGCAGCACTCTAGAGGGCCACTCTAGTTTTATTGAGACAGTAGTCTTCTCGCCAGATGGGCAGCTAGTCGCGTCAGCATCCACCGACAAGACAGTGCGGCTGTGGGAGGCGGCGACAGGAACGTGTCGCAGCACGCTGGAGGGCCATTCCGACTGGGTCGGCGCGGTGGCCTTCTCGCCCGATGGGCAGCTAGTCGCGTCAGCATCTCGCGACAAGACGGTACGGCTGTGGGAGGCGGCGACGGGGATGTGTCACAGCACGCTGGAGAGTCATTCCGACTGGGTCAGCGCGGTGGCCTTCTCGCCAGACGGACAGCTGGTTGCATCAGCATCCATGGACAAGACTGTGCGACTGTGGAAAGCGGGGACAACTAACGACGAGACAGTACAGCTGTGGGAAACAAGGATAGAAACGTGTCAGGACATGATAGTGCGCTATTGTGATTATCCTAGGGATGTGACATTCTCGCCCGATGGGCAACTGGTCGCGTCAGTATCTGATGACTACATAGTACGGTTGTGGAAGGCGGCAACAGGGACGTGTCGCAGCACGCTGGAGGGCCATTCAAATACAATCACGGCGGTGACCTTCTCACCAGACGGGCAGTTGGTCGCATCGGCGTCTTACGACAAGACAGTACGGTTGTGGGAGGCGTCGACAGGGACGTGTCGCAGCACTCTAGAGGGCCACTCTAGTTTTATTGAGACGGTAGTCTTCTCGCCAGATGGGCAGCTAGTCGCGTCAGCATCCACCGACAATACAGTGCGACTGTGGGATGTGCCGGTAAGGACGTGTCGCAGCACGCTGGAGGGCCATTCAGATGCAGTCACGGCGGTAGCCTTCTCGCCAGACGGGCAGCTGGTCGCGTCAGCGTCTGACGACGAGACAATACGGCTGTGGGAGTTGGCGACAGGGGTATGCTGCCATACCCTAGACAACCATTTTGAGTTCCCTGTGCGTATGGATTTCTCGCCAGATGGCCAGGTGCTTTACACAAACGAAGGGGATTTCTCTTTGCCTCAAACCTCAATTGTCACATCGCTTCCTAGGCCGCAGCAGCAGTCTTTACACATTGTAGTGCAGGATCAGTGGATATTGCGCAACCGGCAATGCTTCCTGTGGCTCCCATCAGAATATCGATCAGAGACCACCGCAGTACACGAGGACATAGTTTGTCTAGGGCTTATATCTGGACGTGTAGTTCTGCTTAAAATTTTCTAGCGTCGTGAGTTCATAGACTCGCTTTGTCACAAGCATAGCGTAGGCTTTATAGCATAACGTGAGCGGCAAGCGAGCTGCGCAGGCAAGCGAGCTGCGCACTAAATGCAGCCATCCACCCCAACACATCAACAACTCACTACTACAACATCGTACTATAGTGCACAGTACATTAAATTAGTCCTCTACTTCTGCTGCATCTCTCTTGCATGTACGCTTATTATGGCCTGCTTTGCCACAGTTCTTGCAGCGTCGAATACTTCCTGCACTACTACCTGTGCGCACTCTCTCCTGACGCCTCTCCGCCTCTAACTGAGCCTCAACATCCCTTTGGCCAACTATATCCTCTGCCTCTGCCTGCGATAGGGTTCCTCCCTTCTGGATCCGCTTTTTCTTGCGCTTTCTACGTTCAGACGCTGCCTGGTTTGCCTCCTCAAGGCTAGCTATTCAAGCCTCAAGCAGCGTGTGTGAGTGCACCTTCAAAGTTGATCCCTTTTTGACCTGCAGCACCATCTCAATAATAGAGTCAGGTGATGAGATCTTATTGTCTCTTATTCTCCTTATAATAAGCGTTGTTTGAGCTTCCATCTCCTAGGCGTTGCTTGGTGTTTTAGGTTGCCAGAGGGTAGGCCCTAGTGCAGGTGGCGTTGGCGTACGAGGCTTTACTTCAAGCTTAGATAACACCACCTCTGGGTTGTGTGGGACTAAGCCAGTTGCTCTAAAGCTTGATGAGATATTATCCTTCGAAAACGCCTTATCAAACACTGGCCTAAAGGTGGCTAGAAAGGCCTTTTTGCCGATGTGGTGGATGTGGCTGTCTGCCAAGCCTCTCAGTTCCTTCTTGTACGCCTGCTTTAGCGGGGCAAAACAACCTACATCAAGCGGCTGTAGGATGTGCGACGAGTGTGGAGGCATACAGAGGGTGATAATATTGCTTTGCTCGCAGAGATCTTAGAAGGCAAGTGACTGGTGGCTCTCGTGGCCATCGATAATAAGCAGGCGGTGACTACCTACTGTGCGAGCCTCTGTGTGCTGGATAAAGTGCTGCAACCAGGCAAAACCAAGCTCGTTCGTTGTCCAGCCGTTGTCGCTGACACCTATCTTCCAATCCTTAGGGTTGTTGTGATACCAGGCCTGGTCGTGGTGCTTTGCTTTAAGGATAAGGAAGGGTGGAATTGACCACCCCATCGCGTTGATGCCAGCGATAAGCGTTATCCACTCACGGTCGCCAGGTTGAACTCCAAGCGGCTTAGTACGCCTCTCAGACGCTGTCACCACCTTAACAGACCCTCCAACGCCTATCCGGAAGCCAGCCTCGTCGAAGTTGTAGGTATCTTCGTCCAGAATACCGTACTTGGCTTTGACATTGCGTACAAGGTTAAAGCAGGGACTAATTATCGCTGGATTGCTGCATAGAACTCTCTGATGATCGCGCTGCCTAGTAATTTGTGATTTGATCGCAGGCTTTCGGCGTACGAGGTTCCTGGCCCATTTTTCTCCAACCTGGCCACTACCACGAGCAGCTAGCAGCTGGTTGGCCATTTCTCGTACATAGCTAAGCGTAGGGGCAAAGCTTCCTGCATCGAGCTTCCTTATGTACTGTACAATTATCTGCTTTTCGTGCATTTGAAGCTTCGATGAGTTAGGACGAGAATCACGTCGTGAGGTGGTTTTGGCGCATCGCGTCCGAAGGGTGCTTTCAGACACATTGTAGATGATGGCAGCACGTCGCTGGCTTAATGACGCGTCGGACTTAATAGCCTGGATAGCAAGGATGATCCTGTCTTCACGGGGAAGCAGCTCAAGATCAGGATGTTGAGACATAAGGATAGAAGGTGGATGAGACGTAGTCTTGGCATAGGTGCGCAGCTCGCTTGCCTGCGTAGCTCGCTTGCCGCTCACGTTAGTATAGACATAGTTATAATAAGAAATTAGCCTTGTTGTAATTACTCTCCCTTCATGACAGCATTCGCACTAAAGTTTATACGCTCGGGTCGCCCGCTAGAGCTTAGCCACAGCCATCACAGCCGCTAGAAGTAGATTACGCGAAGACGATTACATAAGATGTGCAGAGTCGCTTAGCGCGAGCCGAGGTACTGATTACGACTACGATCTTGCATGAACATGGGCGTTGCAGGCGCCACGAGGCTGAACATGGCTCACCGCGCTATCGCAAGATCTCTAGGACATAATCGCAATCTTTGAGAGTTTTCTAGACGCTACAAGCTTCTGTATGGCGTTGTAGTAAAGCGATGCTGTCATGCACGGAACAAAGGTCTACCGTAACTAATGCAAAAAAGGCAGCGATAACAATGTAATTTTTAGTTAGACGTGTCAGAATATGTTGATCGATAGCTATGGCGCATATATATCACAGTTCTCCAGCGTTTCTCAGCGTGCGCGCTGGAAGCGAAGTTCTGAAAGTCAAAGTACCTCTCATTTGTCCCAGCACGGCGGGTGTCCCAGCACTCAGGGAGGGACCTTAGGAGGAAGATTGATTGTGAGAGGTCAGACCCCGTGACATTGATGAAGTGCCTGTTTAACATCCATCCCTGTGTGACGGGACACCCTGCGTGCCGGGACCGGCCAATCAACTTCCAGATTTTGGACAGAGGTCTGTGATTTAAGCGAGCTGATTGGCCGGTCCCGGCACGCAGGGTGTCCCGTTTCGCAAGGACGGACGTTAATCGTTCTTGCGGTCCTGAGTGAAGAGCAAGAAAGGACTAGATTACTTGAAGTCGACTAGCTTAAGATCTTCCGCCAACGCTGCCTGCCTTGCCTCCTTCTGAAATCTGATGATGTTTCCTCCATGTGTGGTTGCGATCATCTTCACTTGTGAAAAGTTAACCACCCAGTCGGGCCTTACGACACTGGATTCACGCACAGAACGTCAGACCTTTCTTGGTAAGCCAACACCAGACCTTGTTCATAGACGCATGCTCCGGCAACGGCCAAGACGTGCATGGTGTGGTGACTCGCACCTGGCACACCAATTTTCATCCCGATCGCTGTGTCCAATAGATGGGTTGCGTAAATGACGCCTCCCAATGTATTAATGATAACCAGCGTCCCAAAATCGGTCAGTAAGCCAAAGTACCGGCCAAGATGCCAGCAACGAAACGCAGGAAGAATTGCCAGGCTGCCTAAGGCTACATACGTGCTGATACGGCTGCGTCGTTCTGAGCAACTGTGCTGCGAATTACCCAAGAGGCGAACAGAACAAAGCGCAGCCGCTGCGGTTAGAAAAACCGTGTACACATACTGTTCGCCGGAATGACAGCTGAATGAGAGCGCTATGAAGGATATCGACGAGGCCCAAATGGCACAGACAATTCCAAGGTGGTCGAGTCGCAGCCAAAAGTCCGCTTCAGCATGGTCTGCGAAGACGTGATAGAGCGTCGAGCACGCAAAGCAGAATACGTTGGCTATAAGATACGCAAGAATCGCTGCCGCGCTCGGGGAGAGTAGAGTCGTGGCGGTGCCCGCAAAGCGCGTTGCGCTGGCGCAGAACCATAGGGTGCCAAACAAATGTGACCATATGTTGACAGTCTCCGAATGAAGGTGTGCGATTGAGACAGTAGATTTATAGTTGGAGGTGGTATACATTCGACGTCTACTAAAACTCATGGTGGGTTTAGAATGACAGAAAATGGCGCTGTTGTTGCGTGGAGAGCGAGGTGGGAAGAAATCTAAACTTCAGCCTTGCTATATAAGCAGGGGAAAGACCAGCTTAGTCAACCTTGTCACATCATTCCGTGATTACGAGTAGTCTAGGTCATCCTTTCTAGGCCGCAGTAAAGTCAACCGAATACCACGCAGCTTTATCTGCTACTGTACGTTGGTGTCACCACAAGCGTAAAGTGCCTTAGGGTGATATGCGGCTTAGCCAAAGAAAGCAAGCACGCGCCACGCGTGCACAAACTGACGCCATCTTAATAATGCACCTATTAATAAAAGAGATGCTACAGCGTTAGATGTTTAGTATTTAATGTGGCCTCAAGCTCGTCCTTCCTGCATCTACAGGCTTGAAACCACAGTTATCTAAGATCAACATGCGATACCAGGATTTGTTCATCCCGAGTGCGCTCTTAGGCAACGCTTTCGCGCAAACCACACTTCTATCGCTCGAAAACAATCGGGTTGAGCAGGCAGGTTGTGCACCAAAGGTAGGATAGCAAGGCATTAGGCGAACGTGCCCACGACTAACGGCCATGTAAGCTTCAGTTCTGCTCGAACACAGCTTGGAGAAACTGTATTGCACCGGTCACGTCTCCGAATCGCTGTGTCGCTACCGATCGACTCAACGACGTTGCTTCCATTGCAGTTGGGCTAGGTCTGTGCTGCCAGTTTTACAGGTATGTACACTTTTTTCTCAGATCAGCATTGGTAGCCCTAACCATTTAGTGACACTGAATGCGACACCCCGTTCGCGGGTGAAACTTGGTATCCCGGCATAACAGAGGTATCGGATACTTTTAAAACACAGGTAGGTAGCTACATGTGCAACAATGGAGTTGAATCTTCGATTTGCCCCGGAGCAGGTGCCGGAAACATAGCTGTTTCTGGAAGCACAGCAACTTCCACCGCATCGCCAACCGCATCGTCCACCGCGTCGCAGTACACAGCATAAGTTTAGTCCTTTGGTAGTGGGGAGCTAAGGAATTGTAACCTAGTTCTTAAGAATAGTGTCGAATAAACAAGCTGCTTCAGGATGTATACAAGAACAGACAATGCGTCCAAGTGGTCCTTGACATCTGAACATAGCCATCGCTTCAACCCTTGTCCTTTGTCGATGCAGCGCTCTTACCGCATGTTGCGCACAAGAATCCCCCATCCGCAGAAAATGCTCTCCTGTAATCCACCGTGATTCCTGTACCATCCCATATATCTCGTCGTGCCCGGACAATGACTGATACGGTTTATGAGGTGGGGACATTGCGTGTGCCACGTGTGTTGTCCTGGTGCTACTCCCTTACCATTATGAGTACCTTCTATCATTACCAGCATCAGAGATACGTCATGTAAATAGACCCTGATTATGGCCATATATAAGGTGGCTACGACAGCACAACAGAACAAGAATACAATTCACTTTATACCCTGATTACTGCTTCGCGCGGTTGCACCTTGATTTGCTGTATTGACTGCTTTAATATAGTATGGTGGCTTCATAGCCTCATTTTTGTGGGATGGTAATATTGTTGAGTGACTCACTACGCGCCGTGGTTCATCACCGGTACGCGGCTACCATTACGACTAGCGTGATCCCTTGCAGCGCACACAAATATAAAGCCTAGACTCTGCGTAGATTGCGTAACGCATCAACGTCGTGGTTTCATGCCGTCCCCGCAGGCCAGTGACATCGCGTTTGCGACCCTGCAGTTAGCGATATTCCGACGCGGCTCCCTTTTGCTCTCGCCTGACATAGCCTCTTTAACTTCAGCCTACCCCGAGGTACAGATTGGACATACGCCGCTATGGAGCTGCTAGATGCAGATTTTGCTGCGCAAAAGTTGATGTGTTACCGAGGAATCGCTCGGGTACCACTGCACGCTTTAAGGTTTGGACACGGGGTCGTGGTGGACAAACATCGGGATCTCTCTTATGAGAATGTCATACGCTTGGAGAAGATCTATGAGCAAGTGGGCTGCTCACGGCTGCAAGAGGAGAATGTTATAAATGCTGTTATTGAGGACGATGACCTCGTTGCAGCACTGTCCTTGCACGGCATGTCATTAGATGACATGCGCAACCTCCAATGGCCACAGGATGCGCCCGCCCTGCACCTTGAGAACCTGCAATGCCTCTCTGGCATGCACCGCATTGAGGCAGCACGACGCTTCCTGAACGATAATGATAAATAGTGGATCGTAAGGCTCTTTTCCTATGGTTAGTTAGAAGCGAGTATCTCTTTGCTTTTGTTAATGTGAGAGCAGATACCCCTAAGCCGGTATTAGTTCGTATCATTGAGTCATACTCCAACAAACAGAAGCCTTCAGATAGCGAGATCTTCCGCAAGATTAGATTATATCACCAAGAAAATGACCAAGAAGCCCAAAAAAGATGGTGGTCTTGCCTGGAGAAGTCTAAGCCTAAGGATTTACGGCAGCTTTTAAGACGTCCTTCACTTGCTGCCGGCTTCGACGCCTTAATTGACATGCCAGGGCTATAGGCTAGACTGCAACTTGGAGCGCTTCACAGGCTCTTAGTGTTGAAGTGTGACGAGGTATGTATACATTTAGGCACAACAAGAAGCTTCCTAATTAGTATAGGAGATGACGCTTTACTTAGGTTATATCGCAAAAGCGTGGAAGAGAATCTTACGCTGCGGTGACACGATGTTGCCTTTCTCGGCTGTTGACGCAGTTACTGTACAAAGCCTTGAGCTTCTAGCTCCTAAGCACTCGGACGTTGACAAGAGCCTGGTAATCGATCTGATGGGACGCGGAAAGATATTTTCCTCCCAGCATGACGGGATGATACGAAAGACCTTAGTGGACAACATTTGTGATTTTCCTGGCATCATTCCGTCACTATGGACTTTTTTCGAGACACTAAAGTATTTAGAGCCTCTCTGTGAAGCGCTTAGACACTTGCTAGGCAAACAGACGAAGCGTACAATACGGTCAAGCCTTACGGGACTCTTCTTCCCTCCTAGCAAGTACATGGTGCAGCTTAATGAGACCGAAGACGTAGAGATTAAAGTTGGGCTCAACCAGAAAGACGCAATGATGGTTGCATACACAGAGCTGTGGGCATTCTGTAGCCGTCACTTTGACGGATTAACAGCGTATACGCCAAGAAAGGAAATAGGAGGACCAAAACCTCACATAAAAGGACCCAATCCAGTGGCTTAGCAACACCTAGCAAAATCCGCCGTTTCTTAGGGCTTCCAAATAACACACGCAAAAGATCTTGTAGCGAAGGAGGAACAGTATCATTCAGAACTCGCTTTGGATTACCTTCGTAAAGCAAAGCCAATGTGCCCTACCTTCTCTAATGACCACGTCCAGAGAGTCTTAACAGCGGTTCGATCATACGAGAGTCCTAAAACACACGAATCTATACTAGAACTCCCGCATCTTAGCCTAGATCGGCGAAGTGGTCGCCCTTTTGAGGGCGACTTTATCAAAGAGAAAGAGATAATGTTCCTTCCACAGCTGTATAGCGGTCCGCCATGCGAGGACTTAAATTTGAGACTACTGCGTCGCGACCTCTTCTTATGCATTTTTTTCTCTCTAGAATTCCAGGCAAGTGATCCTTTGTGTGGCAAAGGCTTTTGCTAACGTAACCACAGACAGCTCACTTTGGATTACCAACAACTACTCCGGCCTTGGTCCAAGACGTTATGGAGATCGACATCGCGCCTAAACCACCAAACCTAGATGCCCAGTATACTGAACTGCAATTAAGCTACGCAACGCTTCAGCAGGAGCACCAAAGTTTCTCGGTTCAGCACGAGATCCTCGTGAGCAAATCTGAAACCCAACACAAAAAGATCAACGATCTAGAGAATGAGAATGCAGAAATGAAACGCCTTTAGAAAAGCATACAGCGGGATACCAAGAGCTAGGGGACTCATACTACCGTATTATGCAAGAACATGAAGCCTGCAAGAAAGTCAAAGAACAGCTTCAGGATTTGGCTCATAGATGGAAAGCAGAGTCAGAGAAAAATACGGAGCTTGATTCTATGTGTACTAAGCTCCGACAAGAACTAAAAAGAGCTTTGAAGAATCAAACGCCAGATCGACCACTCCCAAGAGTAGAAGAAGTACAAGCGCCTGCTGCAGTAGAGGCCACGACCATGTCGGACATGGAATACAGCGACGACGAGCCAACTCCGGATAATCTGATACCATATACCTGGATAGCAGGGTTCGATAATCGAAATCAGTATGAAATCTTCCTTGTTTATGATGTTACTGAGGATTGCAAATTACAAGGGTATGGCTTCGATATAAGCCAAAGTATTGAGGAGGCAATACCTCAAATCACTAATTCTCTATGCCAAGCTAAAACAGCATTCGGTAGTGACCAGTTTCATGCTATCACTGTCCTAGGAATACATCTCATCAACACGGAGCCTGCCTATCTTTTCGAGTGTCTTCAGGCAAATCGGACGATATTCATCGGACGCACGTCCGTGCTAACAGTATTCGTTCCCACTTTAATTCCAGGAGCGTCTTCTCCACAACCGTATCATTCAGTTGTAACTATTAAGCCGGCCGCTACTCAAGTACTAAATGAAGAATCTACCAGACAAGGCAAACGAAAGCTAGGGGGGGCTACGACAGAGATTGTGGTTAAACGACGTCGCGCGGCTGAGGCTGAAGTGACACCATATACGCCAAGTACGAGAGCAAAGAAAAGAAAACCTCTGGGAATCTTAAAATCGAAGAAAGCTAGAAGTAGTGAACGGGCTGCTGCTGCCAATTCGACCTCAGCGGCAGTAGAGCGGCAAACTCACGACCTGAACATCCCAAGCAAAGATTTCTTGACTAGCTTTGAATAATAATAAAGAAATAATGTATCATCTATTTTCCATGCAAGTGGTACGGTAGTTTAACACATTCTACTACACTTGAGAGATTAGAGAGGGATCTTGGAACTAAATGATCTTAAAGTGTTAGAAGTGCTCACCGGAAGTTATTCTAACGTTACTAACAATATAACATCTAGCTTAACTTACACTGTTAGCCTGTATTCAGTTTAGCAGGCAAGCGTGTAAGCCGTGCGGGATGCAGTCGTGTAAGGCTAATCGTTGGATCAGGGATACAGGGCACCTCCATTTTCTACCAAGATCAGTTTAATGATGCATGCACCTCAGGGTGTTGTCCTTCTGAATAACCCACCGTATTCTAATGTGCAGGCCGCACGGGATGCGGTCCTGTACGGCCCAACGCTGAATTAGGGACACAGAGCACCTTCATTTCTTACCGAGATCAGTTTATCGATGCATGCCTTGAATAATTCATAATTGGCAGCTTCGACGTATCCCGCAAGGGATTTAGAGTTTAGCGGGCGTCTTGCAAAGCCGATGAAGGATGCTGCATAATTACCAACGTTGCATCGAGCCAGCCGCTTTAGCCTCCAAAATGGTCGTGCATTTGCAGAGACACTTTAATTGCTATTTATCACTTTGCAGAAGTCTGCGGACGATGTTACTGTATTCACACCTTAATGTAATCTCCTTCAAACGACAGCTCTAAACATTACGAGTTTCGAGTTTATTTCCCTGTAAATATTTCTAGTGTAATAGGGCAGTGCCTAGTCTTGTAGACGTTAGATATCTAAATTTACAATAGATACTAGTATCTAGCTAGGGCACGTTGTTGAACACGTCTACATTTACATCAAGTGCCGTTAATAGATCTTTTCCTCTTAATACCCCTAAGTAATGCTAACACGGCAGGTGCGCTTGATATTGCAGCCTTACGCAAATTAACTAACAGCCTGCGTTCATCTGCATCACCAGCATTACGGGAACTAGATCCCGTCAACTTTCTCTGAATCCAGTACTGCGCAAGCCTCACCACTGCATGCTGTAGTCTATCGCGCCGAGTCTTGTACCTCTGCAGCATACTCTGAGTCTTATCCTGCGCGGTGCCGACTTCCGAGGTGGCGTGACGCTGCGTCCAGATATTGGCAAGGTCGGCATCCTCAGAGCTCACAATACCCCCAACTTGAGCTTCGACTTGATCAGCAAGACCACCGCTTAGATTGAGGGATAACAGCGCTTCTGCAATAGCGACATTGGCTAGGCATAGCTCGCGAGTGCTTGATACGAGCGATCGAGTCGACGCTTGGCTGATGGTCTCTATTGCGGCTCTAACAGCGAGTTGCTCGACTGACATTGTGGTTATAGATTAACAGTTTATACAGATGAGCGGAAGGCGGGTGAGAATATACTTAAGTCTTTGCAGATCGACAGTCTGGCAGCCTTATGCAGTATTTTGAGTCACTACGAATCCTACTCACATCTAGCTTTCTACTCCCTATTTTAAATGCACATGGCCGTACCGCACTATATGACCGCTGATCAGCATCTTGAGATGCAGGCTCGTTGGATTTATTTCTTTTCGAAATGAGCTTGTGGCTTTTTTCCTACTGTGCATTATATATCCTTGTGCTTAGTGTCAGATATAGTTATGTAAAGACTCTTCAAACAGGGTAGGCACTACCATACTCGAAGAATACGTAACGTTAGGTTGTATAGCTACGAAAGCGTACCTCTCCACGGGAGTGTTACGGGTCTCAATCCTAACTCGACTTGAGTATTCCATAGCTGGACTGTCTTCTATGTTGGAGCAGAGCGAAGTTGAACCTTTTGTCGTCCACCTCATGTCTTGCGATATGGGCACGCACCCACCCATGTCTTATCAGCACGCGCCCATCCACTCGCTCCATGACTGTCTGCAAGTTACGATCAGCCATTCCATCTTACCGGTATCGAGCAGCAAGTCACGTACACGACGCGTCTGCACAATTATATCTCAGCTCACCGGACGCGTACCTCTTCTCCTGGTTATGTCCTTCTGTCCTCACTGCAGGCAACAAGTCACCCGTATCACTGCAAACGCGTGCGACATCTGCAAAGAGCTACTTTGTCGTGGTTGTAACGGCAAACATGTTAAGAGTGAAGGAAACTGGCAGTGCGAGCAGTGCATAGAGAGGGACAGGAAAAGACGTGAAAAAGGCCGAGTGGTCCAGAGGACCTGCATTGAAAACCCCTCGTTAAGGAGAGCGTATTGTACCAAGTGCAAGAGAGTCAAGGAGACTAACGAGTTTCACCATCTCCCAAGGCCAGGCCCAGATGGAAACGAATATGAGCGTAGCTGCCGCTTCTGCCTGAAGAAACTGAAACCAACGGCTACAGCCCCTCCAAGTGCACCAACGACGACACATAATGCTTCACATGCACCGTTCGTCGAGCATGGCCCAAACGACGCGAGCCAACAGCGATCCATCAGCGTAGAGGAGCATAGTTCAAGCTATCATGTTATTGAGGAAACGATTATAGTGGACAGCACGGACAACAACACGAACTATAGCTCCAATAGTGCTACGTGGACGCTAGGTGATGCTCTTCGCTTCGACTACACGTCCCGAATCGCCCAACTCACGAATGAAATCCGTGAGGTCGTCGACGCTCCTCCGAGAACGTCAGAGAAGTTTGGCTCGTTGCTGCCACACTACAAAGAGTTCATCCGTATCTACGACTATCATAATGGCTGCAATAGTTTCTATGCACCAATGGCTACCTTTGGAAAAGACTATTTTCTTGAGAACCGCGGTTCGACCTTCCAGGCGATGCAGAGCTCCAGCATCCACACGACAACAACACTGCACAAGTTCTACGTGCTTCCACAGATCAAATTCGAATAGCGATGAGGAGCAGTGTTGGTCTCCCCAACATTCCTTGTATATACATACTAAAAGAAGAGCAGACAGTACAAAGGACCGTAGAAGAGTTTATTGAAGAGCTTCAGGGATGGACGCATGCAAAATTGGAGTATCAGCGGTTCTCGCGTCATATGAGAGACGAACCCCGCCAGGTCAGCGGTCAGAAGAAGCGTAAAACATCTGGTCATATGTCTGTCAAGGGCTTTTGCGATCGCCTGGAACAGAGACGTAATATGAAGTCTATGCAGCGCCTCTCTGTTGCAGGTCTCCCGCCTTACAATCTTCTGGACATCTTAGGATCGAAGCTCAAATTTCACCGCCGGCCACCAGTGCTTGATGATCTCAAATTTCATCTATTAGGTCGCGCTATCGCTAGGATCCATGCTAACCATCAACGCGGATTAAGAGCATTAGGAAAAGAGCATCTTAAGTCCTATCCGATATCTGGGCTACAACATGCTGATTTGCAATCCTGTCTTAAATTTGTGCTCTTTAGTGAAAGGGGTGCGGCTTCTGGTTACCATATGGATGTGCTTAACGGGACGTATGTACTAGCAGTATCTGGCTTTAAACTGTGGTTTGTGCCAAGTCAACCGTTAAGTGAACAAGAAAGAAGAGAATTTGGGGAGGAAGGGTCTAGTTGGAACGCCCCTGTGGAACTCTTCCGGGCAGTGCTGATGCGCCCGGGGGATATGCTGATTATGAGGCCTGGGTATCTTATTCCGCATTTTGTACTCACTAGGGAGGACTTGCTGATGATAGGGGGAATAGAATGGACCACTGATAGTATACCGTTGGTCCTGAATCAGCTCCGGTTTATCATACCACGATACAATTCAACGAACGAGCCGGTTCCTAGGCAGTTAACCCAAGTACTTAACGCGTTACCTTCCCTAGTCCCGGAGCATGCTAAGTGTGTTACAACGTTCGTCGCGTGGCTGGAAGAGAAGAAACTACTGTACTGTACTTGCGTTGGTAAATGTACAAGCAGATGCACCTGTCTTCGATTAAAGGCCACCCATCAAGGTTGCACTTCTTGGTGTCATATTGGCGAAATGTTGGAGTGTTGCACGTTGTAGGTCAGTTGTTAAAGATCATAACGCGATACTAAGACTAATTTATCAAAGTTGCGCTCGTGCACATCGTATAGAACTACTTATCTTTGTTGAGGAGGGGGGGTTAGGGGCGCGGTTTATTAAGGCATTGCCTCCAGTTTATCAAAGCGTGTAGTCGTGCGTGCCGGTTGAGGGCCAATTAGCTAGTAATAGGGTCAGACAGCAGCCAGTGCCAGCCATTTGCCTCAAGCTATGGCGATGTTTGTTGACTCCAGGGTGTAGGAGCACGACTATAACTTCGAACTACAAGCCAAATCGTATTAAGTGTGCCGCCACAGGGCTGAAGGCACTTTTCTGTGAATACCACTTGTACAAATAGGCTGCGAAGCGTTCCGCTGCACTGCATGCGATAGGTGCTGCAGACTATACCGCCTGAGCTCGGGCATTTTCGTTCGCTCGACGGGAATAGAGCCGACACTCTTTCATCGAAATGCTTAGAAACGAAAGAGTTGATTTCTTTACCGGGAGAATTGGCGCATTGCACTACATGCATCCTCTGGTCCAACCAGAATAATTATCTATATGCGGTAACCAAAATGAAAGTGAACAGCTCGTGCAGGTCTGACTCGCGCAGTCAGACTGGTAATGAAAACTGGGTACGAGGAACAGTTTCCTGGTATTGGTCACGAAATGGAGGACCGTGCAATGCATGAACCTTCAACGCAACTGCGTCCTGCCCCTGCATTACGGCACATGTCAGCTTTGACATGAGGAAGAGCCTAACTTAGTACAAGAACAGGAGAACGTGCAAAAATTAAGGATAAAGAATGTATATCGCGTGGATGTGCTGCGGAGAGGATACAGAGCTACAAC
Organism: Didymella pinodella; assembly: GCA_039634465.1. Lineage (NCBI taxonomy): Eukaryota > Fungi > Ascomycota > Dothideomycetes > Pleosporales > Didymellaceae > Didymella > Didymella pinodella. Next base: position 2,365,184 of record CP113345.1, read on the forward strand.
TTGTAGCCTAGAAGTTATATTGCGAAAAGCTATATGTTTTGGCGCATAGTATCTCTCTGTCAGTCTTATGATTTTCAGATGCTGCGGTACTATTACGCTGTCACGGCGCTTAGCTAACTGTGCCGCAACCTAACTTTAGAGTTAATTATAGGCTCGCTGGCTTAGCACGTCGACCTGGCGCGTCTCATCTGCGATGGGCTGATTCATTGATCGGCATCTACGGGTTATGCATGCTACAGAAGGGTAACCTATGGGGCAATGGGTTATCAACCTGGCACTTACAGCGTTCCCTTGTGTAGGACGACCTTGGAGTCTTGGCAATTAACCTGCGTGCGGATTGACCTACTTCAAGAAGCCGGTTCCAAGAATATCACTGAACCATTAATTTAAGTATTGGGCTTCCGAGTCTTCCGCTTGATTTTGGTTTTGTTTCTGAAGCAAGCATGTGGTCCAACGAGACGCGGCAGGCGGCGAGCCGTAGTAAGCGAAAGCTTCCAACTGACACAACTAGCGACCCAGTGTCTAAACACCGCAAGAAGGCAGCGCCATCTAATAGCCATACCAACGATCACTATCTCCACCAAAACCAAAGCCAGTGGGAAATCATGACAGCATCGTCAAACGACAGCCAGCCCAACCATCGAGGCCATCAACAATACCAGAGTTGGTCGCAGACCTCGACAGTAGCGACAAACACTGCCCCCACGATTCAACGTGACCTACGATGCGATAGCCTTCGGCAAACTTCCCAACCAACGACTGGACCGCCTTCGTATTCCCTCTGTCCGCTCGGCGGCGATACTGCGAAGTTCGATGTTAGTGGTACTTTCGCGCTGCTTTCCTCAGTCCCCGAGAAGACGAGAGAACGCCCTCAAAGATTCAACGAGAATGACAACACTGTTGCGCTCCGTGTTCAGATTCATAATCATGTTAGGGGACCGCTTCCACCGCTTCCCGTAGTCTGCGGAAGATGTGGCCGGTCTGACTTGAGCTTCGAGCACCTGCTGAAGCATCAGAAATCACCCTACTGTTTGGACTTGCCAGCGTACAAGGTCGTATATGCACATGTTATCCTAGGATTACCTCTAAAGAAGATTCCGCTAGTCCTTGCCTGCTTCGATGCCGCGACAGCTGTAGTGGGCATGCGCTACGTGTTCCCTATTGAAAAAATACAGGCGCTGATGGCTGGATGTCAAGATTCTCTAGCTTGGGCGAGATGGTTTGCCAACTTGCCTAAGTTCGTCCAGGTGACTGCTGCTCTCGACAGATATTTTGCCGTAAACTCTTGGCCTCCGCCATATCCTCTCGATCAGTGAAAAGGTTAGTGAGAGAACCCCCACCCCCAATCACGTTAGTCCTCTGAAACTAACTCTACCAAACTTCTTCTAGCGATCATGTTTCTGCCTCTGTCCCATTAACAGGTCTCACTGAACCCCAACCTGCCGCTGCAGCTGCGTCAGACGTAGACGCATCCAACTCATTCACTACAGACGATCCGAGAATGAATACTGTGCGCAAAGTGTGCCCAGAAGTGGGTTGTGGGAAGTCTTTCTGTGGCACCCGCGCCAGCGCATGTTTAGTGGACACCCAAGAAAGGTGCATAAGGCTTAAGGGATATTTTAGGCATCTACCAGCTCACGATGCGTACTAAAGCTCGCAAGACATGTTAACGTCCATCGCTGTGTGGCGCAAATGCCGGTGTAACCCAACTTGCTAATCAACTTCCGAGAATGATGGACTTCTTCTCAATTCTCGCGAGCTGATTGGTTGGTCGCGGCACACCTGGATTTGCGCTACGAAGGGATGCACGTTAGTTGACTTTACAATGGGATCACGGGACATTAGACGGCGCACTTTAACCTTCCATCAATTAATGCTATTTTCCGGCTATTCCGGCTCCCTTATGCACCCTGAGCGTGCCGTCTCCAAAAGGGCAGTATACAGCTAAACCAGACTTAAAGCAATTGTTAGGCTATAGGAAGAAAGCGAACTGTTGAAAGTCAAGGTACCTCTTATTTGTCCTAGCACAGCGGGAGTCCTAGCACTTACGGAGGGGCGTTATATGACTTGTTATCAAAATCTGAGACTAGCTACAATATTGCGAGGCATCAATAAAATGAAGCAAGTCCAGAGCATCGAACCTTGACTTAATGGATTTAAACTCATGCAGTCCCAGAAAGCCACTTCAGGTCTCCTAATTTCTAGCGCAAATTGCAGTGAAGATGTGTCTTGTCATATCCATCAGTCATATCCATAAATCTCACAACTCGGCAGAATATTCCCAGCCTCTTTCGCGACGCGGTCGTGCTCGAGCGTTCCGACATCAGATCATCTGCCATATCACTACCTGGGTCGAGCAGGTTGCAACGAGGCCTGAGCCATCCTCCGCACCACCAGCATATCACCACTAATAAATCTTCTAGCGTGCGAGTAACTAAAATGGAGTTATGGGACTAATCGTCCTTTCGCGCGAATCAGCATTAATCGATAACGGGTAGAGGCATACTCTGCCACTCGCCACTGTACTTGATGTGCTGGGTTGATTAGATCTATGTAGACTGCGTTTGATCACATGGTCTTAGAAAAGGCCCGAGGTAGTGCGCCACAGCAAAGTCTGGGTTCTTGATAGAAAATCAATTTTGGCAACCCCATCTGGCAAATCTTGCTGAATAGGGCCTCTAGCTTGATGATCTCACTATCTACCACACCCTAGATCACTGACTTTATTGTGTACGACTAAAATGCCCGGAGTCCATTAGCAAAGACATAACTAAAGTCCCTCCCTGTATGACGGAAAACCTTGTGTGTCGGAAACAACCGATGAGACAAAGCACCGTGTCGGGAAATATGCTGTCCCTGCCCTCTCATTGGCTGCTTCCGGCACACAGGGTTTTCCGTCACACAGGGAGGGAGTTTAACTTAGATTTCGAACGCCTATTGAGGCAGAGATAGACAAGAAACTCAAACTAGATTACGTTAACGAGCTTCTAAGAATGAGGGTGCCCAAGACTTTGCTTACGCTCAACTTGCTCTCTTCCAGAACTGCTCACGCCAACTAGTATGCTAATTAAGTCGAGCACAGCGACTAAGTCTCTTTGTGGCCGAAGTATACGCAATATCCGGACATCTCGGGTCAAGAGCGGAGAATTTGGCCAAAATTTGGACAATCTATCGACTGTGCGAAGGTAAAGGGCTTCCAGAGTGGTCTTCGAGAGCTGCGTTCTCCCGGCTAACAACGGATAGATTGCGGAAAAATGTATTGCTTGAAGGACAAGCATATTCTCAAACTCTCTAGAAAAGGTTAGTTCAAAAGTAGCATGTGAAAGAGGAGGCAACTTGCGCGTGGAGCGTCTTCACAGGGTTGCTCAGCATAATTTGACTGCTGCTCGTGCTTCGATATGGCTCATATACACTATTCGCAACCGCACCGATGCGGTCAAGGGCGACGATACTTGAGAGAGCGCCCTGTACCCAACTGTAGACGACTCCGATCAGTCCTCGCTGACCTGCAGTCAGCTTTTCCACAGTAGCAGGGAAGCACTCGAAGATTTTCACAATCTCCAGATACGGCCGCAATAACTTGGTTACGCCGCTGTAATACTCCGCTCTTAGCGAAGCCCTAAGAGGGTCGGTTGATGGGGGCTCCTTGTCATCCCAGGCTAGATGTAATGGAAGCGCCGATCTCCACTGTTCTAGAATCTTGACTTGACTGTTCGCAGCGTTCGTAAGATATTCTAGGACTTCTTCATCAATTTCCCCAATGGTAGCCAGATCCATCGACTCATGCCTTTGCAACTCGTCGAGTATCTTCCGGAATAATATTCTGGTTGTGCAAACCATCTCAGGGCCTTCTTCCGGACTCTCTCCCGGACGCATGTCGCTTCGGGAGATGGAAAAAAGGTCTACTGAGACAATGCTGAGACAAGCGTCGATACCACTAAGAGAAGTGTTAAGTGAGTAAGCGGACTTGAGTGTAGTGACTAACCATGCCAGGTCATGACATATCCAGGAACTCCTCTTCCTTTCTTCTGAGATTTGGTGATTCTGGTTTCGGAAGGCTGAGACATCGTTGAGAACACCTGCACTACATTCTGTTAGCGTGCCATGCGGGAGATCGATGACCGATCTTACTAGTAGCCGAGATCCATGTATATGCGGTAAGCACAACTAATGTTCACCCAACTCTCTCGAAGCATTCCAAATTGGTTGGTGTATAGTGCAGCCAAAGTCATGGTTTGCGCAAGGGCGAAACTCATCTCCTCACGCTTGCATGCCAGAATGTCTTTGGCGTAAGAGTAATATGCCATGCCTGGAAGCTCTGTACCGTCGCTAATCGATTTACAGCTCCCAAGCGCGAGAAGGAGGAGCGCGTTAACGTTTTGTAGGCACGGCATGATTGATCTTGGTATCACTGCGTTATCGCCGTACTCTTCGATGAAATCGTCGCATATCTTCCGAGGTGCGTCAAACATCGGGTGCAGGACGTGCACATTTTCGTTATATGCATTAAAAAGCTCGCACAGCTTTTGGGACGAGAACAGCGTTGTGTGAATCTCTCGACTAACTTCAAGTGACTTGGGATCTAAATGGCCAGCTACAAGTCCCAGGTGGGTAGCGATAACGCGCGTTAGATGATAAGTTTCTGTCGTGATCTTGGTTACGTTCTTCAAGCCTCGTTCCTCCCTAGAGATAATTAATTGCAGACCATTAGTTAGTTAGTGGCTACATACTTGGATGGTGGCGTACTCTCATACTCGCACAGTTTGCCACTTTCACGGCATGCCTTGCATGGTTTTGATCCGTCGCACTTCTGCTTGCGATTCCGACATAGCGTACAAGCCTGCCGAGCTCGAGGCTTACGCGTCTGAGATGTTTCTTCGTCGCGTGAGTGTGAGTAGCCACGTTGCATGTCGGAATCAGGTAGATTGTACATCGGGCTTTCGAAGAAACGGTCACAATAGACCTGAGGAATAAAGTTGTGAGAGGGGACAAACAAAGGCCCAAACAGTGGGTGATTCGAGCATACGTCAACAGACTGACAAGGTAAAGACTTTTTCTGAAGAGAAAGTTACAGCTCTAGAACAACTGAATTGTAGAGCAAGTGAGACGAGCCAAGGCGGAAACGATTGCGGCCAAGGACGGAGTGCCACACCACCAGCTAAGCCATTCACTAAAGCCCGCAGCTGGCTTGCAGTCACACAGTCAGGGGTAACCCTGTATGCCGACCTAGTACTAATGCTCACCTGTTAAATTCACGAACGGCTGGCTTCGGACTTGCTACCGCTGTGGGCATAGTTATGTCATTGCTACTAAGTACACACGCTCGCGACAACAGCGCGCCCTCCAACAAAGAAACTACTCGTCATATCGACGCACGAGCCACGAGCAGTGACGTGCCGGTGAACCTAGAGGAAAGAAGCCACTTGTTGCATTGGCATTTAATTCACTAGCTCTGAGAATTTGAACAAAGGCAAAACAACCTTTGGAGAAACTTGGGGTATGCGCATGTGCACTGAAAGAAACGACATTATATACACTATATCTCCCCATTATACCACGAGTTTGGTGAAGTTGTCAACTAAAGAGAGCGCCAATCGCTGTCTCATACATACACTGACCATCGAAAACCGAGCTATACCAGCATCGTGAGCGTATGCAAAAAGGTGGTAGTGAGGCAGGAGATTGCCTCGCATAGTCTTTTCAAAGTCTCCGTGAGGCGATAAGAGAGGCCCGAAAAATTCTTCACCGCGTATATGAACAATGGCCGTGCCAGTGATAAGTTCCCCATCCTCGGCCCAACATGGGAACCTCGATGTTGAGCACTCTTTCTTTCTAGCCATGATTTGGACTAAGCCGTGCACGCTGTCGGTGGCAAAAGGAGCTGAGACAAGAGGGCTTGCATCTTCGGAAGACGACCTTCGAAAGGATTCCAGCGTACTGATACAGAAGGTTATGATGCTGTGGTCGACCGTGCCTGTAGGTTCGAATTTGTTTCGTCTGAAGATGGTATATTGGACCTTGTTCTTTTTCGTTTGCAGCAGCATACAGACATCGCTGGCATCAGGCATCGAATTCGGTATCTTTGTTGTAGTATGTGGTTCGCTTGTAGTGGGAAACATCTTTTATGGTATTCATCTAACCAAGAGAAATTAGATTCGGACTCGGAATCGCTGGACATTTTCGCACGCTGCTAAAATGGAAGAGTGAATCGGCTTTAAGTAAGGATTTGGAAATCATGGCTCTGGAAACGCTTCCTGGCATTGCAGCTAGAGCGATATCAGAAACATTATGGCGAGAGGTTTGACTGCAGCATTCGGCTCCTCAACAACCAACACATGCCTGCATGTATAACGGACACTCAGCAGCTTCCAGGCCCAATGAATAGTGTGCTAAGATTGATAGAGTTCTTGGAAAGCTCCGAATGGACGGCGCTGCATGCCTTGTCCATATGCATCTTCTCCACGGGGAGCTCTGAGTCGCGCAGCATGCATCAGATGTACAAGGTAGCACACATCTCGTAATGCAGCCTGCATACATAGTACGACATAAACACCGACCAACACAACTAACTATGCCTGGGCACTCTTTCACCGTCAACTGATCTCTCTGGTGGCTTCGAGGGCAATAATGATGCACGGCTAGGTTGACATACGCGGACTACTAGCAGCGCATGAATTAGCGGTGACAGAGCGTCCATTCTGGACCAAAGCAGCTCTTCTCGCTTGCGCATCAGTATCCGGGGTGATCATTGCGATGAGACGGCCTTTCTTTATGGACTATCCATATTACGAACTGCTTTCATAGGTAGCCACATTTGGGCGGAATTGCTTCTGATATGGCCAGACGTTTGTGGACATAATCATGCTAAGAAGAAAAGAGTTGTATTACATGGCTACCGATAAGAATGGCTCGAACGAATTAATCGCTCTTCTCATGTAGAGCCAAAGGTACACAGACAAGTGAACAACCTTGGCCTGACTCCAGCAAACGGTGGTCATCTTCCTCAGATACAAGATCTTCAAGTTGGAGATGGCTGGCCCAAATTGTACGCGGTGGTATAGAAAAGCCTTCCTTATGCATGTACGCTGCTAAGTCGAAACCATGAGACTCCATAACACTTTTTACCTGTTCCTCTTTTTTAAGAAGCTCATGGAAGCTTACCATTGGCATAAGCTGAACTGTACCGTAGAAAGTGCGTACGAGAACCCTTATCCCGTAAACACCTTGTAGAGTTGCCTCCACATGTTCAATCCAGAGTACGTCTTGGACTTCAGCAAATAGGGAGGTATCTGCCACTTTCCTTGACTGTTGTGTAACGTCAAGAGTTGGACTTCGAGGGAACTTGTCCCACGTCTCCTGCACGCATGTCTTGGAAGAGGCGTGCGATGCCGCAGACGATGAGGCATTGCCAATGTGTCTTGTATGTTTCTCCTGATGGAAATCAAAGAGGTGTTGACGGTCGAATTTCTCTCCGCACATGCTACACTCCCTAGCAGGCACGAGTAAGCCCGAAGCAACTGTGCGTGAAGAGGAATCATCTGATATAGCGGCTCGCACAAGTGGCGTCTCGGAAGTAGGGCTGGGAAGAGCAAACGCTGTTGTGCTTCGTGGTGGACCCGTAGACGAGTTCATATCGGCGGCAGTGTCGCTTGCTGGGCGTCTGTGTACATGATTTCCTGTGGTAAGTCAGCTTTCTATGCTAGATAGATACGGTCAAGATCATTACGACCATGCGAGCATGATCTATATGAGTAGGAGCAACGTACGAGGTGGGTAGGTAGCTACGCTGTCCTTGAGGGCGAGTAGTTCCGTGTCGGTGTTGATTGTAGCCGGAGGAATGGTTGCAGGCGGAGCAGCGCCGCCAGCGCATGCAAATTCAAGACTGCGATCTCCAGGTAGGAAACGCATGAGCCAATATCCGAGGAATGATCGAATCGACCTAATACAGGTCAAACATCCATCATCATCCTCATCTTCTGTCTTGTTTTCCCCATAAAAGTCTTCCAAGGCGGCCTGGGAACCTTTCAAGGATCTAAATTCTTTCTCGCTGAACGTGAGCATGTGCTCCAGCTTCGTGTCTGGACCATTGCTATCCACAACCCTCGCCTGGAATCCTTTCCCTACTTTCCGTTCGATGGCGACCACTGTCCGTTCCTGTGATGGTTAGATCTAAACGAAGCAAGGATAGGCTTATATACCTCCGTCGTGCATGCAGGTTCGCGAGTTTGATCCATTTCGTCTCCCTTTGTGCAAGAAGGCAACCGGTGAAGGACGCAAGAGCGGTGAGACGATGGATGCAGGACGTGCCAGCCTCGCAGGAAGGGTGCATGATATATCTCAGCCTTCCAATTGACGCCAGTTCATCCTGTTAGAAAAGCTCTGGGCACAGAGACACCACTAGTGTCCAGGAGGTGGCTCGAGTCAGGGCCCCTGGACGAACGATGTGGACGCGAACGTGGGCAAGATGCAACCCTCACGACACGCCTCCGTCAGTCTGGCTGGGCTTCGAACGCTATGAGTCTGGGCCAGAGCGAACCTATTCGTATTCGTGCAGAAGTCGGTCGCATCATGGAGGCGCTTTGTTCACTGACCGCGTCCTGAGAATAGCATGACATACTGGGTGAGAGTGGGTCTCCTACAGTGGGAGGGCCTAGTTTATTGAACACTACGCCGATAAAAGCCACGTAAGGCGGTTCCGCAGGCTGGGTATGGTGATGAAGCGATCAGCACATGCGGGAAGGTCGTTCAGAAGGCAGTTGATGCAGTAGAAGGGAGGTTACGCGGCCCGAATCTCCAGGAACGACGTTGTGAACACTCGTGGTGTGAGTGGATGAGACCCTGTGCATTTCATAAGATGGAAGCTAAATGCAAATAACTTAGCAGTAGTCCATCAAACATTTCAAGTGTAGACACAAGACGTTATCTGAATATGTTCTATACAACAGGAGCAACGGCAAAATACGTATCACTTCGTGTTCTAATAAGGAATTGTTGAGACGATGTGTCCTGCCACTTCAAATTTCTTTTTCACCCAGTGCACTCGGCATTCAACTGTTTACACTTTTAACATAAAAGGAGGGCACCACATTTGATTTCCTTGTTGTAGCAGCAGTCGCAGGCTCTGCTCAATCGCTTTTTCTATGGCTGCTTTGTCGACAGTCAATCGGCGAAATAGAGATACGACATTGAACCGGAAGATTGCTCTAGATACGGCATGTGCATCGATGGCTAAGACCTGCAGTTGCATAAGCAACTTTGAGTCGTCGGGCGGGAACTGCTTTGGCACAATGATCGTGTATCCGTCGTACTCCGAGTATTCAACAAACGCCACAACAGCGTCCGTGGTCTGTCTTGGTGATCAGCGGTGATAACAACAGGGCTGGGTCGCATACAATCGCATTGGCGGCAAGTACCGTAGCTTGAGCCATCTGTAGGTGAATATGGTGCAGGAAGGCAACCAGTGAAGGACGCAGAGGCAGTAATGCAAATCGAGCGCGTTTCAGCCTTGGGGAAAGTAGAGTTTAAGATAAGCGTTAGTCGACTGACCTCAGCTCAGCAGTAAACGTGTGAATACTTTGAAAAGGACATGCCTTTGAGGATGACTGGTTTCTCGCGAGAGACATTGTCTATGCCCATATTTGTCTATCTCAACCGTAACAGTGGTCTGGCTGACGCCTGCAAGACGTTCGAGTCTAGGGGCTGATCCATGATGAAGTGAGCAGCAAGCGCGGAAGTGATCTGCTTGAAGTAGGCCTAACTTCAATAGAAACAATCACCGAATGGCAGATTTGCGCTGAAGCCAAGAAGGTTAGGGTTGTCGCGGCATGATGGGAGATTCCCAAAGTAGTTTAGATTTGAAGACCCGCAACGGGTATTCAAACCCAAGCTACTTTCGGGATCCCCCTCGCCATTGAATTCGCGAACGCCAACGTCCCCTTCCGAGCGAAATGGCACTCTCTGGGTATCAGAAGGACTTGATAAAAGCATTGAGTCTGTGCAAGCCATCCTATGTCATCGAAAACAAAGTGAGTTGGCCCTTTCGAGTCAGTGTTGGTGTATGACTTAACAATATCTAGGCCTTACTTGAATGTTTCCGTGAATTCATAGAAAAAGGGACTATACTCGAGTGGTGTACAATTCTTCTAGAGACATTTGGGGCTCACGATGTATTTACGTCCATCGAACGTCTTCGGATGCCGGTCCGTGCCGCCGATGAGGCTACACCACAGCCACATCAGCCACATCAGCCACATCAGCCACATAGTGCTTCCAAACTACCACACGAAGAGTACTTTGAAAGCCTTGTTTCGGACAAAAAGAGGTTGAAAAGATTAAACCAAATCGCTCAGCGTATGACTGGTGCTCAAATAACAACACAGCTACATAAAGTCCATGAAGACCTTATCCCGGCGGATCCGATTGCACAGGCAAAAGCGATGTACTAGAGAACAGAGCAGCTTATGGATCAAAGTACTGTATTGTATTGGCAACATATCATTCTTTTCGGGGATGCAGTCGACTGATATGCAGCATTGCAGTTAGTGCAGCTCTCAAAGGGACGAGACAGCAAATCCGCGGCCTTCGAGGAGATCGCTAAAGAATTTGGAATCAAGAAGAAGATTGTGGCTAAGAGATATACTCACTCTCGTCAATATTTGAAATTCGCGGAAATCGGAGGCCCAGGCTCTCTGCGTTCAATGGATGGCTCCAAGTGGGAGTAAGCACAAAAACTACCAAAGTTGGCATTCTCTAACGCGCCGCAGTATGGAAAACACCAATGAAGAGGATATAAAGTTGCTCTGCAGCTACCGGAAACGCATGCTCTCGAAAGTGGAAGAGCAATCCCAGGCTCTCGATTTCGTAGTGATGGAAGATCTTATCCACAGTCTCCTGGCCCAAGGGGTAGCGGCAGCCGAGATTGCACAAGGACGCACCCGTTTAGCAAGGTTGATTTGCTGTCACGTGGAAATCGAAAGATTTAAATAAGATGGTACGATAAGTCCAAAAGGCATGAGTAAAGGCAGTAACGAACAGTCCCGGCGTACATTTTCGCGATCTCCAGCAGAACCCGACTCTAGGATGGATGTCAGACCAACATCCCGTACTATGTATCCTGATCCGCAAGGATCTATACCCTTCTATCATACTCTACAAATACAGCAACCGAACACTGCCAAACGACGGAGAGTCTCTGGAAATGAAGGCGTGCAGCCTCCAACGGTATGCCCAACCCTAATGCCAGAAGACAATGGGAGTACAAATCAAGCAGAGGGCCAGCACTTCTCAACGGACATGTCCATTCTTCCGGAGCAGCAGCACAACTCTGCACCACCTTTCGAAGAGGCAGGGAATATAGAGCAAGGGAGAGTTAGCCCAACTTCTCATGTGGCGACCCACGGAGACCTCGTACCAATTTCAAAAGAAATGGAGGTGAGCCAATGGCCCCCAAAACAATGACCCACAGCATCATCCGCTGATTGAGCTGACTATGAGCAGGACACGAGTTTGCCTTCTTATGGGTTGCTGTCAGATCTATTGGGATATGATCAAACAAGCTATTGTTTCAGTGAAATTTGAATTGAATCCAGCTACAGGTTCAAAAGTCTTCAGACACGAGCTGTCTTTCACCACGCCCGATTATGCTACTTCGACTTTGGATGTGAGACGGGGAACGAGGAGAAAAGGAACTAGTTGCGGTACTATCTCCAAACGGACGCTCTGTAGTACCAGGCAAAGCGAGTCTGACTGCAATGGTGCCTCGCTTTTCATCTTGGGATCCGCAAGACTCTGTGTAAAGAGCTTCGTATTCATGTCTGTAACGCTTACAGTTTCGAACGTAGGATCCATCTCCATAATGCGACGAATGATTGCTTCGTATGTTTCCGTGTCTACAGGGAAGCGTTGAAGGAGAAATATTTCATTATCACTTGTGTGAAGTCTGGCTTTGTGAAGGAGTAGCACCGCGGCCCGGGGATATGCGTTTTCATTCGGCTTCGGCTCTCGAACCACTGCGCCTGTTTTCGCTACAGTGTCTTTATAGTCCTAAACATTGTCATTGTTTGCAGTAATATAAGGTGACTGTCTGCTTACGCTGTTGAGAATATCGGTGCGAAGACACTCAAATTCTGGGATCCACCTATACGCAAAAACCCCATCTTTCAGCTTCGTTATGCCCTGCAGAAGTAGTTGAGTCCCCAAAAGTGGTACAAATTCGTGAAGATGTTTTTGTAGAGCTGATGTTGTTGCAAGATTTGCAAGTAATGGCACTCCGACGTCCGCTTGAGTCGATTGTTCGCCGGTTTCGTTAGGAGACATGTTTTCAGTACATCAAGGTGCAACTGCTGACGTTTTATGTTAAATTGTAGCTGGCAATGTCTCGTACTAAGAAATATGGCCGTTATATTAGGTGCGGTGCTATGTGGGAAGTAACCGTGCACATCGGGAGCCGACCTCGCTCCGGACACTTGGCACCAATGACCCCAGATAGTAGCGCAAACATTGTAGTGGGGAACCCTATCACATGCATTTTCGATCCGCCACTCTTTCAGTTTTTCACCATCACGTGCACAGCCTATATTTGCTCAGGTGACTAAGTAACCTTAAGATCTATTATTTCTATTACGGCTGCATAACCACTCAATACGCCTCAGTTAACGAGAGATAGCACTGTACGCCTCGATAACAACACTATCCTGAACATAACGACTTGTGTACATATACTATACACCATTTGTTACACGATTGTCGCTACCTGTCGGGCGCGTCTGAGTGCCGTCGCTTCGTAACCCTAAATCTGCCGTTGTATAGGAAGGACGAATGCTGGAATCTCCATTTGCGGGTTGGTCGCGGCTGTTAAGAGCGGTAGATTGCTGTGAGGTGGCGGGCTGCCTTGCTGAGTGTTGCAAACTTGCCTTTGATGCACAGATCAATCAAGCTCTTGGGGCACCGACGTGGCGCCGAGCCAGCCTCCTTGGGCCCGCGCGTTGTCGCGCGCTGCCGCTACCTTCTCTCACCATCGCTACCTTACATCGCACGTTTCTCTTCGTCACTCCTAGTCTTATTTCGCCCTTTCCGGGTCACGTAGGATTGCGAGCGGCTGTGTGCGCGACGGCGCTGTAGCATTTTTTGGCGACTTATATGCTTCTTCGAGAATGTCTACGCAATCGCGGTCGCAGGTCATACGGTCTAAACCGATAGGTGAAGGATTAGATGGCTTCCGCAATACCTTCAATTCGATATGCGATGACATAGGCGTCCCTAACTCCTCGCAAGCGCTTGATCAGGTGGGTTATGAAGGTAGTACAAACTGACTATCTTTACTGCGTAGTTCTAACGCCATTTCAGATACCCAAGACCTGCTAGTTACTCTTATATCTGCCTTGCAGGTCCTCCCTGCCGCTCGACTCCTACATTCCCAGAATGGGAGTAAAAGCCTCTTCCACGACCTCTTACGGCTTAATGCCGCAGTCGGTTCTGACGGTTTCGACGCCGACCGGGTACGACCTCTGCTCGACGCGATCCTCACACTTCAGCATGACGAATTCGTCTGGGATGCAGTCTACAATGCCGTCACCGAATCAACGCCTCCACCCCGCCCTACCTCGTCCTTCCAACAAACACCCCTGTCCATCAACACGGGCAGCTTCGCGAACTCAGCCGAGCACCGCAATCACGTAGACGATGTGCTAAAGGAGGAGCTGGGACACCTGTACGTTGGCATACCCGGTTTTTTCGAGGCTTTCTTCGGAGATGTGCCAGGCTTAAAACCGGCCGCACAGGCTGTGTTTGACAAGTGCAAGGAAGGGGATAATCTGCTCTACCATGTAGAGAGCGGCTGGCAAGGCTGGCCAGAAGAGGCGAAAGAAAAAGATGTCTTAAGCTGGTTTGCATCGCTTACAGATCAGCTTCTGGACTTTGCGGAGGAGCATCGCCTGCCATCCCAGGTTCGACGGCGACCATTAGCACAACCCAATCGACCCCTGCAAGGCTCCACTGCCGATCGCAAGCTGGACATTGGCTTTGTGGACGATCCGAACGCCGGCGTGAACTCGAAATGTCGATGGTCGCAAATCCTCATACCTGGAGAGCTCAAGAGCAATCCGTCAGCCGACAAAGCGTCTAAGGCATGGCTCGATCTCGGCAGATATGCGAGGGAGGTACTCGCTGCTCAAGACAGCCGCCGCTTTGTTGTCGGCTTCACTCTCTGTGGACCCTTGATGCGGCTATGGATATTCGACCGACTTGGGGCTATCGCTTCCGAGCAGTTCGACATAAACGAAGATGGATTGCAGTTCGTGTCTGTAATGCTTGGCTTTCTCTGGATGAACAAGGAACAGCTGGGGTTCGACCCGACGATTATTACAGTTGGAGACAAGCGGTACATTGAGATTGAGCGGGAGAATGGGAAAGAGCGCCTCATCATTGAAAGGTTGATAAAACGGGTGCCTTGCGTCGCTGGTCGAGCAACAACCTGCTGGAAAGCTTATAAAGAAGAAGATCCCAATACGCCGCTTGTTGTCAAGGATTCATGGCAGTATCCAGAGCGCGAAGAGGAAGGCGAATTGTTACGCGAGGCGACTGAGAAGGGGGTGATGAACGTTGCCAGGTACTTCCACCATGAGACGGTCAGTGTAGGCAGTCGAGACGACGACATCCGCGCAAACGTACGGAAAGGCCTGGACATAACCAAGGCAACGAACTACAAACCAGAAAAGGTAATGCCGCCACCAAGCACGACCGGACAACGGGCCTCGTGGAGAGACAGAAGTAGCAGCAACACCGGCAGGCGGAAGCGATCCTCGAGCTGCACAGCATTGCCATTGCCGCCTAGTAAGCGCACTTGCTCAAGCTCCCCAATAAAGCATGGTGTGGCAAATCGAGTCCACCGCCGTGTTGTCGTCCGCGACTACGGGAAACCCATTTACAAGGCCAGTTCGATAGTCAGCCTCCTAGCGCAGTTAGAAGGCTGTATTAATGGATACGAGTCGTTACACGTACGGGCCGACATGCTACAATGCGATATCTCACCGAACAACCTCTTGATCAACGAGGAAGACGACGATCCCTCTTGGCCCGCGTTTCTAATCGATCTTGATCTTGCGGTCAAGGAGAATCGCGGAGAACCGTCAGGGGCGCGAGGGAAGACGGGCACGCGAGCGTTCATGGCAATTGGGGTGCTTCTCGATGAAGAGAACCATTCGTTCATGCACGATCTCGAATCGTTCTTCTGGGTCCTCTTCTGGATATGCATTCATTATGATGGACCAGCCAAAGATGTCGGGGCGACGGAGTTTGAGAAGTGGAATTACGTGAACATGGAGGAATTGGCGGAATTGAAGTCAGGGCTTGTGAGTAGGGAAAGACATTTCCTTAATCGGATCACGAAAGCCTTCACGCCATACTACCAGCCGTTGATTCCATATGTGAATAGGCTGCGACAGGCAGTCTTCCCGATGGATAAACCGTGGGAGAACGAGGATAAGACACTGTATTCTCGAATGAAGGAGATTCTTCGACTGGCACGAACGGATCTGGAAAACTCAGAGTCGTCACTACCGCAAGAGGCAAGGCATAGTAGTGTATCAGTGTGAATCCCCTTACTACTAGTCTCCAACAAGATCTTTGGGTATTCCACCACTGTCGAAACACATCTAACCTCGCTCCGGCCTTCGCCTACCTTCTGGCCAATCGAGGTCCAAGCAAGGTTATACTACCGATAGAGTAGCCTGCTTTCGCAGCCATCTGTGTTGACATAATTTTTATGGCCGAGGTCGAAGACGAGGAAGAAATGGCACACTTAGAGTCTAAGGTAAACTCAAATCGCGCTTATCTACCTCTGGTACCAAACGCGCCCGACGCCGTCAGCGTTGGGAGACTATGCAGATCTAACAACGGAATCTGTAAAGAACGAAGCAGACGTGGTGCGTCTGTTCCACAAACATGTTTCAGGTGTTGTAATATCGCATTTCACATCAATACAAACGGGGAAAACACCAGAAAACTCAGGATAGAGAGCTGAAAGTGGCGGCAACATTGCACCAAAAGAAGCAAGCGGAAGCTGCAAAGGTGGCTCGACAATATGCGAAGGAGGAGCGAGAGAAGGAGAAGAAAGCATGGGCTGAGGAACTTGCAGCAACTCGGGCGCTCATAAAACAACAACGCGACGCTGCAACCTCACAAAAGTCTCGCGATACACTGAACAAGGGTAAGCGGAAAACCCTACAAGGCGCTTCCAAAAAAAAAATAGTAAGCGGCGTCGTGTTGTGGGTGCTAGAAGTCAGCCTGACGCTGCACCCGCGCTGCCCTCTCCTCCACCCAAAATAACCACGCGCGGCCGCCTAATCAAGGCTCCAAATAACTTCAAATGGTACGAAAGATGTGCAAGCCTCTATATAGTAATACACTAGAAAATCTCGCGATAATAGCTCTGTGGTGCGGCTCCATATCTTCATTTCTGAAATCTCGATATATTGTTGGGGTGGCTCACATGCCGAACTGGCTCATTTGATGCACGGGCACTGCACCAGTTCGTCGCTCACCCCGCTCACCCCGCTGCAAAGGGCGGAGAAAAGAACGGCAGCACCATCGGTGTTGTCCATGTCAACATCGGAGCCAGGGTCTGAATCTGGCCCTACTGCTCTGTTTCAGACGTGGTGTATGCAGCTTGGCTACAGGGTTTCCGATCGCTCCACGATCAAAGGGCTTGTACAGAGCTTGACGGCCAACGTCTCACCACTGCGCAGCACGTCGTCCTTGAACGGCTTCAGCGACGGCACGCCGGTTCCGATCGAGCCATAACCTGCAGCAGATCTCACGCAGTGCGGGGGCGCGTTGGAGCGAGGAAGCGCGCGAGGCGTACGGGCCATGTAAGATACGCATGCAGGTCGTGACCCCACGCGACGTGAATGCTATTCAAGTTGCCTCAGCCCAGTGTCACCTTCACAACATCTGATGGTTCAGATCGCTTCTCGCCAAGTATGTTCACCTGCTCTCCACCGTCCGCAGTGATTTGCGCTGAGAACATCGCCCTGCTCTCCACCGTCCGCAGTGATTTGCGCTGAGAACATCGCCCTGCTTTATCTCCTCCATTCAGTCCCAGTCCCGCCTTCCTGCAATGAGATCAACGAGCCTCCAATTCGCCAAGGGAGCTATTCATTGTCTTTCACCCGGGAGCGAACCTTGGCTAGCACATTGGCCTTCCTCTCTAACACGGAGGATGATTCCAACCACGTACCAGCGCTCTGTATCGAAGAGAACCCTGAGTTGGCGTCGCTGAATGTTATGCTGGCTGTGAACAGGACAAAGTGGGAAGATGGGAATGGAGTCCTTCAAAATATAAAGCAGAGTCTTGAGAAGATCTTCACGATTCTGTCAGAGATCTCAGAAGGTATGTCGTGTAAGCTCCTCCGTACCTGGCGCCAATGACCGTCGTAAGAACGAGACAGCGGCCGAGCTACAGAACATCGACTCTTCACTGCAATTGTCTCCATGTGTTCCCAACGCATTCTGAAACGTCTGAGGTTCGTGGCTAAGAAACGGGGTACCCCTAAGCAACCCCTCAGAGTTGTTTTAGGCGAAGCTATTAATTCCCTCAAGCAAGTCGATCACCAAATGTTGCGAAGCCAGCCCGTCAGCTTGTTCACAGAAAGAGCTAAGGACGTCGTAAGACTAGCCGACTTATGGGCTAAACATCAGAAGCCGGCGGAGTTAGAGGATCTTGTGGAAGGCGTTTACCAGCTGAAGCAGATTAGAGATCTTCAAGCCCTGCTAGACTCGATACCAAATCGTGCGATGTGCCCAAGTTCAAGGCGGAACCTTGTCAATATCGTTAGTAAAGTGTCGAGATATCGAGAGGCTGCACGATTTCTATGTCGCACAGCCAAGAGGATCCCCTCATTGCGGCGAGCGAAGGTTGTACCTGTCAATCTGCCCAAAGAAGCTTTCGATCGAGTTTCGGCCGGAAACTATACTTCACAGCTCGCGTCGACGATCGCAAGAATCAACACAGTTTGCCAAGGACCAGACGTCCGCTACCTCTGTCGTCTCTTGAATACGGGTGGATCACAGCCAAACGATCAGTTCGCTGCTCAAACAAGGAAAACGTTGCAGGACGCCAAGATACATGCGGAAGTTCAACTTGTCTTCTATTATGAACTGAATGCCTCGAGGTTAGTGCCACGAGTCGTTTGTTCCAGCAAGGATGCATGCTTTCTGTGTAACGCTTTCATCCTGATGCATGGGAAGATGCACACGCCTCGATACCATGGGCGATTGTATCCTGGATGGAGATTGCCATCGATGTCTGATCTCAACGATTTGGATCTGAGGTTCAATTCGGCACTAGAAGATCAGATTGAAGATAGCCTAAAGATACTACTCTCAAGACAGAAAAAGACCATCTACCCAGATCCGAACGAGAGTAATGTGCCACGGGTCAGTAGCATTGTCGTCGCGCACGAACCACAATTCCATGTTGCAGGATCCCTTGAAATTCACGTAGACTACAGTGCAAAAACGACAGCACCAGGTGGAAACAGAAGCAATTTAGAGATTGTCTATAACATCGAATGGCTTTCGGTCGAGAAGGCGAGGGAACTGCTAGAACACGAAGTGGCTACCGTTGTAGATGTAGAAGCCTTGCAGTACCAAACCTTGCATACACTGGATCCCCACAACGATATACTCATCATGGCTCGAGGAGCTGTTGTCAAAATCACATTTCGACAAAAAAATAGAAGAGAGCGGGGGAGGGCAGACGCTCTGAGTGATGTGGAGTGAGATCGTACGACGAAGAAGTACGGAGAGAATTTTCTTCGTTCGCATACGACTGCATCCTTCATCATAGGAGTAACTCAATAGCTAATAGTCTTTTTTCATCCTGTAACCAACAAGATCTGCGTCAGGCCATCTTATATTGCATTTTAGTAGAGATCTCGAAGGATATTTATGTATAACGAACTCTAAACCTCCTCAACTTCAGATCTAGGTCTTTCCAGTATAGCCCACCAAGCTCCCGATCGCTGCAGGCTTCCGCCTTACACATCTGCGAGTCTGACCCAGCTTACGCAAGAGAACAAAGCCTAGTCAGGATGCTGTAGGCGATGGCTCGGACTTTGGTGGCGAGTAACAGTATCTGCTGGAAACCATGATGAGGTTTATGTGGACGTTTATCTAGTCTCACTCAAGTCCTTACCTCTTATAATGTGGGTATCTACAGACATCACGGCTTCTTCTAAGTCATATACGAGTGGTCGGAAAGGTCGAATACTGCAGGACTATGTGGATCTTCTTACAAGCGTAGATACAGCTTTTTAGCATTACTCTCTTATCGTATCACTCGCGATACTCAGGCTCCACTACGAGGTATCTGTTTACGATGGTGCAATTCTCCACAAGTCCTGTTTGGGGCGGAGGATGGAGCAGGTGAAAAGGACGGGACCCCCCATATTTCGTACTGCACCAATTCTCATCAAAATGTCACTTTTCATACCTGTCGGCCTTGCAGTCTGTTTCTCAGTCGGACCTATACTGAGCAGCACGCTTATTTACATTGAGATCAGAAACGTTAGAGCCAGCCCCTATGTCTCCGAGTACGACTACCGTTGGGAGAAGATCGCGGGAATCGTTGTTGGTATCATCTCGGTAGGCCTAGGAATCGCTGGAATCGTTGCAGTCGCGACTGTACCTTATTCGAGGAAAGAGATATACTACTGGCTCGATGGAATTATTATGTGTAACCTCCAAATTCTCGTCAGCCACAATGTCAGGCAACCTGCTTGATTCAGTTTCTCGTCTTCTGCTAACAGATTTGCAGCTTGCTCGGTTGTTGCAAAGCTTCATCTCTCCTCGCTGGGCTCTATGGGCGGTGCATCTGGTGGCGTTCGCAACTATACTTGACATCGTTTCTGCAGTCAAGTAAGTTGACTATATTTATGGTTGGATACGTCTAATCGCAAGCAGAGGCAAAACGGTATCATCTGCTTACGAGTCGGCACTGCTTGCTCGTTTCACTGCCGCATCCATCCTATCTCTGGTGCTCTCACTCAAGCAACTGGAGGCCCACAACAATTCAGGATCTGAGGGTAGAAACGGGGAATATGTGCGTTTCCTGCACGCTCTTATCTTTTCGAACGTTGTTGCGTCTTCTACACAATTGTGTGGCGCAATCATTGTCTCTAGTCTTTCACTTGCTGGCAGAGATATCTCCGCGCAGGTACGACAAGGCATATTTATGGCAAGTCTCCGTATACCTTCGTTACAGAATCTAATTGGTACTAGGCCTGCACTGCTACACAGTTGCTGTGTCACCTTCCTTTCTATATTAATCGGATTTGGCGTCGACTTGTCGTCCCAACAAGCGATTGAATGAGAAGGCTGTGCAATTCGTTCTCCCGTAGAGTTTCAAGAAACGGTACTCTCTGAATAGCGCAACAGCAGATATTGAGGAGTGGGGCACATCAAGCACAGCGAAGCCCTTCTGCTGAGTGCATGAAGCCAGTGCACTCTAATATGTTCAACACACGGATTAGAGTTTAGCTATGGGAGGATTTGGTCAATGAATTATCTTGTATTTAGAGTTAACGTGTTCCACCACCGAGCCGCGCACCCCACCGAGCCGCGCACTAAATGCAACTATCTACATTTAAACTTCAATAACTCAACGCTACGACAAGGTATAATAGTGCGCAATGGCTTAAATTAATTGCCTAATTCTACTGCATCTTTCTTGCATGTACGCTTGTTGTGTCCTGTGTTGCCACACCTTCTGCAGTGGGGAATACCCCTGCTGCTAGCACCTGCCTGCACTCTCTCCTCACGCCTCTCGGCCTCAAGTTGAACCTTAGCATCCCGTTGGGTAACTATTGCTTCTGCCTCTGCCTGTGATAGAGTCCCTCCCTTCTGAATCCGCTTCTTCTTACGCTTTTTACGCTCTGAGGCAGCCTGATTTGCTTCTTCAAGTTTAGCTATTCTAGCTTCAAGCAACGTGTGTGAGTGTACCTTTAAAGTTGACCCCTTTTGAACCTGCAGCACCATCTCAAGAATAGACTCAGGTGAGGAGCTCTTATGGTCTTTATCCTCTTAAGAATCAGCGTTGTTTGAGCCTCTATTTCCCAGGCGTTGCTTGGTGTTTTAGGCTGCCAAGGGGTACTCCAAGGTATAGGTGGTGTTGGTGTACGAGGCTTCACTTCAAGCCTTGATAGTACTACCTCTGGGTTATCTGGGACTAAGCCAGTTGCTCTGAAGCTTGATAGGATATTGCCCTTTGAGAAGGCCTGGTTGAATACTAGGGTAAATGCAGCCAGGAAGGCTTTCTTATCAATATGGTTGATATGGCAGTTTGCCAAGACTTGGATCTCCTCCTTGTACGCACGCTTTAGGGGGGCAAAGCAACCCACATCAAGCGGCTGAAGGATATGTGAGGTATGGGGGGGCATACAGAGGGTGATAATCTTGTTCTCCTCACACAGATCTTGGAAGGCAAGTGACTTGTGGCTCTCGTGGCCATTAAGTATTAGCAGCCTATGACTACCCACTTTCTTAGCCTCTGTATGCTTAATAAAGTGCTGTAGCCAGGCAAGCCCAAGCTCATTTGTCGTCCATCTATTATCACTGACTCCTATTCTCCAATCCCAAGGGTTGTGATACCAGGCCTGGTCGTGGTTCTTGGCTTTGAAGATGATGAAGGGTGGGATAACCCACCCTACGGCGTTGATAGCGGCAATTAACGTCACCCACTCCCTATCACCAGGCTGAACTCCAAGTGGCTTGAGGCGCCGCTCAGAGGCTGTTACTACCTTCACTGACCCCCTAACCCCTATCTGGAAGCCAGTCTTATCAAAGTTGTACGTGTCTTCATCCAGGATGCCATACTTGGCTTTGACGTTGCGTACAAGATCAAACCAGGGGCCTATAATAGCTAGATTGCTACAGAGGACTCGCTGGTGATCACGAGTTCGAGTTACTTGAGATTTAACCTCAGGTCGGCGTTGGATTAGCCTGTAGGCCCAGTTCTCTCCAACGTGAGTACCACCACGCTTAGCTAGTAGCTGGTTGGCCATCTCACGTACGTAGCTAAGCGTAGGGGCAAAGCCTCTAGCATCAAGCTTCCTAATGTACTGTATAACCACCTCCTCTTCATGCTTGTGAAGCCTTGATGAGTTGGCTTGGATATCGCGTCGTGAGGTTATTCCAGCGCGTCGGTTGCGGAGGGTGGTTTCAGGCACGTTGTAGATGGCAGCAGCGTGTCGCTGGCTTAGTAACGCGTCAGATCTGAGGGCTTGGATAGCAAGGATAATTCTATCTTCAACAGGAAGCAATTCAATATCACGTTGTTGAGGCATCATGATAGTAGTAGAATATGATGAGGTCTTGGCAGAGGTGCGCGGCTCGGTGGGGTGCGCGGCTCGGTGGTGGAACACGTTAAAACCTTATGCATCCCGTCACGTCTACAACATAAGACAGCCTAGCAGCTTAGCAGCAGATCTAAGCTAACTAATTGTCCCGAGAGGTAACAAACACTAATCTCAGCCTTGCGGGGATGGATTGTTTTGCTAAGTGCTCCAATCAGGTGTGACAGGAGGATAGCAAAGTATGTAGAGACGAGCAAAAGATGACTAAGCATACTAGCTGCCCAATCGAAGCTAGCCTAGATCTGGAACTACCGTGTCCGTGCGCGCAATGCGCGGATTGTCGCAATGCGCCGAACCACCAAAGTACACCTATCATCTCATCTCTACCACAACGCAACGCGATGGAATTAGAGGCAGCCCTTGCAGGGTGTGATACTTTTAAAGATAAAGATCAAATCCTGTGGTCTAAAATTGCAGAAAAGTATGGTGTTGTGCGATCAACGTTGTCACAAAGATACTGACGCGAAACGCAATCGCGCAAAGAGCAAGCAATTGCATAACAAAAGCTTACCCCACAACAAGAGGAGGAACTTGTGAGATATATAGAAGAGCTTACTAGTCGTCATATACCCCCTACACGAGAGATAATTGCCAATTTCGCGTCAGCAGTCACCTAGGAGCCAGTGAGCGAGAGCTGGGTTACTTTATTCATCAACAGGCACAGGATCTATCTCATCTCTTGATACTTAACTAGCATGGACTCTAATCGCCACAACGCTGACTTATACGTTAAGTATAAGTTATACTTCAATCTACTACAGCATAAGATTACTAAATATAAGATTAAGCCACGCTATACATACAATATAGATAAGAAGGGCTTTAGGATTAGAGTTACTACTAGAACTAAACACGTGTTTAGCTGGCTGATGTGGGAGAAGGGAGAGGTTAAGGCATCACTCTAAGATAGCGACCGCGCGTGGATCACGTTGCTAGCTTGTGTATGTGGTGATAGATTAGCACTGCTACTAGGTATCCTGTATAAGTCTGCTAACAGCACTATCTAATTAAGCTAGGTTAAAGAGATAGACTTAGGGGTACACTCTGCGTTTGTTTCTTTAACACCTACAAGGTGGACTAACAATAATACAGGCCTTGCCTGGCTTGAACAGGTCTTTAATCGCTTTACTAAGACTAAGGTAAGGAGGAAGTAGAGGCTCTTAATACTAGACGGCCACGGATTACACGTAACAATAGACTTCATCAACTACTGCGATTAGAACAAGATACTCCTAGCTATCTTTCCTCCTCATTCAACTCACACGCTGCAGCTGCTTGATGTAGTCATGTTTAAGCCTCTGTTAACAGCGTACTTAAAAGAGCTTACAACACACCTCTATAATAGCTAAGGGCTGTTAGTTATTAAGAAGAGCGACTTCTTCCACCTGTTCTAGAAGGCCTGGACAAGCACATTCACTTAGGGGTTGATACTTAGGTCCTTTAAAGTAACAGGTATCTTACCCCTTTAGCCTAACGTCATCCTCCAACGCTTTGCTAAGGACACCCCTAAGGCCTCTAACAGCAGCACAAGCTCTTCTTCGGTGTATTCTGGCAAGGACTGGCTCAAAATTAAGACTCTGCTGCGGAAAGTAGTGAGGGATGAGACCAGTAAGGAGCTGAGGAAGATCAGCCGCTCACTCCACCACATCTCAATTTAAAATCAGCTTCTCTACTACGAGAATTAGGGCCTTAAAGAGGTTCTTAAGACTTAGAAGAAGCACAAGAATAAGAGCAAAGCCCTTCAGTTCCAGCCTCGCAAGGACTATCACAGTGGGGCTGAGTTCTACTCTCCTCACCGAGTAGAGAAAGCCCGCCAGTTTGAGAGGGCAAAACAACAAGAAGCAGAGGCAGAAGAGCTTAGAAAAGCAGAGATGGCTGAGCTTAGGCACGCTAACAAGCTATACAAGGAGAAGCTTGCTTAAGAGAAGCGTGAGCAGCGGGCAAGAGAAAAGGAGGAGCGAGATTGGCTGAAAGCTGTGAAGGCTCAAGAAGTAGCTGAACGCAAGGCAGCCAAAGAAGCTTAAAAACGCGATCTTGAGGCCAGAAAAAGTATCTAATTGCCTAATCAGGCTAAGCGCAAGGCTCCAAGTCAATTGCAGCTAAAAACAGTCAAGAAACGTAGTAGTAGAGGTGTGCGTAGTCAAGTTGTTGCTCGTGAGCCATCCCCAACTCCTCCACCTGTATACAACAGCCGTGGCCGCAAAATAGCTCCACGCAAAAAACTGTAGAGATAGAAAGTTTTGCAAGCAACCATTTAGTACTACTCTACAAAATCTCACGATACTATCTATCGTTAGTGGCTCTACAGCCTTATTTCTGCAGGTGCTTGTTGGGGCAGTTCGGCGCATTGCGACAATCCGCGCATTGCGCGCACGGACACGGTAGCAAGGCTAGCAGGCAGGTGTTGCCGGAACTTAGGTAGATATATACACCCGCACATAGATTCTTTTGCCGGAATTTCGTAGTATTCTAATAACAACCTAGAAATAATGCAAAACTTTTGTTTTACTATTTAAGAATTGCCCTGCAACACTACGCTTTCTGAATAGAGAGATTGTCTTATTTTCTACAGTTCTGATTGAGTTGGAATACCCGTGCCAGCATCTGTTCATTAAATCGTCGAAGATGGCGTCAGATAAGGTTAAAGGGCATAGACCTATAACAATGTTTCTAACCTAGGCGGCCATAGAACGGCGGAAATGCTGCGATAGACAGCCGCCACACTATTGCCGCCCTTAGTGAACTTAGTGTTAAAGTTGACGTCGTCCTACTCGAAGATATTGGTGCCCTCGTACTGCACGCCGTCCTTAAAGTGTATGGCCATGTCAAAGTAGACGCTGTCACTACCGGCAGCGACCGTAAAGAGCCAGACGATGGCGCCATTATTAGCAGCGGCGCCGACCTTATTATTAAGATTGTTGACGAAGCGCGCGAAGACGAAGTGTGGGTTCTTACACGGGTCGCTACAGTCTGTATTAACAATAATAGGCGCGTTAGGATGCGCGGTCTTGTAGGTGTCAAGGACGGAGAAGGGAGGAATGGGCGGCGCACAAGTGCCCAGGTGGAAGTAGATGTGACTAACGCTAATAGTGTCATCACTAAAGTTGTTAGGGGAGAGCCGCTCGCCGGCCTTAGGAAGATCGTTCTCGGCCAGTGCGAACTCGTTGACGAACTCGCCGACGAGACGGAGCTTGAAGCCAGGCTGCGCGTGAAGCGGGGGCAGCACTGTGTTGGTCTGCGCAATCTGGTCAGCATATCGCACTTGACAGGCAGGGAAAGGACGTAGTAATGCACTCACAGCCTTGGAAAGCTTGGCGGGATCAAGCCATTTAGCGACGCCAAGCGCGAGGTGCTTGGAGGCACTGGACATGTTAATAGAAGTGATAGAAGTGACAAGAATATTAAGAGTGTTAAGAGTGCTGATAGAGAAGAGAATGCTGATCAAGAGGCAGAGGAAAAGATAAAATGGATGATTGAGGAACAAAGATGGAGGAAAGCAGGCCACGCAAAATGCACAATCTCACCACACTGCTAACAGCAGTCTTACCACCTACGCACAAAGGTTAAATACAGTAATAGTTAACGCTATATTGTTTTGTGGTAAATGAAATCATGTGTGAGTAGTGAAGGTGAGGTTAATCGTAAAGAACTTTAGCAGCTAATTAAGCTTAAAGGTGATGTTAGGGTAGTAAAGTACTAAAGCTTAAACCTACCTAGAAGGTAATCTAACGTTAAACAATTTACACACAAGTTCTCTCCTCTTTCCTCCTCGTTTAAAGACTTTGCTAAATCTGTCTAAGCTTTCCTATAGAACTTGGTGTACTAGCGTACTTTCACGGCCCTAGGAGATCTGTTTGAGAATTAACAACAGATCCAGTCCTAAGGCTTGCCTTCCTCTTTCTAAATGCGCAAACGGTTGTCGTCCTGTTCACACTAGGGGATATGTTTCCTAGAGCTTAAGGGCTCATCAACGATGTCGCTCAAATAATCGTCGTTCTTATCACCGTTAATGTTATAGTCGTCGCTAGAGGTTTCGCCGCTGATATCGTAGCTAGGCCTGCCATGTTGTCGTGCTGTTGCAACGTCTGCTCTTTTCAGTTGCAAGCTAGATAGAGTGGACACTAGCTGGCCTATCCCAGGTCTAGCTACATTAGAGTTGCAATCCACCAGACCCGTTAGAAACCACGTGCCGGGCGTGAGCAGCTTAATTGTGACATCTTCGAACTCTATTGCCTGGCCTACGGCATTCTCCAGGAGTTTAACTGCGCAACTGGAAGATAGTATTCCTGAGCTACTATAACCACAGAAGAGAGCCGTTAAGAAGGACATACCGACCGGAAGCGAGTAGAAAGCGATGTCTAATGGGTGCCACTAGGCTCTTTTAGGCAGGTTACACTTTGCAGAACGCTTTTGTTTCTAAACTGCATGCGGTAGAGCGGGGTTAGGCAGGGTATTAAACTGTGAAGAACACGAAACACTGGCTTGCCAGGTTGCAATTGGCTTTAGTCCCTTTCGACGATAGCAGTCCCAATTGTCGCTCCCTCCGCTGCTCTCGTTAATACTCTCGTCACCGTAGAATATCCCAGTATCACGATCGCTATACGGCGCGCCAGAAGTAAGTCTAGTATCTGATTTGCGGGGCGAGAGGTGCCTCTTTTAGAACAGGGATAGTTCTTGTTATTTTGTAGGGTGTCTATCCAGCCCTTAGCTTTGCCGCTTACAACTCGCGCTGTTTGCTGGTGTAGTAGTTTTCCGCTTACGGGTTAACAGATTTGTGAATTTGTTGTTGTGGTTATCGCCATTAATATCGCTCTCCCTGCTGCTACTGCTACACACACTTTCGACAATAGGTAGTCTTACTAAGTATTATCAGAAGGAAGCATTTGACTTATAACAGAGGATGCTTACCATTTCTCCCTACTAGCTTTTTAGTTAGGCGTTCTTGCTTTAATTGTTTGATGTTTTCTACATCAGGGCTAGTTGGAAGCGTTAATTCTAAGTGCAAAAGCTTGCTAGCTGTCTAAGTCCCCGTTCTATTGACTGCCTTTGAGTTAATTACGTCGATTGTGCCTATATTAACTTCTCTTTCGCTGCAATGCGGGGTTAAAGCAATAGAGACTAGAAACTAATTGTCTATGTGAAAACTTAAATTGTCTTTTAAGGGGTCGCCTGCGTCAATCTCTAAGTCTAACTAGCTGTTACTAATAACGACCGCAGCTCCTACGTAAAGTTAGAAGATGTATGAGTAGACTTTTATCGCAACTAGGCTGAGCGCGCACCTTAACTGCAACCCTTAGAAAGTTCTAGCAGATATAGGTCTTTATCCCCTTAGTCTTCTTAAGAAACTGGCGTTAAGACATGTTTGCGAGCGTCGTCATTGCCAATAACACCACATTCTCTTCCACTGCCGCTAGTCTCGCAGTCGCCTTTAACGTCGTCTAGGTCCTTGTCAGTCATCATACAAAGCTAGAATAAACACTAAAATCACTTTGTAGGCCGCGGAGTTACTTACCTAACCTTATTAAATTGACAGATTCAACTTCGTCTAAGGTGGTTATGAGGCTCTCTTCAACCCCCCGCTCAGCGTGGGATGGAATCTGAAGAGGTTGCTTAGAGGATAATTTTGGTTTTAGGGGTTCCTTATATTGTATAAACTAAAGGGAACTCTTCGTCTAAACCCCTAAAAATGTATTAAAGGCCATTGCGAGCGTTGCTGTTGTTACTTAGAGGAGTACTAACAGCGAAAGAAAAGAGGAGATATAGAGACCTTAAGTAGGCAAAAATTCCACGCTTAAGCTCGCACGGCCACTAAGTGCTAGTAATGCTACAGTTATTATATAACGCCCCTTTGCCGTCAGACGAAGAGGTAAGCAGTTATCCCACTAATGCTCGCTTAAGCTTCATAGAGCTAGACTATGCCGTACAACGCTCCTTCTCCCTTAAGTCAGAGCCGGTTTAATATTCGTACGAGCCTGCAGCTGACCTTGCTGCCCTTCCTGCCTTATCCGCTCCCTGTACGCTGCTTCGAATAGCAAAAGCTTGGCCTGTTAGCAATTCCAAGACCTAAACTTAGGCTTAATCTTCACGTAGACCTTAAACCTCAAGCTGCTATTAGCATGGACAGAATCACACAGGCAACTTAGAGCCCAAATAGACTTCGGCTGTGTTTAGAGGCTAAACTAGCGTTTCCCTCTGTTTTAACGCTAGAACCTGCCACCATAAGGGTAGTCGTACTCACTAAAGCTCCAACAATTAGTGCTATATACAGAGTGGGCAAGTACGTACTAGTAGCGACTACACTACTAAATAACGGGTCGTAGCCTAGCTAAGTCTGCCTTATGGGACTCTTAAGTGAAACTAGGCTTAGGGCTAGAGGAGCTTAGTCCAGTCATCTTCTTAAGCTTGTAATTCTAAAGAATTGTTAAGGATCCTGCTGAAATTAAACAGGGCTAACCCTATCCTACTAAGACGCTATTAAGGCGTGCAAGGCGCTTCCACTGCTGTTCCATGTGATTAATAACGTGGCAGGTCGGCGATCTCTAAGACAAGCTAACATGGATCTACGTCTCCTAAGAAGAGGGACTGAAAGGAAGTCGTCTATAGGCAATGTTAAGGTAAAGGGTAGTAGATGTTATGAACACTGCTCAGTTATAGGGGAAGACAGGGGCGTTAGAATCTAGGAAGGAACAAAGCTACTTGCGGAGCATAGAATAGAAGGTAGAAAGTGCATTAGACACGGCGCCGCGCCCTTTAATGTTAGTCAATTAGGGGGACAAGATCAGGGGACGTCTAGGCAGTGCAGCTGTTGTATGATTACCAAGTGGTGAGAAAATGCCTTAGGGGTGAGTCCGAGCGACTAATTGGGTGAAGAGTAGGTGCTAGGAGCAAAGAGACAATAGATGGAAGAAGATAGGACAGCGAGGAAAGTGTGGTTTTATGTGGTGTTAGTGCACGGGCCAAATAAAAGCGGCGAGGCACTAAGTGAGCCTCCATTTCCTGCTTCAGAAGCAGCCACTTCCTAATGCAGTTCCACTCTCACACATATACCTTATTATATAATTGTAGGTTTATTAGAGATACTAAAGATAGGTTTAATCTTCTTATAAGGGCCCAGGCTAAGCGCTAAGGGGAAAGCTAAAGAATGCTAAAGAGACTTAGAGAGCCTAGACCCTATACTAGCTAGTATTCTATATACTAGCTAGATGTATATTTTCTACGTAGTTAACTAGATATCTAGATAACTTATACTTACTTTTTAGTAAAAATAGTTAGGAAGTAGATATCTTTTACTAGCCTTAGGCTAGACTATTATACCTCTCTTTAGAGTTATTAAAATTTCTAACCTATTTATCTACTCTATCTAGGGAGGTTCCTGCCTAGAATTGTTAGAGAAAGGGCTTAATCTATTTAAATGCGTTACTATGCATGTAACTTACTAAAAGGATAACTTGCTTATCTATAGGTACTTTCTTACTTTAGAAAGTAAAGAAGAGGTCCTATTATATAATCTAGTTATCTAACTTTATATAAGCTCTATAGTAGATATAAGGCTTATTAATATTGATAATACTATTACTTATAGTACTAGCGTTAGTTATGTCTATATTATTTAAGTTAGTGCTACTAGGGGTAGTACGTGTTCGAAAGGTAGTATTTATCTTAAATATTCTACTATTAAAGTTATACTTTAAGTAAAGCTTATAAGCACGTGTTCTACTAGCTCTTAAGGATAAGTATAGTAATAGGAAGATAATGGGGTTAGTTTATAATAAGTTATATAGATATAATCTATTAGTCTTAAAGGTAGAGGTAATAATAAGTAGTATAGAGTATACTATCTAGCTTAAAAGTTAAAGATTAAGATTTTAAGACAAACTTTATTAACTAGGTTAAATATAAACTATAAGGGTTGTGTTCCTACATACTATATACTAATAGTAGGAGAGTGCTTATAGACAAGCAACTAGAGTTAGTCTAATAGAAGATAAGTAGTTACTTATAGATAAGTAGTATTATAATATACTAATTAATAAGCGATTACGTATGTTATACTCATTAAAGAGTAGTTATATGATATAACTACGTAGTTACTTCTCTACTCTAGTCTAGTAAGTCTAAGGCCTAGTTAGTAGTTACTTACCACTATGCTATTGCTATGCATAAGAACTATGATACGTATATAGCAGTGTCTATAGTCTCTAGCTATACCCTAGCGAGAAGATTTGCATATATCTTTATTTTTATAGATTTAGTAATTATCTCCTTCCCTACTCTCTCTACTAACCTACTAGGTTTATAGGTATAAGGGGGAGTAATTATCTTAATTCCTCTTTACCTAGCCTATATTTAATAGCGTGATTAACCTCTCTATAGTATAGTAGTAGTATTATTATTATAGTAGGTTTTAATAATATATAATTAATACTTTCTTTAAACCTATTTCTAAAATAGTTCTATTACTCTTATAACCTTACCTAGTGTCTTAGACTAAAGATTGTAGTTAAAGAGTTTTTCTAAGTAAGTCTCTTTAATAAATAGTTTATTCTTTATTAGCCTATCCTATAAGTATGTTAAATAGGTCCTTTAATACTCTATAGAATAGTCTAGGTAATTACTCTCTTAGTTTTCTTAATATAACCTACGTTTTGTAGGTAGTTGCATAATCTTAATAGTTAATCCTCTTTATTCTATTAATATAAATATTTTAAGCAGCTTATACTCGATATTATAGTACTCCTTATCTAATGTATCTTAATCCTTAATACTATAGTCGCGTGCTGCTATTTCTTAATATAGAAGTAGCTAATTTTAATATAGCACTTATATTAGAAAAAGAGTAGGAGGTAATTTTATTATATTTAACAAATACAACGTTGTAAGTAGTATATAGCTTAGCTATAGTTGTATTATTAATAATTATACTATATCTAAGAATATTCTCTAATCTAAGGTAGTATATCTTTAATTACTTTAGGCGTGCTTTAGAGATTATATTAATATAGAAACCTTCTATAACCTTAACGTCTGTTACGATCTCCGAAGTGAACAGGTACTGATGGGAAGCGGGGCAACGCTAAGGATGACAGCGTGTCACGGGTCACGTGATACGTGGTTTGACATCCCGCCAAGCCGTGCCTCCTGAGATGCCACACCCCCAGGGAAGACACACCCTCCGGGATGCTACAGACTTTAGGGATGCATCAGGCTTAGGGCCTAGTATATAGCACGTAGGAACACAACCCTTATAGTTCGTGTTTAACCTAGTTAATCAAGTTTGTCTTTAGATCTCAACCTTTAACCTTTAAGCTAGACAGTCTACTCTGTACTACTTATTGTTACCCTGCCTTTAAGACTGACAGATCGTATCTGTACACCTTACTGCAACCTAACCCCCTTAGCTTCCTGTTACCGTACTCATCCTTAAGAACTAATAGAACACGTGCTTATGAGCTTTGCTTAAAGTACAACTTTAACATTTTAAACACCCCTAAGATGAGTACTACTTCAGGACCCTGTGCTACCCCTAGCAGCACTTGCTTAAACAATACAGACATAACTAACGCTAGTACTACGACTAACAGCGTCATAAACGTTAACAAGCCTGACCTCTACTATAGAGATCGCGCGAAGTTAGACGACTGGATCATGCAATAGGATCTCTTCTTCACTTTCTAAGGTGATAAAGTACCCATAGACAAACGAGTCATCCTTGTATCAAGCTACATGCGTGGCAACGCATTTAAATGGATTAAGCCCTTTATCTAACAGTTCTAGGCGGGAACTGCCCTAGAAGAAGTGGACGAATAGGTTAGAAATTTTGATAACTTTAAAGAGAAGATTAAACCTGTCTTTAGTATCTCTAACAAACCCACAATTGCACGACGCGAGATTTAACGCATACGTCAGATCAAGTCAGCCGCCGACTACGCTGCGGAGTTCCAGCAGCTAGCTGCCAACACTGACTAGGACGACACTGCACTAATAACCATGTTCAAGCAAGGCCTTAAACCTTTAGTTAAGACTGAGCTAATGCGCACTAGCGCCAGCACTAATAGTTTAGACGACCTTATTAACACTGCAATTAACATCAACGTCAAGCTCTACGAGTTATAGCAAGAGCTTTAGGACGATCCACGGGCGCGCGTGCTCTTAAGTGAGAAACGCTCGCCGCCACGCAACCTATAGCGCAACAACCTCGCTAACCGCGGACAACGCGGGGGCCACTACTAATCCAACTCCGGACAACGTATCCATAACAACACGCGGAGTGGATACTACAGACTAGCCGCTATAGACCTATCTAATATTAACAAAGGACCTGATAGGTGGAACAAGAAAGAGCAGAGCAAGGGTAGTAACAACCGCAGTGACAAGTCATTAGTGACTTGTTACAGCTGTGGCAAGACAGGCTACTACGCTCGCGATTGTCGCATAAAGAACAAAGTAGTCCAACAGCTTAACATGCTAACTACTAGCAACAACGAGACTAGTAGAGAATAGGAAGTTCTTACTAAAGACATAGGCTGTCTTATAGAAGATGACCATAGTAAAGAATTAGACAAATACACGTTAGACGAACTAGTGAGAGCACTAACGCCTCACCCGCATACCTAATAGATTCACAATGATCCTTAAAAGCACCATGCGGTGGAATGCGACACCTAGGATGGCACTATTATTGTTGGCAAACGATACTACGGACCCTTCTACTAGAAAGACAACTAATACTATTTAAAGGAAGGAAAACGTCTGCTTGTATGCGACAGACTACAAGAGTTTAACACGCCAGTCTTGCGCGACTAAGCAACCTAAACTCCTGCCTCCTAGGCACCTTAAGTACCTACAATTAACCTGACTATTGTTAACAACATTCCTAAACATAAGGAAGAGACGCCAAGCGTCACTGTTTAGTCACCTACTTCACAGAGTGTTAAGAACACTCGCGACTGGATGATAGACGAAGACATTGTGCGATTAAGACAGTATTTGCTTAGTGACGTTGACGCACTTAAGGAATTCAATCAGCAATTGATCAACGTTAAGAAAACTAATGAGGATTGGCACACAGAAGACTTCAACTAATAGAAAAAAGACAATACTGCGACGTAATAGCAGCTGGACGCTTATAACTCATACGCTCGAAGCCGAGACGAACCTGACTTCGACCGGCGACCTGCTATGCCAGCGCAGAGCTACACATCGCAACTCTATTAGGACGTTAGAAACCCGTGTCACCCTCGGTTACCAGCCATGCAGTGCTACCACGAAGCCTGCGACAACTATTTGCAGTTTAAGATCAACAGCTAGTGGTTCCTAAGCAAGCCTGATGGCTGTAAGGACTACTGGTGGGAGTGTGCTAAGACTTACTGCGCAGAGCACCTCTAGGACAAGCGTACGAACCTACACTTCCTAGGAGTTACTAGCGTAGATGAGATTCTAGACATGCACCTAGTATAGAACAAGGAATGCTACGGTCACGAATAGGCTAAGTGCCTTAACCTAAAGTGTTAGAAACACTAGTCACTTAAGCGCCTAAGTGGCTTCTTGCCCTAGGACAAGTCTTTTTTAGACGGATGGCGAACAAACGCCACAGAGGAATTAGACGAGAGCGTTTTCTCAACAACGTCTAGGGCTCCTAGAATCAACGTAAGGATTCCAATAAGACCTATTCCCTCATCAAATTCCCTGTCATGCTAGAAGGCACTAGGATGACGGCATTGTTAGACTTAGGAGCACAAAGTAACTACGTGTCTTAATCCGCTATTACGCAAGCAGGCTTGTAGAAGCGAAGAAAGGAGGAACTATACCCTTTACAAGTAGCTAACAGAGAACTAATGCTAGGAGAATTGTTTGTAACCTACAAGGTGGTATAACAACATCTTAAAGTATTTAACCACAAGGAATTGATAGACCTAGATGTTCTAGGAACAGCCGCCTATGATATTATATTAGGACTTCCTTAGTTAAGAGAGCACAATCTATAGATCGACTAGAAGAACTAGCGAATAACGCTTAAGTGTCACAGATCAGGTATACTAAGACAGCGACCCGCGTAGCTCACGACGCAGCTGGTGGATGAGAAGGAGATCAACAATATCTCTTCGAACAAGACGCGCCAAGTTAGAGCGGTTGACCGTGCAGATACTAACTAGCCCTAAGATCATAAGGTAATAGTTAAGGAGGACAGTACAACCCCTAACATCCCAGACAAATATAGAGAGTTTATAGACCTCTTCTGCGATAAGAAGACTGCAAAGGCATTACCGCAGCACTAGGAATAGGACCACAAGATCAAGCTTGAGGAAGGAAGGAAACCCCTATTCGGGCCTATATATTAAATGTCAGAGAAGGAGCTTGAGGAACTACGCAAGTACCTTAAGGAGAACCTTAATAAAGGATTTATTAGAGAATTAGAATCCCTAGTAGGATTTCCTATTCTATTCGTACTAAAGAAAGATGGCAAGCTACAACCTTGCATTAACTTCCAGAAACTTAACAATATTACAATTAAGAACTAGTACCTGCTACTGAACATTAGCGAACTACAAGATTAGTTAGCTAGAGCACAGTACTTCACTGCGTTAGATCTAAGAGGAGCGTATAACCTTATCCGCATAAAGGAAGGCGAAGAATGGAAGACGGTGTTTAGAACCTGTTATAGTCATTACAAGTATTTAGTTATGCCATTTAGGCTTACTAACGCACTAGCGACATGTTAAGCACTTATTAACAACGTGTTAAGAGCACACTTGGACATCACTGTGGTGGCGTACCTTGATGACATCCTAGTGTACAGCAAAACGCTAGAAGAGCATGTCGAACATGTACGACAAGTGCTTACCTGCCTAGGAGCAGCACATCTACGTCTAAAACCCGAAAAGTGCGAGTGGCATAAGGAGGAAGTTGAATTCCTAGGGTTTGTTGTAGGAAGACACGGAGTTAAGATAAGCAAAGACAAGATTTAGGTTATAAAGGATTAGCTAACACCTAAAACTGTTAAGAACATTCAAGAGTTCCTTAGGTTTGTCAACTTCAACTGACGCTTTATTAAGGATTACTCCACAAAGGCCTTACTACTAATAAAACTTACGCGGAAGGACACACCTTTCAGATAGGACAGGGACTAAGACTAAGCCTTTAAGACATTAAAGCAGGCTTGTGTGGATCCACCCACTCTAGTCACATTCAGAAGCGGAGAACCGCTGCGAATGGAAACAGATGCCTCAGATCTGGCATTAGGAGCATGCATCACGCAGGAGCGAGATGGCCAGTGGCACCTAATCGCGTATTACTCACGCAAGTTCTTAGGACTAGAAGAACGATACGACGTGCATGACAAGGAGTTACTAGCGATCGTATCCGCCTTAGAACATTAGCAAGTCTACGCTAAAAGTTGTTTAGAACTTACGATCTACACAGATCACAAGAACCTGGTACATTTCATAACCACGAAGGTATTGAACAGACGACAAGTACGATGGTCTGAGACCCTCAGACAGTACAGGTTCAAGATCCTCTATACTCTAGGGAAGGACAACGGTAGAGCAGACGCGCTTAGTCGACGACACGACCTCGCAGGATCTAAGATAATTAATAAATCAGCAATCCTTAGCATTAACAGCGATAGATCGTTAGGACCATTACAACAGCTTAACAATCTAATGCTAGTCCGACAAGAACAGCAGATACCAGCTCACGTTCCTGAAGAATTAGAACAGGAGATCATTAGCAGTCACCATGATGACCCGCTGCATGGACACCCCAGTATCACGAGAATAATAGAACTCATTAAGAGACATTACGAGTTCCTAAACATGCGCGACAAAGTTAGCAAGTTTATTAAGAATTGCGTAAGCTGTCAACAGAATAAACACAGCACGCACGCTAAGTATAGAGAAGCACAGGCAATAGAGCTACTAACAGCACTATAGACGAACATTACGATAGATTTCGTCACCCAGTTACCTGTCTCTAAAGATCCTATAATAGGATACACCTACGACTTGATCTTCGTTATAGTGGACAGATTTACTAAGTACGCTGAGATGATACTGTTTAGACACAGCTACACTGCAGAACAGCTAGCACATGTCTTTAAGGATCAGATCGTCCGCTACTACAGTATTCCTAAATCAATCATCAGCGATAGAGATAAGCTCTTCACGTTAAACTATTAGACCACGCTACTAGCAGCGATAGGTACCAAGAAGAAGCTATCTACGGCATACCATCCGCAGACAGACAGACAGACAGAAAGAGTGAACTAGACAATAGAGACGTACCTCTAGATTTACTGCAATCAGCAGCAAGACAATTAGGTCTTACTCTTACCTGTGGCACAAATCGCATACAACAATAAGCTTTCAGAAGCAACAGGCTATTCGCCGTTCTTCGCGAACCACAGCAGACACCTAAATCTCTTTACTTGGTCATTGGACAGTAACATTCAAACAGAATTAGCAATCACCTTAGTTAAAGCACTGAAGGAAGTACATTAGAAATCGCTTAATAACATCGCTAAAGCTTAGTTAAGGAGCATCTCTTATGTTAACAAGAAACGAAAAACGGCGCCTCTGCTAAAAGAGGGGGATAAAGTGTATCTCCTCACAAAGAACCTACGCACACGGCGACTAATGAAAAAACTAGACAAGGTTAAGGTTAGACTATTTTTCATTTCCAAACAAATCAGCCTAGTCAACTATTAACTAGCGCTGCCTAGGGATGCAAAGATCCATCCTGTGTTCCACATTTCGCTGTTAGAACTAGCCGACCCTAGAACGCTAATCTAGGAAGACTTTCACTACCAGGCAGACGGCTAGGACAAGTAGGAAGTTGAAAAAATAATAAAACAACAGAAGAAAGGACGTAACACTGAATACCTAGTTAAATGGTTAGGATACCTAGACTTAGAAAACACATAGGAGCCAGAAGCAAACCTCACGAACTGCTACCAGTTAATGGCGCAGTATCAAAGCCTTGCGGCTAGTATAGAGGCCTGACAGGACCTATAGGGTTACTAGCAAGGAAGTTAACAAAAAGTTAGTCTAACAGAAGACTAAAAGAAGGGTTGTTAGCCTGTAACTAGCCGGGATCAGCCTAAGGATCGGAAACGAAGGGGCCGGTAGCGGTACTTGAACTTTCCGCCTCCTGCGCCTGATCCTGCGCTTTTAGTAACGCCAAATCACGACGCGCGAAGTGACGCTTACGACTTTTAACCTTAGCTAACTTAAGACAAAGACAGGACGTCTCTGCCTCTGAACGAAGAAGCGCTAGACGCTTCTCTTCCTTCTCTTTCTTAACCTTTTCCTATTCTTCTTTAGGCACAAACAGACTACACTCTGCTTTCACAGAAATACAGCTAGCATAACGACTAGTGGCGGTATTAACAAAACACCGCAAGTTCTTTTGTTCGCATCTTTCACAGCGAAACAGCATTTCTAACGCACGATCCTGAACACGCTAAGCACGGGCACAACGTTGCTTAGTGGACAACTGTGAGCGCAGGGCTTGTGGTTTTCGTGTTCCAGAATCCTTTAGCATGGTTAGGGAGGCTATGGAATCTTAGGACGGGACGACCTACGAACAGTACTTATACAAAGAGGACCTACCCTGCGACCTACGGCACAGATAAACAATATATCAAGGGCGATATGCTGGAAGGGGGGAGGTAGTGTTACGATCTCTGAAGTGAACAGGTACTGATAGGAAGCGGGGCAACGCTAAGGATGACAGCGTGTCACAGGTCACGTGATACGTGGTTTGACATCCCGCTAAGCCGTGCCTCCTAAGATGCCACACCCCTAGGGAAGACACACCCTCCGGGATGCCACAGACTTTAGGGATGCATCAGGCTTAGGGCCTAGTATATAGCACGTAGGAACACAACCCTTATAGTTCGTGTTTAACCTAGTTAATCAAGTTTGTCTTTGGATCTTAACCTTTAACCTTTAAGCTAGACAGTCTACTCTGTACTACTTATTGTTACCCTGCCTTTAAGACTGACAGATCGTATCTGTACACCTCACTGCAACCCAACCCCCTTGGCTTCCTGTTACCGTACTCATCCTCGAGAACCAATAGAACACGTGCTTACGAGCTTTGCTTAAAGTACAACTTCAACAACGTCTATAAGTATAAAATCCTTAGTCTTTAGTCCTTTGTTTCTATTTAGGATACCTTTAAGTATTTAGGTACCTAATCTAGAAACAGGTAGTAACTAGGTACCTATATTAATAGTATTATATAAGTAGAATTATTAGGAAGATCCTAGAATTAAAAGTAAATAATTATTAACTAAGGAGACTACTTCTCTACTATTAAGGATAGTGCTTATTAATAAAGAGTGCCTATAATCTACTGTAGAGTATACTCTGTCTAGGTAGAATTATAGTTAGGTTAGATTAATAACTACTACTATAATTAAGCCTAGGAATCTAGCTAAAGTTAGCTCTTTTCCTAATAGTCTAGTCTTCTAGCTAGCGTCTTTAATATAATTATAAAGATTACCCTACTTAGGGCTATTAAGTCTTTACTTGATCTTAGCCTTATTAAGGTTTAATAGGGATATTTTTGGTAATCTAGAGCTAATAGTTCTACTAACTACTTTTTTAAGTCTAAGATATTTAATAGGCTCCTAATAGTAAAATCTATTAGGTTTTAAGGGTAGTTGTTCTAGTTTAATTTATGTCTTAACTTTTCTTTATTATAATTAGAGGTACTACTAAGGGTTGCAAAAGTAGAGCTTCTTTTACTAGTAGCTAAGCTAATTAATCTTTCTTAGAGTATTAATATAAAGACCTTAGATAGATTATTTACATTGTTTAGTTTATAATTAAAGGCTAAATCTATAATAGTCTGCTATCTTATAAAGTAGGACTATTCTAGAGCAATCCTATAAGCAACTATATTAAAGAAGTCTATAAAACAAGTTATTGTTTAAAATTAGTAATCTTAAACACTTATGCTTTTCTATAGATTACTTGCTACTTATTAAACTACTTATCTAGTAATATCTATTCTAATTAGGCCTTTTTAAGGTAAGTATAATACTGTTGAAGTCGTACTTTAAGCAAAGCTCGTAAGCACTAATTCTATTGGTTCTTTAGGATGAATACGGTAACAGGAACATAGGGGGTTGATTGCAATAAGGTGTATAGATATAATCTGTTAGTCTTAAAGGCAGGGGGTAACAATGAGTAGTACAGCGTAGACTGTCTAGCTTGAAGGTTAATTAAGATCTAAAGACAAACTTGATAACTTAGGTTGAACATAAACTATAAGGGTTGTGTTCCTACATGCTATATACTTAAGACATATTCCATGCTTGTTCTATTGTTCTAGTGTTGTGCCAAATTAGCACATTGTGGAACATTATGGGATTCCTTAGAACAACACGTGACTTGTTCTATTGTGGCGTTCTGCTAAGACTTTAGAACATAAGGGGTCACGTCGTTATTAGTCCTAAATGCTAACCTTCTTAAAGACCTTTAGGTTGTCCCTAAGTGTCATCAATCCTTCTCTTCCTTATCTTCCGCCGTGCCCCATCTCAGGTTCGTAACAAATACTACTACCTAACTAGATATATTATATTACTATTAGTTAGAGTTACATTGTTCTTTAGGATCTAGATTAAGGCCTATAGAGTTAATATATGTGCATTAAGCATCTTAATTAATACTAAGGCTATAAGAATAGCTAATATAGTCTTTATAATC
This sequence comes from Didymella pinodella, assembly GCA_039634465.1. Lineage (NCBI taxonomy): Eukaryota > Fungi > Ascomycota > Dothideomycetes > Pleosporales > Didymellaceae > Didymella > Didymella pinodella. The sequence goes on from CP113345.1 coordinate 2,405,307, forward strand.
TAGTCTTAGAAATTACTAAGCTTCGCGGCCCTTCTAATCTATTTAGATGTTGCAATCTTATATTTCTAGACATCTTTAGGATAATTCCTAATTGCAAGCTTATATGCTTCTATCTAGAGATTGTATTACTCTTAATTAGTGATATATTATTGTTTAGCTTTAGCTTATACTAAATTAGTAGTATCTGTTAACTTATTATCTTTACTAATTATAGAGTGTTTCTAAGGAGTTAGCTTTATAGGTGTTAGTAGAAGAGCTAGATACTTAGGCTTTTATTTATTAATTCTTAGGCCTATTTTACTATCTAGATTAATCTAATCCTATACTGCCTTGTCTCTTGCGTGTAGCTTAAGCTAGGCAAACTAGTAAGGCTAGTCTAATTGGTTCTTAAGCAGAACCTAACTGCTTAAAAGTTAGTAATTAAATTCTATTATTAAGTTGTTTAAGGAGGATTAGGGTTTAAAAGTATACAACTATTATATCTAGATTCTAGCTATATAAAGTACGCAGGGAGAATTTACTATGTAGTTTATAATACTAGGCTTATAACTATTAGAGCTAAGAGACCTTAGACAGCGTAATTAGTATATAAAAGAGTTTATTAAGTTCCTTATTCTATTATTTAAGTAAACAATTAAGTCCATATACCTAGATATCTATAGACTAATCTAGGATTAGAATTAGGTAAGGAGGTAATCTTTAAACTAGCAGCTTAATCCTAACGCTCGAGTAAGATTATGGTCTTTTACTACTACAATAATTTAATGCTAGTCTAATAAGAATAGCAAATACTAGCTTACGTTCCTAAAGAATTAGAATAAGAAATTATTAGTAGTTACTATAATAACCTACTATATAGACACCCTAGCATTATAAAAATAGTAGAACGTATTAAAAGATATTATAAGTTTCTAGTTAAATAGTTAGGATACCCTAAATCTAAGAATATATATAAACTAACAACGCACCTTATAAACTACTACTAATTAGTATATAAGTACTATAATTTGTAATAGACTCTTTAATAAGGCTAAGGACACCCTAGGTAGCTAGCAAGGCATATTGTTGAAGTTGTACTTTAAGCAAAGCTCGTAAGCACGTGTTCTATTGGTTCTCGAGGATGAGTACGGTAACAGGAAGCTGAGGGGGTTGGGTTGCAGTGAGGTGTACAGATACGATCTGTCAGTCTTAAAGGCAGGGTAACAATAAGTAGTACAGAGTAGACTGTCTAGCTTAAAGGTTAAAGGTTGAGATCTAAAGACAAACTTGATTAACTAGGTTAAACACGAACTATAAGGGTTGTGTTCCTACGTGCTATATACTAGGCCCTAAGCCTGATGCATCCCTAAAGTCTGTAGCATCCCGGAGGGTGTGTCTTCCCTGGGGGTGTGGCATCTCAGGAGGCACGGCTTGGCGGGATGTCAAACCACGTATCACGTGACCCGTGACACGCTGTCATCCTTAGCGTTGCCCCGCTTCCCATCAGTACCTGTTCACTTCGGAGATCGTAACACATATATACTAATTAAGGCTATAGGATAATCTATCTCCTTAGTAGTATCTAGCTCTCTAGAGGCAACTATTTTATTTACTACAAATAGCGCCTTTTACTGCACGCAATCATTTACCTATTTGTTGAAGTTGTACTTTAAGCAAAGCTCGTAAGCACGTGTTCTATTGGTTCTCGAGGATGAGTACGGTAACAGAAAGCTGAGGGGGTTAGTTTGCGATGAGGTGTACAGATACGATCTGTCAGTCTTAAAGGCAGGGGTAACAATAAGTAGTACAGAGTAGACTGTCTAGCTTAAAGGTTAAAGGTTGAGATCCAAAGACAAACTTAGTTAACTAGGTTAAACACGAACTGTAAGAGTTGTGTTCCTACTTGCTATACACTAAGGAGATACGTGATGCTCAGTAGTGATCACCATGCTCAGTACCACTAAGCACTGCTGAGCACCGATCACTAATCACGTCACGTGACATGTCATGCTCAGTGGTCCGTGCTCAGGTCCTAGGAACCACTTGGTCCTTAGATCCTTCGTTCCTGGGAACCACACTAGTCCCAGGATCACTCTACATCCTAGGCTCCACTGGTATCCTAGGAACCAGCCATTCCTGGGAGCTGTTGTTTGAGGTCCGAACGTGGGTTCGTAACACTATCCCCCTTCTGTCTTAGCTTACCGTGCTGCCCGGCGTAACGCGCGGCCCGGCGTAACGCGCGCTCCGAACACCAAAATCGACACCATAACATGAAGCTATTAAGCCACGTGCGATGGCTATAATCGCGATATTTTTTAGAGTTAAGCTCTATAGACCTTAATCGATATATATAGCTATCTGTATTTTGCTGGGAGCTTGATTGCTCGGCCGTGTCGTGATTGAGATGGTGGTAGGCCTGCTGCAGCACCTGAGGGCTCACCACCACTCTGAGGCTGCGCAGCTGCTCTCTTTTTTAAATCTGCCTTGATAGAAGCCTTAAGGCTACGTTTCTTGCCCTTTTGGGAAGTTTTTTGAGCTTGTTGGAGTAGATGTTGAGCCTTGCGAGCTGCCTGTCGTGAGGCTCGATCAGCAGCCTCACGAGCCTTCTTCTCCTGCCTTATTATTTGAGCTTCTACTCTTGCTGCACGCCTCTGTTGAGCTGCCTGAAGCTTTTCCTGCCTCCTCTCCTGGCGTAGGTGAGCTGCCTCAGCTCTCTGGTGTTGTAGTTGCTCTTCTTCAAGCCCTTGTTGGAGCTGGCGATCACGTGCCTCCTTCACCTTCCTTGGGGACCAGAATACAGTCCCACCATGATACGCCTCCTCTGCCTCTAGAGGCAGAGCCTTGCCTCGCTTTCTGCGCTTCTTCTTGTTGATAAGAGCCTCCTTAAGTCTTATATTCTCCTGCTCAGCGAGTACTGATCTAATCGAGAGTTGGTGGATCGTTTAGTTAAGCTTTGAGATCTTTTTCTTGTCTCTATCGGCTACAGCGTGATCAACCAGCTGCCTAATCTTCCTCTAATCAGAGGCGCTTAAGGCTGAGGAGTCGCTATCGCTTGATTGGCCTGATTGAGCTGGCTGATTGAATCGTTTGAGTATCACCTCTGGCTGAAAAGGTGAGAGGCCAGTTGCCTTAAAGGCCTTAAGGATAGTATCCTTCTTAAACGAGGCCTCCCACGCAGCTATAAACATGGGATAGAAGTCTCTTTTGCTCATAGATGTGAGCCCTTAGCACCTCTCCATGAACGCAGCTACCTAGTTTGAGTAGGCTGATGAGAATGGCTTAAACATGACGACATCAAGCGGCTAGAGGGTGTAAGTTGAATAAGGTGGGTATACTGCAAGGAGTATTCTATTCTGATCGCAGTACTCGATAAAATCCATCGTGAGATAAGATCTATGGCCATTAAGGATAAGTAATTAATAGTTCCGCCCTGCCTTCTCCTTCATAGATCGATCAAACACTTGTTTAAGCCATGCTAGTCCTATATCGTTGTTCGTCCAGCCAGAAGGTGAGGAGGATATATATACTCCATCCTCGGGCCTCAGGGCCTGTAGCCAGGTATCCTGTATCGAGCCAGAGGCTGACTGATATATCAGCGCAGGCGCGAGGGCTAATCCATCAGCGCATATGCAGGCCAGCAGCGTTATCCACTCCCGATTACCATCCTGGATGTGAGCCTTGATCTTCCCCTCCTTATATAGCCTCCTGCTAAACACCCGCTTTAAGCGAGTAAGTATTCCTAGCATGCAGCCCTTCTCATCTATATTGTACATATTGCAAGGCTCTATATCGTATTGGCTGAGCTTACTGCGTAGAAGCTCGAAGTAGAGGCTATACTTTGACTAAGAGTCAGCCTAGTGGCGCTCGCGATCGATTCCAGTCGCCCAGCGTGAGACTAGATCAATCTAGTGTCGCTCAATATATTAATTAACCTAGCCTTTTCTAAGCTCTTTTTTCGCGATATCTAAGGCAAAGCGTCGTATTATAGGCCGTGTAGGAGGTAGACCTTGCCTTGTAAGGCGCTTAATATAGCGTAGGAGCTCTAGCTCCTGCTGGGGGTGGAGCGCTTGCTGGTTTTGAGCCTTAGTATCGCGTGAGGCTGAGACGCGTTGGTGCCTCCGCGTGAGTGTAGATCGTACAACACCATAAGTTTGAGCAATTTGCGTGTAGTTAGGCTTTTCTCCAGGTTCCAGCGATTCTATAGCTGCAAGCGCAGCCTCGATTGGCTCCATATTGGGTGAGTTATACGGTGTTGAAGGTGGGGTAGCATTCTGATGGGGTGCGCGTTACGCCGGGCCGCGCGTTACGCCGGGCAGCACGGTAGTCCCTCAAGCTTTATCATATGACGTGAGCTTGCCCCAGTTCTTGACCTGAAAGGCGACGATGCCTAAACATCTACAACCCTCTAGCACCGTTCGTCGTCAACGCCTTTATGAATTTATCAAATCCTTTAGTGAGACTATAGTTAAGAAATGTTCCACGTGTGTTAAGCATAACTGTGTGTGTAAGGTTCACATCTGTTTGGGAAAATGTAGCGAGTGTCTGCGTTGTGGTTAACGCTGCGACGTGCGTGTGACTGAATCAGAGTTCAAGCGTCTGGTGGTGGAGAAAGAGAAATTGCGTGCGCGCATTAAGGAGAGTCATAAGGCACAGAATGCCGCGATAAAGGCTTCGGAGAAGGCTTTAGAAGATTTGCGAGTCGCGCGTGCTCGCGAGGAGCGTTTGCGTTAGCAGATGGACCTGCTTGACCGTCGCGCAGAGGAGGCTATTGCAGTAGAGGAGCAAGGCATCCTAGACCAGGAGAAGGAGGAGTCCGAGACTATCCTGTTTGACGGTCCTTCTAAGGGTCTTGCCTTAAACCTGTCGCCTGGCACGTGGAGTGCCTTTAAGGGCCTTCCTTTTAAGTACTAGGAGACGCCTAATGTGGCGTTGTCTAATTAGCTCTCTAGTATTCCTTCAACAACTGCTGGCAGTTGATAAGGTGTGTTTGTGGTTCCCATGTGTTTTCTAAGTCTGGGTAACCTAACCACTTAACTAGATATTTGTCGTTGCGTCCTTTCTTCTAATGTGTTATTATTTTTTTAACTTCCTATTTATTGTTACTATCTGCTTAGTAGTGGAAGTTTTTCTAGATTAGCGTTCTAGGGTCGGCTGGTTCTAACAGCGAGATGTGGAACACAGGGTGGATCTTTGCATCCTTAGGCAGCGCGAGTTAATAGTTGACTAGGCTAATCTGTTTAGAAATAAAAAATAGTCTAACCTTAACCTTGTCTAGTTTTTTCATTAGTCACTGTGTACGTAGATTTTTTATGAGGAGATAGACTTTATCCCCCTTCTTTAGCAGAGGTGCCGTTTTTTGTTTCTTGTTAACATAAGAAATGCTCTATAACTAAGCTTTAGCGATGTTATTAAGCGATTTCTAATGTACTTCCTTTAGTGCTTTAACTAAGGTAATCGCTAATTCTGTTTAAATATTACTGTCTAATAACCTAGTAAAGAGATTTAGGTGTCTGCTGTAGTTCGCGAAGAATGGCGAATAGCCTGTTGCTTCTAAGAGTTTGTTGTTGTATGCAATTTGTGCCATAGGTAAGAGTAAGACCTAATTATCTTGCTGCTAGTTGCAGTAAATTTAGAGGTACGTCTCCATTGTCTGATTCACTCTTTCCGTCTGTCCGTCTGTCTGCGGATGGTATGCTATAGATAGCTTCTTCTTAGTACCTAACGCGGCTAGTAGCGTGGTCCAATAGTTTGACGTGAAGAGCTTATCTCTGTCGCTGATAATTGATTCAGGAATTCCGTGGTAGCAGATAATCCGATCCTTGAAGATATGTGCTAGCTGTTCTGCAGTATAGCTGTGTCTGAACAGTATTATGTCGGCGTATTTGGTAAATCTGTCCACTACGACGAAAATTAAGTTATAGGTGTATCCTATTACAGGATCTTCGGAGGCAGGTAGCTGGGTGACGAAATCTATTGTGATGTTCGTCTATAGTGCTGTTAGTGGCTCCATCGCCTGTGCTTCTCCATACTTGGCGTGCGTGCTGTGTTTGTTCTGCTGACAGCTTACGCAATTCTTAATAAACTTGCTAACTTTGTTGCGCATGTTTAGGAACTTATAATGTCTCTTAATAAGTTCTATTATTCTAGTAATGCTAGGGTGTCCGTGCAGCAGGTTATCATAGTGAATGCTAATAATCTCTTGTTCTAACTCTTCAGGAACGTGAGACGGTATCTGCTGTTCTTGTCGGACTAGCATTAGATTGTTAAGCTACTGTAATAGTCCTAATAATCTGTCGCTGTTAATGCTAAGAATTGCTAATTTGTTAATTGTCTTAGATCCTGCGAGATCGTGTCGTCGACTAAGCGCATCTGCTCTACTGTTGTCCTTTCCTAGGGTATAGAGGATTTTAAACTTGTACTGTCTGAGGGTCTTAGACTATTATACCTGTCTTCTGTTTAATACCTTTGTTATTATGAAATGTACCAGATTCTTGTGATCTGTGTAGATCGTAAGTTCTAAACAACTCTTAGCGTAGACTTGCTAATATTCTAAGGCGGATACGATCGCTAGTAACTCTTTGTTGTGTACGTTGTATCATTCTTCTAGTCCTAAGAACTTGCGTGAGTAGTACGCGATTAGGTGCCATTAGCCATCTCGTTCCTGCGTGATGCATGCTCCCAATGCCAGGTCTGAGGCATCTGTTTCCATTCGCAGCGGTTCTCCGCTTCTGAATGTGACTAGAGTGGGTAGATCTACATAAGCCTACTTTAATGTCTTAAAGGCTTAGTTTTAGTCTGTGTCCTATCTAAAAGGTGTATCCTTCTGCGTAAGTTTTGTAAGCAGCAAGGCCTTTGTAGAGTAATCCTTAATAAAGCGTCAGTTGAAATTAACAAACCTAAGGAACTCTTAAATGTTCTTAACAGTTTTAGGTGTTAGCTAATCTTTTACAACCTAAATCTTGTCCTTGCTTATCTTAACTCCGTATCTTCCTATGACAAACCCTAGGAATTTAACTTCCTCCTTGTGCTACTCGCACTTTTCGGGTTTTAGACGTAGATGTGCTGCTCCTAGGCAGGTAAGCACTTGTCGTACATGTTCAACATGCTCTTCTAGCGTTTTGCTGTACACTAGGATGTCATTAAGGTACGCCACTATAGTGATATCCAAGTGTGCTCTTAACACGTTGTTAATAAGTGCTTAACATGTCGCTGGTGCGTTAGTAAGCCTAAATGGCATAACTAAATACTTGTAATAACTATAACAGGTTCTAAACGCCGTCTTCCATTCTTCGCCTTCCTTTATGCAGATAAGGTTATATGCCCCTCTTAGATTCAACGCAGTGAAGTACTGTGCTCCGGCTAACCGATCTTGTAGTTCGCTGATATTTAGTAGCAGGTACCAGTTCTTAATTGTGATATTGTTAAGTTTCTAGAAGTTAATGTAAGGTTATAGCTTGCCATCTTTCTTTAGTACGAATAGAATAGGGAATCCTGCTAGGGATTCTAATTCTCTAATAAATCCTTTATTAAGGTTCTCTTTAAGGTACTTGCGTAGTTCCTTAAGTTCCTTTTCTAACATTTAATATATAGGCCTGAATAGGGGTTTCTTTCCTTCCTTAAGCTTGATCTTGTGGTCCCATTCCTAGTGCTGCGGCAATGCCTTCGCAGTCTTCTTATCGCAGAAGAGGTCTATAAACTCTCTATATTCATCTGGGATGTTAGGGGTTGTACTGTCCTCCTTAACTGTTGCTTTATGATCCTAGGGCTAGTTAGTATCTGCACAGTTGACTGCTCTAACTTAGCGCGTCTTGTTTAAAGAGATATTGTTAATCTCCTTCTTATCCACCAGCTGCGTCGTGAGCTGCGCGGGTCGCTGTCTTAGTGTACCTGATCCGTGACACTTAAGCGTTGTTCGCTGGTTCTTCCAGTCAATCTATGGATTGTGCTCTCTTAACTAAGGAAGTCCTAATATAATATCATAGGCAGCTGTTCCTAGGACATCTAGGTCTATTAATTCCTTATAGTTAAATACATTAAGATGTTATTGTACCACCTTATAGGTTATAAATAATTCTCCTAGCATTAGTTCTCTATTAGCTACTTATAAAGGGTATAGTTCCTTCTTTCTTCGCTTCTGCAAGCCTGCTTGCGTAATAGCGGATTAAGACACGTAGTTGCTTTGTGCTCCTAAGTCTAACAATGCTGTCATCCTAGTGCCTTCTAGCACGATAGGGAATTTGATAAGGGAATAGGTCTCATCAGAATCCTTACGTCGATCCCAGGAGCCCTAGACGTTGTTAAGAAAGCGCTCTCGTCTAATTCCTCTGTAGCGTTTGTTCGCTATCTGTCTAAAAAAGACTTATCCTAGGGCAAGAAGCCGCTTAGGCGTTTAAGTGACTAGTGTTTCTAACACTTTAGGTTAAGGCACTTAACCTATTTAGGACCGTAGCATTCTTCGTTCTATACTAGGTGCATGTCCAGAATTTCATCTACGCTAGTGACTCCTAGGAAGTGTAGGTTTGTACGCTTGTCCTAGAGGTGCTCTGCGCAGTATGTCTTAGCACACTCCCACTAGTAGTCTTCGCAGCCATCAGGCTTGCTTAGAAACCACTAGCTGTTAATCTTAAACTGCAAATAGTTGTTACAGGCTTTGTGGTAGCACTGCACAGCTGGTAACTAAGGGTGACACAGGTTTCTAATGTCTTAGTGTAGCTGTGATGTGTAGTTTTGCGCTAGCATAGCGGGTCGTCAGTTGAAGTTAGGTTCGTCTCAGCTTCGAGCGTATGAGTTGTAAGCGTCTAGCTGCTGTTGCGTCGCAGTGTTGTTTTTCTTCTATTAGTAAAAATCTTCTGTGTGCTAATCCTTATTAGTCTTTTTAATATTAATTAACTGTTAATTGAACTTCTTAAGTGCGTCAACGTCACTAAGCAAATACTGTTTTAATCGCACAATGTCTTCGTCTATTATCTAGTCGCGAGTGCTCTGGACACTCTGCAAAGTAGGTGACTGAATAGTGACGCTTGGCGCTTCTTCCTTATGTTTAGGAATGTTGTTAACAATAGTCAGGTTAATTGTAGGTACTTAAGGTGCCTAGGAGGCAGGAGTTTAGGTTGCTTAGTCGCGCAAGACTGGCGTGTTAAACTCTTGTAGTCTGTCGCATACAAGTAGACGTTTTCCTTCCTGTAAGTAGTATTAGTTATCTTTCTAGTAGAAGGGTCTGTAGTATCGTTTGCCGACAATAATAGTGCCATCCTAGGTGTCGCATTCCACCACATGATGCTTTCAGGGATCGTTATAAATCCACTAGGTATGCAGGTGAGGCGTTAATGCCCTTACTAGTTTGTTTGACGTGTACTTGTCTAATTCTTTATTATAGTTATCTTCTATAAGACAGCCTATGTCTTTAGTAAGAACTTCCTATTCTCTACTAGTCTCGTTGTTGCTAGTAGTTAGCATGTTAAGCTGTTGGACTACTTTGTTCTTTATGCGACAATCGCGAGCGTAGTAGCCTGTCTTGCCACAGCTGTAACAAGTCACTAATAACTTGTCACCGCAGTTGTTACTACCCTTGCTCTGCTCTTTCTTATTCCACCTATTAGGTCCTTTGTTAATATTAGATAGGTCTATAGCGGCTAGTCTGTAGTATCCACTTCGCGTGTTGTTATAGATACGTTGTCCGGAGTTAGATTAATAGGGGCCTCCACGTTATCCGCGGTTAGCGAGGTTGTTGCGCCATAGGTTGCGTGGCGGCGAGCGTTTCTTATTTAAGAGCACGCGCGCCCGTAGATCGTCTTAAAGCTCTTGTTATAGTTCGTAGAGCTTGACGTTAATATCAATTGCGGTGTTAATAAGGTCGTCTAAACTAATAGTGCTAGCGCTAGTGCGCATCAGCTCAGTCTTAACTAAAGGTTTAAGGCCTTGTTTGAACATAGTCATTAGCGCGGTGTCGTCCTAGTCAGTGTTAGCAGCTAGCTGCTAAAACTCCGCAGCGTAGTCAGCAGCTGACTTAGTCTGACGCACGCGCTAAATCTCGCGTTGTGCAATTAAGGGTTCGTTAGAGATACCAAAGACAGGTTTAATCTTCTCCTTAAAGTTGTCGAAATTTCTAACCTATTCGTCCACTTCTTCTAGGGCAGTTCCCGCCTGGAATTGTTAGATAAAGGGCTTGATCTATTTGAATGCGTTGCCACGCATGTAGCTTAATACGAGGATGACTCGTTTGTCTATAGGTACCTTATCACCTTGGAAAGTGAAGAAGAGCTCCTATTGCATAATCTAGTTGTCTAACTTAGCGCGATCTCTATAGTAGAGATCAGGCTTGTTAACGTTTATGACGCTGTTAGTCGTAGTACTAGCGTCAGTCATGTCCGTATTGTTTAAGCAAGTGCTGCTAGGGGTAGCACGAGTTCCTGAGGTAGTACTCATCTTAGGGGTGTTTAAAATGTTAAAGTTGTACTTTAAGCAAAGCTTGTAAGCACGTGTTCTATTAGTTCTTAAGGATGAGTATAGTAACAGAAAGCTAAGGGGGTTAGTTTGCGATAAGGTGTACAGATACGATCTGTTAGTCTTAAAGGCAGGGGTAACAATAAGTAGTACAGAGTAGACTGTCTAGCTTAAAGGTTGAAGGTTGAGATCTAAAGACAAACTTGGTTAACTAGGTTAAACACAAACTATAAGGGTTCTGTCCCTACGTATTATATAGCTAGAGATGTCGTAGGCATCAGAGGTAGTCAGACCACCACAGGTGGTCGAACCTTCAGAGGTGGTCGAGCCATCAGAGGTGGTTGCGCTTGGCGAGGTGGTTCTGCGTTAGTCACGTGACTCGTGACACGCTGTCATCCTTAGCGTTGCCCCGCTTCCTATCAGTACCTGTTCACTTTGGAGATCGTAACAGAGTCTATCTAGATAATACCTACAACTTTAATTAGATAGGCTTTTAGATAGGTGTAATTAGCTTAATAAAGGTTGTCATAGGTTCTAAGAGGCATATAAGACCTAATCTAATCTAACTAGAGGATTATAAGTAGGTAATAGTAATCTAGGGCATCTACGCTGCTAGGTATGCTATTCTACTCTTTATTATCTAAAGGCATTGTATATATCTTAGCCTAGTATAAGGAGGAAAATATACTATATAATTAGAAGCTCTTAGTCTCTACTAATAGCTAGACAACTAACGCACTTAGTCTTAAGTAGTTAAAGCACTTTAACTAGTATATAAAGGCGCGCCAGAAGGGGTTATATAGGCTACTTATCTTAGATAGCTATAAAAGCCACCTTAACTAGGATTTTAAGAACTACTACTTTTATATATAAGATTCTAACCCTTTGTATACCTACTTACGTATTACACATCCTTTAAGTACTTAATATAGTTTATTTCTTACTATTAAAACGCAGGTACTCTAAGCGCGTATAAGGCAAAGTATTATAATATATCTTCTATATTAATAAGGAAGGCTTCTCTCTAGCCTTTAAAAACGTGTTTTTTATATATTTACGTATAATAACTATAAGAAGGCCTTTAAGGCTTTAGGGCTAGTGCTTATTAACGCTCAGCGTGTTTTAGATTACCTTAATATACTAATTTATACGCCCTTACTAGTACCCTACCTAGAAACACTCTAGGAGTTAAGAATACTAAGTAATATACATAAATTTAGATTATAATTAAGACTAGTAGGCTATGCCTTTATATAGGACCTATAATTAGCCTAGAAAGCATACTTGCAGCTAATTAAAGGAGCTAAGACAATATTATATAAGAATATAATTGTAAAGTTATATATTTACTAGCTTAAAGAGTAGATAGCAGTGCTTACTAAGCGTAAAAGTTGCAAACAAAAGCAGATCTAGCATAGTAGTATAATAGAGTAGACTGTAGTAGTATTAATAGTAGCTAAGAGTACGTTTAGTAGTTATATAATAGCAAAGAAGGCACGTAGTAGTAGTAGTTAAGAAAGAGCCTAACTAGGTTAACAGCACTATAGCAACTGCGGTGAGACTAGGTATAATATGCGTATATACTAAAAAGATATAGAAGAAGATTCTATATTAGATATAAGTGCTTTATATAAGGCATCTATATATAGTATTAAGTAAAGTAGATATTTATATATAGTATTTATAATACTAAGGAAAAGCTACTACTTTAGTAGTGTTACTGCTTTAGTAGTACTTTATATTATAATTAAAAAGTAAATAATTATACAATATATTCTTAACCTTAATTTATATAGATTTGCCCTCTACCTATATAATGTAGTAGATATTATAGATAAGGTGCTAGCTATATATAGTAGGATACCAATTAGTAAGAAATAGGCTAAGTAATTTATATTAAATATAGAGAAGCTTAAGATAGCTTTTAATTAAGTAAAAGACTATTAGAAAATACTCTAGGAAGATCTAGAGGTAATTAACGCGTAGTTTAAGCTTATATAAAAGATACAACATAAGTAAAGGGTCTAGAATTATAATACCTATAACTTTAATAAGACTAGTTTCTAGATAGGAGTAATTAGCTTAATAAAGGTTATTATAGGCTTAGAGAGGTATATAAGGCCTAATCTTATTTAGCTAGGTAATTAGGAGTAGGTTATAGTTATCTAGAGTATCTATACTGCTAGGTATACTGTTCTACTCTTAATTATCTATAAAGGTTACTAATATATCTCTACCAAGTATAAGGAGACTAATATACTATATAACTAGTAGCTCTTAGTCTCTAAGAATAGATAGACAAACAACGCGCTTAGTCTTAAGTAGTTAAAGCATTTTAACGCGCATATAAGAGCATGTTAGAAGAGGTTATATAGGCTGCTTATCTTAGATAGCTATAAGAGCTACCTTAACTAAGACTTTAAGAACTACTACCTAGAATATAAAATCCTAACCCTCTATATACCTCTTTACTTATTATATATACTTTAGCCACTTAATATAGTATGTTTCTTACTATTAAAACTAAAGTACTCCTAACGCGTATAAGGCTTAGCATCTAAGCACTTCTTCTATATTAATAAAGAAGGCTGTCTTCTAGCCTTTAGGGACGCGTTTTTTAACATGTTTATATATAAGAACTATAAGAAGGCCTTCTAGGCATTAGGACTAGTCCCTACTAACGCATAGATGGTCCTTAATTAGCTTAAGGTGTAGTTTTATACCCCTCTACTAGTACCTCTACTAGAAACACTATAGTAATCTAGAACCCCTAGCAATATATATAAATTTAGGTCTTAATTAAAGCTTATAAGTAAGCGCTTTGTATAACTACTAACATCTACTTAGGAAGGGTTTGCAAAGCTAGTAAAAGAAGCTAAGGAGATACTATATAAGAATATAATTATTAAGGCTTACGTATAAGAGCTTGAGGAGCAACTAGTAGAGATTACTAAGTAAAAAAGGGATAAAAGAAAGTAGATTTAGTATAGTAGGATAATAGAGTATAGTGCTACAGTATTATTAGTCGCTAAGAGCGCAAGTATAGCTTATATAGTACTAAAGAAAGCATTTATAGGTAGTAGTTAAGAAAGGGCCTAGCTAGGTTAACAGCACTATAGTAACTATAGGAAGACTAGACATAACGCTTATATATGCTAGAAAGATATAGAAGAAGATTCTATATCTAATATAAGTACATTATACGTAGGGTCTGCAGAAGGTAGTAGGTAATTGCTTATCCTATATACAGTATTTGCAATACTAAGGAAAAGTATCTAGCTTAGTAGTATATCTAGCTTAGTAGTGCTTTATGTTATAACTAAGCTTTAGTAATATTATTAAGCAATTTCTAGTATATTTCCTTTAGTAGTTTAGCTAAGGTAATTGCTAATTTTGTTTAAATATTACTATCTAATAACCTAGTAAAGAGATTTAAATATCTACTATAGTTTATGAAGAATAGTAAATAGCCTATTACTTCTAAAAGCTTCTTATTATATATAATTTATGCTATAGGTAAGAGTAAGACCTAATTGTCTTACTACTAGTTATGGTAAATTTAGAGGTAAATCTCTATTATCTACTTTACTCTTTCTATCCGTCTATCTATCTATAGATAGTATACTATAGATAGTTTCTTTTTAGTGCCTATTACTGCTAGTAGTGTAGTCTAATAGTTTAATATAAAAAGCTTATCCCTATTACTAATAATTAATTTAGGAATACTATAGTAGCAGATACTCTAGTTCTTAAAGACATGTGCTAACTATTCTATGGTATAGCTATATCTAAATAGTACCATTATAGCATATTTAATAAATCTATCTGCTATAATAAAGATTAAGTTAAAGGTATATTCTATTACAGAATCTTTAGAGATCGGTAGCTAGGTAATAGAATCTATTATAATATTTATCTATAGTGCTATTAGTGGCTCTATTACCTATACTTCTCTATACTTAGCATGCGTGCTATGCTTATTCTACTAATACCTTACATAATTTTTAATAAACTTACTAACTTTATTATATATATTTAGGTATTTAATACTGCGTCCTTTCTTCTAATATGTTATTATTTTTTTAACTTCCTATTTATCCTAGCTGTCTGCCTAGTAGTGGAAGTCTTTCTAGATTAGCGTTCTAGGGTTAGCTGGTTCTAATAGCAAGATATAGAACATAGGATACATCTTTACATCCTTAGGCAGCGCAAGTTAATAGTTAACTAGGCTAACTTACTTAGAAATAAAAAATAGTCTAACCTTAACTGTATCTAGTTTTTTTATTAGTTATTGTGTGCGTAGAGTTTTTATAAGGAGATAGACTTTGATCCCCCTCCTTTAGTAGAGGTACTGTTTTTTATTTCTTATTAACATAAGAGATACTCTATAACTAAGCTTTAGTAATATTATTAAGCAATTTCTAGTGTACTTCCTTTAGTACTTTATCTAAAGTAATTGCTAATTCTGTTTGAATATTACTATCTAATAACCTAGTAAAGAGACTTAGGTGTATACTATAGTTTGCAAAGAACAGCAAATAGCCTATTACTTCTAAAAGCTTATTATTATGTGCAATTTATGCTATAAGTAAGAGTAAGACCTAATTATCTTACTACTAGTTATAGTAAATTTAGAAGTACATTTCTATTATCTAGTTTACTGTTTCTATTTGTTTGTCTGTCTATAGATAGTATGCTGTAGATAGCTTCTTCTTAGTACCTAACGCTGCTAGTAGCGTAGTCTAGTAGTTTAATATAAAGAGCTTATCTCTGTTACTAATAATTAATTTAGGAATACTATAGTAGTAGATAATCTAATCTTTAAAGATATGTGCTAGCTGGTCTATAGTATAGCTGTGTCTAAATAGTATTATATTAGCGTATTTAGTAAATTAGTCTACTATAATAAAGATTAAGTTATAGGTGTATCCTGTTATAGGATCCTTAGAGATAGGTAGCTAGGTAACAAAATCTATTATAATATTTATCTATAGCGCTGTTAGTAGCTCTATTGCCTATACTTCTCTATACTTAGCGTGCATGCTGTGTTTGTTCTACTAACAGCTTACATAATTCTTTATAAACTTACTAACCTTATTATATATGTTTAGGAACTTATAATATCTCTTCATAAGTTCTATTATTTGTGTAATACTAGGGTGTCTATGCAGTAGGTTATTGTAATAACTACTAATAACTTCTTCTTCTAATTCTTCTAGTACTTGCGATAGTATATAGTGTTCTCCTTAAATTACTATTATAAGGTTAAGCTACTAAGATAGTCCTAACAACCTATCTATATTCTTTCTAAGGATAGCAAACTTATTAATTATCTTTTTGCCTATAAGGTTATATTATTAGCTAAGGGCGTCTGCTCTGCTGTTTTCTTTTCCTAGCGTGTATAGAATCTTAAACTTATACTAACTAAGCATCTCTAACTAGCGAACTTGTTGTTAGTTTAGAACCTTAGTTATTATAAAGTGTACTAAGTTTTTATAATCTATGTAGATAGTAAGTTCTAAGTAGCTCTCTGCGTATACTCTGTAATGTTGCAACGCGTTAACAATAGCTATAAGTTCCTTATTATGCATATTATAGCGTTCTTCTAGTGCTGTAAACTTCCTTAAGTAGTAGGCTATAGGGTGCTATTATCTATCTTGTTCTTATATAATGCAAGCTCCTAATGCTAAATCTGAGGTATCTATCTTAAGGCGCGTAG
This sequence comes from Didymella pinodella, assembly GCA_039634465.1. NCBI lineage: Eukaryota > Fungi > Ascomycota > Dothideomycetes > Pleosporales > Didymellaceae > Didymella > Didymella pinodella. The sequence goes on from CP113345.1 coordinate 2,421,448, forward strand.
GTTCGCTGCTCTTAAACGCAATTAGTGTAAGAGGCTCTATGCATACTTACTTAAGCAATTTAAAAGCGTTATCTTGCGCTATTTCCTACTTAAATAGAGTATTCTTCTGCGTAAGTCTTGTAAGCAGTAAGGCTTTTATAGAATAATCCTTAATAAAGTAGTAGTTAAAGTTAACAAACCCTAGGAATTTCTTGATTCCTTTAACTAATGTAGGTGTTAGCTAATTCTTTATAACTTATATTTTCTTCTTACTTATCTTAACTCTATATCTCCCTATAATATAGCTAAGGAACTCTACTTTATCCTTATGCTATTTACACTTCTCTAGCTTTAGCCTAAGGTCTGCTTTTGCTAAGCATTCTAACACTTGCCTTATATAGGCCTTATATTCTTCTAGTGTCTAACTATATACTAGGATGTTATTAAGGTATGCTATTATAGTAATGTCTAAATACCTCTAGAGCACGTTATTAATTAACGCTTAATATACTACTAGCGCATTAGTAAGCCTAAATAGCATAACTATATACTTATAATAACTATAATAGGTTCTAAACGCTGTCTTCTATTCTTCGCCCTTCTTTATGCGTATTAAGTTGTACGCTCCTTGCAAATCTAATGTAGTAAAGAACTTTGCTCCCAAGAGTCTATCTTATAACTCTAAAATATTAGGTAGGAGGTAGCAATTCTTAATTATAATATTATTTAACTTTAGTAGATAACGCACAGCCTAAGCTGACTGTCTTTCTTAGGTACAAATAGAATAGGGAATCTAGCTAGTAACTTAGATTTTTAAATAAAACCTTTTGCTAGGTTTTCCTAGATATACTTCTAGAGTATCTTCAGCTCTTTCTTAGATAGCTAGTAGATAGGCCTAAAGGGTGGTTCTTTCCCTTCCTTAAGTTTAATCTTACAATCCTAAGGTTAATGCTTAGGTAGCGCTTTTGCAGATAACTCTTCTTTAAACATCTAGGCGTACTAGCAATACACATCTAGTATAGCAGGAGGTGCACTCTTAGCCTCCTTAATTATTATAGAGGGGCTCTTCTAGTCTATATAATTAACTACTCTAACTTAGCGCGTGTTATATATTAAAGAGATGTTGTTAATCTTCTTCTTATCTACTAGCTGCGTTATAAGCTGCGCAGGTTATTGTCTTAGTGTGCCTAATCTATAACACTTAAGCATTATTTGCTAGTTCCTCTAGTTAATATATAGATTGTGCTCTCTTAACTAAGGAAGTCCTAATATAATATTATGGGCGGCTATTCCTAGAACATCTAGGTCTATTAATTCCTTATAGTTAAATACTCTAAGATGTTGTTATAGTACCTTGTAGGTTATAAATAATTCTCCTAGCATTAGTTCTCTATTAGCTACTTATAAAGGGTATAGTTCCTCCTTTCTTTGCTTCTACAAGCCTGCTTGCGTAATAGTAGATTAAGACACGTAGTTGCTTTATACTCCTAAGTCTAACAATGCTATTATCCTAGTGCCTTCTAGCGTAATAGAGAATTTAATAAAGGAATAGGTCTTATTAGAATCCTTATATTAATTCTAGAAGCCCTAGACATTATTAAGAAAGCGCTCTTACCTAATTCCTCTATAGCGTTTGTTTGCTACGCGTCTAAAAAAGACTTATCCTAGGGCAAAAAGCTGCTTAGGCGCTTAAGTAACCTATGTTTCTTACACTTAGTGTTAAGGCACTTAGCCTATTTATAACTATAGTATTCTTTATTCTATACTAGGTGCATGTCTAAGATTCCTTCTACACTAGTAACTCCTAGGAAGTGTAGGTTTATATGCTTGTCCTAGAGGTGTTCTGCGCAGTAAGTCTCTGCACACTCCTACTAATAGTCTTTGCAGCTATTAGGCTTGCTTAGAAACTACTAACTATTAATCTTAAACTGCCTATAGTTATTATAGGCTTTGTAGTAGCACTACATAGCTAGTAACTAAGGGTAACATAGATTCCTTATATCCTAACGGAGTTGCGATGTGTAACTCTGCGCTAGCATATTAGGTCGCCAGTTAAAGTTAGGTTTATCTTAGCTTTATGCATATAAGTTGTAAGCGTCTAGCTGCTATTATATTATAGTATTATCTTTCTTCTATTAGTTAAAGTCTTCTGTGTGCTAATCCTTGTTAGTCCTCTTTATATTAATTACTTATTAATTAAACTTCTTAGGTCTGTTAATATTACTAAGCAAATACTATTTTAACTATATAATGTCTTCTTCTAATATCTAGTTGCGAGTGCTCTTAACACTCTGTAAAATTAGTAACTAAATAGTAACACTTAGTGTCTCTTCCTTAAATTTAGGAATATTATTAATAATAGTTAGGTTTACTATAGGTATTAAAGGTCCCTAGGAGGCAGGAGTCTAGGTTGCTTAGTTGCATAAGACTAGCGTGTTATACTCTTATAGCCTATCCTATACAAGTAGACGTTTTCCTTCCTATAAGTAGTATTAGTTATCTTTCTAGTAGAAGGGTCTATAGTATTATTTGCTAATAATAATAGTGCTATCCTAGGTGTTGCATTCTACTGTATAGTGCTTTTAGGGATTATTATAGATCTATTAGGTATGTAGGTAAGGCGTTAGTGCCTATACTAGTTTATTTAACGTGTATTTGTCTAATTCTTTATTATAGTTGTTTTCTATAAGACAGCCTATATCTTTAGTAAGAACTTCCTATTCTCTACTAGTCTTATTATTACTAGTAGTTAGTATGTTAAGCTATTAGACTACTTTATTTTTTATGCAATAATTGCAAGCGTAGTAGCCTATCTTGCTATAGCTATAACAAGTTACTAATAACTTATTACTATAGTTGTTACTACCCTTGCTCTGCTCTTTCTTATTCTACCTATTAGGCCCTTTATTAATATTAGATACGTCTATAGCAGCTAGTCTATAGTATCTACTTTGTGTGTTATTTTAGATATGTTGTTTAGAGTTAGATTAATAGTAGCCTTTATATTATCTATAGATAGTAAGGTTATTACGCTATAGGTTGCGTAGCAGCAAGCGTTTCTTATTTAAGAGCACGCGCGCCTATAGATCTTCTTAAAGCTCTTGCTAGAGTTTGTAGAGCTTAACATTAATATTAATTATAGTATTAATAAGGTTGTCTAAACTATGAGTGCTAGCACTAGTGCGTATTAGCTTAGTCTTAACTAAAGGTTTAAGGCCTTACTTAAACATAGTTATTAGCGTAGTGTTGTCCTAGTTAGTGTTAGTAGCTAGCTGCTAAAACTCTGCAGTGTAGTTAGCAGCTAACTTAGTTTAGTACACATACTAAATCTTATATTATATAATTGTAGGTTTCTTAGAGATACTAAAGACAGATTTAATCTTCTCTTTATAGTTATTAAAATTTCTTACCTATTTGTCTACTTTATCTAGGGCGGTTCCGGCCTAGAATTGTTAGATAGAGGGCTTAATCTATTTAGATGCGTTACTATGCATGTAGCTTAATATAAGGATAACTTGCTTGTCTATAGGTACCCTCTTACCTTGGAAAGTAAAGAAGAGGTCCTATTATATAATCTAGTTATCTAACTTTGCGCAATCTCTATAGCAGAGGTTAGGCGTATTAACATTTATAACGCTGTTAGTTGTAGTACTAGCGTTAGTTATATCTATATTGTTTAAGCAAGTACTACTAGGGGTAGCACGTGTTCCTAAGGTAGTACTTATCTTAGGGGTGTTTAAAGTGTTAAAGTTGTACCTAGACAAAGTCTAATATTATACTAGTTCTAGTTAGGTCTTAGGGAAGAGTACTAGTTCTAGAATAGTAGGGTAAACTGCGTCTAGACAAAGTCTAATATAATAGCTTAGGTTTAACAAAGGTCTAAGCAATATATAATATAGCTTATTATTATTAGAAGGTAAGATTCTAAGAAGTAACTTAATTAACTAAGTTAAACACAAACTATAAGGGTTGTGTTTCTATATGCTATATACTAACAGTAGGAGAGTGCTTATAGATAAGCAACTACAGTTAGTCTAATAAGAGGTAAGTAATTACTTATAGATAAGTAGTATTATACTATGCTTATTAAAGAGCAGTTATATGTGTTATACTTATTAAAGAGCAGTTATATAACATAGCTATATAGTTGCTTCTCTACTCTAGTCTAGTAAGCCTAAGGCCTAGTTAGTAGTTACTTATTACTGTGCTGTTCCTATGCATAAGGATTGTAACAAATACATTACATAACAACTAATTAGACAGCTTAGTAATAGTTAGTATAATTAATAATTAGTATAATTAGTACATAGTATAATTAGTAATTAGTGTAATTAGTTAATTAGCTCTACTAAGCAAATTCCATATCCCTTTAGTATATAGTATATAGGAATATAACCTTTATAGTTTATATTTAACCTAGTTAATTAGGTTTATCTTTAGATCTTAACTTTAACCTTTAAGCTAGATAGTCTACTCTATACTACTTATTATTACCTCTACTTTTAAGACTAATAGATTGTATCTATACACCTTATCATAAACTAACCCTTTTATCTTCCTATTACTATACTTATCTTTAAGTACTAATAGAACATGTGCTTATAAGCTTTGTTTAAAGTATAACTTTAACAAAAGCCTAGAGAAAATAAAGACTACTAATTCTTAATAGCTATAGGTCTTACCTAATAATAGATTTTATTAACTATTTTAACTAGAATAGGATACTATTAGTAGGATATCCTCTTTGTTTAACTTATACGCTATAGCTACTGGATATAGTAATATTTAAGCCTCTTTTAACTACATACTTAAAAGAGCTTATAATATACCTTTATAAAGGCTAAGGACTATGAGTAGTTAAGAAAAGAGACTTCTTTCACTTATTCTAGAAGGCCTATATAGGTATCTTTACTAAGGAGTTAATACTTAATTTTTTTAAAGCAATAGGTATATCTCTTTTTTAACTAAATACTATTCTTAATTAATTTACTTAAGAGACTTCTAAGAGCTCTAATATAGATAACAGCTCTATATTAGTATACTCTAGCAAGAATTAGCTAAAAATAGAAACTCTCTTATATAAAGTTGCTAAGGATTAAGATAGTAAGAATCTTAAAAAGATTAGACACTTACTCTACTATATATCTATCTAAAACTTAGTCCTCTACTATAAGATTAAAGGCCTTAAAAATATACTTAAGATATAGAAAGATTATAAGAAAGAGAGTAAGCCTCTTAACTTTTAGCAGCGTAAGAAGTACTATAGGGGAGTAGTATTCTACTCTCCTTATAAAGTAAAAGAAGCACATGCTTATAAAAGAGTTAGATAATAGAAGAAGGAAGTAAATAAGCATAAAAAGGCTAAGATAAGTAAGCTAAGGCACGCTAATAAGCTACATAAGGAGAAGGTAGCTATGCACATATTCTCTGATCACGAGAATCTCCTCCGGCTCGATAAGTCTCACCTTGGCGTACCTCTCCAGTCTTCTTTCCATCAGCATCTACTCGCCCCGGCGTCTTTCCCGAAAGCAAACTCATTATAGGGAATTCGTCGCATACCTCCAGAAGTAGATCATGCAGTCCCCAAGCACCAGAACACCTCGCTATCCTTGACAGTCCGGCATCTTGAACGTAGACATTCAATACGCCTTACTCGCCGCTATATTCACGCTCCAGAGCCATGAATAACCACTAAAGGAACCTGCTTACCCAACAACACTCCACTAGCGTTCACTCAGTATAACCCGAGTCGCGCCGCAGCTGCACGACCCACGCCCTCACGACTAGAAGGAAGCGCCATAAACGCCTTGAACCCAGCCCCAACCACCTCACCCCTAAGCCCTCTAGGAGTAAGAACAAGCTCAGACGTGTCACTCGCATCCGAGCCATTTTGCTCAAGGCAGCTCTTCCGGACTTGCGCTTAAGTGCACGCGTGAGATCTTTGCCCTCCCACCACTCTGGCGTATGCGCAGGGCTGGTACTCACGCGAGGCTCGATCCATTTCTTGCGGTGCGCAAGCTCGCGTGTTCGGCGCTGGAGAGTGGTAACTGGGGTTGTCGGGTTTAGAGACCTCCGCGGGGGACTTGTAGGGACTTGTGACGCACTTGGTTGGGGTTTCGATGGGAGACAGACCAGGACGGTGGCGGTAGCGTTGGCTGGGCTGTCCTGGGAGATTAGCTTTCTCAAAGGTGGGGCGGCGGAAGGTGGGCTGGAGTTGCTCATGGTGATCGGGTTTGCGATATGGGTTGTCATGGTGCCACCGTCTGTGAGTGTGGGGGTGGATATGACGACGTTGAGTGGAGAGGGTTTTACCAGAGGCATGTTTCAAGTCAAGGCGGCGAGGTAGTGTACTTCAAAGTGAAAAAACGCTTTTCCGCCCACTTTCTCTTCGATTGCTTTGTGCACCTCCTGGCCGCTTTGTCTGTTTGCGGTCTTGGCAATGAAAGTTCCGGAAGAGCGGCGCTAGTGCTGCCCATTGTACTATCGCACATCCCTAACTTAAGACCTTCTGTCGATAATGGTGGATGCCTTCTACACAGTTGATACATTGGGTCCTAATCGTGAGCGCGCGACGTATCAAGGTTGAAGAGAGAAGAGAGCGGAGCGGAGGGGTTGTTACCAGCGGTTTGCGATCACACGATACCTGGAAGAAAGAGTGCAGAAGATCTGAACCAACCGTTTCTGATGAGATGTTTGAACGAATTCTTCTGGCATACGTTTTTCACAACCAGCTGTCCAAAATTCACTCCTGAAGCGATCTCAAGCGTTGCCACGCTCGGCGGAGAATTTGACTATGTTTTAGCTATACGCATTTGAACTTCAAGAGCCGTCTTCACCAACCGGGAAAATCAATGGTTAATCCCTTCCAGTCTCACTATGCTAGCTCAGAAACTTTGACCTGCAAAGATAGCTCTTGCCACAGCCTGCCATATCATTCCCGGGAACAGTCCTCGCAAGATCAGTATGCAAGTCGTGGGAGACTTCGGCCACGGACGGTCGGGTACGTTGAGTAGACTTGTACGGGATCTCTGCGAACTTCTGGCAATAGAAAGCGGGTTTGGAACGCTGGTTTGTGTTCAAATACTGAGAAAATGGTGATGTCTGACATGACTTGCCCGTCGACCGATCGGATAGGCGTCATAGCGACAATCTGTGAATGAGCTGCCTCCCTACCATCAAGAGATCTAGTTGATTCGTACGACTCTATCGAGCGGTAATAAAAATTTCGAACTCCTAACGAAGGTCTAGCGATAATGAGTACATTCATTCACCGCCATGGGTTGCTTTATGACCGGCGTGAAGGCTGTTATGCTGGTAGGATGTACATCACCATTCATTTCGATCTTCGAGATTCTCAATTGATTGTGGCTATTGAGCGGGACTCTGACGACCAGTAACACAACATTTGAACTCCTCGCGGACATCTGGAAACGGAAAGTATGCTTTGCCCGCCGCCATGCGTAGCCCCTTGACGGGTGAGATATGGCTATCACATCAACAAGATAACCTCTAAGTATGCTTTTCGAATTGTACAGTTTTTTTGTGCGCGGTCGACGTTGTGAGTTCCTAGACCACCTCTTGGTCTCTTCGTAAATGTCTTGTCAAGATAAATGCGAATGTCCACCGCCATGCGCCGCCTTTTGCCTGGCAGATCGACCATCACAGTGGAAAGATACCATGGGAAGATCCTTCGAAGCCCGCAATCTTAGACTGACATCTGTTCTTTTCGTACGCGGCAACAGGAGTCTCACACTTCTCACGAACGGCCAAAAAGGGTGATCACGTTTAGTCCTCGGCCATACATCCCCTTTGGATCCGCAGGATGGCTATCGTAGACACTGCCTGTGCGTGTGTTACTACTATAGTCTACGACCGACTGACTGCAATGTGTCCACCAATATCACGAACTTCGAACTCCTCTACACCCTCCCTGCACTCGTTCCCAACTCCCCGTTCCCTTCCCACGAACAACAGCGCAGACTCTCCAAACCAATCAACGAAGCGCCAACACCAACTAGTTCGTTCAACGCAAAGTGCCAACGTGGCGGCCGCTCCTATCGTGCAGCCGGTGTTGTCCTGCAGCTACCCGCCCCTGCTTCCGCAAGATCCAACGCAGAAGACCGCCATGCTTTCGGCACGCATACATCGATGCCAGAATACATCATCGCAGTGAGTCTTACCGCTCGTCGTGACGGGGCTGCTGGAAGGCAGCAGAATAAGGCCATGTCTAGAGGGTTTTACCAGGTTCATCGTCTCCTACCGACGGCCTATGTTTGTCAGCTGCGTGATCTGTAGTCTTTCTCTATATGCTCTTTGGACTATTCCGCAAAGATCCTTGTCTTTCGTATGCGCATTTGTCCGCATGGTGTTTGAATAATCTAGACTATCTGTCACCAACGGCGCACGTTTGACACAGCGGCTGCGCAGTCCATGCTCTGGTCGGTATGAACTTCTTCCCGGATCGTCGTCTTCTTTTCTGCATGGTGCCTGGACTGTTCTTTCAAGATCAGCTTCAGTTAATGGCCCGGATTCGACCGCTGCGCAAGCCGCGTTTGTGCGCCTGGTGCCTGGGTGGCTCTCCCGGGATTTTCTTCCACTGACGGTCCATGCTTGACGCCCGGTTATCCAAATTGTATCTTTGTATGCTCCCTACCTCCGCGCTCTTTCGAACATCTTCGTCCTCCACCGACCGAGGTGTTTGCCGGCTACATACAGTTTGGACAAAGACTTCATGCTGCCTAGATGGCTCCATCATCATCTTCCACTGATGCCGACGCCGCATGTTTGACTCAATAGTTGCGCAGACCGTGCCTCTGCTCGCGTGCTGTCCAGTGCGTAGAACAAGGTCTCAGCCCACAGGCGAACAGACCGCGATACTTCCAGGGACTTCCGGTCCAGTTTGCCAGCAGCGCAAATCGTGCCCTTGTCCGCCGACTGTCCAGTGCGTGCGACAGGTTTCACTCCACGGACATAAGGATCATCACAATTCCATCCAACGTCCTAGTTCACCATCTCATCATACTTCGACTTCATCCTCCACCTCCACCGCCTCAACGCCAACACGTGCGTGCATTCGTTTTTGGTTTCCCCACCCTCAACCAACCACCTAAGACCTCATAACAAAATGCGGCAATCCAACATTCTCGATTTCGTTCTCGTGACTATGGTTCAGGTAAGCAGCTCCTCACCCCGGCGGTGTGTGCGACATATACTGATGGTGTGTAGCTGCACGTCCAGAATCTGGGCTACGGCCCCGATGCAATCCTCGCTCTTGCGAGAACTTGCGTGCAGGACGCGACGCAGGTAGGATTTGTTTCCCCATGCATCTTTCTAATCATGTACCGATCAAGTGTAGTGTTATGCCGTACTGTCACAATACGTTTCCATCCTGGCTATCTAGCTGTACCGTGTGAGTATAACACACTCCACTCATCCTTCTGCGAGCGAACACTGACGGAGGCGTAGAGTTGTGTCGTAGAGTTGAACGACGCCTAGATCGTGGCTGCTTGGTTGTTCCGGGTGAGTCTTCCCCTGTTTCTTCGTTCGAGAGATGTGCTAATGTCGATGTAGATCTATCGCGCACAGCTTGACAAGGCCGTCGTTTGGCTATCCGGCTGTTTCAGGTGATGATCTCTCTCTGAAAAATTTCTTCGAGTAAACGCTGATGAAGTGTAGGGCCGGGTTCTACAGTTGAACTAGGCCTTCGAAAACATTGTCCAGTTCGCTCTGGTGAGGAGGTTCAGTCACCGTTCTTCGAGCAAACACTGATGAAGATGCAGGGTTGTGTCGCCCAGTCGACCAAAACCTTGATTATGGCCAACCAGCTGTACTAGGTGCGTCTCCGCCCTTTCCTCTTTTCCAGACGTTCACTAACGCAGCACCAGGGCACCATCGATATTTCCACCGTCATCTCCGCCAATACTCTCGCACGCCTCACAACCGAATGGGCGCACATCAACACAGGAGCAGCTGGCCTTCGCACCGCGCTCCAGACGGCATCGACCGACGTCGCGCAGATGGTGGTTGCTGGATACCAAACGGCTAGCGAAGCTAGACCTGCGATGCGTCTCGCGGACGACAAGGCCAATGTGCTGGAGATGGTGGTGGGGCGGCGATGGTTCCGCTGCTGTTCGTGTCTGCGGTGCGCTATATGCCTCGGATGCTGTGGGACTTGTGCCGCATCGTGGGTGTCGTATTGCTACTGCTGCAGCTTCATTGCGACTTGCTACAAGGGCGCTCTGTTGGGATGACATGGGATGTTGTCGCACCTGCTAACGTGAATGGCTTCGTGTCAAGATGTGTCGCGGATGTAAACGAAGTGATTTGAAGTGTTTGCACCTGATAGTGCATGCTCATGGGCAACGATGGGTCTTGGGAGCATACCGGGTGGTTCGACGTCTGTGAACCTGCCAGTGTGCATGTTTATGGGCAATGATAGATGTTGGGAGCTTACTGAATAGTTAAACAGTAGTGTGCATTTCTATGAGCAACTATGGGGTTTGGTGCATTCATCGGAAGTGTTCTGGCGTTTCCCACCGCTAGGATGTATGAGTCTGAGCAACCGTCGTGTTTGTATCCCGTCGTGACGCTGATGATTCATGAGGGCACTCGCTGAGTCCACGCAAGCTGGCGAAAAAAGTCGGCCTCATCCTCGATGGCAGATGTGGACGCGGCGTGTCTCAGTTCAATCTATTCGACTTTTAAGATCATTTTGATGTATTTCCAAAGTCCCTTAGAGGGGTGTGCGTACTTCAAGATCGTCATTGCATTCATATGGTTTGGTTCAGGAAAGAGACTGGTATTGGTCTGCAGGAAGGTGCTCTGGCTTTGGGCTTAGTGACTTCAGGATCTGTCTTTCGCAGGCTGAAGTGATCATGCCTAAGATCGAGCATGGTACCGGGTGGGTGTTGACGATGTCGAAATCGTGTAGTATCGACGCTGAGATACACGTCTGTGAACTCTGGAAACATCTTCACACGCTGAAGCCCACGAACCAGCACTGAGATCGAAATCGCGACTGTGCTGATGTCACCCGTTCCGACTTTACGTTCTGGATCCAGACTCAGACCCACCCACTTTTGGACGCAAGCCGCTTTGTTTTCGGTATGATTGAGCCCACACATTCGATTACCACCGTTGAGCCCCACTGTGTCGATCTGTATGGTGAGGGAGAAGCTATATGGGGAACGACAGCTAAAACGGCATGGACAATCCATTCACGTGACCTTAACTATCCTGTCGAAGGCGTGATGCAACGCGTTGGATGTCTGGGCTAGTTGGTGCAGACGTAAATTTGATACGATAATGAAATGCAACGGACGCTGTTATTCGCAGCGTTGGGATGACTGCGCTTTGTTGTTGTGATTGAGACTGCGCGCCGTGACGATGTTGTGACATACCAGCCAGCGCTACCGGGTACCTAACCCATTGCGGTTTCGTGTGCTGAGAACCGCGCGCGCCGCCTCATGTGTGAAAACGTCTGTCACCAGCTCGTCTTCCAGCTGCTTCGTTCATGCAGACTACGTGCCTTTGATCTGGGTGAATCATCCGCGGAATATGAAGCGTACCATGCGGTATTTCTTGCCGCGGCGCTGGACATGCCGCAAACATCTCGACGCGTTAAACCCGGCAGCCACCCTGCAGATAACCTTGAAATAAATGGCGTGTCAGAGTGAAATCATATCTGCGAGTTATTGCCGCACCGACCTGAGTATCAATAATGCACAGAGTGAGGCGAGGTGAAGGTGAGTGCGCCGTGGTCACTACCAACCACTCTATTTGCTGTTCCCTCACCTGGATTCTAGAGGCACGACCGCCGTCACCTCTCCATCCACTGGCACCACGCTGCTGACACTTCACAAACACCAAAATCAACTGGTACCACGTCTCCTTCTCACATCCCGCTCGCGCCGACAACCAAAGCAATGCCTCAGGAGTCGCCCGCCGTCACTGCCATGCGCGGACCCGAGAAACGCGCCTACTCTCTCGACGGCGACGCGCTCTTCGACATGACCGACCTGCCTGGCGTCGAGAGGGTCAAAGATGGCGTCAAGACGCTCTTCTCTTGCGAGAAGGCAGCAAAGGCATGTTTTAATTCTGTGGATGGACGCATCACGTGCTAACAGCATCGCAGGACGCGGCCGAGAAGGCTCACCTTGCCTCGACTGGCTGCACGGCCGCTCCCCCTCGCACCCCAGCGACCGGTGACGTCGCCGCCGACAGCATGTTCTCCTTTGAGGTCATGACCGCGCGTCTGGGCTACGCCACGGTTTCCAATACCCTGCGTCCGTCCGCCACACCCTTCAACCCCGTCTCCACATCCACTACCACCGCCACATACACTGCCACGTCACCCGCCAGCTCGTCCGAGACGCACGCCAGCAGCAAACCCACCATCACCGAGACTTGGGGCCCGGGCTTCAACGGCTGTCCGCACCCTGATCTCGCCACTACGCACTCTCCTCCCAGCGCGAAGCCGGCCAGGCGCGTTGACTCTATGTACAAGATGAACGACGAGGTCTTCACTGACGACGACGACGACGAAAATGACGCGCACAACGACGACGACGGGAGCGACAAGCGCGGCCGCTCCAAGGGCTCCAAGGTCGTCGACGGCTCGCGCGTTCGTAGGCAGGTGTGGGCGAGCGGAGGTTGAGTTGATGTGAGGAAGACACTACTTGACTTGACCAACAAGTGCGGTCTGGGCATGGTGGCACTCCTTCGTATGTCGAGGAACCATCACAAAAACGGCTCACCGCACGCATGAAGAACAAACGCGGCGATTCCAGCATGCTACACGCCAAGCGTCCGGCGTGTGATCTGACCATCCTGGCCAGATAGCCCGGGGATGCAGTAGCTACTCGTGACGTAGCTTAATGATAATGCACAAAGACACCACCTCATCTTTTTCTGCTGTACCTGCTCTCTTCTTTGCCATCCAACCCCGCACGCCCTACGCGACAATCCCACCCACCAACACACTGATACACTCCGCATGCACACATGGATCGGAACGTCAAGCTCACTCCCTAACATGATGGTGAGCCCTAGTTCCCAATGTTGAAGAGCCTGTGGCATTCCATTGCAATGGGATCAGGCACACCCTCTGTTACTCTCAGTGCCATCTCTCTCGCTCTGATCAATCCATACTGCAAGCCCTCCATACATGAGAGTTCAATAAACTCATCTCAAAGACGCGCAGACGCGATCAGCATGATCACAGAGGTCTCTACCCTCAGCCACGCCTCACATTGTAGTCTCATACGCCTCTCCGTCGTGTCTTCATCGTCCTCTTGATTATTTCTCTACATGTATGTGTACTTCACAGACGCATTCAGCAACGAATGCTCCAATCGCACAACCTCGAAAAGACAGGGAGTCTTCCTGCTCGGCGTTTGGTCTTGTAAATTGAAAGACTAACACGCTACGCATCCCGAAATATAGCCGTCAATGATTCTTCGCTTCTCCCCTTCCTATCTCGATCAAGCGAGCTTATGACTGTGCCAGCTGTTGCGCGGGTGAGTTCCAGCTACACATTGTCTTGAGTCCAGCGCAAGATGTGCGGTGCGGCTGTGTAGTAGGTGGATGGCTTCTTACACGATATGGCGCAACTACATATCACACCACAGCACTTTCCAGCATCTCTATTTGTGGGCATGAAGAGCACGCATCCCCGTTTCCCCACAAGCTCTGGGCTGATATCTATCTCGTCTGTACTCTGCGCCGTCATCCTCGGACACAAGACTAGGGAGTGAGTAGGCATGCATACATTCACTGGAGACGTGCGTGGTGTGAAGGTTTTCTTAATTTCTTTAGACTGTTGGGCAGTTGTTTGAATGATTCTGCGCTGATAGGACGACGACTATAAGGTATTTGCTGCGAGATCGATTGTGGATGGACATGAGACGATAGGAGAGACTTTTCGTTTTACAGGTTTTGGAGATGAGTTGACGGAGTAGCGAAAACAGCTGGCTACTCAAATAGGTATACAATTTTTAGATAACTTGTACCCTTTCACATACGACCATAGGACGTTGAAAACAAGGCTTCCCGTTTGCTCAGCCCTATTTAAGCAACGTACCGGCGGATTAGTAGTTAGGTGGGTGACCACTAGCGAATACCCGCTGTTGTATGTATTTTTGCTTTTCTTTCTTCTTTTTGGAGTTTCTGCTAGCAGGACTGCGTGCGCTTGGACAGTATTTGGACGTTGCAGGAGAAAAACCGGCATAGATCAGGGTTGTGATGTTGATTTTGACGTATCTCTTCTTGCTTTCTTGGGCGCGTTGGTGAACGTCGGTAGAATCAGAGGCGATTTGCAGGCTGTTTTTACGAGACGCGATTGCACTGGTTTTGCTACCTAAGGCGTTCTGTATGGGGAAAAAAAGGAAGTGCGTGCAAGGCTTGGCTTTGTAGGTCTAAGGTGCTTAGGTGTCTGTGTACAATAGGTAAACTACATCAGGGTCATTGTGTTGATCAAGATGCGGTCGTGTCTGGGAGACGTTGAAGAATAAGTACAAAGACAACTGGTAGGGATTCATACAGAGCGAGGGACAGATCACTTAGTGAACATGGTGCTCAGATGTCACTGTACTACTAGGCTGTGAGACAGGATCAAAGTGCCAATTTAAAGAACACCACGACCTAGCACCGTCAGCAGATGCAAGGACCAGGAAGCTGCATTGAGGGACAGGTTTCACAAAAGAAGATTACATTAATTTGCTGGTGATGCAGATCTACTGGAAAGATGAAAGTACATGAAGGTGCAACTCTGGTCTCGCGCGGATTCCTGGATTCCTTGAAGACCTTGTGGACAGTCAGCTCAGGGTCCTCTTCCGTCTTTCGTAGCGCGCCGTCTTGAACGCCACGAGTCTCTCTCTTTGAACCGAGGAGAGTCTCGTCGCACAACAAAGTAGACATGGCAAATGCTCAAGCTACCACGATGACTACACTTCCTGAACCCCTCCAACCCTCCATCTCAGGAAGCGTCAAGGAGTACTTCATGGCTTATCAGGTCGACTCATCCACCTCCCCAGCAGAGCAACCGTCAGACAGGGCGGCAGAGGCAGGTGCAAAGGTTTGAGCCATACCAATGACGACGTCCTGCTCACACTCCGTACCTCCGCAGATCAGGCAATGACCGAACCTGGCAAGCACACGACAAACGTTCGCCTCCACATTGACCTCCTCAATCCCAGCGTATTATTAGAGCTCTAGTATCTACTATAGCTAAAGCTGCCTTAGCTACTATAGTTACTATAATTAAACCTTCCTCTACGTTAGCCTCTATAGCTTCTATAGGTATTATTGTAGTTATTATAAGAGTTACCTCTAGACTACTACTATTTAGTTAAGCTATATACTGCCTTAATAGGATTATTATAGCGTGCCTTATTAAGTAGTTTAGCATATAGCTTTATAACATCTAGAAGCTTATTGTTACGCAGCTTAGCTTAGCGCTGCCTAGTGTAATTAGAGTAGGAGGTATTAATAATAAGAATAAATTAGAAGACTACCTATCTATCTATAAGCTTATAGTCTTTAATTTAACTAAGCTTAGTAAGTCCTACTTTAAACTTATTAATATATATAATAGTTGTATTATACTTATATACTTAGAGTTTAAAAAAGTTAGCCTAAATAAAGTACTTTTCTATAACGCTCTAGTCTCTAAATTAAGCTATAATAGTATTAAACTAATCTACTATATTAGTAAGGTTAGAAACGATCTTATAAAGAGACTATAGGATAGTAGTAAGTATTATAAGGCTAAACGTAGTAGTAGCTGCCTTCTAGTAGTAATATATAGCCTAGTTAAGAGCGTATTACTCCTTAACTACCTTATTATTTTTATAAACGCGTAGCTGCGCAGCGTAAAGAGACACGCTATCTAGATAGATACTACTAGTAGATAATAGGGTTATCTAGGTCTGTTGAAGTTGTACTTTAAGCAAAGCTCGTAAGCACGTGTTCTATTAGTTCTTAAGGATGAATACAGTAGCAGGAACACAAGGGGTTGGGTTGCAGTAAGGTGTACAGATACGATCTGTCAGTCTTAAAGGCAGGGTAACGATAAGTAGTACAGAGTAGACTGTCTAGCTTAAAGGTTAAGGGTTGAGATCCAAAGACAAACTTGATTAACTAGGTTAAACACGAACCTTAAGGGTTGTGTTCCTATTACTTATATATGTAGGGAATGTTTGCATCATTCTAGTGTTAGGTGCTGTCCCGGGATGGCTGGACCGTCCCAGATAGTTGGCCCATCCAGGATGGCGTTTGCCGTCCGGGATGGTGTTGTCTTAGCGGGATGGCAGCGCTTAGTCACGTGACTCGTGACACGTCGTCGTCCTTAGCGTTGCCCCGCTTCCTATCAGTACCCGTTCATTCGGAGATCGTAACAAGGTCTTGCTTTTAAGAACCTCTAGTTAGTCCTAGGTTTAATTAAGGATATACTAATAGCCTTGTAACTTTGCTTATAGCTAGAAAGCCTTCTCCTAATAGTAGTAATTAGAGCTATTAAGCTAGAGCTTAGGTACAACGCTATCTAGGAGAGACATAGTATAGATCTATATAAGATTCTATATAAGGTAGAGATAGTAGAGGGGCACTAGATAGATAAGTATAGGTGCTGCAGAATTACTCTCTTTAATACTATTAATACGCTGCAATAGTACCTGCTACACGCAAGGTGTACTATCCTATAGTTATATTGCAATTAAAAAGAGGGGCTTATAACCTAATAAGATAAACTATGTGTTAATTAAGTCTACCTCAGGGAGTGATATCTACAGTGCGCGAGAGAGCGGGAGAGCTATCCCAAAACAGGAGCGAGAAACGAGCTGGCTGCAGTGCAGTGAAAGAGCGTCCTGCGCGGACAAATCATGATTTGCCTCCCAGCGTTCGCTTCGAAGCCCAGCGCCCGAGGACACCTGCACGCAGGCATAAAGCGTGTCCAAGTTACCATAGCGGCGACTTATCATTTTACTCAACACTACTAATACCTTCCCGAAAAAACGACAGTCCCTAAACAGGCGGCCTAGCGACTGCGCTAGTACATACGCAACTTTCACTTGCCAAAAAGGACAAGAATACCGATGCCTCGAATCCACCGCCAAACAAGAAGCGTGCATCTATCAGCGTTGCCACCCTTAACTGCCATTTCATGGACTCGGTCTCCGCCGCCATCCGCGTCTGCTCAACATCCAACCGCTGACCATCTCATAGAGCAAGCACCAGTAGCAGCTACAACTACACATAGCAGCCAGTCATCCAGCTCCATCTCGTCCCCAGCATCGCAAAGCTCGTCGCCACTGATTGGCACTCTGACAGTTTCGCCTTCGACATGACCGAGCTTACGCGGTCTCAAAGCACATGCTCGGCCCTGCACAAGCAGTCCACATCTAAAGATAGAGGGCAGCCCTCAGTCTAACTGGTTTACTCCTGCGCCGCGCCCGGGGTACCCGCACAACATTGGAACAAACCAATACGCTTGTGATAACGGCAGGGAGATGTGTCAGAGCAACATCAACAGCTCCAGTTTGGAACGGGCCGAATCTGTAGCTAAAATTGGCACAGTACGCCTTTGCACCATCATGCAGTGCGATTACACTGGTATGTGGCGTACGTTTACGCCACCACAGTCAACGCACAACCGTTACTAGGGGTGGCTGACAGAACAATGTATGGGCGACGCGGGGAGATGGAGAGGAGTATATCAAGGGCGAATCTGCAAAGCGGATGGGTGTTACGTTGTGATTGGGGCTAGGTGCAGGCAAGTGGACACCATGTCCAGCTTAACAAAAACCGAACCTCGTGTGTACATCGCAGGCGCTGATCCTGTCGAGTGAACGGCAGCCCTTCGTCAGTTGACTGCGAACTTAGGAGCCAGGATGAGTCTTTGTCCCTGCATCCAGGCTGTTTCAATTTTGGGCCATGCGTGAGCCTCGTCATTGACCTGTGCGTATCCTAAGTCCTCGGTCTAAAGGCGGAAAAGCGCGCTTTGGCACCAAACGAGAGCATGCATGTGACTTCGACAAGTTGTCTGTTTTCGCTTGTCTATGTTCGTGATAAGGGCATGTCCTCCCGGAACCACACGCCTGTGATGTAAACAAAGGACACAGAGTATGTTGCCGATTATTGTAGCGTTCAACCCGCGTCTCTCGTAAGTCGGATACCGTCCTCTCTTCTGTGCTTCTGGTTTGCAAGCTTAGGCAATCAGAATCAGCTTGGAGTAGCCTGCCGCAAAGTTCAAATTTCTATCAAATCGCAAGGGGATTTTCATGACAAATACCTGTTGTTTATCGTTCTGCAGATCAAATAGCTCATCGTTCGCTGCCTTTTGTACTCTTCTTCGTCACTGTTCAGCAACAGTAGGAAATTATGTGTTTCAATATTCAAACTGTGCTCTTCTCTCTGCGAAACTCATACGTTGGCAGCTCTATTCGAGTAACTGGCAATGTCCCTCCCTTGTGTAATCTTCCTTTGCTGTTGATTCCATCGCTCATTGAAGACAATTCAATGCTACAAAGAATCAAACTGAACACTTCTGGGTAATTTCGCTTGCAGCGTCGGTCGTATTCTAACGCAGCGGTGGATCATGCCAAAGAAAGAGCAGCAACTTAAGCAGAAAGAGTTCATGTTAGGGTTGTAAGACTGGTGGCTGCAGGGTTGGTGACAACACGAAGCGCTGCTGCACTTGCTCATGTTATTCTTCTCGACCACTACAGGTAGAAGACATGCTGAATGTTGCTGTCAGCAGCGATATTGATGCGCCGACGCTGAGTGCTACAATGTCTCCAGAGATTTTCAGTAAAGTGGAAAAGACAAAGATGCAAAGCATGAAGTCGGCAATAACCTTGTTTGAAGTGGGCGCTGTATCACTGACGCTCATCTCCAGAGTCTCCGCTTGACGTCCAGCTTTGTCGACTGGAGAGCAGGTCTTGTGTCCCTATCGCCATCGCCCTTCGTACCACATGGCCTCTGCTGCGGTTGAGCGACATCGACTTCGTCAAACCAGCCCTTGCGCTTCTGCCGCGTATTATGCTCCTCCCAACTTTCCCGCTCCCTACCAGACAGTAAGTTCAACACCTCTGCGCTCTCTGTACATCTGCAGGCAACAACAGACACAAAGACGGCTGTCGTGAAGGTGGCAGCAGGTAGATAATTGTGAATTGGGAGTGAGTGATCGCAAAAGTACTTCGGCGTCCTCCATTTAAGACGTCAAGGCGAAAATACTTCAGCGTTCTTGCAAGGTACTGCCCGATGTGGCATTGACGAAATGACGAGCTGCTCCGACGGCACGCCCGATGCGGTCACGTCGGACTAAGACGCCATGACGCAAAGCCTTTCACCTTCTCACCACTAATTTGGTTGCGATCCAAAATATTATACAACTCTGGAACCATGCACGCTGACAATCAACGTTGGATAGCGAGGATCATCGCGCGAGGCAGATGCAGAAGACACAAAGGTAGCCATCCTGTTGTCGCAGTAGGTGTGCCTTCAATCAACGTAGAACACGTAGGCAAAACTTTGATCAATCTGGGACACAAACGCGAGAGTACTTCCGCGTTCTTAAGCAAAAAGCTAGTTGTCACGTCATGCCTTGAGTCAAATTGGAATCCTCTATCCAGAGAATATGCCTCTTTGGAGTTGATGGATCCCGCAAGGCGCACACAGTGTACAACTTTACCAAGCTGGAGGATGCGATGCACGTGTCTGACCAGATCATGGCCGACAGACACCATGCGCGCAAGCTTCGGTAACAAAGGACGCGTGGACGGCGGTAAGAGTCGCGAGTTAACAGCAGTGTGACGGACGCAGGCTCGTTATTGTAACGCCAGGGGCGGGCTTAAGCGGGACGGTTGATCGGACGTGGGGACGGAAGCGCAGACAGCGGCAAGCGTGCGCGATTGGTTATGAGTGCATAGGCGCGTCCACATATTCATCCTGTAGTATTATCTGCGCTGGAAAGGAAGCGGTTGTGGATGGGCGTCAACCTTGGACTGTGCCGCCCTTTCAAAACATGTACGTACCAGCTTCGTGTCCAATACAGCTAAACATACTCTTCCCTACTAGCACGCTATGCCAAATATTCTAAGGGTAACTGGATCGTCTTGCGTTTAACACTGTTCTTCAATATGTAAGTCTGATAGCACTCTTGGTTGTCGGTTGCTGATGTTTGAGCTTTTGGTTGCTTCTTGCAGCCGAAATGAATCGATTCGATCGCTGCAATCCGGCATCCCGCGGCTCTATCCCTGCCCATATTCTCCGCCTTAAAGCATCGTCGACTTGTTATCTTCGCTCTCCCTATGGTGTGGCTCATGAAACCGAGCCCCCTCATCAACAACCTCCTGCCATAACTCCTTGCCCTTCCTCCCCACCGGCAGCTCCTCCTTTGTCCTCTTTGCCAACGCCAACATATCCTCATTGCCGATAGCGTTCGGGCCAAGCCATGTCCACATACTCTGGTACACGCTCAAGACGAATCTCAACGCAATAAGCTTGCGCAATTGGCACTCTGGATGGCCCGCCGTTGCTTCACGAAGGGCGTGCCATCCCATGTTCTGCCAGGGCCCATCATAGTCGTCAAGGAGCTCAATCACGGCGTTGATGATTGCATTGCGGAAGGGGGCCGCACGGGCGCCAAGGGAGAGGCCGTGAGCATAGGCACTAAAGAGCGCGTAGAATTCGTTTTGGCGGTCGTGGTGGTTGCCAGTAGTGTGGCGGGTGTAACTGTTGCCGGATAGGCGCCAGAGGTTGTAGATGCGTGGGCCTGTGGAGGGCGCGGTGACGACGCTGTGCTCGTGCTGATAGATATCTGGGATGCTGTCTTGGTTATGGCGGGCTCCACGGGACAGAGGGTGAGGTATTTTTTCAATCTCTGGCCTTCCTATTATGCCGTGGTAGCGAGGTTCAGGCGCGTCGCACTCAAAGTCTTGCCTCCTCTCAATATCCTCATCGTAGCAAGTTGTCCACATGTTGCAGAAAGTTTGGCAAAGTTCTGGTTTGGTTGGTGATTGTAGAAATAGAAACTTCTAGGTAGAGCGCAGGTAATTGCATTTGTATATTTAGTGATATCTGGTAGTGTGGTAGCCAACTGTGCGGTTCAAAGTTGATGACGACCCGTACCTAAGTACGGAGAGCGGCTACGACTTTTGTTCTAGCAAGCATTGTTTCCTAAACAGATGATCTTGAACGCTGAACCGTCAAAGGAAGAGTAGCTTAGTGATAATATTGTCTTAATTTTGTACCTAAAGTTAATAGATACATTTCTTAGCAACAAGACCTTCTAAGAGGGTTAAGAAGTATGATTTGGACTATCTACGCAAGAACATTCACCGCCACCCAAGCCAACCTTAGCTGCTCAACAATTTCGTCGCCGAAACTCTCTGCGGCAGCGACCAGGGTAATTTCTGACCACATCTTGATGGTGATCTCCCTATGGTCCTGCTTATTTAAAGCGGCAACGGCGTTCCACCAGACTTGACCGCTAACCTCCCACGACAGCTTCTTAGTAGCCTTGGTGAACAGGCAGAAAGCGTGACTCATGACCATCGACTTTGCCTTTCGGTCATTTTCAGATCGAACTTGGCTGTAATCTCCAAGAGTATTATCGGCGACGGAAGCAGATGTGGGAGGAGTGGTGGAGTCGCCTTCAATGGGTGAAATAAGTTCGCTGGTAGAGGCCGAAACCGGATTGCGGTCATCTTCGTCGACATCTTCATCTAGTGTTTCTATGTATGCGATGTACTCTATGCTGCTAATGGCGGTGGCGCGCTCTCGGGGGTCGAGATCAAGCTTGTCGACAGCGGCTCGCAGAGACAGAGAAGAGACGAATGTGCAGGGCATGTTGCAGTAACTCGACGTTTGTGATGAAGGCTGATGCTATAGTATGGACGAGTGCTCCAGGTAGTGACGCGTTCGCTACCGTGTCCGTGCGCGCGATGCGCCGAATCACCAAAACAAGCTCGATTAAAGATGAGGCTGCACAACCACATATAATAGCTATTATCACAAGAAAAGTTATTGTTTTAGTAAGGTAACACTTATAATTAATTTAGCTTATTTAAATTTACTTAGAAGTGTGACGTTGCGGCTATAGCGGGTGGTTATAGGTAGTAGGCTTAGGGAGCACTCGCAGGCAACACCTCTACCTACGCCACCTATAGTACTACGATTCTACTTCTTTCTAGGTGCTATAGCTTATAAGGCCTTGCGCTTAGCCTAATTAGGCAATTAGATACTCTTCTTAGTATTAAGAGTTTATTTTTAACTCTCTTTTTAAGCCCTATATTTAGTAGCTACTTCTGCCTTCTCTACTCTAACCTAATTGCGCTTAGCTTTCTCTCTTACCTACTACTTATACTTCTCTTTAGTAATCTTCTACTTATATAGCTTATTAGCGTGCCTTAACTTAGCTATTTCTACTTTTTTAAGCTCTTCTACTTCCTTTTCTTAGTGTTTAGTCCTCTTATACTTACGTGCTCTCTTAACTCTATAGAGAGAGTAGAATACTATACTACTATAATAATTCTCCTTATATTAGAGTTAAAGTACTTTACTTCTCTTCTTATACTTCTTCTAAGTCTTTATAGCTTCTTTTAGACCCTTATTCTTATAGTAGAGAATAGAGTATTAAAGTTATACTTTAAGTAAAGCTTATAAGCATATATTCTATTAGTTCTTAAGGATAGGTATAGTAATAGGAAGATAAGAAGGTTAGATTATAATAAAGTATATAGATATAATCTATTAGTCTTAAAGGTAAGGGTAATAATAAGTAATATAAGATAGACTATCTAGCTTAAAGGTTAAAAGTTAGGATCTAAAGATAAACTTAATTAACTAGGTTAAATATAAACTATAAGGGTTATATTCCTATATGCTATATACTAAGAAGATATGCAATATACCTAGTAGAGTTAATTAACTAATTAGACTAAGTACTAATTACACTAAGTACTAAGTATACTAATTACTAGTTATACTAATTATTACTAAGCCTTCTAATTAGTTGTCACGTAACGTGTCTGTTGAAGTTGTACTTTAAGCAAAGCTCGTAAGCACGTGTTCTATTGGTTCTCGAGGATGAGTACGGTGACAGGAGTCCGAGGGGTTGGTTGCGATGAGGTGTACAGATATGATCTGTCAGTCTCAAAGGCAGGGGTAACGATGAGTAGTACAGAATAGACTGTCTAGCTCGAAGGTTGAAGGTTGAGATCCAAAGACAAACTTAATTGACTAGGTTGAACACGAACCATAAGGGTTGTGTTCCTACTTGTTATATACTTAGGGAACATAGGGTGGCATCACAGTAAAGTGTCACTTCCCTTGTGTCCGCGGATGTGATGTCTTCCCGGGATGTTGTGGCATCCCTTGGCCTACGGGATGAGATTCCTTGGCGGGAGGTTCGCCCGCAGATCACGTGACACGTGACACGCTGTCATCCTTTGGCGATGCCCCGCTTCCTATCAGTACCTGTTCTTCTGGAGATCGTAACAGTGTCCTAATTAAGGAGGAGGTATTAACCTATCTTCCTATATATTACTACCCCTACTAGTAATTCCTACTATGCTATATTAGGGTATAATACTTATTGCAATCCTTTATATTCTATAAATTATATTAGTTCTAATTACAGTAGTTAATAAAGTCTATTGTTATATAGGAGCTGTAGTTATTAAGAATTAAAAAGTAGTACTTTCTTTAAGCTTTCTCCTTAGTAAAGCAATTAAATACCTATTAAAGCTAGGTAGGGCCTATACTATTATTAGTCTAGCTAGAAGGTAAGGAAGAAATAAGTATAGAGTGTTCCCCTAACTTTATTTCCTTTACCTAGCTTAATTAGATAGTGCAGTTAGTAGACTTATAGATAAGACCTAGTAGTAGAGTTAATCTATTACTATATACACACGCTAGCAGCGTAATTTAGGCATAGTCACTATCTTAAAGTAATACTTTAACCTCTCCCCTATTCTATATATGCCTACTAAATATATGTTTTGCCCTAGTAGTAATACCTATTATAAAGCCTTTCTTATTTATATTATATATATGCTTAGTATTAAGCTTATACTTAGCAAACTTATGCTATAGTAAGTTAAAGTAGAGCTTATACTTAGCGTAGGAATTAGTATTATAGCAATTAGTGTCTATACCTATTATATATTAAGAGATAAGATAGATAGAGTACTTATTAATAAAGTAGGTAACCTAGCTCTTACTTACTACCTCTTAGGTAACTACCTATATCTATGTAACGGTGGAAATGCATCCGTTTTGGGAGGTCTTTGGCCGCTGCTTTTGGAGGCGTTTCCACCTCGCTTAGTCTCTGTCACATTGCCGCTTTAACCAAACCCATGCTCACTTACTACGCTAAGCGGACCCTCACCTCGACGTAGTGTCCTGACCATGCTGCGATGCTAATGGGGAAAGAAGGCTGCAATTACCGTTAGTGCTTCCGTGAAAACCAAAGATGGCACTGCGCCTACAACTTGCCCATTGACCGGCGCCTACTTAAAGTGATGGCATGCTCACTGTCCCTTCCACCATCGCCTCTCCTACTTCTTCTCCCTAGCTTTCTTCTAGTCGATCGCATCCTACTGCAATGCCGTCCTCCACAAAGCGAACCATTCGAAAAGAGCTAGTTACCTCAACTGGCATCAAGAACGCTGCTCTAATGCCAAATCGCTACTTATTGCGTCGATCTAACCCATCTTCAGCTGCTGACTCGTGCTGGGAAGGGCAGTCAGACACCAACTTATTCTCCGACACGTATTCGGACCCCGATACTGAGGCGGATACGGATATCAATATCGAGCTGAGTACGGGCGAAGATGCCGGTTTCACCTCGGAGCAGGAGCCAGACGCGGATATAGACTCTGAAGCTGAAGAGATACTGAAGGACATTGCTCAGTTGAGGGCGGAGGGGCCAGCAAAGCCAAACCATACCCCTCATACGATAAAACTATGGAAGAGAGAAGGCGACTTCTGGGAAAGGTAAGGGCTATGCTATCTGTATGCACATGATCTTCATTAACTCTTACCTAACGCAAGTTAGATACTGTTACAAGATTATGAATAAGACTAAGAGGTCCCCAGAAGAACAACTATGCGCATGCGACCCAGAGGCATTCAAAGCGTACTTCCGCTGGCGGAAGAAGAATTCCCGAGTCAAGAAAGAGAGCTCTATGCGGAGCTATTGGAAAAGACTCAGCATGTACTACATGGATCTCACACGCCACACAATGGACGCAGATGTCCTCACCGACGTTTGTAATGTACGTTCTAATAGACATGTCTATCCCTTGCATCGCGCTGAGCTAATACTATAGTAGTGAATTCCATCCCTAATGCTTGATAAATCCGAGAAGGAAAAGCATGCCATGTACGTCCAGGACCTCTACGCCATCCTTCACGCACTCTGGGTAGATGACACCAAACCCCTCCATGGTTTTATCCGAGTTCAGATATCGCTGCTTCTACTTCTTAGCGCTGCTACAGCGACGAGACCTGGAGCCATCGTCGAAAGCGCAAGTGCTAAAGGCAGCAACAAGGCACTCTCGTTTAAAAACATCGAACTTCTAAAGGTTCGCAGCGTTGTAGATCCTAGCCGGAGCACTATCGTGGCCAACGTTAATCTTGAGAACGTCAAAAATAAGGAAAAGGACGGAAAACCGTAAGTTAGAGAGCAATTGTCGAGGATAAGAAGTATCGCTAAGCATCGCATGGCAGAAAAAAATTCACCTTCCGCTTAGAAGGGACCCCCGCCTTCTGCATAGTTTCTTACATTCTGAGCATTGGCATCGGTCAAGGAGCATTAAGAGACGGATTTTCTAGTGTTCGGGATATATTCGACCTAAATATACCTGCGGACCGCGACGTACTCCGCATCAAATGGAAAAAGGAGTTGCTGAACCATCCGTTCCTATGCGATGTAAGGAATACAAGCGAGGGTGTCCGCATATTAAAAGACAAGGCATTTCCATACGCGAAATATCGTGACACTTTTGTACGCTTAGGGCGTGTAGCGGGCTTTGAAGAATCATTAGAGCTGTACCAGCTACGACGAGCGTCTGGAAGAAATATTAACAGTAAGTCTGCCTTAGGTCGCGAGTTGCTGGTATATTGTCCAAGCTTATAGGATCTACCAGGCGCGCTTGACCCCGTCGAACGGAACCAGACTATGGGTCATCTTGGGAGCACATACGAGAAGTACTACACGCCAACGCATATCGCCCGCGACTTTCAGTCCATCTACTTTGGAAGCCCTTCAGAAGAACTTCTCATCCAATCCGTAGCGCGGATGGGCTTGTCACGGGATCGACGTGCACCGACGGAGCTTAATGAAGAGCAACTGGAGATATTACGGAACGACCCTGCACTTGCAACCCTTCGTAAAGAGCGAGAAGCGTACAAAGCACAGCTCTACGACCAAGGCTTCTATCCACTCTCGAAGGGCGAAGGGACGGATCTTTACAAGAAATACGAGGACACGAAGCGAAAGATTGGAAGTACATACCAGAGATTGTACAGGGAACGATTCGAATCGGCCGTCCGCGAGTTCCATGAATCGATCGACACGATCGAGATAGCTAGGCAACTCAGCGGGATGGCCGCAGAGAGTGTGCTAACGCTACCATCCGTCGACTTTGAACTTCGGGATCGAGGCACCATCGCCGGCATGCTCTTCAAGCCGATTCAGGATGACAAAGGCCGGGTAAGATTCGTGCGAACCTTGGCTAGATTGTGCCACAAACAAGAGACGCGGCAGCCACGGACATTTAAGCGAAAGAGGGTGGATTTAGTCGCATGTGAAGGCAATGGCTCATTGTTCTCGAACAAAAGAAAGAAGGGCACCGATAATCAAGATTACGAAACTGAGAAAGAAGAGCTTGACGCACTACGGTGCGAAAACGCCATAGAGGTATGGTCTCGGCAGCTGTTTCCAACTGTGGCCCCTCACCCGATATGCCTCATCTGCATAGGGAATGAAGAGTTCTCGGACGAGCGGAGGATGCGCTGTATTCCACGAAAGGACGTCCTCAAAAAGCATGTGGAGACACATTTCCGACTCGCGGAACTTCAATCAGAGTTCCAATGCCGCCACCCTAGATGTTCCGAGATGCTGATGGACATGATGCACTTCAAGAGACATGCACTTGATGTTCATGGAGTGTCTCACTAGCACGCTCACATTTACCTTGGCCAGTAGAATCACATCACCCATTGTACATGAGCATAAATACTATTTGTCTTCTCGTATTTCTTCACAAGCTTACACTATTCTTATTAAAACATCAACGATTGTATTTCTGTCTATTGTCGTGTTCTGTTGTTCGTGTACAGGAGCTCTCGACTCAGACGTCAGTGCACTTACCCACCGGGCGATACCTGCTACCATAATTGTCAACAATCAAGTCAATCCAAGCTGAGACGTTAGCTTGGATTGCTCGTTTTTTGAGGGCGTCAGCTTGGATTGTTTGGGCTAACAAGCTGAGATCGTGAGCTTGATTGAGGCTTGATTGAGGCTTGATTGAGGCTTGATTGAGGCTTGATTGAGGCTTGATTGAGGCTTGATTGAGGCTTGATTGAGGCTTGATTGAGGCTTGATTGAGGCTTGATTGATAGGCTTGATAGCCTGTACTAGCGCTAGCCTTAGTGTTGAGTTTCGTCGTCCCAAGTCGCTAGCCCGCACAAAAGCTTTATATTGTCGTCGTCGCCTCCGAGGCCAGCTCTTTGCCACCTTCGTACGCACTGTATTGCCGCTAGAAGTTGAGGTCCTAGACGTCGTCGTCGCGGCTCTAAGAGGTCGCCCAGCTCACTGAACAAGCGCTCACACTCACAAGGTATGCGACAGAGTTCTGGAGCAACCATCTTCGAAAGGTTGGGTACGAGATGAACAGGGTGAGTTGGATAGCGATGAGCTTGATGTCAATAGAACAACCCGCATATCTCACTTGGATCCAGCTGTTTGATCCAGACGAACCACTGAAGAAACCTGACCCAAGAAGAGGTCTAAAAAGCATAGCTATGCCGCTTTATTATGCTGCATCGTTGGGCTTAAGCGCGATTACAAAGATATTGCTAGATCAAGGCGCCGACGTCAACACGCAGGGTGGACGCTACGGCAACGCACTGCAGGCAGCTTCAGAGAGAGGCCACGAGCAGATGGTCAAGATGCTACTCGATGCGGGCGCCGACGTCAGCGCGCAGGGTGGATACTACGACAACGCACTACACACAGTCTGCAACAAGCAATTCAACCCAGACTCTGCCAGAGCCCCCCTTGCTTTCCTAGGTAAGGTCAAACTTGTATAGGAAATAATTAGGCCTAAAGAAGTAATCAATCAATCCAATCTGAACCTTCTAGTACCCTCTTAATTGACTGTTGCGGAGTCTAGCACTGCAGGCAACTCCAGAGGGAGGCCACAAGCAGATAGTTAAGATACGGCTTAATGCAGGTGCTCATCAACATCAGGAAGTCAACACTATCTTAGAGACTGAATAACATCACTCAGGTTCTAAGCAAGCATTCTGAGGCGCACAAGTAAGCATCTTTTAGTCAGCGCATAGAAGGACATAGGGCATAGTCCTCTGTCTGCTGCAGAAGATGCTTCTCGAAAGTTGTTAGCCTGCGCCACATATATTTCGAGATTGATATAGAGTAGGCATAGCGCCCAATTCGTTACAATAGATTACCAGAAACTAGTGTTTATACTAATGCATGCCAAGTCTGCTAGGAAGCCCCGCTAGTTAGGTCTCGCTGCACGATTCCATTCTCTCGTTCTTCGGGGCTTTCGGCGAGCTCACTCCTGCGTTCAAGTAACTTTCAAAGCCTAGGATAATAATCTCCTTTGACTTTTCTCCTTGTTCGGGCCTCCGATATCCAGAAAACCCATCTAAAGCGCGAGTAGACAAGGGGTTGCCGCCGAACGGTCGTCTGGCAGCGTTGGCGAAACGATCAACATCACGAGCAGCACTTCAGAGATCCTCATCGAAGCCTGTTAGTCTGAGAAAGAACTAGTCTATGAACACTGCATATGAGTGGCAGTTCTATAGGTTCTCGCAATGGAGGCGCCGAAGGCCCGAACCACCAACCTGTCTCGGGACATGGTGTGTCTCCCCACTCAGTGACGCACCTTACGTTGTGTTTTGTCAGCCAAGCGGGGCGTGATGATCCCTGCTTGTAGTGTGATGCACTAAAGCGGATGGCCTGGTGGCCGTATCATCAGCTCTACAAACTATTTCTCTAAGCGGGCTGACCAAGAGATATTCCTACGCTACTGTAAAGACCTGAGTTCTTCTGACTCTATTCCTAGGTACATTTCTGTACAGCAATTTGCCAAGCCGACTTTTCCATTTTCGAAGACAATCTTTTGCGAAGCTTTAACATTCCATAATGTCCGATTTTTCTGAGATCGAAGATGACATTGTAATGGGTTAGAGGTAGACAGGATCGATTACGATGAGATTACACTGCCTTTAGCTACAGAGATACGGACAGGTAACCGCGAACTTGAACTTACTTATTTGCGCTGACAAAATTCAGGAAAAGATTGTCGTACACAATCGTTGAATTTCCCTTCGTCCCCCAATCCCATGGCTGACCACAACCATAACGCCACATGCAATCCTCCATGGTTTTTTGGCTCGAAGAAGCCAAGTTTTGCAACATCTAGAAAGACTTCCAAGTCCGACCGCCTATAATCTACTACAAGGTTCTCTCTCCATTGTGACACTAGCTCCCGGAAACCGTAGACTTTGTCTTTTGGACGTTCGCATTTGTGGTATCGGGCATATACCCCAATCACTTCATCCAGCATCGCGACATCACCCCGCTCGGACATCTTGATGCTGATCGGATAAGGGGCGTCTTCCCTTATGTCCCATTCCACCAACTTCCTTCGCTGTCGATGCCCGTGAATCGTCTGGATGGTTTTCCATCCCCTCGTATGTGGTTTTAGCTTTTGGTAAGCCCCGGTATCGAATCCTTGTTCGAATGAGCCCCAATTGGGGCTAAGTCCATAGATGTCGTCAAGATCGATAGATTTGTCCCCATAACAGACAACTACCATCTTTGCCAGGATAAGCTCTTGAACAATCCAGACACGAAGCCAGTAAGGCCGTGCATAAAATGAACGAAGCCAATTGAATTCTGGGTGCAACATGTCATCGTCTTGATCGGTCCGTTCAGGCAACGTGCCGGTTTTGGCATGATATATGTCGCAAAACAGCTCTCTATGGAAAGAGAGCTGTATGGCAGCGTCTGGATGGGTCGAAAATTTCCCCTCTCTCATATGATCCCGAAATTCCTGCAAAACAGCAAAAATGCAATCAACTTGGGGATCTGCTTCTCCTAACCACGCGTTAACTTTCGTGGCCCCGCTGTAGATCTCACCCATTTTCGACACCTGCTCCGATCTTTCGTCTTCGTTAATCTGGTTGATGCAGACGGCGTCGATCCAGAGAATTCTCGAAGAGTCCTTGTGTCGCAAGTACCGCAATGCACGTTCCAAATTTTTCGTGATACGGTACTGCACCCCATCGAGGCTCATAGACGAAGTGTCATTGACGTCCCCCCAGACATATGAGAGGGCTTCGTAGGCATGTCTATCGCTAAGGGAGACTTGTTCAAGCTGGCAGCGAATAGGATCGCCGAATGAACCTGGCTGAAGGATTAAGAGACGAACATTATCTCCAAGGGGTGGCCGATAAGCAGGGTGCACGAGATTTCGTCTCTCTGGTTGATTGGATGTGCGGGCAGAAGTTACGCTTTGGCCTAACATCTCTTAGGACTAGTTATGAAGGCTTTCGTTTCCAGCAATCGTATAACTACACATCCAGGGTTCGTACTAGATTTTGGAAGCGCGGGGGCGGGGTTGACAGGGTTGAAGTAGAAGTTGTTGTAATAGACAGTAGGGCTGTCGACGTGACAGACTCGTGCGGCATCGACCCTAGCAGATGAGTTTGACGTAGCAAGTAGAGTCATCAATGATGATTCTGTAGCTTGGAGAGCTATATTTGGAGCAGAAGGTTGTCGAAGCTATATTGAGGCAGGACGTAGCTCAAGTTCGTAGAAATCCTCGAGGGCAATAATTCAGCAGGAACCTCAACAAAAACAATTAGGTTAGGGCGGGGTGCGGCTGATTGCACAGCCTCCACTGTGGCGTGGTGAGGCTGACCTGCAGCAGGTAACAGAGAACGAGTTTGCAAGGCACTAGAATGTCCCTTGAGAAGCGTATAAACATGTTGGGTACGACGCTAGACCGCTGTGGCCTGAGGGTAGCAAGGCGGCGGATTCACAAGAGGTGAGCTGATTGACTGGAGGCAGAGTTTGATCGCAAGGCTGCGGGGCTTACGTCCGCCTGCTTGCTACGATTTGATCCGTAGGACGCCAGAGCGTAAACGTAATCACTTGAAGGATCATGCGGCACGGTTGAAGGATTGCGGCATTGCACGACAGTGCTCGCTATTGTTACACAACACAGCCTTCTCATTTTTTTGTGCATGATATATCAATTTCCTTGTTGTAATTCTGAAGAACATTGCAAACTTCTGCTACAGTAGTGATGATGTCCGTCTGCCTGCTGTGTGATCGATCCTTCCCCAGCCATACTGCTCTACAACAACACGAATGAGACTCGCCTGCCCACGCAGAGTCTTTTGACTGCGACGACTGCGACCGGTCGTTCGGCAGCGAAGAAGCTCTTGCGCAGCACCTTCGCGACTCACCCGTCCACCATCAGGCTCCAGAAACACCTCTAGATATCTTCTTCCGCTCCTTTCGGACTTTCGCCTATGACCCAACTCAGCCACCAGCTACATCTTATGCGTTCTTACAAGCTCATGAGGGCTGGCGACGAGGGGAAGCCGCATCAGTTACTGCGTGGAATCTATATCAAAAGGCTTTGGAAGATGAATTGCGTCTGTGGTTCGGGGAAGAGGACGATCTAGCTGCGTGGCACGCTCTGTGTCATGCGATTGGTGTCGAGCCACCTTCACAGACATGCGGCCAATGCGAGGAAGTACGAGTCAACTAGACATGATTGAAACATGCATGCTAATGCAAATAGGCTGTTCGGAGAACCGACGTTAACATTCTCGATCTGATTGAATGGGGACGAAGTCGCGGAAGTAATGAAGACAGGGCCCAGACGTTTAGCGATGTGGCGGGACTGCGAGCATACACCAGAAGAACGGGCAAAGTGTTCCGCAACACGCTTGGCCAAACAAGTGGCAATGTCGTGTTGAGACATTTGCTTCGCAAGATATTCCGCGAGAGCTCGTGAGACACCAGCGATGTAGTAAGCGACGTGCTTGGGTGAACAAAGACGGCGTAAGCTTACGTGCTGTGAAAGTGGTACCGTGCTCGTGCACCCAACGAGCCAGTTCAGCCGACGAGCCACCCCACCATGATTGTGATGTAACTGTCCCAACTTCAACCCCATATAATTCCACCACCATGGATCCGATCCAAGAAGCGATTGAATATTTGGAAATGTGTGAAGCTGGAGATAAATTCTCGTACCGCGAAGTCGCAAAAATGTTTGGTGTTGACCGAACGACGCTGTCGCGAAGGCACAGAGGTGTGCAACGCTCACATCGCGCCCAGGCACAACACCAGCTTGTACTCAACCCACAACAAGAGGAGGAGCTTGTTAAATACATAGAAAGATGCACAAGAGACGGTTTGCCACCTACCAGAAGCATGCTGCAAAATCTCGGCAGTGCGGTTGCACAGTGGGAGGTTTCTGACAGCTGGATTACTCGATTTCTACATCGCCATGTCGACAAGCTCACCACTAAATGGAGCGCTGGGATGGATCGTGAGCGCCATTTGGCTGACAGCAAGCGCAAGTACGAGCTGTACTTTAATCTATTGCACTCCAAGATGCGTGAACACGGCGTTGACGAGCGCAACACGTACAATATGGATGAGAAAGGCTTCTTTGTTGGCATCAACAGCCGCACCAAAAGGATAGCCTCTAAGGCAATTTGAGAGTCAAAAGAGCGCACCGCAGCGCTTAGAGATGGCAACAGAGAATGGGTAACGCTGCTGGCTTGCGTATGCGCTTCTGGAGAGGCATTACCGCCCGCTCTCATCTACCAGGGCACCTCTGGGATTCAATCGACCTGGGTTGACGACCTTGTGGCCGAATAACACCAGATTTTCATCTCCCACTCGGCGACGGGATGGTCAAACAATGACCTGGGGCTTGCCTGGCTTCAGCAGGTGTTCGATCGCCATACAGCAGCCAAAGCTCGCCATCAATGGCGGCTTCTGATCCTTGACGGCCACAGCAGCCACCTCACGCCCGAATTTTTGGAGTATTGCGACGCCAATCGCATCCTCCTCATGGTATTTCCACCTCATTCAACTCACAGCTTGCAGCCGCTTGATGTCGTCCTCTTTGCGTCGCTTTCGAGGCACTACACCGAGGAGCTTACCCACCACCTCCAACGAACCCAAGGCCTTACGAGGATCACGAAACGCGGCTTCTACAGCAACTTTTGGTTGGCGTGGAGCTCTACAATGACTCCGGAGCTTATATTGAAGAGTTTTCAAGCTACAGGTGTGTGGCCGATGGACGCAGACGCGGTGCTAAAACGCTTTAACAACTACCCACAACAACAAGATGAAGACGCAGAAATTGGAGAGCATGGCAGTGGCGATAGCTGGCCTGAGCTGCGCAAAATTTTTGACGCTGCAGTTGCTAACAAGGCCAGAATTGAAGCCAAGCGGCTGTCGCAAAGCCTACACTCGCTACAGGTCAACAACGAGCTTCTTCGCACTCGAAACGAGGAGCAGTTGGCATAGCCTATCAAGTGAGATGACGCCAAGATGCGATCTGGACGGTTCCTAAACCAGGACATGTTGTTCTGCTCCTTCTCATCTTCCTCGTAATGCAGTTTATCCACCTCTTGCCGTCCCTTGGCTGCTAGATATTTGCCCTTGCCTCGTATGTGTTGATACACAGATACATTTAGCAACGGGGACAGTCAGCTTGGAATGTAGGCGAAGGATGAGCGACCGCATGGATGCGTTGAAAATCCTACGCATGCATGTGCCGTAAGCACAGCGGCTTTGTGCTGTATATTTCCACAGATGTCGTCAACGAGCGCGAATTCAGCAAAGCTGTGGCTATAGTGTGTGTATGTTGTGAGCTTTGAGATGTCAAGCGTAGTTCAAGCCGGCTTCGTGGCACTGCGATCAGCAGCCGCATAAGCGTGTCCGAAAATGGCGTTCCAATGCCGCACCGTCTGTTCAGTTGAGCGTTTGGGGCCGCCCCAGCGACAGGGCTCCGGCAGTCGCTGAACCGGCTTGCGCTGTTGATGCGGTGTCAGATTAAGCTCTTGTTGCTGATTCGGTGTTGTCCACACTGCTTCGATGCGTTTGCTAGGGGTTCCTACACGCACTGTGTCTTCAAGGTTCTCCTCCAAGCAGTCAGACGCTGTGCGCTTGCGCTTGAGATGGTATATGTCGTACAATGGGGTATTGGCGAGGAAGGCGAGTGCTGTTGGAGCTGGATAGTCTTGCACATCACCCGTGCCAGCAGGGCCAGATGGCGGTGCAGATGGCGGTGCGGGTGGCGGTGCAATGCGCCCAGGAGGCTCGCCGCTGCCAGACTCATCTCCGTCATTGCCATGGCTCGAACCGCGTCCAACTGACGTCCCGTCTGCAGGCACCTTCTCCATCATGGCTGCCCATGCGTAATCGCCCTTCTCGCGCAGACCTCTGAGCTCCGTGAGCTTCGTCCTGACCGTCCACAAGTCCTCGATATGTGGCACTCTTGGCGTGGTGGATATTTCAGCCGCTATGAACTTCTGCGCCTTGAACAGGACCGCGCCTGGATCGCCGTGCCACTGAAACTCGGTCGGTGGCTCAACAATATCCTTCCTCTTGTAGTCCACCACTGGGTATGCTGTGTACAGTCCCTTCGTAGCTGTGTTGATCTGTGCTGCGCAGTGTTCGGCATAGGTTGTTGCTGAGACTGGGCTCCTGTAGCAACCCGACGTCTGCATGGTATCCTGCCAGCGTCGCTCCTGTTCGATGAAGAAGTCGAGGAACTTTGGAACGATGACCAGGCCGGGACGTTCGGCGTCAAAGGCGGCGTGATCGGCAGCACAGAGATAGATAGCGTTGTCGAAGTCGCCGAGTGCCGAGATGCCAACTATACCGCGCCGCTTGCGGTCTTCGAACTCAGCGAGTTCGCGCCGGTCAACGACGTGGGCGGCGTTCAGGTAGTGTCGCACTGCGCACACGCAGCAGCCGGCGTACTCTGTGAAGAGCTGCTGACTACACGACTTGGCAAAGCTGTTCGTGCTCTTCCATGACCGCTTCGAGGGCGAGGATGTCGAGGCAGCATCGGCATCGTCGTCGCGGTTGCGCTTCCTGTGCGTCGAGACAGTCGACGGTGCGGTCGGCACCACGAATGGGATGAATTCGATGGCTGAAGCCGCCAAGGGTGCTGAGGGGTCGGACTGTGCACGTGCGCTGAGAGGGCGCTGAGGTGGGAACGGCGGCGCAGGAGAGGCGGTGCTGACCGAGTGCTCGTCGTGGACCAGTGAAGGTGTGGCGGGCTGCAACGCTTGTGCTATAGATAGAGGAGGTTCGCCGTTGTCGTCGAGCGGGCGCGACATGGCGCTGGCGTCGCGAACGTCATATCAGGTTGTGGTGTTGAGGTTGATGGTTGGACATGACGCAATCGCCCCATGGTCTGTGCGTGCGATAAGGCGATAACGGTTCTGCAGCCGCTGAACCCTGGCCTGGACCTCGGGAGCTTTCACGCAGAATTAACGTGACTGAATCAATAGCCAACATGCACGGAGTGGGCAGCGGCCTGGACGTCTCATTGTTGACATTACAACGCGATCTCAAGCTCAGCTGCTGATGGAATGCACAAGGTCCTCGAGGATTGTGTTGTAACCTCAACAGGCGACTTGCCCCGTGTCGTCGCGAGAGTTGAGCAGATGGTGAAGACCCAATGCAACATGTACAAGATAACGATCGGTTTTGTAGACACAGCACTGAGTCTCCGCACAAGTTCGATTCTTCTTCGGGACTCTTTGGAAAAGCAGATGGTCTTCTATGAGGCTATACGGCTGCAAGAAGTAATGGCTGCTAGATGCACTCTGCCGCGACATCTACTAGCGCCGGCCTGACGTGCGATCCAAGACAACTAAGCAGAACTCCTCCTCGAGGAATTGCGGTCGGTCACAGAGTAGGTTATTTGTGTAGCCGGATAAGTGCTGTGATAGGTCTAGGTTGACGGGGAAACTGTCAAGCTCCGTACTGAACGTCGAAGTTCTACGATCGTCACAGACATCTGCAAGCACGTCGATAGGTCTCGCACCAGGTCTTTTTGTGCAATCTATTGATAGAGCTACTACACTACTATAAAATCTTATTACAATACTTCTAGATGGCTTTATAGCCTTGTTTTTGGTTGTGTTGCAATTTGATTTCCCGCGCATTACGCGCACGGACAGGTTGTGATAACGTACAGTATCGCACTACCGTGTCCGTGCGCGTAATGCGCGGATTCGCGTGATGCGCCGAATTCTCAAAACACCTCTATTATCGCAGCTATACTACAACACAACGCAATGGGATTATAAGAAGCGCTTGCAGAGTGTGCTACTTTTGCATCTGGAGATGAGATTCCATAGTCTAAAATAGCAGAAAAGCATGGTGTTGTGCAGTCAACGTTGACGCGCAAGTGGAGGGGTAAGACGCGATCGCGACAAGAGAAGGCAATTGCACAACAAAAGCTCACCCAACAACAAGAGAAGGAGCTTGTAACATATATAGAGGAGCTTAATGCTTGTTACTTACCTCCTACACGAGAGATAATACAGAATTTCGCGTCGTCTGTGGCTAAAGAGCGCGTGAGCGAGAGCTAGGTTACGCGCTTCATCAACAACTACTCCATCTATCTCATCTCTTAATACTTAACAGGTATAGACGCCAATCGCCACAACGCTGATTCCTACGCGAAGTACGAGCTCTACTTTAACTTACTACAGCGTAAGATTGCTAAGTATAAGGTCACCGCTAAGCACACATATAACATAGATAAGAAGGGCTTTATAATAGGCATCACTACTAGGGCAAAACACGTGTTTAGTAGACGTATGTGGGAGAAGAGGGAGGTTAAGGCATTACTTTAAGATAGTAATTGCGCCTGGATTACGCTGCTAGCGTGTGTGTGTGGTGATGGATCAGCTCTGCCGCCAGGCCTCATCTACGAGTCGGCTAACAGCACTATCCAATCAAGCTGGGTAGAGGCAATACAGTTAGGAGAACACTCTGTACTTGTTTCTTCATCGCCCACTAGCTGGACTAACAACGATATAGGCCTTGCCTGGCTTTAACAGGTGTTTGATCGCTTTACTAAGACTAAGGCACGGAGGAAGTGGCGCCTCCTAATCCTTGACGGCTACGGCTCCTATGTGACGATAGACTTCATCAACTACTGCGATTAGAACAAGATACTCCTAGCTATCTTTCCTCCTTATTCAACCCACACGCTTCAGCCGCTTGATGTGGTGATGTTTAAGCCTCTATCGACTGCGTACTTAAAGGAGCTCACAACACACCTTCACAACGGCTAAGGACTCTTAGTAATTAAGAAGAGCGACTTCTTCCACCTGTTTTAGAAGGCCTAGGAGAGCACGTTTACTTAGGAGTTGATACTCAGGTCCTTTAAAGCAACGGGTATATCACCCCTTCAGCCCAACGTCATCCTCCAACGCTTTGCTAAGGATAGCCCTGAGGCCTCTAATAGCAGCACAAGCTCTTCTTTAATATACTCTGGCAAGGATTAGCTTAAAATTAAGACTCTATTGCAGAAAGTAGTTAGGGATGAGACTAGTAAGGAGCTGAGGAAGCTTAGCCGCTCGCTCCACCACATCTCAGTTCAAAACTCGCTCCTCCACTACGAGAACTAGGGCTTAAAGGAGGCTCTTAAGACTTAGAAGAAGCACAAGAAGAAGAGCAAGACCCTTGACCTCCAGTCAGATAGCGAGTATCATGGTGGAGCAGTGTTCTGGTCTCCTTGCAAAGTACAGGAAGCTCGCTCGCGCGAGCAAGTAAGACAGGAGGAAGAGCAAGCAGAAAACCTCAAAAAAGCAGAGATGGCTGAACTCAGGCGCGCTAACAAGCTATACAACGAAAAGATTGCTCAGGAGAAGCGTGAGCAGCGGATGAGGGAGAAGGAGGAGCGTGGGCGTGTTAGAGCTGAGATGGCCAAGGAAG
Organism: Didymella pinodella; assembly: GCA_039634465.1. Classification (NCBI taxonomy): domain Eukaryota; kingdom Fungi; phylum Ascomycota; class Dothideomycetes; order Pleosporales; family Didymellaceae; genus Didymella; species Didymella pinodella. The sequence continues at coordinate 2,459,684 of CP113345.1, forward strand.
CAGCCGAACGCAAGGCTCAAAGAGAGCGTGATAAACAAGCTCGCGACGCTGAAAAAGCTATACAATTACCCTAAAGAGGCAAGCGTACAGCTTTAACAGCTCCTGTAGCAAAAATATCAAAGAAGCGTCGTGTTGGGGCAGCTCATAGTCGTACTGTTGTTGCAAGCCCGCCTCCAGCTCCACGCACTCACACAACGCGCAGCGGCCGCACCGCTACTTTATATAAATAGTGCTTTACAGGATACTTTCGCATACATTAATACATTAAGCCACTAAGAAATCTCACGATATTAGCTATTGTACGTGGCTCTACAGCCTCATTTTTCCAGGTGCTGGTTAGGGTGGTTCGGCGCATTACGCGAATCCGCGCATTACGCGCACGGACACGGTACCGTACTGTGTCCGTGCGCGCGATGAGCGGATTCGCGCGATGCGCCGAATCACCAAAACACCACTATTATCTTAGCTCCACAACACTACAGCGCAATAGGATTAAGTAAAGCGCTTGCAGAGTGTAATACTTTTGCACCTAGAGATAAGATTCTATAGTCTAAAATAGTAGAAAAGCATAGCGTTATACAGTTAATATTAATACAAAGATACTAAGCCTAGACGCGTTTATAGAAAAAGTAGGCTTTATTATAGTAAAAGCTTATGCTATAACAAGACAAGGAGCTTATAACGTATATAGAGGGGCTTACTCCTTATTAAATACCTTATATAAGAAAGATAATTGCTAATTTTATATTAGTAGAGATTTAGTATATGCACTAAACTAAGTTAGCTACTAACTATACTATAGAGTTTTAGTAGCTAGTTACTAATACTAACTAGGACAACACTACGCTAATAACTATGTTTAAATAAGTCCTTAAAGCTTTAGTTAAGACTAAGCTAAGATATACTCGCGCTAACATTAATAGTTTAGATAACCTTATTAATACTATAATTAATATTAATGTTAAGCTCTATAAGCTATATCAAGAGCTTTAAGATAACCTATAGGCGCGCGTGTATTTAAATAAGAAACGCTTGCTGCTACGCAACCTATAGCGTAATAACCTTACTATCTATAGATAATATAAAGGCTACTATTAATCTAACTCTAAACAACATATCTAAAATAACACACAAAGTAGATACTATAGACTAGCTGCTATAGACGTATCTAATATTAATAAAGGGCCTAATAGGTAGAATAAGAAAGAGCAGAGCAAGGGTAGTAACAACTATAGTAATAAGTTATTAGTAACTTGTTATAGCTATAGCAAGATAGGCTACTACGCTTGCAATTATTGCATAAAAAATAAAGTAGTCTAATAGCTTAACATACTAACTACTAGTAATAATAAGACTAGTAGAGAATAGGAAGTTCTTACTAAAGATATAGGCTGTCTTATAGAAAACAACTATAATAAAGAATTAGACAAATACACGTTAAATAAACTAGTATAGGCACTAACGCCTTACCTACATACCTAATAGATCTATAATAATCCCTAAAAGCACTATACAGTAGAATGCAACACCTAGGATAGCACTATTATTATTAGCAAATAATACTATAGACCCTTCTACTAGAAAGATAACTAATACTACTTATAGGAAGGAAAACGTCTACTTGTATAGGATAGGCTATAAGAGTATAACACGCTAGTCTTATGCAACTAAGCAACCTAGACTCCTGCCTCCTAGGGACCTTTAATACCTATAGTAAACCTAACTATTATTAATAATATTCCTAAATTTAAGGAAGAGACACTAAGTGTTACTATTTAGTTACTAATTTTACAGAGTGTTAAGAGCACTCGCAACTAGATATTAGAAGAAGACATTATATAGTTAAAATAGTATTTGCTTAGTAAATATTAACAGACCTAAGAAGTTTAATTAATAAGTAATTAATATAAAGAGGACTAACAAGGATTAGCACACAGAAGACTTTAACTAATAGAAGAAAAGATAATACTATAATATAATAGCAGCTAGACGCTTACAACTTATATGCATAAAGCTAAGATAAACCTAACTTTAACTGGCGACCTAATATGCTAGCGCAGAGTTACACATCGCAACTCCGTTAGGATATAAGGAATCTATGTTACCCTTAGTTACTAGCTATGTAGTGCTACTACAAAGCCTATAATAACTATAGGCAGTTTAAGATTAATAGTTAGTAGTTTCTAAGCAAGCCTAATAGCTGCAAAGACTATTAGTAGGAGTGTGCAGAGACTTACTGCGCAGAACACCTCTAGGACAAGCATATAAACCTACACTTCCTAGGAGTTACTAGTGTAGAAGGAATCTTAGACATGCACCTAGTATAGAATAAAGAATACTATAGTTATAAATAGGCTAAGTGCCTTAACACTAAGTGTAAGAAACATAGGTTACTTAAGCGCCTAAGCAGCTTTTTGCCCTAGGATAAGTCTTTTTTAGACGCGTAGCAAACAAACGCTATAGAGGAATTAGGTAAGAGCGCTTTCTTAATAATGTCTAGGGCTTCTAGAATTAATATAAGGATTCTAATAAGACCTATTCCTTTATTAAATTCTCTATTACGCTAGAAGGCACTAGGATAATAGCATTGTTAGACTTAGGAGTATAAAGCAACTACGTGTCTTAATCTACTATTACGCAAGCAGGCTTGTAGAAGCAAAGAAAGGAGGAACTATACCCTTTATAAGTAGCTAATAGAGAACTAATGCTAGGAGAATTATTTATAACCTACAAGGTACTATAACAACATCTTAGAGTATTTAACTATAAGGAATTAATAGACCTAGATGTTCTAGGAATAGCCGCCCATAATATTATATTAGGACTTCCTTAGTTAAGAGAGCACAATCTATATATTAACTAGAGGAACTAGCAAATAATGCTTAAGTGTTATAGATTAGGCACACTAAGACAATAACCTGCGCAGCTTATAACGCAGCTAGTAGATAAGAAGAAGATTAACAACATCTCTTTAATATATAACACGCGCTAAGTTAGAGTAGTTAATTATATAGACTAGAAGAGCCCCTCTATAATAATTAAGGAGGCTAAGAGTGCACCTCCTGCTATACTAGATGTGTATTGCTAGTACGCCTAGATGTTTAAAGAAGAGTTATCTGCAAAAGCGCTACCTAAGCATTAACCTTAGGATTGTAAGATTAAACTTAAGGAAGGGAAAGAACCACCCTTTAGGCCTATCTACTAGCTATCTAAGAAAGAGCTGAAGATACTCTAGAAGTATATCTAGGAAAACCTAGCAAAAGGTTTTATTTAAAAATCTAAGTTACTAGCTAGATTCCCTATTCTATTTGTACCTAAGAAAGACAGTCAGCTTAGGCTGTGCGTTATCTACTAAAGTTAAATAATATTATAATTAAGAATTGCTACCTCCTACCTAATATTTTAGAGTTATAAGATAGACTCTTGGGAGCAAAGTTCTTTACTACATTAGATTTGCAAGGAGCGTACAACTTAATACGCATAAAGAAGGGCGAAGAATAGAAGACAGCGTTTAGAACCTATTATAGTTATTATAAGTATATAGTTATGCTATTTAGGCTTACTAATGCGCTAGTAGTATATTAAGCGTTAATTAATAACGTGCTCTAGAGGTATTTAGACATTACTATAATAGCATACCTTAATAACATCCTAGTATATAGTTAGACACTAGAAGAATATAAGGCCTATATAAGGCAAGTGTTAGAATGCTTAGCAAAAGCAGACCTTAGGCTAAAGCTAGAGAAGTGTAAATAGCATAAGGATAAAGTAGAGTTCCTTAGCTATATAGGGAGATATAGAGTTAAGATAAGTAAGAAGAAAATATAAGTTATAAAGAATTAGCTAACACCTACATTAGTTAAAGGAATCAAGAAATTCCTAGGGTTTGTTAACTTTAACTACTACTTTATTAAGGATTATTCTATAAAAGCCTTACTGCTTACAAGACTTACGCAGAAGAATACTCTATTTAAGTAGGAAATAGCGCAAGATAACGCTTTTAAATTGCTTAAGTAAGTATGCATAGAGCCTCTTACACTAATTGCGTTTAAGAGCAGCGAACCTACGCGCCTTAAGATAGATACCTCAGATTTAGCATTAGGAGCTTGCATTATATAAGAACAAGATAGATAATAGCACCCTATAGCCTACTACTTAAGGAAGTTTACAGCACTAGAAGAACGCTATAATATGCATAATAAGGAACTTATAGCTATTGTTAACGCGTTGCAACATTACAGAGTATACGCAGAGAGCTACTTAGAACTTACTATCTACATAGATTATAAAAACTTAGTACACTTTATAATAACTAAGGTTCTAAACTAACAACAAGTTCGCTAGTTAGAGATGCTTAGTTAGTATAAGTTTAAGATTCTATACACGCTAGGAAAAGAAAACAGCAGAGCAGACGCCCTTAGCTAATAATATAACCTTATAGGCAAAAAGATAATTAATAAGTTTGCTATCCTTAGAAAGAATATAGATAGGTTGTTAGGACTATCTTAGTAGCTTAACCTTATAATAGTAATTTAAGGAGAACACTATATACTATCGCAAGTACTAGAAGAATTAGAAGAAGAAGTTATTAGTAGTTATTACAATAACCTACTGCATAGACACCCTAGTATTACACAAATAATAGAACTTATGAAGAGATATTATAAGTTCCTAAACATATAATAAGGTTAGTAAGTTTATAAAGAATTATGTAAGCTGTTAGTAGAACAAACACAGCATGCACGCTAAGTATAGAGAAGTATAGGCAATAGAGCTACTAACAGCGCTATAGATAAATATTATAATAGATTTTGTTACCTAGCTACCTATCTCTAAGGATCCTATAACAGGATACACCTATAACTTAATCTTTATTATAGTAGACTAATTTACTAAATACGCTAATATAATACTATTTAGACACAGCTATACTATAGACCAGCTAGCACATATCTTTAAAGATTAGATTATCTACTACTATAGTATTCCTAAATTAATTATTAGTAACAGAGATAAGCTCTTTATATTAAACTACTAGACTACGCTACTAGCAGCGTTAGGTACTAAGAAGAAGCTATCTACAGCATACTATCTATAGACAGACAAACAAATAGAAACAGTAAACTAGATAATAGAAATGTACTTCTAAATTTACTATAAATAGTAGTAAGATAATTAGGTCTTACTCTTACTTATAGCATAAATTGCACATAATAATAAGCTTTTAGAAGTAATAGGCTATTTGCTGTTCTTTGCAAACTATAGTATACACCTAAGTCTCTTTACTAGGTTATTAGATAGTAATATTCAAACAGAATTAGCAATTACTTTAGATAAAGTACTAAAGGAAGTACACTAGAAATTGCTTAATAATATTACTAAAGCTTAGTTATAGAGTATCTCTTATGTTAATAAGAAATAAAAAACAGTACCTCTACTAAAGGAGGGGGATCAAAGTCTATCTCCTTATAAAAACTCTACGCACACAATAACTAATAAAAAAACTAGATACAGTTAAGGTTAGACTATTTTTTATTTCTAAGTAAGTTAGCCTAGTTAACTATTAACTTGCGCTGCCTAAGGATGTAAAGATGTATCCTATGTTCTATATCTTGCTATTAGAACCAGCTAACCCTAGAACGCTAATCTAGAAAGACTTCCACTACTAGGCAGACAGCTAGGATAAATAGGAAGTTAAAAAAATAATAACATATTAGAAGAAAGGACGCAGTATTAAATACCTAAATATATATAATAAAGTTAGTAAGTTTATTAAAAATTATGTAAGGTATTAGTAGAATAAGCATAGCACGCATGCTAAGTATAGAGAAGTATAGGTAATAGAGCCACTAATAGCACTATAGATAAATATTATAATAGATTCTATTACCTAGCTACCGATCTCTAAAGATTCTGTAATAGAATATACCTTTAACTTAATCTTTATTATAGCAGATAGATTTATTAAATATGCTATAATGGTACTATTTAGATATAGCTATACCATAGAATAGTTAGCACATGTCTTTAAGAACTAGAGTATCTGCTACTATAGTATTCCTAAATTAATTATTAGTAATAGGGATAAGCTTTTTATATTAAACTATTAGACTACACTACTAGCAGTAATAGGCACTAAAAAGAAACTATCTATAGTATACTATCTATAGATAGATAGACGGATAGAAAGAGTAAAGTAGATAATAGAGATTTACCTCTAAATTTACCATAACTAGTAGTAAGACAATTAGGTCTTACTCTTACCTATAGCATAAATTATATATAATAAGAAGCTTTTAGAAGTAATAGGCTATTTACTATTCTTCATAAACTATAGTAGATATTAAATCTCTTTACTAGGTTATTAGATAGTAATATTTAAACAAAATTAGCAATTACCTTAGCTAAACTACTAAAGGAAATATACTAGAAATTGCTTAATAATATTACTAAAGCTTAGTTATAACATAAAGCACTACTAAGCTAGATATACTACTAAGCTAGATACTTTTCCTTAGTATTGCAAATACTGTATATAGGATAAGCAATTACCTACTACCTTCTGCAGACCCTACGTATAATGTACTTATATTAGATATAGAATCTTCTTCTATATCTTTCTAGCATATATAAGCGTTATGTCTAGTCTTCCTATAGTTACTATAGTGCTGTTAACCTAGCTAGGCCCTTTCTTAACTACTACCTATAAATGCTTTCTTTAGTACTATATAAGCTATACTTGCGCTCTTAGCGACTAATAATACTGTAGCACTATACTCTATTATCCTACTATACTAAATCTACTTTCTTTTATCCCTTTTTTACTTAGTAATCTCTACTAGTTGCTCCTCAAGCTCTTATACGTAAGCCTTAATAATTATTATTCTTATATAGTATCTCCTTAGCTTCTTTTACTAGCTTTGCAAACCCTTCCTAAGTAGATGTTAGTAGTTATACAAAGCGCTTACTTATAAGCTTTAATTAAGACCTAAATTTATATATATTGCTAGGGGTTCTAGATTACTATAGTGTTTCTAGTAGAGGTACTAGTAGAGGGGTATAAAACTACACCTTAAGCTAATTAAGGACCATCTATGCGTTAGTAGGGACTAGTCCTAATGCCTAGAAGGCCTTCTTATAGTTCTTATATATAAACATGTTAAAAAACGCGTCCCTAAAGGCTAGAAGACAGCCTTCTTTATTAATATAGAAGAAGTGCTTAGATGCTAAGCCTTATACGCGTTAGGAGTACTTTAGTTTTAATAGTAAGAAACATACTATATTAAGTGGCTAAAGTATATATAATAAGTAAAGAGGTATATAGAGGGTTAGGATTTTATATTCTAGGTAGTAGTTCTTAAAGTCTTAGTTAAGGTAGCTCTTATAGCTATCTAAGATAAGCAGCCTATATAACCTCTTCTAACATGCTCTTATATGCGCGTTAAAATGCTTTAACTACTTAAGACTAAGCGCGTTGTTTGTCTATCTATTCTTAGAGACTAAGAGCTACTAGTTATATAGTATATTAGTCTCCTTATACTTGGTAGAGATATATTAGTAACCTTTATAGATAATTAAGAGTAGAACAGTATACCTAGCAGTATAGATACTCTAGATAACTATAACCTACTCCTAATTACCTAGCTAAATAAGATTAGGCCTTATATACCTCTCTAAGCCTATAATAACCTTTATTAAGCTAATTACTCCTATCTAGAAACTAGTCTTATTAAAGTTATAGGTATTATAATTCTAGACCCTTTACTTATGTTGTATCTTTTATATAAGCTTAAACTACGCGTTAATTACCTCTAGATCTTCCTAGAGTATTTTCTAATAGTCTTTTACTTAATTAAAAGCTATCTTAAGCTTCTCTATATTTAATATAAATTACTTAGCCTATTTCTTACTAATTGGTATCCTACTATATATAGCTAGCACCTTATCTATAATATCTACTACATTATATAGGTAGAGGGCAAATCTATATAAATTAAGGTTAAGAATATATTGTATAATTATTTACTTTTTAATTATAATATAAAGTACTACTAAAGCAGTAACACTACTAAAGTAGTAGCTTTTCCTTAGTATTATAAATACTATATATAAATATCTACTTTACTTAATACTATATATAGATGCCTTATATAAAGCACTTATATCTAATATAGAATCTTCTTCTATATCTTTTTAGTATATACGCATATTATACCTAGTCTCACCGCAGTTGCTATAGTGCTGTTAACCTAGTTAGGCTCTTTCTTAACTACTACTACTACGTGCCTTCTTTGCTATTATATAACTACTAAACGTACTCTTAGCTACTATTAATACTACTACAGTCTACTCTATTATACTACTATGCTAGATCTGCTTTTGTTTGCAACTTTTACGCTTAGTAAGCACTGCTATCTACTCTTTAAGCTAGTAAATATATAACTTTACAATTATATTCTTATATAATATTGTCTTAGCTCCTTTAATTAGCTGCAAGTATGCTTTCTAGGCTAATTATAGGTCCTATATAAAGGCATAGCCTACTAGTCTTAATTATAATCTAAATTTATGTATATTACTTAGTATTCTTAACTCCTAGAGTGTTTCTAGGTAGGGTACTAGTAAGGGCGTATAAATTAGTATATTAAGGTAATCTAAAACACGCTGAGCGTTAATAAGCACTAGCCCTAAAGCCTTAAAGGCCTTCTTATAGTTATTATACGTAAATATATAAAAAACACGTTTTTAAAGGCTAGAGAGAAGCCTTCCTTATTAATATAGAAGATATATTATAATACTTTGCCTTATACGCGCTTAGAGTACCTGCGTTTTAATAGTAAGAAATAAACTATATTAAGTACTTAAAGGATGTGTAATACGTAAGTAGGTATACAAAGGGTTAGAATCTTATATATAAAGTAGTAGTTCTTAAAATCCTAGTTAAGGTGGCTTTTATAGCTATCTAAGATAAGTAGCCTATATAACCCCTTCTGGCGCGCCTTTATATACTAGTTAAAGTGCTTTAACTACTTAAGACTAAGTGCGTTAGTTGTCTAGCTATTAGTAGAGACTAAGAGCTTCTAATTATATAGTATATTTTCCTCCTTATACTAGGCTAAGATATATACAATGCCTTTATAGATAATAAAGAGTAGAATAGCATACCTAGCAGCGTAGATGCCCTAGATTACTATTACCTACTTATAATCCTCTAGTTAGATTAGATTAGGTCTTATATGCCTCTTAGAACCTATGACAACCTTTATTAAGCTAATTACACCTATCTAAAAGCCTATCTAATTAAAGTTGTAGGTATTATCTAGATAGACTCTGTTACGATCTCCAAAGTGAACAGGTACTGATAGGAAGCGGGGCAACGCTAAGGATGACAGCGTGTCACGAGTCACGTGACTAACGCAGAACCACCTCGCCAAGCGCAACCACCTCTGATGGCTCGACCACCTCTGAAGGTTCGACCACCTGTGGTGGTCTGACTACCTCTGATGCCTACGACATCTCTAGCTATATAATACGTAGGGACAGAACCCTTATAGTTTGTGTTTAACCTAGTTAACCAAGTTTGTCTTTAGATCTCAACCTTCAACCTTTAAGCTAGACAGTCTACTCTGTACTACTTATTGTTACCCCTGCCTTTAAGACTAACAGATCGTATCTGTACACCTTATCGCAAACTAACCCCCTTAGCTTTCTGTTACTATACTCATCCTTAAGAACTAATAGAACACGTGCTTACAAGCTTTGCTTAAAGTACAACTTTAACATTTTAAACACCCCTAAGATGAGTACTACCTCAGGAACTCGTGCTACCCCTAGCAGCACTTGCTTAAACAATACGGACATGACTGACGCTAGTACTACGACTAACAGCGTCATAAACGTCAACAAGCCTGACCTCTATTAGGGAGATCGCGCGAAGTTAGACAACTAGATTATGCAATAGGATCTCTTCTTCACTTTCTAAGGTGATAAGGTACCTATAGACAAACGAGTCATCCTTGTATCAAGCTACATGCGTGGCAACGCATTTAAATAGATCAAGCCCTTTATCTAATAATTCTAGGCGGGAACTGCCCTAGAAGAAGTGGACGAATAGGTTAGAAATTTTAATAACTTTAAAGAGAAGATTAAACCTGTCTTTAGTATCTCTAACAAACCCTTAATTGCATAACGCGAGATTTAGCGCGTGCGTCAGACTAAGTCAGCCGCTGACTACGCTGCGGAGTTTCAGCAGCTAGCTGCTAACACTGACTAGGACGACACTGCGCTGATGACCATGTTTAAACAAGGCCTCAAACCTTTAGTTAAGACTGAGCTGATGCGCACTAGCGCCAGCACTAATAGTTTAGACGACCTTATTAACACTGTAATTAACATTAACGTCAAGCTCTACGAGTTACAGCAAGAGCTTTAGGACGATCTACGGGCGCGCGTGCTCTTAAGTGAGAAACGCTCGCCGCCACGCAACCTATGGCGCAACAACCTCGCTAACCGCGGACAGCGCGGGGGCCACTACTAATCTAACTCCGGACAACGTATCTATAATAACACGCGGAGTGGATACTACGGACCAGCTGCTATAGACCTATCTAATATTAATAAAGGACCTAATAGGTGGAACAAGAAAGAGCAGAGCAAGGGTAGTAATAACTGCAGTAACAAGTTATTAGTGACTTGTTACAGCTGTGGCAAGACAGGCCACTACGCTCGCGATTGTCGCATAAAGAACAAAGTGGTCCAACAGCTTAACATGCTAACTACTAGCGACAATAAGACTAGTAGAGAATAGGAAGTTCTTACTAAAGACATAGGCCGTCTTATAGAAGATAACTATGATAAAGAATTAGATAAATACACGTTAAATAAACTAGTAAGGGCATTAACGCCTTACCTGCATACCTAATAGATTTATAACGATCCCTAAAAGCACTATGCGGTGGAATGCGACACCTAGGATGGCACTATTATTGTTGGCAAATGATACTACAGACCCTTCTACTAGAAAGATAACTAATACTATTTATAGGAAGGAAAACGTCTACTTGTATGCGACAGACTATAAGAGTATAACACGCTAGTCTTGCGTGACTAAGCAACCCAGACTCCTGCCTCCTAGGCACCTTAAGTACCTACAATTAACCTGACTATTGTTAATAACATTCCTGAACATAAGGAAGAAACGCTAAGCGTCACTATTTAGTCACCTACTTCGCAGAGTGTTAAGAGCACTTGCGACTAGATAATAGAAGAAGACATTGTGCGATTAAAATAGTATTTGCTTAGTGACATTAACGCACTTAAGAAGTTTAATTAACAATTGATTAATGTTAAAAAGACTAATAAGGATTAGCACATAGAAGATTTTAACTAATAGAAGAAAAACAACACTGCGACGCAACAGCAGCTAGACGTTTACAACTTATACGCTTAAAGCTGAGACGAACCTGACTTTAACTGACGACCCGCTATGCTAGCGCAAAACTACACATTACAGCTACACTAAGACATTAGAAACCTGTGTTACCCTTAGTTACCAGCCATGCAGTGCTACCACAAAGCCTGCGACGACTATTTGCAGTTTAAGATCAACAGCTAGTGGTTCCCAAGCAAGCCTGATGGCTGCGAAGACTACTGGTGGGAGTGTGTTAAGACTTACTGCGCGGAGCACCTCTAGGACAAACGTACGAACATACACTTCCTAGGAATCACTAGCGTAGATGAAGTTCTAGACATGCACCTAGTATAGAACAAGGAATGCTACGGTCCTGAATAGGTTAAGTGCCTTAACCTAAAGTGTCAGAAACACTAGTCACTTAAACGCCTAAGCAGCTTACTGCCCCAGGACGAGTCTTTTTTAGACGGATAGCGGACAAACGCTACAGAGGAATTAGGCGAGAGCGCTTTCTTAACAACGTCCAGGGCTCCTGGAATTGACGTAAGGATTCTAATAAGACCTATTCCCTCATTAAATTCCCTGTCGTGCTAGAAGGCACTAGGATAACAGCATTATTAGACTTAGGAGCACAAAGCAACTACGTGTCTTAATCCGCTATTACGCAAGCAGGCTTGCAGAAGCGAAGAAAGGAGGAACTATACCCTTTACAAGTAGCTAATAGAGAACTAATACTAGGAGAATTGTTTGTAACCTATAAGGTGGTATAATAACATCTTAAAGTATTTAACCACAAGGAATTGATAGACCTAGATGTTCTAGGAACAGCCGCCTATGATATCATATTAGGACTTCCTTAGTTAAGAGAGCACAATCTATAGATTGACTGGAAGAACCAGCGAATAACGCTTAAGTGTCACAGATTAGGTACACCAAGACAGCGACCCGCGCAGCTCACGACGCAGCTGGTGGATAAGAAGGAGATCAACAATATCTCTTTAAACGAGACGCGCCAAGTTAGAGCGGTTAACCGTGCAGATACTGACCAGCCCTAGGATCACAAAGTAACGGTTAAGGAGGACAGTACAACCCCTAACATCCTAGACAAATATAGAGAGTTTATAGACCTCTTCCGCGATAAGAAGACTGCGAAGGCATTACCGCAGCACTAGGAATAGGACCACGAGATTAAGCTCAAGGAAGGAAAGAAACCCCTATTCGGGCCTATATATTAAATGTTAGAAAAGGAACTTAAGGAACTACGTAAGTACCTTAAAGAGAACCTTAACAAATGATTTATTAGAGAATTAGAATCCCTAGTAGGATTCCCTGTTCTATTCGTACTAAAGAAAGATAGCAAGCTATAACCTTGCATTAACTTCTAGAAACTTAATAATATCACGATCAAGAACTGGTACCTGCTACTAAACATTAGCGAACTATAAGATTAGTTAGCTAGAGCATAGTACTTCACTGTGTTAGATCGAAGAGGAGCATATAACCTTATCCGCATAAAGGAAGGCAAAGAATAGAAGACGGCGTTTAGAACCTGTTATAGTTATTACAAGTATTTAGTTATGCTATTTAGGCTTACTAACGCACTAGCGACATGTTAAGCACTTATTAACAACGTGTTAAGAGCACACTTAGACATTACTGTAGTGGCGTACCTTAATGACATCCTAGTGTACAGCAAAACGCTAGAAGAGCATGTCAAACATGTACGACAAGTGCTTACCTGCCTAGGAGCAGCACATCTACGTCTAAAACCTGAAAAGTGCGAGTAGCACAAGGAGGAAGTTAAATTCCTAGGGTTTGTCGTAGGAAGATACGGAGTTAAGATAAGCAAGGACAAGATTTAGGTTGTAAAAGATTAGCTAACACCTAAAACTGTTAAGAACATTTAAGAGTTCCTTAGGTTTGTTAACTTTAACTAACGCTTTATTAAGGATTACTCCACAAAGGCCTTGCTGCTTACAAAACTTACGCGGAAGGATACACCTTTTAGATAGGACATAGACTAAAACTAAGCCTCTAAGACATTAAAGCAGGCTTATGTGGACCTACCCACTCTAGTCACATTCAGAAGCGGAGAACCGCTGCGAATGGAAACAGATGCCTCAGATCTGGCATTAGGAGCATGCATCACGCAGGAGTGAGATAGCTAATGGCACCTAATCGCGTATTACTCACGCAAGTTCTTAGGACTAGAAGAACGATACAACGTACACGACAAAGAGTTACTAGCGATTGTATCCGCCTTAGAACATTAGCAAGTCTACGCTAAGAGTTGTTTAGAACTCATAATCTACATAGATCACAAGAATCTGGTACATTTCACAATAACAAAGGTATTAAACAGAAGACAGGTATGATGGTCTAAGACCCTCAGACAGTACAAGTTCAAAATCCTCTATACTCTAGGAAAGGACAACGGTAGAGCAGATGCGCTCAGTTAACGACACGATCTTGCAGGATCTAAGACAATTAACAAATTAGCAATTCTTAGCATTAACAGCAACAGATTGTTAGGACTATTACAGCAGCTTAACAATCTAATGCTAGTCTGACAAGAACAGCAGATACCGTCTCACGTTCCTGAAGAATTAGAACAAGAGATTATTAGCAGTCACTATGATAACCTGCTGCACGGACACCCTAGCATTACTAGAATAATAGAACTTATTAAGAGACATTATAAGTTCCTAAACATGCGCAACAAAGTTAGCAAGTTTATTAAGAATTGCGTAAGCTGTCAGCAGAACAAACACAGCACGCACGCCAAGTATGGAGAAGCACAGGCGATGGAGCCACTAACAGCACTATAGACGAACATCACAATAGATTTCGTCACCTAGCTACCTGTCTCCGAAGATCCTGTAACAGGATACACCTACAACTTAATTTTCGTTGTAGTAGACAGATTTACTAAATACGCCGACATAATACTGTTCAGACACAGCTATACTGCAGAGCAGCTAGCATATATCTTCAAGGATCAGATCATCCGCTACCACGGAATTCCTGAATCAATTATCAGCGACAGAGATAAGCTCTTCACGTCAAATCATTAGACTACGCTACTAGCCGCGTTAGGTACTAAGAAGAAGCTATCTACAGCATACCATCCGCAGACAGACGGACAGACAGAAAGAGTGAACCAGACGATAGAGACGTACCTCTAAATTTACTGCAACTAGCAGCAAGACAATTAGGTCTTACTCTTACCTATAGCACAAATCGCATACAATAACAAACTCTAAGAAGCAACAGGCTATTCGCCGTTCTTCGCGAACCACAGCAGACACCTAAATCTCTTTACTAGGTCATTAGACAGTAATATTTAAACAGAATTAGCGATTACCTTAGTTAAAGCACTAAAGGAAGTATATTAGAAATTGCTTAATAACATCGCTAAAGCTTAGTCACAGAGCATTTCTTATGTTAACAAGAAATAAAAAACGGCACCTCTGCTAAAGGAGGGGGATAAAGTCTATCTCCTCACAAAAAATCTACGTACACGGCAACTAATAAAAAAACTAGACAAGGTTAAGGTTAGACTATTTTTTATTTCTAAACAGATTAGCCCAGTTAACTATTAACTCGCGCTGCCTAAGGATGCAAAGATCTATCCTGTGTTCCACATCTTGCTATTAGAACCAGCCGACCCTAGAACGCTAATCTAGAAAAACTTTCACTACTAGGCAGACAGCTAGGACAAGTAGGAAGTTAAAAAAATAATAACACATTAGAAGAAAGGACGCAGTATTAAATACCTAGTTAAATAGTTAGGATATCCCAACTTAGAAAACACATGGGAACCAACTACGCACCTTAAGAACTGCCAGCAGCTTCTGCTCTAGTATTCTTAAGGGAAGGGAAGCCTAGATCGCCCTCTAGTACGGATGGCATAAACGCGCTCTAATCAAGGGCTAGAGTACCAGGCATCAGGCCATCCTCTAGCTGAGCGACGTCCTAGTTGATGCCCTTAACAGCCTTAAGAGCTTTAATGTCTTCGACATATTAACTAGCCTTATCTACCTACTATTACTTATAATATTGCAACATTTTCTTTTATTTTTAAATACAATCTTTCTTCGCACGCGCGGCTATTATAGCCTAGAAGGCAGGAGACTTAGCTTCGTCCGCTTCCGCCTCTTGTTGTTCCAGACGGCTCATTTCCTGATCTATCCAGTCAAAGTTCGGAATTAGAACCTCCACTAGAACACACTTCTAGCCGCCTACACTATAATAATTCCTATACTCCTTCTTTAACAACGCTATTTGACACTTAAGGCCTTGCTTCGCACAGTACTAACAGGACACTATTACGAGTTGCCTAGTACGGTTAATACGTTCGCTGACAGAGTGACAGTATGCAGTACTTCTAGAAACCATAGGGTTAGTTTATAAGGACATGAAGATTAAAGAGGGGGGATAGTGTTACGAACCTAAGATGGGGCAAGGCAGAAGATAAGGAAGAGAAGGATTAATAACACTTAGGGACAACCTAAAGGTCTTTAAGAAGGTTAGCATTTAGGACTAATAATAACGTGACCCCTTATGTTCTAAAGTCTTAGCGGAACGCCACAATAGAACAAGTTACGTGTTGTTCTAAGGAATCCCACAATGTTCCACAATGTGCCAGTTTGGCACAACACTAGAACAATAGAACAAGCATGGAACATATCTTAAGTATATAGTATGTAGGAACACAACCCTTATAGTTTGTGTTTAACCTAGTTAACTAAGTTTGTCTTTAGATCTTAACCTTTAACCTTTAAGCTAGACAGTCTACTCTGTACTACTTATTGTTACCCCTGCCTTTAAGACTAACAGATCGTATCTGTACACCTCATCGCAAACTAACCCCTTCGGCTTCCTGTTACCGTACTTATCCTCAAGAACCAATAGAACACGTGCTTACGAGCTTTGCTTAAAGTACAACTTCAACACTTACCTTATACTAGAAGTACTTCTACCTTACTTTTACTCTAGGTCTATATAGTATAATAGTCTAGTCTAAGGCTAGTAAAAGATATTTACTTTTTAACTATTTTTATTAAAAAGTAAGAATAGGTTAACTAGACATCTAGTTAACTACATAGATAATATATCTCTAGCTAGTATATAGAATACTAGCTAGTGTAGGGTCTAGGCTCTCTTAGTCTCTTTTAGCTTTCTTTAGCTTTTCCCTTAGCGCTTTAGCCTAGACCTTTATAATAAATGAGTAATAACATACCTTATAGGCAAGCTAATTAATAGGTAAGCTAATTACTTTTACCAAGCCTCTACTAAAGTAACCTCTACATACTAATACCTTAACAGCAACCTAATATTAACGCGTTAAGGGAAGCCTAAATATAGCTTACCCTTTAAGCTCTTAAATAAGACGCGAATCTTACCTAGCAACGCGCTGTAGCTATCTATAAGGTGCCTTAGAATATACTAAGCATATAACGCGTAAGATAACCTTTACGCGCTAACTCTATAGCTAACTTATAAAAGCTAGATAATAATAAGGAGTAGGTAATCATTAAACATATCCTTAAGCTAAACGCGCAAGGATTTAGCCCCTAGCTAGTAGATATAGCTACTATAGCCAATTCTCTGCGCGCTAAGCGCAATCTAGGCCCTATTAGCATAAACTAGCCTAGTATGTTTGTTAAGCGTTAGCTAGAGCTTAAAGTAAAGTTTAATTATAAGTATAACTATAAGTAAGCCCTCTATAAGGATTCTAGAGTTATGTAGGGCTAGTTTAGCCTAGTAGCTAATATTAAAGCTAAGTATAGCATCTAGGATAACAACATATATAACTTTAACAAGATAGGCTTTATAATAGGCTAGATTTTCTGAGGAGTAGTTATTATAGCTTTAGAGAGATAAGGAAGGCTAAAGGTAGTTAAGCTAGGCAACTAGAAGTAGATAATAGTTATATAGGGTATTAATACTACTAGATAGGCTATTCTACCCTTTATTATCTTTGAAGCGCGTTACTACCTTACTAGCTAGTATAAAGATGAAGACCTACTCTAAGATTAGGTTATTAGAGTCTCTGCTAATAGCTAGACTACTAATAAGCTTAGTCTTAAGTAGTTAAAGTACTTTAATACGCATATGAAGGAGCGTACTGTTAGTACCTACTATTTACTAGTTATTAATAGCTATAAGAGCTATAACTTGCTCTAGTTCTAGTAATACTATGAGGATAATAAGATTGTTACTATATATACCTCCTTACTTGTTACACCTCCTATAGCTACTTAATGTAGGCTGTTTTGCCCCTTTAAAGTAGGCATATAGGCGCTAAGCTAAAATACTTATACGCAACTAGATTAGCTACCTCATAAAAACTAAGTTCCTACTATGCTTTAAAGCTACCTATAATATAGTATTTACTCCTAGCAACATTCAAGGAGGGTTTTAAGGTGCTAGATTAGTCCCCTTTAACCTAGAATATGTTAGAACAGCCCTTAATATAAAGCTTTAGACTCTATTACTACTACTTGCTACTAATAATAAGCCCTAGCAGTTGCAAACCCTAAGCAATACCTTAGAATTTAGGTCTTAATTAACTCTAATTTAAGAGAAGTATAAGAAGTAGTAGGGTAGCTTACTAGACTCTATTCTAAGCGCGCTTAAGCACTACGCAAAGGGGGGAGCAATTTTATCCTATAAGCTAGTTTTAGCCTAATAGGAAATTAGCAAGCTTTAAGCAGCTAATAAGGCTGCTACGCGATAAAAATTATAAAAAAGAAAGTAGGTTTAGAAGGAAGGGACCCTGATAGTCAGAGATAGGCAGCAACTAGCAGCTCTAAAGGAGTTTAGGGCGCGTAGTAATAGGAAGAAGCTAAAGAAGCAAGTGCGGGCTAAAGAGGGTAAACTATCCTAATAACGCTGTAGAAGGTGCAAACTGTGCAACTAGACAGGACATAACGCGCAAACATGCAAAAATAAGGTAGAAGAGGTATCTAAGTAATATTATAGCTTATTTTGCCTTATGCAGCGCTAATTTGTAGTGTTTTAGGCTATAATAGGGGGGAGTTTAGTAGGGGCTTAGTAAAAGTAATTAGCTTACCTATTAATTAGCTCGCCTATAAGGTACGTTATCCTTAGTCTCTATAGTAATATATAACTAAACTAAATCTAAGTTTTCTACCTTAGACTTCTATTTTAAGGTAGATAATAATTCTAAGAACGCACCTAGCGCTATATATATAGGCTATAAGAATGCTCTAAAGCCTGCCAACTCTAGAATTAATATTGTAGTATACCTAGTTTCGCGTGGTCCAGCTAGCTATTTAATAGTATAAATAATAAAATAGCAATTATTTAAACCTCCCTCGGATCTACTTAGTACATAATCTAAGTAGTAAGAGAGAGAAAATAATGCTAAGTCTAAGCTTTAAGTAGATTTATAGATATATAATATAAACTATACCTCTAAGCATTGCGCGGCCCTATATTATGCTCTTTATACTACACTAGCGCTCCTCCTTGCCGCCGCCTAATTAACGTCGTTGTAGTCGCAACATTTGAGCCGTGCGTTGATTTTACACTAATACTCGGCGGGGGTTTATTCACGCCGCGCAGCGAGAAGATGTACCTACCAGGATTCACTGTATCAGGAGTCATTGGCTGAAAAGTCCCGCCAGTGAGAGAGATCTGCAGGCTAGCGCCATTGGTACCGGTGAGAACATTGTTTGACTGTGCCGTTACAGAGAGAAGCCCGCCATTCTTGGCAGTGACCTGGTAGCTTGTGATAGTAACTCTGTCTGCGTTCTGATCCGTTGTAACGTCCACGGTTGCGCTACTGCAAATGGTTTTGTCAGAGGCAAGGCAGATCTTAAGCGTAAAGGTTCGCGTTGTTGGCGTCGTTGTTGCTTGCCATGAGTTCACAAAGTTCATGGTCGGCTGGTTCGCGTTATTTATGATTATGCCTGTCGGTCCTGTCCATGCGAAACTAAGTTGAGCGTCCGTGTATTTGGTGTTGGTATTGCTTCCCGTGACCGTAATCAAAGTTCCTGCGACTTGACCTTTCAATGCCAGGCCCGCGTTGGCGACTGGAGCTGCACCAGCAGGAGCTGTACCGGTCGAAGGCTTTTGCAGTGGAGAGCCCTGAGCGGGAGCAGATTGGATTGGAGGAGCGGTCAATTCGGTGCCTGTGCAAACCTTGGAGGGAGTAGGGGTTGGTGATCCAGGCCATGGCTTAAGCTGGCCAAATTGATTGGTACCGACAGCAAACCCATTCTTGAGCTGGCCGAGAAGCTGGAAGGCAAGTTGTGTAATGGGACTTCCAGGAACGTTATTTTCCGGCCAGATGATAGCGTTGATCGGCGCTTGGAACTGCCCGGCTTGGATACCTTTTGCAACCCCCTTAAAGCCTTTGCTGGCTTTGATCCGATATTCCCGCGCAGCTTTCGTGACCGTTGTGTCGGTAAATCGGATATCAAACTTGTTCCGCACATCGCCCAATTTTGGCTGACCTACAGCAACTTGCACTTCGGTTTCGGCGCCAGTACATGGATCCACATCTATCCGATAGACTGAAACTGCAGCAGTTCCGTCAGACAGATAGCCGACGAATCTACTCTGAGCTATCTCAACGTTCGGCGTCCCATCATTAATGGCAATGATGACCTTGAAGTGATTAGAGACAGGAATTCGTTCGGGTTACAAGAAGACTCACATCTTCGCCACGGACATATACGGGGTCACCGTTGTCTCCAACTGTTTTCTGCTGCACGTTCATGGCAGTCAAGGCGTACACCTGAATTTCGGCACCAGTGGCGACTCCAGCCCAAGTAACATAGTCGCCTGCGATGAAAGGCGCCATGGCGGTGACGTTCTTTGGAGTACTTTGGGTCATGTGTAAGCTCTAGCTTTGCAGGAACAACCGTCGCAAGCCTTCTTTCAAAGGCCTTGCTGGAACAACTTACTACACGCGGTTTCCACCGGGATCACGGTTATCGCTCGGGCAATCCACATCAGCTGTACTCCGTGGAACGCACATTGGGTAGCCCGAAAAGGAATAAATGCTCGGATTCTGCTCGTCAGAGGTGAAAAAGGGATTCTTGTCAAACACAGCCGCGTACACTCCGCCTGGAGTATTGATACGCAACAGCGGACCGCCAATAATCTGAACAGTCCCCTCGTTATTGACCGAACCAATTACGCCTGAGCCTAAGCCACCCAGCAGCTGTGATATGGCGACTCGGCCTGCGATAGGTTTGCCGTCGACCGATGTCATGTTAGCAGACGTAAGTTTAGCTCCAGCGACATAGGATGTACATAGTTGCCTTCAACGTTGACCTCGTAGCCAGAAATTGAACATACGCCAGCCGCAAAGTCTTTGAAGGGGATGAAGGTTGCCGGAAACTGGACAAGTAGGTTCTCTGGGATCGTGATAGGGATGCCACCAACTGTGATGGATCCACCTGTATTGAACTGGGTTGCCGATGTTGCCGAAACCCTGGATTTTATTAGCTTTGTTCCGTACCCCAATGAGTGCATTCTCACGCTCCGAGAGGCCCATCGATGATGAAAGGGGTAACAGTCTGGGCCAGGCTCTGCTGGATTGTGAGAAGGATAGCAATTAGATACTGAAATAACTCCATGTTGTGTAGGAACGAATCTGCACGACGAAAACGTGAAATGATCGCTGTTGATTCGGTTCTTCCTTACATCCAGGAGATGGCCATTTATATATACTCGGCTTCGACGCCTACAGTGTCCGTGCACCTCGTGCACGGTTTCATCTCGTGCACGCCAACACCATAACGCGTCAATTTCCTCAACGCGATAACTCAACAACGACATGGATTTAGAAGCTGCGCTTGAAGCCTGTGACGCAGCAGATGCAGCTAATGAACTTTCCTATACTAAAATTGCTGAACAGTTTTTAGTGTCGCGATCCACCCTGTCGCGGCGGCACTGAGGCGTATGCGCGTCGCGTGAACACGGTTACTTCAAACAGCAGAAGATTACCCCACAACAAGAAGATGAGCTCTGTAATTATATAATAGACCTTTTAAGCTAAGGCCTATCGCCTATAAGGCAAATAGTACAAAATTTCGCCTCTAAAGTTGCTCACAGTCCTATTAGAGATGCTTGGGTTACTCAGTTCCTGCACCGTCACCACGATAAGCTTATATACAAATGGACCTCCGCCATGGACGCTACACGCCATAACGCTGACGATAGCGAAAAGTACTTATACTATTTCAACCTACTACGTTCCAAAATCGAAGAATACTCTATTAAGCCACGGCACACGTATAATATGGATGAGAAGGGCCTCGCGATTAGATTAGTGAATAAAAGCAAGAGGGTGTTTAGTAAGGCAAGCTGGAAGGCAAAAGGCAAGCGCTAGAGCTTGCAGGATGGCAATAGAGAATGGGTAATGATTATTGTAACTATCTGCGCTGATAGTTTAACGTTGCCGCTAGTCCTTATCTTCGCTGGCCAGCTAAACGCTCTACAATCGTCCTAGATGGAGGACCTAGACGCAGGAAAAGACTCTACCTATAGTACTGCGACGCCCTCTGGCTAGACGAACGATGAGGTTAGTCTTGCCTGGCTTAAACAAGTGTTTGAGCGGGAGACTGAGAGTAAGACTCGCAGTAGCTGGCGCCTACTCCTACTTGACGGCCACGGCTCTCACATAACAATGGCTTTTATTGACTATTGTCGTTGCCATAAGATCCTGCTACTCATCTACCCACCTCACAGTACCCAGACGTTGCAGCCGCTTGATGTGGGTTGCTTCTCACCTTTTGGTACCAACTACTCTAAAGAAGTCACTAAACAGCTCCACTAAAGCCAGGCCTTAACTGGCATCAAAAAGCATCACTTCTACAAGCTATTCTAAGCTGCCTGGTACCAAACGTTTACCTCTAAGCTTGTGCTGAGCGCGTTCTAAGCCACAGGTATCTCACCACTGAACCCACCTACTATACTTAATAGATTTAAGAAGAAGCTCAGCGAGCTGCCACAAACCCTATCTCTATTGCTTGACGTTAATAGGATCGCGATCGAACGGTTTTGCAACGAAACAGTAAGGGACCCTACAAGTTATAAGGCGCGGAAGCTAGTTCGCACGTTGAACTACTTGGCAGCTCGCAACTCCCTTCTAGAGGTAGAAAATGAAGGCCTACGCAACTAAATTAATACCTAGAAGACCTCCTAGAGGTACTGCTAAGTACTACCGCTACAGACCTCTAAGTCTTATACTTCTAACGCGATGTTGTGGTCTCTAACGAAGGTAGATGAAGCCAAAGCTCAGCTGCGTCAAAATACCCGCCAACAAGCTGAGGAAGCTGCTGCAAAAGCTCGCAGTAAGGCAGAGGCAGCTGAGAAGAAGCTTCAGAAGGAGCGAGAGAAGGAGCAGCGGAAGGTGGAGCGAGCGAGGATAAAGGAAGAGAAAGCCCTCAGGGAGGCCGCTGAGAAAGCTGAGAAACAACGAAGAAAACAAGAGAGCGACGCTGCTAAATCTATCTAATTATCCTAAATAGGCAAGCGCAAGGCCTTACAAAAGGTACCTACAGAACCTGCAGCCAAAAAACAGCGTGTGCGTGGTGCTACACAGGTTGTGGTAGAGGCGTCGCCTTCCCCAACACCTCCACTAATTACTACACGCAGCGGCCGCACCACGCGCCCAAACAAAAAATGGGAGCAGGGCAAGCATCGTAAGAGTTAGTAGACTGTTACGATAAAAAATCTCTATATAATAGCTTTTGTGTGTGGCTCTACAACCTCATTTTGGTGGTTGCCAAAGGTGGTTTTCGCGTGCACAAGATGAAACCGTGCACGAGGTGCACGGACACTGTACCGTGTCCGTGCATCCAACGATCGGTAACAACCAACGATCGCTCCGAGCCTGTACAGCGATTGCAAAGTTGAGGCTACAGAGCCACGTACAAAAGTAATTATCGTGAGGTTTTTTAGTGGAGTACTATATAGACCTATGCGACAAAGTTCTTCATACAAAGTTAACGATATCTAGTGGCGGTGCGGCCGCTACGGGTGGTGACAGTTGGGCGTGGTAGAGGAGGCTCAGCAGCAACAGTACGACTACGGGCACCTCCACCACCACGCTTTTTGACTCTTTTTAGCTGCAATTGACTTGAGGCTTTGCGCTTTGCCTAATTAGGCAATTGGACACTTTTTCCAGCGTCGCGATCGCGTTTTTGGGCTTCTCTGGCTGCCTTGCGTTCAGCCACTTCAGCTGCCTTTTGGGCCTTGACCTGGTCACGCTCTTCTTTCTCCCTTGCCCGCTGCTCACGCTTCTCTTGTACAATCCTCTCTTTATAGAGTTTGTTAGCAGCAGCTAGCTCCTTCATCTCATGCTTTTCAAGCTCTGCCTTCTGCCTCTCGTGTTCTGCAGCAGCCATACGAGCGCGTGCCTCACGGAAGGCCCGAGGAGACCACATCATCGCGCCACCGTGATACTCCTGGTGTTGCTGTAGGTCTAACTAACTCTTAGGCTGCTTCTGACGCTTCTTCTTCTGACGCAGCTTATGACGTAAGCCGTTTATCTCGTCGTGGGCGAGCTCTAGTTGAGTTGAGAGATGGTGGATAGTTTGACCCAGCTTCCGCGCACCCACACTGCGTGGATCCTTCACCTCTACCCGTAGGGTACTACAAGCTTTAAGCCAGTCCTCTGCAGAATAAGCTGAAGAACTAGAGGAGCTTGATCCTAGGTCGCTGGGCGTGGTGTGGCGGAATCTATCGAGGATGACGTCGGGCTTGATGGGGTGTATGCTGGTGGCTTTAAAGGCCTTCAGTATGAGGTTTTTAGTGAACGTAGATACCCACGCAGGCCAGACTAGGGCAAAGAAGTCAGCTTTTGACAGTGGAGAGAGGCCCTGAGACTGCTGGAGGTGGTCATCAAGTTCGTTAGAGTAGGCAGACGATAGAGGCTTGAAGCAGACTACATCTAACGGCTGCAGCGTCTGGGTACTGTGAGGTGGCAACACTGCTAATATGATACGCTTCTAGTGACAGTATTCGAGAAAATCCTGGGTTAGGTGACTCCTATGGCCGTCCACAACTAACAGCCGATACCTCAGCTGTGCCTTTGGCTTAGAGTATCGATCGAACACCTGCTTAAGCCAAGCTAATCCTATATCGTTGTTGGTCCATCCAGTAGGCGATGAGGTGACGTGGATAGAGTGCCTTTCTAGGTTAACATCGGCCACCCAGCGGCTCTGTATGGTGGAGTTCTTTGACGCAAAGATGATGCCAGGCGGAAGAGCAGTACCATCAGCACAGATCGTTGCCAACAGGCTCACCCACTCACGTGAGCCATCTTGGAGAGCCTGCCTGACCTCCTTCTTCTCATATTAACGCCAGCTGAACACTCGTTTAGTCCTGCCCAGTACTCCAATCGCGAAGCCCTTCTCATCCATATTGTAGGTGTTCTCTGGCAGAATGTTGTATTAAGTGACTTTCTGCTGTAGCAGCTGAAAGTACAACTTATATTTGTATTGGGACTCAGCGTTGTGACGATTTAAGTCCATGCCGGTAACCCACGCGTACTTTAATTGCTTGTGGTGACGGTGGAGGAAGCGCTGAACCCACATATTAGAGCAGGGCTGTGAGGCAACTGAGGATGCGAAGTTCTGTATCATACGCCTAGTGGGTGCTAAGTGACGCTCTGACAACTGCAGTATATACTTAACTAGATCCAACTCCTGTTAGTTGTTAAGTTTCTTTTAACTCTTGTTAGCGACGCGTTAGGGGACCTGCACGCCTTGGTGCGCGCGCGACAGCGTATTGCGATCAACGCCGTGTTTTTTTGCAATCTTTGTATATATAGGTTTTTCGCCAGGCTTTAAATTATCAATCTCTGCAAGAGCATCTGATATTCCTGTCATGGTGGTTGAGTTGTTACGCGTTGAAATCTGGTGTAGATGTTGTTCCCTGATCGTTGGCTGTTACCGATCGTTGGGTGCACGGACACGGTACCGTGTCCGTGCGCGCAATGCGCGGATTGTCGCAATGCGCCGAACTGCCCCAACAAGCACCTGCAGAAATAAGGCTGTAGAGCCACCAACGATAGATAGTATCGTGAGATTTTGTAGAGTAGTACTAAATGGTTGCTTGCAAAACTTTCTATCTCTACAGTTTTTTGCGTGGAGCTATTTTGCGGCCACGGCTGTTGTATACAGGTGGAGGAGTTGGGGATGGCTCACGAGCAACAACTTGACTACGCACACCTCTACTACTACGTTTCTTGACTGTTTTTGGCTGCAATTGACTTGGAGCCTTGCGCTTAGCCTGATTAGGCAATTGGATACTTTTTCTGGCCTCAAGATCGCGTTTTTGAGCTTCTTTGGCTGCCTTGCGTTCAGCTACTTCTTGAGCCTTCACAGCTTTCAGCCAATCTCGCTCCTCCTTTTCTCTTGCCCGCTGCTCACGCTTCTCTTGAGCAAGCTTCTCCTTGTATAGCTTGTTAGCGTGCCTAAGCTCAGCCATCTCTGCTTTTCTAAGCTCTTCTGCCTCTGCTTCTTGTTGTTTTGCCCTCTCAAACTGGCGGGCTTTCTCTACTCGGTGAGGAGAGTAGAACTCAGCCCCACTGTGATAGTCCTTGCGAGGCTGGAACTGAAGGGCTTTGCTCTTATTCTTGTGCTTCTTCTAAGTCTTAAGAACCTCTTTGAGGCCCTGATTCTCGTAGTGGAGAAGCTGATTTTGAATTAAGATGTGGTGGAGTGAGCGGCTGATCTTCCTCAGCTCCTTACTAGTCTCATCCCTCACTACTTTCCGCAGCAGAGTCTCAATTTTGAGCCAGTCCTTGCCAGAATATACTAAAGAAGAGCTTGTGCTGCTGTTAGAGGCCTTAGGGATATCCTTAGCAAAGCGTTGGAGGATAACGTTAGGCTAAAGGGGTTAGTTAGTTAGTTTGTTGGTATTCATTTTACGTCTGGTGATGAGGATCAAGTCCACTATCTTGCCTCCTGAAGGGCATGTACAACATGCTAAGCTATAGAATTACAGTGCTAACACACTACCTTAGAAAGCATTTCTTACCTGCGCGAGTATTGCTGCTGTTTTAAGCTACAGCTCCCTTTCTAGTTAGGGAGACTAAGCTGTGTATGTACATTAGAGAAAGTCTCTTACATTTAGAGGCATCTACATGCTGTATAAAAAGAAAAGAGAAAGATAATAGGAGGGAGAGGGTAAGGATAGGGGTAAAAGGGTAGGAGTGTTGCAGCTATTGTACTGTTGCGCCTAGTGTCGTTAGGTGCTGCCCTTAAGCCTAGTAAGATAGCTTCCTTCACCGCCATGCTGCTGCAGGGCAGGGAAGGCTACTAAGGGCAGATCTTAGTGTAGTACTGCGTAAGCTAAGCGAAAGCTTTAAAAGCCTCTAGATCCCTCGTTAGTGCTGCGATGTAGGCAAGGCCGTCCGCCTGGCTAGAGGGGGGTATAGGTGGTTAGAGTGGCTATTAGCTAAAGGCCCCCTAGGTCTTGTGGCATAGCACAAGGTGCTCTAGCGTCTTATCATGTCCGCATAAACAGGTAAGGTTCGCGTCCTTATAATAGAACTTCTAATAGTACTAGGCAAAGTCCCTATGCATAGATTAGATAGAGAGGAGTCTAGCCAGTGTGGCTCTTAGTAGGTCTAGCTCTCTTAGTCCGCGGCAGGGCGCGTAGTCTAAGTCCTATTACTTATACTATTTTAAGAGTTTAGTCTTCTTGTCTAACTACTAGGTCTGTTATGTGCTGCGCAGTGTATTACGTGCGACTGACTTAATGCCTAATAGTGTAGGCATAGCGGCCTTGCTAGTTAGGGGCGATGGGTGTTAGGCTTCTAGATTAGCTAGCCTGTTAGCTGTCTTGTTGCCTTTAATACCCTAGTGTCTAGGGGCCCACTTAATAGAGACGTTGTAGGTCTCTATTACGCTGTGGCACTCTATAAATGCCTACTGTAAGGTGGGAGGGGCGGCGCCCCTAAGGCACCAGATCACTGAGGTGCTGTCGATGCACAGCCAGATCCGCCGAATGCTGAGATCTAGTTGCCGCACAGTATACTAGAGGCCTCTCCATGCTCCCACTGCCTTAGCGTTGAAGACGTGTGATGTTAGATAGAGTAATCTGTGGCTGTTCTGTAGCTGCTCTCTGTTCTAATACACTGCAAAGCCGTATGTAACCCTCTTCTCCCCTTCCTTTATATACTGCTTAGAGCCATCTAAGAAGATAGTAACGTCTAAGGGCAGGAGCTAAGCCTACTATTCCTTAAAGGCTATAGCTGCAGCCTTCTTATCTATGCTAAGCGTTAGCTTAGCTTAGCAGCTAGGCGAGTAGTAAGGGACTGTTAGTGTCGTCCTTAGGGTTTCTAGCAGAAGAGACCCTATGTGCTGGACTCTAGTCTAGACTCGCTAAGGTTAACCTGCTCCCTTGCCTCTGTTCACCTTAGGGATGGCAGTACAGCTAGCTAGAGGGTGTTCTGCGTCTACAGTGCGTAGATAGGCTGCAAATTAGAGTTTAACTTCCTCTAGCGCCACTGCTGCAGACGGCAGTCTAGCGTCTTAGAAGAGCGTAGCTATAGGGGTCGTTCTCCACACTAGTAGGATGCCTCTTGCGGCTACAGCGAGTATCTTGTTAATAGCAGCTACGTGCTATCCTACGTAGGCGCTAACCTCTAACAGCTAGCTAGGTTTAAGTAAGTAAGGCGGTTTAGTGCGGCCTCTGTACTAACACTTAGCACTATGCAGGAGGGACAGGTACATACAGGCAATAGTAGCCTTACGCAGGGAGCTAACTAGTAGTCTGCATGTAGTCTTTGCAAGACTGCAGATATGTTAGGCTACCTTAGCAGCTTTTGCGGTGCGCGTTGCTACATGCTGTCTAAAGGTAAGTCTATAGTTAAACCACACGCCTAGCTAGCGCAGGGCGGGCTGACTGTGTTCTCTACCTGGAGGGATAGGGTAGATGGTGAGCTGCTCGTCTACTACACAGGGCGGGGCATAGCTGCTCTACTGTCTAGTTAGGTGTATTATTTCCTGCTTCTCTAGAGCAAAGATAACTTTGTTAGCAGCGCCCTAAGCTCTAATGTGCCTTAGATCTACTGCAAGGAGCTTAACGTTAGTGTCTATTAAGTGCAAGGCTTAGTATAGGCATATGTTATCTGCATATCTAAACCTCTGTTTAGTGTCTATAGAAAGCAGCTCTGCTAGATACAGTGTGTACAGAACTAGGGAGAGCAGTGAGCTTTAGGGCGTGCCACAGGCGACTAGGTAGCTGGGCGTGATAACCTAGCTAAGGCGGACTTGTACCCTTTAATTTATAAGGAACAAGTCTATAAAGAGGATAGTCCCTTGCGGCTATCCCTATTTAGCTATTTAGTGTAGCAGGCGATTCTTAAGGAGAGCGTTAAAAGCTCCTTACACGTCTAGGGTGACTATAGTAACGTGTTAATTAAGCGCCTACGCGGCTTTAGTGTTGTGGACAAACGCTGCAGTTAAGTTAGCTGCAGAGCGTTTTAGGAGGGCTCCCCTATGCTAGGGGCTAAGGACCTTGTGGGTCATAGCTGTCTACGCAATCCTTCTTGCTACTGTTCGTTTAAGTCCTTTTCTAATACAGGAGAGGAGTGCGATAGGTTGCTAGGATTAGGGCGACGTCTAGTCTATCTTCCCTGCCTTTAGTATTATTGCCACCTCTGCAAGCTTCTATTGTGCTAGGAAGTGGTTAAGTTTAAGGCACTGCTAGAAGATCCTTTGTATAAGCTCTCTAATCTAAGCCTAGCAGGCGCAGAGTAGGCGTACGGTAGAGCGGTTAGTACCTAGCAAGGTGCTAGAGACCCCTATTATATTTCGTTCAGCTTCCTCTAGTAAGACGTACGTACTCCACAGGAGGGTGGCTACAGCTTCCTGCTCTAGACAGTGCCTAAGGTCGTCTTCTATAGTGTACTAGTTAAGCACTTCCTGTTAAAGCGCCTCTGCCTTCTCTAGCGGATTAGTAATAAGCGTCTTGTCAACTATTAGAGGAGTGTCCTAGTTTACTAGCGTAATTTTATGCTAGGCAATAACCTTAAAGAGGTCTTTGCTATCTTTTGCGTTATTAATAACATGCCTCTAGTATTACCTCTTAGCCTGTCTAACTACAGTCTTAAAGGCTCGCGTTTCTTGCAATAGGAGAATGCTAGAGCATAGCTGTCTAGCGTGCTTATAGGCTTAATAGGCGGTCTTGCACTCTATAGTCTACTATAGCGCGGCGCGTCCTTCTTTGCAGTTAGGCTTGCCTACAGTTTGCACAGAGTGCTGCATTATCTCTGTTAGCAGCGTCACGCAATTGTTAAGCTGTGCGGCATCCTATGCTGCAAGCAGGTCTAGGATGCTATGCGCGCCTATCTCTATTAGCCTAGTAAACTTTAGGAGGCTTGCCTCTAGGACTCTGTAGTAGTACTGTTCTAGGTGTGAAGCGCCTAATGTCTAAGTAGGGATAGAGGTCACTATTATCTTGTGGTCTAATCTACTGTGCATGCTGGCGTCTACAGCAGACTAGGCGAATAGGACGTTAGAGAAGGTTAAATTAATAACATAGCTAGCATAGTGTGTTAGCTGCCCTAGCACGCTAATATAGTCTATGGAGGCGGCAGCAGCCTAATTTGCGAGCTCTATGCCCCCATAGGCTATAGTGACATTTAGTTTAAAGGATTCGTGCCTAACGTTAAAGTCTCCCCTAATAAGGCATTATTAGGGAGGCGTAAGGTGCGTAACGTATTATAGTATGTTAGGGGTAAGTAGCTGTCTGTAGCAGTTAAGTATAGCCACTCTATTTACAATAGTCTATAGCAGGTCTTAATAGTTAAGACTCTCTCTAGTCTATAGTTTCACGTAGTGCCCTTTGCGGATATACGTTATTACCCTTAGGCGGGCTAAGCCTAGTGCGCTAGGAGTGTCCTAGGTGCTGATCGGCGCAAGGTGTTTATAGCTAGGGTAGGTAGAGGTCCTTAAGTTAGCACACGTAAAGGGCTCTTAGACGCATATAACGTCTATGTTCTTCTAGAAAGCTACTTATAGTATTGTGATGTGACACAGAGAGCTCCTGCTAACATTTGCCTAGCATACTTGTAGCTCTTTGCTTAATAGGCTAGGCTGTTGTTGCCTGTGATAGGCTAGGGTGCTATAAGGGTGTTCTAACATGTTAATAGTAGGTTATTACTCATGCTAGCGTCTTCTCTCTCTAAAGTAGACAGGTTAGTGTAGATAGTTAGTCGCAGGTGCAGGCTGTTAGCAGACAGTTGTCGTACGTTAAGGTTTCTACAGCCTATAGCTGCCTGTCTTAGTCTCTTCTCTCCGCAGGTAGCAGATAAGGATGCGTAGGTGGCACTAATCACTCTAGTGCGCCTAGTCCTGCTATTTTCTTATACTGCGTTTTCCTAAGTAGTAGAGTGGGATAGGGTTAGCTCCTAAGGGGCCTCTAGTTAGGAAGCCTTAGTCTAAGATAGGGCGTGTCTAAGGGTCTCTTATACTGTTCTGTAGAGGTGCTACTATGCTATCTTACTAGCACGCTAAATAGCTTTAAGCTTAGTCTTTATAGGCTTGCTAACGTGTCCATGAACCCTGCGTAGGGCTGCAGGGCAGTTAGAGTGGCTAGCTAGGTGAGGGCTGTGACAGTTAGCACACATAGCTTTGTAAGGGCAGCTCTCCCTATATTGTCCTTAGTATTAGTCCGTACGATCACCGCATTACACACAGCAGGCTGCTTAGGTGCAGCGGGCAGCATTACAGTATCCCTAGCAGCCTAGGTTATGTTGCTATATGGCTAGATGCTTGTAGATTTCCTTTAAAAACTAGCTAGTGCTAAAGAGCTAAAACAAGCAGACTAGCTCCTTATATAAGACAATCTAGGTAGTGAGGCTATTCTAGTTTAGCCCGTGCTGTGAGGTTCTGCAGCTAAGGGGCTGCTTGCCTGTTTGTAAGCAGACCTCTTCTTCTACTAGCTAGGTAGTAGTAGGTATTTTAGTGCTATTAAGGGTCTAGAAGGAGCTAGGCACCCCTTGTACTGCATAGTTAATCTAGCGCTCTAGGGTTCTAACAGCATCTCTGTCTAGGGCTCGTATTAGAAGTTCCTAGTTCTCTAGGGACAGCAGTCGCTCCTAGACAGTCTAGTTAGCTAGGGTAATTGCCTAGCCTGTGTTAATAGGTGACGCACTAGGTACGTCTTTAAGGGTAATTCTGCCTATGCTCTTGCAGATTGCCTGCCGTACTACAAAAGGCAAGGGTTATTGCAGTCACATTGCTAGGTTAGAGATAGTAATAAAGATTTAACTGTCTTCTTTTAGCTTAGCTGCTAGGGCAGGCCGCGATCTAGTAGGGATCAGGGGTCAGCTGGCACCCCTATCTGATATTTGGGGGTCTCTGGCTACGTCCGCCTAGGAGCGTCGACCTGAGTCCTGGCTCCTGGGGTTGTTGTAGCCGGCGTCGCTGCTCTAGCAGGAGCTGCTAGGAGAGTTGCTTGGAGAGAGAGAGGTTAGGGCGTGGATGACTTTCTACTGCAGCGCCTCTGCGACCCTAGCTTCTTTAGGGTTAGTGTAGCTCTGCGCGTGTTAATCTACAGCCGCTGCGAAGGCAGCAGTGATGGTGTTCTATAGCTAGGTAATCTGCTAAGTCTTAGTGATGTGGCGTTAGACAGTATTAGAGACTTAAGGTTTAGGAGCGCCCCTACTAGGGTTCTAGCAACTTAGCAGGGGTGCCTAGTAATGCACATCCCTCTAAAGCCGTCTTAAGGCGCGGGTATTAAGCTGCTAAGGGGACTTAGGGTCTAGGGACCCCGTATGATAGGAAGGGGGAGGCTCTGCTATCATATTAAGCTCCCTTGCGCGTCGCGGGGGCCTAGGCGGACGCTAGAGGTACTCCTAGAGTGGCTGCAGTGAGCTAGATTAGTTGCTAGGATTTTTAGGGCTTCTGTGAAGGAAACCTAAAAATTAAAAGATTGGTGTTCAGTGGGGCTAAAGGGGTGATATACCTGTTGCCTTAAAGGACTTGAGTATCAGCCCCTGAGTAAAAGTGCTTACCTAGGCCTTCTAGAATAGGTAGATGAAGTCGCTCTTCTTAATTATTGACAGCCCCTGGCCGCTGTGAAGGTGTGTTGTGAGCTCCTTTGAGTACGCAGTTGACAGAGGCTGGAACATCACTACATCAAGCGGCTGCAGCGTGTGGGTTAAATGTGGAGGAAGTATGGCTAGGAGTATCCTGTTCTAGTCGCAGTAGTTGATAAACTCCATCGTCACATGGGATCTAGGGCCGTTAAGGATTAGGAGGCGCTACTTCCTCCGTGCCTTAGTCTTGGTGAAGCGATTAAACACCTGCTGAAGCCAGGTAAGGCCTATCTTGTTGTTAGTCCAGCCAGTAGGTAAGGAAGAAACAAGCATAGAGTGCTCCCCTGGCTGTATTTCCTCTACCCAGTTTGATTGGATAGTGCTGTTGGCAGACTCGTAGATGAGACCTGGCGGCAGAGCTGATCCGTCACCACACACACACGCCAGGAGCGTAATCCAGGCACGATTGCCATCTTGAAGTGATGCCTTGACCTCCCCCTTCTCCCACATCCGCCTGCTAAACACGTGTTTTGTCCTCGTGGTGATCCTAATTATAAAGCCCTTCTTATCTATATTGTACGTGTGCTTAGCGTTAACCTTATACTCAGCGATCTTATGCTGTAGTAAGTTGAAGTATAGCTCGTACTTAGTATAGGAATCAGCGTTGTGGCGATCAGCGTCCATACCCGTTGAGTACTGAGAGATGAGATGGATAGAGTACTTGTTGATGAAGCGGGTAACCCAGCTCTCGCTCACTGGCTCCTAGGCGACTGATGACGCGAAATTTTGGATCATCTCTCTTGTAGGAGGTATATGACGAGCAGTAAGCTCCCCTATATACGTTACAAGCTCCTCCTCTTGTTGTTGGGTGAGTTTCTGTTGGTTGATGATCTTGGTGTTATGGGGTACTTGAAGACGCCGGTGCCTCCGGCACAACGTTGACCGATCAACACTAAATCTTTTTGCTATTTTGTTATAAGAAAACTCTTCTCCTGGCTTCAGCGCATTAATTGCTGCAATCGCTGACTCAATTGGATCCATATTCGTTGCGTTAATACGCGTACAAAAGTGGTGTACTCTGGTGTTGGTGGGGCATCACGCGAATCCGGGCATCACGCGCACGGACACGTTACGCCAAGTGTGGGGCATTGACTACCGGATGTGGCTTGCCGCCAAAACTCCATCAAGCATGATGCCAAGATAGCCAAGATCGCGTGACCGTGATGCTGGGTCTAGAAATGTAAGACAAAGAAGTGTTAGGCCAAGGTAAGCGAATGTCGCCGCCACACACGAAGCTGGTATCGTCGACTGGCAGCGGAAGGCTGGATAAAGCAGCTCAGTACCATACAGTGTCACATTCGACTACCTCACCAACAAGTATCATCTCGGCTGCGCTTCAGCTCCATCAGCATGGGAAGCGACAAATTATATTGCTTCGCCAAGCTAGCTTTTGTAGCACGCATTGCTAAACTCGAATGCGACGTTAACATATAGGGACCACTTCCCTTCTTTTCGGCTGCCACTCGTACAATGAGCTATATAATACAAGACTTGGAGTATTTTTGGTAGGATGTTTTGTCTTACACGAGGAACTACAAGTAGAAAAGAACAACAGCCCAGTTGCTAAGACAAGGCTTCTTGCAAGCTACCAAAGCTTGGTTCCTGAAGATCCAGGGCAGACTATACCTAGCGTCGCGATCAGCCGCACCCACAGCAGATGCCTTTGGATAAACGATAGGTAAGGGTTAGTGTGAGCGAAAGAACCGGCAAGAGCAAGCGATAGCTGGTTCTTTAGCAGGATTTGCAAGTGAAGTGCAGGTCCGATACTGTTGCGGGGTATGGTGCGATCCCGTACCAAACTTCTCGCCTAGTCCCAGATGTCACTGGCTCTGAGGTGGACGTTACTGGCTTGTAATACTAGCCTCGCCCGGGCAGGTGGCGAGCGGCTGAAAGTACCTGCTGAATTGCTAGACGATCTTTCTGTCGCAGGCTTCATTGGCTCGCTACGATGAAAGCCATCACAGCCCAGCTAAACATCGCAAAGATTCTAATCTTGTTTTACACTTCGCCGCATACTCGTGAAAGTCTCGATTTGACCTCGCCGAGGAAAGCGCTGGACTCGCATCCCCAAACTTTGGTTAGTACTGTCAATACTGACGGTACCACATACTTTCATCTACCATAGCCAGCACATTACCTATGATTCTGAGGCGATTGGTGCATGTAAGTAAGCGCGGTGAACGTGTTTGGTACCCGCCACCATATTTTTCATATGCAGTTCGGCGATCTGCTTATGCCATTAACAATTATCATAGAAATATCTTGACAGTGCCGCACTATGGCTAGCAGCTAACGCGATCTAGTTGATTTTCTGAAGGCTCTCGAGCGACATGAGAGGCTGCTATGGTTGGGGCCCGATTCGGCCTTTGCTGCATTGCTTCCTTTCTGAGAAAGCCATGACCCCAGATGTCCACCATGCATGAGACGATAAATAGAACCCAATGTCTCGTAAGTGTCCTCGATCCCTAAACCTCTTCATCAACAACGAACTTCCAAGCATGAGATCTTCTTTCATTTCCTCACGACTGTTTCCGTAGCAGTGGCCTACCCAAGTACGAGTGGGTCGCTCAACGGTTTTATGTTAAAGCTCTCGGAGCGCCAAGGCACGGATCCTTTCGAGCCTGATTCTATACAAATGATTGGTGATCTTCGCCCTGCCTTCAACGGATCAACTGGAGGGCCAAAAACAGATCTCGGATGGGCAGTCTGGGGTATACTCACTGCTTCAAGCCCAGCTCAATGGGCTGCAGAGTGGCAGGGCAGCCTGCCTAGTCTCGACAGTGCTAAGTGCAAGGCTGACACGTGCTGTGTCTGGAGACACATAGCACTAGAGATGGAAAGGCTCTTCCGGGGTCAAAGCGGTCGATGCACAGCGGCAGCTCGGGCCGCCGTGCGCTTAGGGTTCCACGACGCCGGAACCTGGAGTAAATTCACCGAAGACTATGGCGGCGCCGACGGAAGCATCCTGCTCAGTGGAATGAGCGGACGCGAACCAGAGCTTTTCCGTCCTGAGAATAAGGGCCTCCAGCAAATCGCAGCCACGACAACGGCCTGGTACAACACATACAAGCGATACGGAATCCATATGGCTGATCTGATCCAGATGGGTGCTAATGTCGCGACTGTTGTCTGCCCTCTGGGTCCTCGTACACGGACCTTCGTTGGACGGGCTGACTCTAGCCGCCCTGCCGTCAACGGACTGCTGCCTAACGTGTTTGCTGAGGCCGACGCGCTTATCGATCTATTCGACAATAAGACTATCAAGGTCCACGGTCTCACAGCGCTTGTGGGTGCGCACACTGTTAGTCAGCAGCATTTCGTTGACCCCAGCCGAGGCGGAGATCCCCAGGATAGTACACCGGGCATATGGGACGTGTCCTTTTATAACGAGACGCTATCAGCAAACAAACCAAAAAGAGTTTTCAAGTTCGCAAGCGATGTCAAGCTGTCCCAAAACTCGCGCGCAAGTGGAGAGTGGAACCAATTTATAATAGGGCAAGAACACTGGAACGAGGTAAGACCCCATGACTGTCGCCTACCCCCGAAGGCCGGTGCTAACGCATATATAGGATTACGCTAGAGAATACGTCAGGCTTTCTCTTCTCGGCGTGAACAACATCAACTACTTAACCGAATGCTCGCATGTACTACCCCGTCGGACGGACACAATTAAAACTACAGACAATACTCCTAAGCTCAAGGACTGGCTCAACAGCAATGGTAAGACCGGTGCCAGTAATAGTATTGAATCTGGTATAGCGGTAGGTAATTAGCATCAATCTTTGGCAATTCTCAATATTGGTGTTCCCACATGCTTTCTCTTTCACAAACGCCATGACGCCTTCATCGTGTGTCATCCTTCATCTACAATTCCCCACATACGCCGGCTGAAATGCATCAATTGTGTTGTGAAGACCGTGTCGATCGTTCGTGCTATTTTGCGTTGCAATCGCTATTGAGCTTGTGCTTGGGCCACTTGTGGCCTGTCTCGTCCCAACGCTGTATATCGTTAGCTGTTTTCAACCAAGCCCTTGTTCTTTACTTACAGTGAAGTTCGGGTTTGTGTAGGCATTCATGTGCTGCCTAATATACTTCGTTGTCTCAAAGCCCGGCGGATCGCATGTAACCAACTTCTCCTCGTCCTTCTTTTGATACCATCTGACATAGTCAACTCTCATGACCGCAGGGAACTTCATGTGCTCCCAATCAATCCAGGTCCATGAGTTACTTATACCTAAGTTCAGGATCAGACTCATTGGTTCCTCCGAAACTTGGCGGGCTTGTATGTTGCCGTTAGGCCCGATAGCGCGTCCGTCCATCATGAACATCATTTGGTCGCCGACTTGCCAACTTATGTAAGAACCTTCGCCCTCGCCAGGGACGTACTCGAAAGAGTAGCGCTGGTAGGCTTGCCCGTCGAACCAATCTGGGTTCAGATTGGTGGTTGCAGAGATGGCTTGTTGGTAGGGACCGCCGGTGTAGCCGTTGTACCAACTCTGGCTGTAGTCGGGGAAAGCAGTGTAGTTGTAGTTTGGGTACCAGTAGACATCGAAAGGTGCGACCTGGAAGGACTGCGTGGCGATCGGCATGTTGTGCGGAGGATAGGTTGCACCGACTTCGATGATGTCGATTTCTGGCGCACCGCGGCCTGTTCCAGGAGTAGGGTGGTCCTCACCTTTACAGGTGCAGGAGTTGAGGCGTTGCCCCGGGAGATTGGACAGCCCATCAGACGACGACTGGTTAGGTGTGATGCCAACATCGCAAGCCTGGTAGGTGTACGGCCACATGCCGTCCGTGGTCGCAAGATAGCCCGGCCTTCCTAGGTTGCCCATTGTCCATGCACCAGGCCACATGCCAGGCACGCCAGCTGGTCCAGGCAGAGAGACGGATACTTCGAAGATGCCACCCTTGAAGCAGAGATGGTTCCAGCTGTTGAGCATACCGGACCGGAAGTTAAGACCGTGGTTCGGAAATTGGTCCAGTCGGAGCTCCAATGTACCCTCCCAGGTAGTCACTGCGTCCGGATCATACCACTCCAGATCCTTCGTAGCACCATACCAGATGTCAGGAGCAAAGAAATAGGGGTCATCGCCCTCGTAGAACGTGCGGTTGTTGTCGTTAAACTCATCACTAAACACCAGCTCGTATTCGTCTCCAAACTGACCCTTCTTCGTCATGGCACTCTGAGGCGTGTCGCGGTCGATCAAGCCGTGTCGTATGTTCTGAAGCAACGGGTATGCCTTATTGTTGACGGTTGCCCATGGCTCTGGTTTCGGGTAGTGTGACATCTGGTCAATCGGTGTCGAATACATCGAGTTGTAATTCATGAGCCCTAATGCTGACAGAACAGGGAGACCGAAGAACACCATAGCAAGTCCAACGATCATCATGAATAAGCCTAATGTGGAAGCTATGTTCTCTCTCTCGAAGTGAACCTTGAACGGCGTCTTGAACTTGATATCATCGTCAGGTTGCGGCATGTGCATGTCGTCGTCTGACTCGGCCTCGTCGCCTATCAGCGGCCATGTCGCTGCACCCTTTTCATCATATGGGGCTGCAAGTCGGTCGTCGATAAGCGAAGCGTTCTTCTCTGAGTCGTACAGAATGTTGATCTTAGTCGTAGATGCTGTTGGGGTGGGGTTAGGAGTGAGAAACGGGTTCAGAGGGTAAACTGTAGCCATTGGTGTGGTCGTTCCTGATGTCGGCGCCGATTCTGAAACAAGTTTCTCCAAGGATGCGCTTCTTGCGCCGGCAAAGTAGGGGTTGAAGTACCGTGTGTAGTCGCTGCCCAAATCCTGCATCGTTAGCGGACTGCCAGGCGAGCGGCCGTTGAGCGCCGCAAGATCCTGCGAGCTCTTGTGTCGCATACTCAGTGGCCGTCGATCCGAAGGCCTGGGGTGTGGCTGCCGTTGCGGAGGTACGTCCAGCCCATCTGCGGTTTGCACTGAAGATGTGACTACATCTTCGTTCGAGCTTGACACCTTTGGCTCTTTCGATTCGATCGTTCCTTCGCTATTGGTTGACGATCTCGCAAGCTTTAATGAATGTGGTGATGACGGTGAGCGCGAGCCCGGCCGTTGTTGCGGGTTGGACGATGACCCTGAGGCCGTCGACCCAGAAGACGAACGCGTGGCGTGGTCGGGCACAGTCGCGTGCATTGGGACAGGGTCTGTAGATTGAGGATTTGTTGCTTCTGTGTTCAAGGGACGCGACGATGATGCAACTCTTCCAGCATTCAGAATGGTGCTCGATCGCCCTGCCTGCTCGATGTCCCCTGCCTCTCGTGCCAGCGACCCTCGCGACGAGGGGCGCGACACGGCCTTTTGTGGTGGGATCATTGCTACCACTCTTTCATTCCTGAGCTTCGGCCCTTTCCTTCCCCACAACAGCCCTGAACTTCCACACCCTGCGAAAGATGATAGTCGTAATCTTCGTCTCCGCAGGTAAGTCGGCGTGAGGGAAGCGGCGGAGCAAGATGCGGTGTCAAGAGCCGTTCCACAGAGGCGCCGGTTGTCTGAAAGCTTGATCAGGGTGTGACTGGGGTACCACACACAGTTACACCAGAACGGAGCAATTGTCGTGTGTTTCTGCCGGCGCGCAGGTGTGACTGATTGAGCGAGCGAAGGGGGATTTATTCCATTAGATTTCGGGGTAGCGAGCGAGGTGAAAGTCGGAACAAGGCAGCGAGCAGCGCGCTTTTGTTGGGTTCATGGTCCAAGGAGGACAAGAGTATCCCGTGTTGATAGTGAACCCGAGTGACGGGTCAACGTGCTCAGGCCAGCCAATCAGCATCCACTGCACTTTCATGAGAAGGTACCCAGATCTGCATCAGGCGTAGGTGAAATGAATCCATGCTCGTGTAGCATTGACACAGCACGAGCTTACTGAAAGCATGCGCCAGTCCGAGATTACTGTGCCGAGCATCTTAAACGTTCGTGAACACGCGGGCGGTCTTGCAATGTGAAAACCGTTGTTGCCGCATCCTGGATTCAATGGGGACATGTTGGGCGTCGAGCGATAGCAGCGCCGCCCCTGTAACTCACTGCTTTTCTTGTTTAGAATTGCAGGTCCAACGCAGAAGCACCCGTTTGGAGAAGACCCGCCAATCTACGATTGATCGAAACACCTGCCCAGCCTGTCAAGCTGCGAGCGCACAGACTCCCGTAATATCGAAAAAAACGTCAATGCTCATTTCCTTTTGCGACAAGCCACGATGCTGCTGACAGGGTGAATGTTGAGCTGCCCGCAGATGCCGATCAGATAATGAGTCTTTTCCCACAGCAATATCTTGATATGTGCAGAGGGTCGAGATAGCACACGTCGTCCCCGGCCAACCTGGCCAACTCGCAATCTGTTGTTACGAGCAACGGCCGAACGGTACAGTAGCCTCAAAATAGAACTAGACCCTGCAAATGCATATCGCTTGTGTCGGCGATGCGCTATTATGGTTGGGCGCGGCTGCAGGCACCGCTCGTTGACAGCCTTAAACACACCATGCCGATGAACTCTGACTAGCGTTACGATAGGCATTCCAGCGGCACACGTTCGATCGTGAAGAGTATCGGTCTGTCCGTCTCGACCTCAACTGTGTCGGCTTTGACATGGTTGCTCGTGCTGACTTGGCCGCCTATCTGCGTGAACCAGTCCTTGACATCCCATTCTAAGCCGGCCGTGCTAATTGTCGCTGGGCCATAAACCGGCACAAGACCCAGGTTCTCCGTGAAGAGACCGCTTGACATTAGGTTGCGAACAACATTTCGTTTACTCCTAAGGATGACGGAGAGGCTTGACTCGGAAAACAACCATAGACGCAGGTTCGGATGCTTTGTTTCCTCTCGAGTCATCTCGTGTAAAAGTCCAAGGCCTTGGTCCACTCGTCCTGCCAGAGTCCCTAGAATCAGCACGTCTTTCTGTGGCCCTGCATTGTCTCGTGCCGAGATCTTTGACATCGTCTTCCCAAAGTCTGTGCTGTACTGGTCACCGTCTCGTAGTACTTCAACACCGTGTGACTCGTAGTACGCACGTACATCGTCGCGCAAGGAGTCGAGATCACCGTGAATGATACTAGGAAGCTACTTAGGTCAGCCTCGTATTAGCTTAAGCACGTGTGAACTGACAACTCACATAGCGAGCTTTCTGCTTTGCCAGGTCGCCCTGGAACATGTCATGCAATCGATTTGCACCGCCGTCAGCGCAAATGCGATAATCGGTATGCTTCCATAGCCGTGAGAACGTAGCAAAGTCGGTGATAGGCTGGTTCAGAATCAACAGATGGGGAGGATTGACCGACTTTTCAGGATGATCGCCCGCAGCCAAAAAAATAGTTGGGTCCAGGTCAGAGACGGCAGGTACAGCCATATTTTCAAAACAAACAAAGCAACGTTTATGGATGTCACGACTCAAGAATGAAGCAAAAGAAGGAACAGACTGATGACGCAGGCGCGGTGGGATGGATCGAAGGCGCGGACCTTGAACCAATTAGGCGAGACGCGCTAGACAACGCGCTGCACGCGATCAGCTCCATCACGTCTCTCACTACTTGTCCGCATTGTCAATACCTAGTCTGCTGATGCTTCTGAGATTTTTTGCAGGTCTCTAAATCGCCTTGTCCCTGCTGTTGCAACACGAATATAGGGCAGAAGCTTCTCACTTCTGTCAGGAAATCTGGCCCATGCGGTCACCGAAGAACAATCCCGAGTCCCGTTCGACACCGGCGGAGTGGCTACCGGGCAGTACGTTCTCACAGGAGCCTCTCCACAGTGCTGTTCACTGTCCGGATTAAAGCGTCGTTTTGTGAGAAAATCTCCGATGCCTGCGACCTTAGATGCAGGCGGGTGAATCCGCTTCTACGGATCCACTATTGCAACGCAAATCGCGAAGCTGTTGTTGCGAAAGGATGCCATCTGAAAATATGATGAGCCAACCTCATTAACGGTCCGTTCGAAATCACTGCGTTCTCGCGCACCAGGCTCCCGTTCCTCTACTTCGCCCATGGCGTGCACAATCTCGCCGAGAAGATTTGGATGGAGGTCCGCGTTTCAGATCAGATCAGTGTGAATGCGCTTTTGTACTCAGCGCAGTGTAGCGCATTTGTCGGTCGCGGTGTTTCTCAGTCAGCTCGAATATGGGACGTGACTCTTAGCCTGACATGACTTCCCGCCTGCATAGCACCCAAGCCTCTGGCTCAGACTCATACCCGGGCAGGCCCCACCACTCTGCAAGACCACGATAGTTTGAACTCACTGGGCGTCTATACAACAAAACTACTCGGAGCGCTCGAGCCTCATCCCATGTGGATTTCGACTAAGATAGACGATGGGAGGCTCTCGGTTGTAGGGGTATCACCGCCGCCACTTTCAAAAACAGGACGAGTGGGGTCGTCACCAATACACGAATTTGTACTCGAACGTCAACTCGACACCATAGAGCGCAACAGAGTGCTGCTTGTATCTTCACTTGACTGTTCCTCCTACCAAGCTTGCTTCGAGGCTACTGGATTTTCGGAGAGGTTTTCGGCATCAGGCCAGCAACACGTTCTCGCTACGGACATGTACATCTGATCCATGTAACCGATCGCGCACTGGCAGGTATGAGCCCCAATACCATGCATCAAGTCCGACTGCTCGCTGAGAACAAGCTTCGCACATAATCGATGCTTGCATAGTACCTGTAAGCATGCAAGACGCACCCCTGCCGATCCGACTGTCGAAACATGCACAGCTGCCTCTAAGTGCATCAACCATGGCGAGCTAGGTCCGGGTTCTATACTCGTCAGGCGCACTCGAACTTTTTGGAGCTAAGTTACAGATTGGCTCAATGTTGCCACAGAGGTCGCTTACTTGGTTTGCTTACTGAACAGGCTATGCAGACTTGTCACCAATGGGGTCTGGCAAGGTGTCGGCAGCTGTACCGGTCGGCCATCTTTTCAACCACATACTGTCATGCCAAGCCCGACCACAGTTCTAAAGCGCAATGTATATCAAACTTGATGCCCGGATTTTCAGAATGACCTCTATGCTCTACAGCTCGAGTATACGCTCATTCACTACACAGCACGTCGGCAATTGGTACGCAGGAGCTGGCTTCCTGAACTTTCGCTCATTTTGGCCATACACTCGCTGCTACTGTCAATCATACTCCAAACATGAACCACGTAAACGAGGCCAAGCCAGTACCTTCGACCACCACACCAGATCCATCCGTAATAGCGCCGCCTCTCAACCCATATGCAAGGGATCCATCCAGACGCGCGATTGCATGCGTCACTTGTGCTAAAGCAAAGACGCGATGTGACAAAGCTGTGAGTACACAAGATGCGCCCAGCAAGTATCGCACTAACTCCTGCACAGCTCCCATCATGCTCCCGCTGCATAACAAAAGGCATTAAATGTGACCCGCGTTCTACACGACGCACAACAGATAACAACTATCGCTGTCTTCCAACCAAGAGGACTTTCGTAACCCCAAAACGCTTCCCCACACCCGGCGTCCTATCTTCTTCGAACACCTTTCCTTCGCCACGCAGTATGCCCTCATCAAGACCGCGCAGCATCATGCGCGCGCCATCGCACATCGACTTCCGCACCGCAGTCAAGATGACCCAGCAAGCAGCCATCATGTCCGGCGTACCCAAACTCACGCCTCTGCCAACGTATCAAGATCAGATCGTCGATGAATGCTATTCATACACACCCACTCCAGAGCCCGAGCTAAGGTACACGCCTGGGATCGAGCAGGACGGCTTTCCGTTCTCGAGGGGCGCATCGCCGCAGACACCTCCTGGACCGGTCGGAGATGACGATTCCTTACCCATGATTGGCGATATGGGCTATCTTGATTGTCAGGCTTGGGGTGGGGATGGGCTTGTGCCTATTGGGCTTGGGTTTGGTGGCATGGACATGGCTATGCCGGAAGACAGCTGGATGACACCTGAACCCAGCGACATGGTAAACAGCAACTACTTCACCCAGCACATGGTCTTTTCATCCATGGATCACCCGCAGGATGATTTCAATTCTTCGCTGGCAATGCCAATGGACTGGTCTAGTATTCGAGTGCCTCTCCAGGGTGAGACAATATGCGAGGAGAAGGCGCTCGATGGTGGACTCGATTCTGGCATTG
The DNA here is from genome assembly GCA_039634465.1 of Didymella pinodella. Taxonomy (NCBI): domain Eukaryota; kingdom Fungi; phylum Ascomycota; class Dothideomycetes; order Pleosporales; family Didymellaceae; genus Didymella; species Didymella pinodella. The sequence continues at coordinate 2,503,318 of CP113345.1, forward strand.
TCATGCAAGGCGAATGGGCTCACTCGGTGCCAGCACAGCAGGACATGTTCCTCGACATGGGGAACATGATCACATCAGCACCTTACGTGCCGAAGATGCAGGCGATACCGAGCAATGCGCCAGTTTGGGAGGACGTGTTCATGCCCAGCTCCATACCTTACTAGAATCAGATCAATTCACCTTCAGTGCATTCTACGTATTCTAACCCCCATCATCGCATCATCAACGCACACCGGTCACGACGAGTCTGAGGCTACTCGTCTAACCAGAACAGCAACGTCCGTCTGTATTTATAACGCACGCCCCAGACAAAGCCTACAGGGAGGGCACAGATCGCTGTCCCGATCAAAACACCCTGCCAAGGAGCTGCCCACTTCGAAACCCCCGCGATCGACGTCGTGAAACCCAGAAGGGAGCCCATCATGACTGCTATAGCTTCATGCGGGACAAGACCATGGAAAATGCATGGAACTCTTATCTTGGATTCCAAATACCCCAGCCCTAACAAAAGACAGCCCGCCAAGACCCATCCTTGGTAATCAAAGTCCTCTCCCAGACGATGACTCGCAATGTCTTCGAGGGAGCGTTTCCACATTGCGAGCCGCGGGGGCAACGACAGCCCAGTCTCAATAGCGGTCTGGCATTGGCTAAGAGCCAGACCTTCGAGCGTACTCTACAGCAACGTTCAGTGAAGAATCTAGCAGGTCAAAGTCAGGCAGTATACCATTTGCTCGGTACAGTGCTCCAAAAAGTCCTTCTCACTTGTCCATGCCTGGTAGCGCAGACTAAGCCAAGCAGGCACCCCGAAAACGACGCCAATTACACAAGTAATGACCAGTGCCCATGTTTTGGAGGACTTGAATGTCTTCCAAAGCCAGGAGGCCGTTCTGATCAGTACGGCAGTATCTTGGGGTGTATCCGGCTTAGTGAACGTGGACGAGAGGGTCTGAGTAGGGGTTGCTGCTGCTGGTGACAGTGTCGTGCGATCGGACGTCGCGGTGGATAGCGAAGCAGCAGGCTCTTGGGTAGGAGCAGCTCTTGGCGTATCCACATGTTGCGCGCGGTGGGTCTCAGCAGCACGTGCCATACCGGTAGCGGAGGGATTAGAGTTTGGAATGAATCGTAAATTCGCTCGGGAAGACAAACTAATGAATATTGCAAACGATGGCGGCTGTGTTGATCAGACAATTCGATGGTCTGCACCGCCACGATGTCGTTGCCACACCTACAATTGTATGTGGCTGTGTTCGAAGCTGTTGCGTACCCCCATTGGGTGTTTGAGAACACGTAGAGGAATATAGCCCCATCGACTGCGTTAATGCTGCGCCTCGTAGCTTAAGCTGCCTACACGTGTTTGGCGCCTCAAGAGCTGACTTTAAAACGGCCTTATAAAATTAGCAGGCGGTATCGCGCAAACTTCAGCTGCCACCTTCCGTCTGCATGCGGAGGCTACAGGTCAAGCTAAATACTTCCTTGATCGAGAACATAATGTTGGCAAAGCCAGGACTGGCCGTGAATACCACTCAACGACACTGATATCATTGCTAGAAATCTATCAACATACCCTCTGCATCCGGGTCAATCAAGTCAAGTATTTATTGCAGCCTCCGCGACTTGGTTCTCCTCATCTGCAGGTAAGTGAAGTGACCGGCACGGAGCCTTGCCGTCCGCATCCAACTTCGGGAGCGCAGAAGATGACGAATCTGAGTTTTCCAGTTGAGGCGCAGACGAATAAGCTGAAAGGTTGGGACTACTTGATTGCTCCAAGAGGTCACTTGTTGCGCAACGATGTTCTCGACCCTGTGATGGAATCCCACGAGACGTATACGATACAAGTCGTCACATCAATGTGTGCAGTGCAGAAGGCTTTATCAGCTGCGTGAACCGAGGCCAAGCAGCAGGAGCTGGTAGCATGTCTGGCGGCCGTGGCCAGGAATTATGCCTAACCCACTCCCTCCGGCGAGTGTGGCGGCTTTTGCAGTGGCTGAGTAGGGTCAGCTCCAGATGCTCACCATATCAGATTATCCTCATGATCACATTTCACAGCCACTGTTAACCAAGGCAGCGTGGCTTTACTTTGATCTGCACTCCGTATAATCTAGCGTCTCGAACACGTTCATATCCCAGGTAAATCAGTCCATGAGATAGGAGGTCTCCGAGTATATGAACAAAGACAGGACTTCACACCTAAGCTCTTGAAACATGCTTGAGCAGCGCCAGCCTTGCAGCTCTTAGGAATGAATCTGTCAACCTAGCACCAAGCTAAAAAACCCAGTAAAAAGAAAATTAATGGCTGATGCCACCGTAGCGGTCCCAGTGAAAATTGGACAGAAGACTCTACATGAAGTGCAGCAATTCTCAACATAGAAGGGGACCGGTACGAGAGAAGTGCTTTGACTTTGCCCGTAAATCTACCTGAGAAACATCATGATTCACAGCGATGGTCCCGAGGTAGTTCATCGTATCGTGAAAGAGACGTGTAGCTCTCGTACATGTTTGCTCTGCGCAGCCTGTCAACTTCGAATGATAGACAGTCCTCAGGCGACCAAGCTGGAACCCTTAGAAACGGCCTCGGGTCTTTGGGCACTCGTGTTACTCTGTTGGGCATCTCGTATCTTTGTGGTCGTGGCCTGAAGCCCAGTGTGTGCAGGCTTTTGGTGAATCGCGACCTCAAATTGTTGAAGTCTAAACTGAGTCCCAGGCTTGGTCGATCGAAGCAAAGCCCATCACTGCACCCACTGCGACGCTTATGGTAACAGAATCAAGAGGAGCATGCGAGGGCCAATTTGCCGTGAGCCATTCCAGGTAATCGAGTGGAATCGGTCCAGTGCAAAATGAAAATTGCCCTTGATTGTGTCCAGGCTAGTCTATCAGCGGGATATAGAGCGAGTGCAAGGGGGCTTACCTTTTGACTTTCGCACAATCCACGATACATCTCGTGCGATGATAGTACGGCTGATCGCAGTGTCACAGCAGCAATTATAGAGCCGCTCGAGATAACGAACATCGTAAGAATACTTGTAAATAAGATGAGCTAGTCTTGCTTGCTCGAGCGAGACGACCGGATCCCGAGTGAAGCTGCAGCAGAACTGCGCCGTAGTCTTCGCCATGAGATTTTTTCCGATGTGATTATAAGACCAGACAAAAGCAAGATTAATAATATCTCCAGTATAACGATCGTCAAACGGTAATCGAGGACAATACGATTCCTGGCTTCAAGAGCGTGCACGGTTCTGTTGCGCGCGTCGCTTGTGTTTGTACCGAGTGCTCGGGCACGCAATGGGTGGAATCCGGTCATTGGGTGAGACAAAAGCGTTCTCCTTGACCGGCGTTTGAAGTTCGAGAGCGGGGGAAGAGGCGGCCCTCTATCAATAGCTGTGCGGCATTCCTCGAGCGCTGTGCCCTCGAGCGTTTGCTCGTTTCTCATCAATCACCTGCACTTGGACCGAGAGTATACACATACCATCTCGTCTTTGCAGAGCATATGGAAATCTTTCCTACCGGTCCAGGCCTGCAGTCTAAGGGCGAACCAAGCAGGAACACCGAAAACCGTAGCGATCATGATGCTGACGACAATTGTCCATGTAGTTGAAGATTCGCGTTGTTCTTGGTACGATTCAAGGCAAGCTTGACTGCCACTGTGATCCTGCTATACCATCTCTTACATTGTGAAGACACAGTCGTGGTGAACGATGCGGGCGACTGCGAGACCGCAGACGCCGGCGACAAAGCTGACGTTGGAGGTTGTTGCTGTTGGAGGGAAGGCGGTCGTGAGGTGTTCGAGTGTGTTGGCGGGGTCGGTGGCGTGTTCGCGACTGGGGTTGTTGAAGATGGGAAGGCTCCGAGTGAAATGCTTACACACGCACCTGCTGGAGTCGACATGGTAATTAGGCGGTTGGTAGAAACTCGAGATCTTGGCAGGTTTAGTAGAAAAGGTTCAGAGTGAGAAGGCGCATGCGTTGCTCAACCACATTCGACTCTGCTGGGCATCAGGCTCTGTTGATACAGGAGTGAGCCTTGCAGTACACCCTGCGCCCCATCTGCACGAGTGCCAATCGAAGCAGCCACGTCGGCTCTGTGATGCTTTTGCATAGCCACTACTGGAGTGTTGACATACCACTCGTTCAGACGATCGAAGTCCGCGCGCTGTTTGCCTGGAGGCACGTCGGGTCTTGATCTCCATCATAGCCTCCGCCACCACATCGACTACTCCGCACCCAGGTAGAACGTTCAAACTGCCATGACGGGCTTTCGATCCATGGTAAATGAAGAATGGTAGCATCACAGTAGGCGACTCTCGCATCGTGTCGTCTTATAAGTGTCGCCGAGATGCCCTGCCTGACGTGGTCGCAAGTAAGGATACTAGCACGATTGCACTTGACTCCACCACAATCACTGTGCAGTCTCGAAAAAACCTCGCCCAAACATCAAGCTCACAACAACACACCACTCTCTCCGCCGCTCCTCTCACCCTACCGTGCGTCCCGCGCCGTATCTTCACCAATCTCGCAAATCTCCAAGACAAACATAACTATCTTACTAAAAGACTACAACGCCAAACGCACTAGCACTGCAATCCCCAGCAGACAACAACATCCCAACTCACAGACTCCTCGAACCTGTGCCTATCTCCAGTGACACACGTGATCAACGCAGCCACGCCACCTCCAGCTATTTAGAACCGGGTTTCGAGTCTTGTGCTTGTGAGCTGGGAAATGTAGGTGTGAGCGTGGAGCAGGCGAGGCGGCCATATGTTATCTTTGATTAATTTAATTAGAACTGATTGGTCTGAGAAAATCGTAGATACATCAGATCTACTTACTACATCGCAGACTTAGGTAAACACCGCGGACATCCAGCAGCCGTATTGCCCTGAGTCTGACCCTCCTCGATCGCCCCGGCAATCCTCGAATCGCGTACTGTGCCGTCCAACTCGTCAGTTTATCCAAAAAAGCAACATTTGCGCTGAGATATGCTTTATTAGGAAGTACGCACCACACAGCATCATACCACATAATATAATTATACAAAAAAACGCCACTCGCTATGCCTACACACACAACCCCTACTCATGCCTCCCCTTCCCCTTCCCATCCTTCTCATCGCACACCTCATGAAAATCCCTATGCTTCCTCGCGCCCTTTCCAATGAGCTTCCTGAAGTCCTTGAACCGACAGCTCGCACCCGGTCCATCCTGACAGTCCGGAATGGGCCGGGGCGCGGTATTCGCAATGAAGCGGACGAAATCCCCAGGGCCGTCGCCGTTGACGGCGCCGCGCTCGCAGCTCATGAGCTCCATGCCGACGTGACCGAGGAAGGGGATTAGGTCGGCCATGCGCCAGGCGCGTGTCCACTACGGGGGTTAGTGGGGAGGGATGAGATGGGGGTGAAGGCTTACGTTGATGTGGTCTGTGGGGAACTCCTCTGTTGCGCCGGAGGAGGAGTTGAATAGGCCGAGGGCGGTGGCGATGAAGGGGGGAACTTCGCGGTGGGTGAAGCCGAGGAAGAAGCGTTGGTCCTGCGGCCAGGCGCCGCCGGGATGGTGTCGCTTCTGGATGTTGCGGAAGATTTCGGATTGCGTTTGCAGCCATGGGAAGCCTAGGTAGGGGGATAGAGGGTTCATGGGACCGACCATGTAGGCGTATTTCAGATCCCAGGAGTACTCGTATGCCATCCATTCAGCGTCGGTGAAGACGGCGCAGATTTCAGAGCGCGTGCCGGTGATGGCGCTTTCGTAGCCACACAGCTGCTGGAGACCGACGACGTCGAAGGGCGACAGCTCAAAGGGCATGAATGGGCGAAGGCGCTTTGCAACGCTCTTGCCATACAGCTCGATGAATTTGTCCTGCTCCTTCGTTCCCGGCGCTTTCGAAAAGTTCTCGCATGACTTGTGGGGGATGAGAGACTCCATGGAGCCATTGGCGTTAGTGGTGACGCGTACGATCTCGATATCCTCAGCTTGAGGAAAAGCCTTGACAAGATTCGCTGCCGTGTCGTACGTGCGCGACTTCTTGTCTGCAAGAATGCGCGTTGTGTTGGGGACGAGGTCCGGGTAGCGTTCCAGCAGGTGTTTGCCAACATTGGTAGCGTCGACAGCGCCAGAAGGGGTCAGATCTTCCAGCTTGTCCTCGAGGACAGGCGACTGCCACTTTGCCATGAAGGCCAACGGTCCTGACCAAGGGCCATCACGGTTCTTCTCGAGCTTCCACAAGAACGGCTTGATGAACTCCTCATACTCGTCATCATTGGAGTAGATGGCGCCGTGGCGGACAATGTATGACGCAGCGGTGATGTTGCAGCCCGAGGGTGCAGAGTGCTCGAGGCCGAAGCCAACAGCATCGAAGTACGGTGAGATACCTGGAAGGTGCAGGAGAGGATCGAATTGGTAGCCCTGGGAGTGATCGAGAGGCTGGATTGGTTGCTGTTGTTTCGAGCTGAAGAATGCAGGGAACGCCAGCGCCGGAGTGGCCAGCAATAGGGCCGTCGAAAACATGTTAGACGAATGCACGATACCGTAGGACGACGCGATCGTTCAATTGACTTACCGCGACAAGCTCCAGATAAAAAGAGCGATGCGATTCCTTTTTCACTTGGGAACCTGAATGACGTCAATGCCCTGTTCCTGGCTGCTGTACCACATCTAGCTAATTTGTGACCCTTGCGCCCGTCGCCTAGCGCCTTGTGCTCCACTCGAATCGAATTGTCGCATGCCCATCGAGAATTGGCATCGAATTGACGGTTTCTTGAGTGCTGCGCTCGCAATTGCACATGTTGTGGCAGATTTGGTCAAGCGTTGACAAGGGCTCGCGAGGTTAGCACCACACTCTCTCAAAGCACCGCAACACAAAGATAACTTTCATAACCCTCTTAATTCTACACAACCCATACACAGCTCCCTATTTTCCCATTTAAAAACTTCAAAACAGGGCTCAAAATGCAATATACGGTAAACACAAGATATGCCAACGCCCCACCAGTCCCAGTCCCTGGTGCCCAGTCCAGTCCAGTCTTTCTTCCGCTTCCGCTTCCCAGCATGAATGAATGCACTCGCCTCTCTCGGCGTGATTAATTAATAAGGATAGTTGGTTGGATTGGAGACACGTGCCCGCTCCGGGCTGAACATAGTCGTGAAGCGTGGAGAGATTGTGTCTACGCCGTCGCTTCGTTATAATGTACTACTAGCGCGCTTAATGCAGTTGTCCGTTGATGAGGAGCTGTTCGACGGCTTCGCCGATGAAGGCCTTCTTGAGAGTGAGGTCGACGCCGAAGCTGGGGTGCGTTAGTGGGTGTTGTAAAAGGGGGATTAAGGATGGACTTACATGTGCTCGAGCTGCGTCTTGACGGACTTCTTGGTTACAGTCATCAGGTCGGAGTTGGCGAGGATGATCTTGATCTGATTCATGATGTCGTCATCGCTGGGTAGGTTCGCCATCTCCATGTCGTTCCCGTAGCCGCTAGGAGCGAGTGACATGCGCGAGTGGTTGCCGTAGCGGGGAATGTCGAGGTGCGACATGGGCCTGGAAGGCGGCATGCCACCGTACTCGGAGCCACCCATGGCGGAGGTGGCATATGGCCTCTTGGTAGCGTATGTGTAGCCCGAGACTACAGACTGGTCGTCCCTGATGGTGTGCTGCTCCCACATCTCGGCCTGGTACTCCTCCCACCTCTTCTTGGGAATGCTGGCCGGGTCGAACTTGCCTTCGTCCGAGACCACAACCTTCTGACCACTCTCACCGGTGACAACACGAGTGTTACCCCAGGAGAAATCGTCCATGTGCCAGAAAGCGTACAGCGGCAGACCAAAGGAGAAGACAGGTGTGGCGAGGACGTAGATCAGCATCCAACCGATCATCTCCCACTTACGACGGACGATGAAAATGATGGCCTGCAGACCATAGACGGCTCCCAGAAGAATGAAGGCGGTGATGGGAACGACACTGGGCGTCGCGATCAGGGAGTAAAGGAGGTAACCAAGATAGACAACGATGACAGGCTGGACGACCGTCGAAATCAAATCCAGGAAAACAATGAAGCGCATACTGAAGCAGCAGAAACCGCAGAGCTGTTGAAGGGGAATGAGCTCGACAAGGTTATGGACTGTAGAGTTGATCCAGCGACGACGTTGAGACATGAAGACGGACCAGCTGTCAGGCGCCACGGTCCAAGCCTTGGCTCGCATGGTGTACTTGGTCTTGTACTTGGAGTGAAACTTGAGGAGCAGCGTAGTCAGATAACGATCTTCACCCAAATGCAGCAGATTCTTCGTGTGCAACGTATCCACACGGATCTCCTGGTAAGCTTCGACGACCTCCTTGCTCACGAAAAGAGGCTTGCCGGTCTCAGCAGCGCGGATGCGGTACATCGTGAAACAACCGGGAAGACAGGTGACGGAACCGAACAAACTCTCGAAAGCCTTCATTAGGTTGTGAGAGATGAAGTATTCGTAAACCTGCATCATGGTGGTGAACGAGGACTTGGCGTTGGACAAAGCAGTCTCACCGCAAATAGCGATGAGGCGGGTATCGTTCAGGAAAGCAGCAACGAATCGAGTAGCGGCGTCGGGAGCAACTGAAGTATCGGCATCAATCTGCAGGAGGAATTCGTAGAACGTCGGGTTCACACCGATAATGTTCCTGATCTGATGGTGCATCTCAAGCTCGAGCGGGCTCATGGGCAGGTTGTAGTGAACGCGGTTCAAGAACCTCATAAGGACAACCTGGGAGTCACGTTTTCCACGGTTACCCGGCTTGGAAACCTCAGAAGGCTTGCCGACCTTGACGACGACCAAGAAAGGCACGATGTGACCTTGTACTTCGTAGAGACCAGAGTAGCACTTGCCCATGTTGTGTTGCTTCATACCCTCACCCAGACTCTCGAAGCTGAGCGGATCGGGGTCTGTAGCTTCAGGGACGCCGAGAATGTCGAGAACAATGCGAGGGGTAGGCTTGTCGTTGCCTTGACCAATGATCATACCGTCACAGATGATGATGAGAAGTTTACGCTTGTCGTCGTACTTCATACGCGCCGCGGAATCGATAGCACGGCGAAGAGACTCTTCATCCTCGGTATAGGCTGGGACTGTCGCGATGATGAACTTGTCGATGTTCTCTGGCATGGTCTTGCCACCGAATTGGAGGGCTGCGAAGAACTTGAATCCGATGACACTGACCAGGATAATCGAGATGGCAAGCAGGAAGTACGTGGCGAACTGACACCTAGCAGAGCTTCGGGTGTCCAGATCGCCCACGTAGAAGAGGTTGTCGAGGCAGGTCTTCATGTTTGCCTTGACAGTGGGGTCCAGATTGAGGTTTGCCCAGTACTTGCTGATGTCCTTGCCGGCCTGGACGCGGAAAATGTCGACGACACTGTCCTCCATGAAGTTGACATCTGGTGTACTATCATCTGTCCTGTCACCGGGAGGGTAGAGGACATTACGACCTCCCGGCATGTATGTTGTCAGATCGTAGACCTTGTTGTCCATATAGGCGATCGCATTCTGCTTGGAGGCCAAGGTCTTGAGGTACTTAGGACTATAACCAACACGACCCTTCATGTAGTTGGCCTTCAGGAAGACTTGCTGCTCGTACCACCAGTCGGGGCGAGAGTCATTGGTGAACCAACGGAAGTCGTGGTACTGAGCATTCTGGTCGGTGGTACTGACGAGGTTGTTTGCAGTCTCGGAGTAGTTCGAGTTCCTGTAGTTAAGCTGGACACCAGGGTGAACGGAACCAGTCTTGCCAGCGCACAGAGCCGATACCTGGACGGGGAACAAGTTGGTAGCGTCCTTGCCAGCATACCTCTCAAGGCTCTTTGCCGGAACGATGCTGGGGTAGTGGGCGGGGATAAAATCTCCAAGGTTGTAAACAATACCCCGAATGCCGATGAATGCTTGTGCGCCATCCTCGCCGTTATAGGATGTCAGTTCAGCAGTGGAGTACACGTGTTGAGTGGGACAGATCACCATAGGAAACCCGATCATGAGGAAGATGACGGACGCGCAACTAAGCCAGATAAGCATGTTAATGGCCAGCTTCTCACGCCACGCTATGCGCACATCCTTGCGCGGTATGCGTCCTACAGTGCGAATGAGGAAGTCGGGGACCATCCAGGTAAGCGCGTAAACGCAGAACATCCATCGCTTGCGGCTGCCAGAAACAGGGAGGACGTCGACCTCCTCCATTTTCTTGTCGGCTGCCTTCTCGTCGATGACGTTGTGCTGCTCCAGGCCGTGGAACATGTCACCGGTAACGCCAGAGGGAGCCTCGGAGCGGGCATCAATGTCCCTGCTACCGAAGTAGTTGCCGCCCTTGTCGTTATAGTACTCGCCGCCTCCAGGTGTGGCGAGGAGGTTGGCACTAGAGTCCCCGTAGGAGCGTCCCGCATCGGGAGTGAGATTGTCTGCAGAGTGGCCGAAACCGCGAGTAGTGGGTGGCAGATCGGCAATGTTGGCAATCTCAAGCCAACACCTTTCGCTCAGGAAGACACCGGTTGTGCCCACACGAACCTCGTTCTCTCGCCATGGCCGGCTGTCCAGGACCATCTCCACCTTCTCCTTCTCGCTACCAACGATGGATGTGTCTTGTTGTGTGTGACCGAGGAACTCGGCAAACGGCATGAAGATGCTGTAATCGGCAACGCGGAGTCGTTGGCTGAGCTCTGGGATGCTATAGGCCTGCAACTGCTGGCGAACACATCTGCTGTCAAATTGGTTCGCAATGCGGCGGTCGTTGGGCTTCAAGCAGAACACGAAGTAAGGGTTGGCCTTGCGCAGCTGGTTCTCGATAGTCTTGAGCGAGCTGACGAACTGCCCGGCAGCTCCGGTCTGCTTTGTCTTTGAAGAGTCACCGTTCTTCCTTGAGCCAGAAACATTGCTCTCGGTGTCACTCAAGATATCGTCGTCGAAGACGTTGAGTTGGCGGCCAAATCTTCCGGTCTTCTCCTTGCGACGTGCCATGCTGGGCATGCGTGTAGGCTTGGAGCTGACCGAAGCCTGGACAATGGCAGACTTTTCCTTGGGGTGGGAGATCTTCTGGAGCACATCCTGACCGAACAGCTGCTGGACAAAATGCGACTGCGAGTTCTGCAGCAACTGCATCATGTTACCAGAGATCTGGTCTGCGTTCTCCTCCATGAGGCCCTCAACGCTGTAATCGACGTCACCAGCATAGTGACGAACGGTGAAAGCACGAGATGTGTTGGGTGTGGGGAAGTTGCTGCCAGGCTGAACGACTGTCAAGCTGCCAGGAAGGATGGACTGGTTCTTTCCGTCGAACCGCTTGCGAATAGCCTCAAGGAATTGCATGTCGGTCTTGCCACGGCGCATCTGGTCGTCCAAGATGCTCAGGAGACCGTTGCCCGACTTGAGAAGACCAATCTTAGCCTCGGAGCTGTCGTAGAACTGGAGTGGGGGCAGATTGATCTCCTCTGCCTCCATTTCCTGGATCTGGCGCTGGAAGAAGCTCTCCTGGCAGAATGTCATGAGTGACTCGTTCGCAGCATTGTTGAGCAGCTGATCCAAAGAGGAACCTGTCCCAGAAGAGATGGCAAATCCGGGGAAATCGACAAGGTTAACGGTGTTGGTGAGCTGGTCGTTGGAGCTGGAAATCCTGGCATTGCTCTGCTCGATGACGAACGAGACGAGAAGGCTGTAGAGCGAACGGGCGAGCTCATCGGCGTTGGCGCGGGCGCCCTTGGGGTCGAGCATGACTGTGACGCGTTCGCGATACAGGGTCTTTGACTTGTATCGCAGACTCTCCTCGAGATCGCTGACGGTGACTCCGAGGAATTGGGCAATCGGGACCAGGCTATCTTTGTTTTTTACAACCGTGATAGTCTCGCCACCCTCGTGAGAGTAGCCACCGCTGTCATCAGCAGCGGGGGTCGTCGACTGACCTGTCTCAAACTCCAGCTGACCGATGTGCAGGATGGTGGCCATGATCTCACAGATGCCAGCAATGCTGTCCTTGCCGAATTCGAGCTTGCGAAGCGCAGTCTTGAACTCCTGGAAGCCAGCCGCATCGTCGATGCCAACCTTGAGTTGTGTAGGGTGACCGAGGTACCGCCATCGCTTGTTCGCGCCGAGGGATGTGCGAGTGCCGGCAGACTCATTGCCGGCGTTGTCGAGGTAGAGGTGCTTCTTCTCGGCAAGACTGGTGCCCGAGAGGAGGTAGTAGAGGACGTGGTAGTTGCGTTCGCCGGTCGGGACGGAAGCAAGTCTGCTGCGCTCGAATCGGTGGGCGAGGTACTGTGCACCAAGCAGGGTTGCGTGGTTCGAGGTCGAGGTGTTGTACTGGAGCTCGAGCATGAGGCCCGACTTGGAGGCAGAGGGCGTGGTGAGCGACTTGGTGGTCGTGAAGGCATCGAAGACGAAGTTGGCACACTCGATCTTCTTCGACAGCGGCGTGGCGGAGTAGGAGAGGAATTGCCTCAGCATGTGCCCGCGGATTGTCGTCTTTCCCGAGCCCGTCTCGCCACTGCTTCATGTCAGAAAATGCGCAGAGGTGTAGTCGGAGGCGCTGGGCGATGCTGTTTGCAGCGCAATCGCAGCTCCGGTGGGGAAGAATCGGGACACTCACAGAAAAACGATGGCCTGGTCCTCTGAACGCTGCCCGAGGCGCATGTATGCCCTTCCCGCGAGGTCCTTGGCAGCCTGCACAGCGCTGCCATCCTCGCCGCCGTCGACGCCGCGGCTGGGATCTGTGTATGTGTTGAGGGAGATTATGGCGTGCGACGACAAGGACGCCGTGGGCATGTGAGCATGGAAGCGACTGGCGAGGGCGGACGTCAGGCCCGTGTCGGTCTGCTGGTGCTGCGGCAGCGAGGGCAGACTCGACTCGTGCAGCGGGTTGACGGCCATGTTGGTGTCAATGGGGGGTCCCGTAGGACTGAGAAGCGAGTGGACGTCTTCACAGAGTGCGGCAGACGGCCTCGCTGCGGGACGCGATGGTGCGAGTATGTACAGTACAGCTGCGTGGAATGCGGCGGCTCGGAAGGGACAGCGCGCGCGCGGTGCAAGTTGGCAGGCCCAAAGGTGCCAAAGGTGGTATACAATTAATTAACAGCGAACGTGGTAAAGCGAAAAGATCCTGTAACGAAGGAAAACGCTCGAGGTACAGCTGCTGCAGGCCGTTGACTTTGCTCTGGTCGCCGGTAGTCTAGGGGGTTGGCCTCCTGCGGGCGAGAAACGATGGGGCTGATCCCAGCACACCTCGCCCGTCGCCGCCGTCAACACAGACCAGCGCGACTGGCACCAGCCGTATTGTGTAATGAATTCACTATTTTTGGCGCCCCTTAACGGAAGCGCCCTACTGATCGCTCCGACGGCCTCCAGGGCTGCGCTGTGCGGCTCCACACGCAGTCCTTGACGGGCCTTCATCCTGCTGAGTGATGAGCAGCGAGCGCACGCAGCAGCAGCTGTGCGCAGCTGTGCACAGCAGGACAGGAGCTGGAGCAGGAGCAGGAGCAGGGTCAGCGTGTGGCCGTCCCGGAACGAGCGCTGCATGGCGAGGTGACTCGACAGCAGCGTCTTGTCTGTGTTTGTGTCTGTGTCTGTGTCGCAGAAAGTCTTCCTTTCCCAAGGCTGCGGACATGCCCCGACCCGCCTTTGCATCAGAGCCAACGGTCTTCCACAGTAGTCTCTAGCCTGGTGCCCGGGGAAGGGTAGCGATCAACGCTGACCTCTTCTCAGGCGCGCTAGCTGCGTATCGATTGCGCGTTCTCCCCTCTGCCGAGAAAATCAACACAAACATCACGCCCAGCACCAATTGTGCCTGCAGCCCTCACGCAGGCCCGTCGGACCAAAGTCCCCTAGGTGATGAGTGCCTACGTCGTGGATCAGCACCTCGTACGGCTCACACGAGCCTGAGAAGGGGGCTCTCGCGCACAGAGGCTGCACGCATGACTTGAGTATTTCAATGGGGCAATACGGACGGGGCCTCGGTGGAGAGCGCCCGTATTGAACGACGAGCCTGAAACGGCGTTCCGAGGTGGCAGCTGGCATCCATCCTTGACGTCAAGCAGCTCGCTCGAAAAAGGTGCCAAATGAGCTGCAGTGTGAGTGGGCGGCCGTGGCCAAATATGCATTGCCATGGTCAATCTACATGACAAGATGAAGGGAGGCCGGTGGACATTATGATTTGCGATGCCAATAATCAAGCTTCCCCCTTCCGCAGCCCACTGTAATGCAAGCGGGGTCGATCGCTCGTCCTTCTGTCACATCGATGGAAGCCGTGGAAGAAGAGCGCCAGAGACTTGTCTCGCCCCGTGCGCAGCCGTGTCATCGTGAGCATGTTGGGAGGTGGGCATCCTCAGAGAGCCGCAGTGTAAACAATAAAATAAGCTACCGCCTCCTTTATTTTTAGCCCCATCTCCATGGGCCACCGCGCAGCTCCAGCGCACTTTTTCGATCAATCGGACGAGGGCCTCTGCTGCAGTGGCGACGAGAGCAAGACGTGACATCCATGTCTGGACGCTCGGGGACGGTTTGGGAGCATCGAGCTCTGCAGGGCAAGGGTGCAGTGCTGGTCATCAATACGCTAAACCGGGCTAACGGTACAGCGGCGCCATGCCTCAGCGGGCGGAAGTGCACCCCCCGGCGCGCTGGGAGGAATGGAAAGACGCCCTGCAGCCAACAAACATTCACTCTTCAGTATCTGCCTTCTACGAGCCTTGTCGTCGAGCGTGTGTGTGCTTCTTCTTTCTTAATACACTATCGTTTAATTCTAGCCCTCGTTACCTCCAGTGAAGGCCCTCCAGCCGCCCCTACGCACCCGCGGAATCGAACGCCATCCCAGCCATCAGCGGCCAGGAGACGCAACTCAATCGCTACTGACCCCCCGGTCCTGGACCGCAAACCTCGATCTTCGAGGCCTTCTTTCATCAGACGTTGCTCACAAACGGAGCGTGACTTGCTCCCGCCATGTCGTTCGTCAACAACAGTCGCATGAGCGTCTACTCGACGGCCTCCGCGAACCCCCAGCGGACCGCTCAAGCGACGACGCAATCGACCACGACGCTTCTCAACCTGCTCAACTCGAGCTTCAAGTCCGGCCAACCGTACAGTCTTGAGCCCAGCACGAGTCTGGTCGTCAACACGTGGGTCAATGCAAAGTCCATGGAAGATGGCCGCATTGGCGGCACAGTCGACCCCGACCTTGTCCGCAAGGCATACGAGCACGCCCGCCGACGAGTAGAGGACGGCACCTTGGTGCTGAGGTACGTCGCGCGTCCATGCCGCCGCCACGCTGTGCAGCTGCTGACATGACCCAACAGCTCCCTCCACGAGTCGACCCCCTCGCTCTTTGCCCCCACCATCTCAGGGCTGCCCGTGTCCCTGCCCGACAGCTTCTACGTCGCGCTCGAGGCCATCAAGCCCTTTACACACTGCGTCACGCCACAGAACCCGTCCACGCCACGCTACTCCGCCCTCGCCGCTGTCTTCACAATCGATATCCTCGGCGAGTGCCGCGGAGCTGAGATCAAGCTCTCCACTGCAGGACTCGACACAAGGGAGGGTCTTCTCCAGATCCCCGCACGCAATGGCTACCGCGCTTTCGACGTCTTCTACTACCTCAACTCCAGCTCGGCCAGCAAGCAGGAGAGGGAGATTCTCGACATCCAGTCTCTCGACAAGTATTCTCTGCTCAACCGCTCGGGCACCTACGATCCCCCCGCATTCCTTCCAGATGCCGACGATGCCGCCGCAGCCGAGGACTTCCGCACAAACCTCAAGGCGATTGGCATCAAGGGGCAAAAGCTGCGTGATGTGATCAGCACTCTGGCGGCACTCCTGAAGCTAGGAAACACATTGGACTACTTCCTGGACGAGGACAAGCTGGATGCAGCATGCCAGGATTGCGGTTCCCTCCTTGACATCTCGCCAGAGACGTTCAAGCAGCAGCTGGCTTCCCACGAGCGCGAGACCGCCATCGCCGGTATCTACGAGGCTGTTGTCGACTACGTTCTGTCACAGGCCAACGCCACCATCAAGAACGACATCAGAAAGGCCCGTGCCGGGTTCTCCTCAAACGACAGCGATGCTAGCCAGCCCGGTGTCATGACGCCCGAGTCGGAAGCTGACGGAATGGACTTGGTCAATGTCACAATCGTCGAAGTACCGAACCGCACCCTGGGCAAGGCAATCGCTCTACGCACCGTCTTCGACGACACGGAAGGCATCAACGCGGAGATGAAGGCCGATGGTGTGCAGATTTCTTCAGCAGGCAACTCGGTGCTCGAGAGCATGAAGGACGCTGTTCAGAGCAGCGAGGCTGAGCTTGGTATCGACGGCGCTGCACTTCGCGAGCACGAATCCGAGCTCGAGAGGCGCGAGACTGTTCTGGAGAAGATTGCCATCGACATTGAGGAGGGCAACTTTGTCAAGAAGATCCTCTACCCTGTACCGCAGAGCGGCATCGTTCTGGGCAAGCACAACCGCCTTGACCTGCCGATGACCGTGGCCAGCAGCAGAGTCTGGTTCCAGCTGGCGATCCACCCCACAGACGTTGTTCCCAGCTCTGTCACACAAGACCTCAACTCCATCTGGCAAGCTGGTGTCGTCTCACGTCAACTGCGTGAGTGGCGTCTGCCAGAGTGGGCAAACCGCCGCAACCGTCACCTCGATTTCACCGCTGACTTTGATGTTCACGAATTCTACGAGCGCTACGCAGCTCTCGGCTGCATGGACGGCAAGGACGGAATCGAGAACTGGACATTGCAGCGTGGCTGGAGCAACGGCGAGATCGTCGTCGGCAATGAGCGTATCTGGATGAGGGAAGGCACGTGGTGGGAGGCCGAGTCACAGCTTGAGCAGCTGAACGGCAACCAGAGCATGAATGCAGGTATGCTTGGTGGCATGGTGGGAGCGGGTGGTCTCGAGAGCGGCTATCCTGCCCAAGCACCTCCCAGCATGGCAGGCAGCGGCTTCTTCCCACCTCTTCCGGAACAGCAGGTCCAGAATCCCTTCGCAAGCACTCCCAGCCTGGCACGTCCCGCAGATGCAAAGTCTGTCGCACCAACTACCGCCACTGTCCCCGTGGCTACAGTCGGTGACTATGGTCTTGGAGCCAAGGGTGACGAGAGCAAGGGTGTCACCTATTATGATGCTGAGACTGGTGGCAATTCTATGGTCACGGAGATGCCCATCACAGCAACTCGACGCATGTGGATTGCGTTCGTATGGGCAATGACATTCTGGATTCCCTCTCCTGCTCTGAAGTACCTTGGACGCATGAAGCGACCAGATGTCCGTATGGCTTGGAGAGAAAAGTTCGTTCTGGTCTTCTTGATCCTCCTGCTCAACGGAGTCATTGTCTTTTACATCGTCGCCTTTGGAAAGATTCTCTGTCCGGAAAAGAACAAGGTCTGGGACGAAAACGAGGTCACGGCTCATCAGGGTCAGGACGACTACTTTGTCAGCCACCATGGTGTCGTATACGACCTGACGTCCTTCTGGAAGAAGCAGCACAGTGACTCCAACACTGAGGCTTCGCGAACCAACATGATCGAGTTTGCCGGCTTTAACATGGATCCCTACATCATGCCGCCTCTCTACCTCGCCTGCCCCAACCTGATCACAGACACTACCCGTAACCGTCAGCTGTTCCTGACATCCAACACCACCGTTACCAACTCCCTCGGTGTCCACAAGTCGGGCACCCAAACCAACCTGGCTGACAGTGCTGCTCTCAAAAAGGAGGACTGGTACCCCAACGTCTTCCTGCCTGCTATGAAGGAGATGCGCAAGGGCGACCTCGTCTGGGAAAAAAGCAAGATCAAGAGCGAAGGCGAAGATCTGAATCACATGTGGTTCACAATGGGCGACGATGTCTACGATTTGACCGACTACTTCAAGACCCTTGATGTCAACAACGATGGCGCAGAGTACACATTCCTTGACCCCAAGCTTGTTGACCTCGTCAAGAGCAACGCCGGCACCGACCTCAAGGAAGATTTCGAAAGCCAACTCAACTCCACAGCCCAAGCCTATAACCTCCAGTGTCTGAAGAATACCTTTTATATTGGAAAGACCGATTTCCGCAAGTCTGCCAAGTGCACCATCAACGACTACATTCTACTTGCCGTCACCATCATTCTCTGTTCCGTCATCGTCATCAAGTTCTTGGCCGCGCTGCAGCTTGGTTCTCGCAAGCGCCCTGCCAACCAGGACAAGTTTGTCATCTGCCACGTTCCCGCCTACACCGAAGGAGAGGAGCACATCCGAAAGGGTCTCGACTCGCTGACAGCTTTGGCCTACGATAACAAGCGCAAGCTCATCTGTGTTGTTTGCGACGGTATGATTGTCGGTGGTGGTAACGATCGCCCTACGCCCAAGATCGTCCTCGATATCCTTGGTGTTGACCCCAAGGTTGACCCTCCTGCGCTTCCCTTCTGGTCCGTCGGTGAAGGCAGCCAGCAGCTCAACTATGGCAAAGTCTACTCTGGTCTTTACGAGTTTGAAGGCAACGTCGTCCCGTACATCGTCGTCGTCAAGATGGGCAAGGAGTCTGAGCAGTCCAAGAGCAAGCCCGGTAACCGTGGTAAGCGTGACTCTCAGATCCTGCTCATGAGCTTCCTCAACCGTGTCCACCACCGCGCCCAGATGAACCCCCTCGAATTGGAAATGTTCCACCAGATCAACAACATCATCGGTGTCGATCCCGAGCTTTACGAGTACATGCTCATGGTCGACGCCGATACCATGGTCAGGCCCGATTCTCTCAACCGTCTCGTAGCTAGCTGCGCCAACGACTCCAAGATTGCTGGTATCTGTGGTGAAACCAGTCTTGAGAATGAGGAGAAGTCTTGGTGGACGATGATCCAGGTTTACGAGTACTACATCTCCCATCATCTCGCCAAGGCCTTTGAGAGTTTGTTCGGCAGTGTCACCTGTTTGCCTGGATGGTAAGTCAACATCTTCCCCACACAAGCCCAGCTAACAGTGTAGTTTCTGCATGTACCGTCTGCGAACAGCCGACAAGGGCAAGCCTCTCATCATCGCCGACAAGGTCATCAAGGACTATGCCGACTGCGTTGTCGACACCTTGCATAAGAAGAACCTGCTCTCGCTCGGTGAGGATCGTTACCTCACGACTCTGATGACCAAGCACTTCCCGACCATGTCCTACAAGTTCATCCCTGACGCGTATGCGCTCACGGCTGCCCCCGACACATGGAGCATTTTGCTTTCGCAGCGACGTCGCTGGATCAACTCTACCATTCACAACCTGGCCGAACTTGTCTTCATCAAGGACCTGTGCGGTTTCTGTTGTTTCTCCATGCGTTTTGTCGTCTTCATCGATCTGTTCGGTACTCTCGCCCTTCCTTCCATCTGCGCTTACCTGGTCTACCTGATCTACACTGTCAGCTCTGGTACAGGTCAGTTACCGATCATCTCGATCGTCATGCTTGCTGGTGTCTACGGTCTGCAGGCGTTGATCTTCCTCATCAAGCGCCAGTGGCAGCACATCGGCTGGATGCTGATCTACCTGATGGCATTCCCTATTTACTCTTTGATCCTGCCACTCTACTCCTACTGGTATCAAGACGACTTCTCGTGGGGTAACACCCGTGTCGTCATCGGCGAGAAGGGCCAGAAGAAGGCCGTGCTCACAGATGACGAAGGCTTCGACCCCAAGTCCATCCCCATGATGCGCTGGGACGAGTACGCAGAGCGCAATGAGCTGCCCGGCCGCCGCGGTCTTCCCGGCCAGACCTCAGAAAAGGGCGGCTTCAGCTCGTACGAGGACGACACATACGAGATGAACGATATGCAATCCGTCTACTCCTCAGTCAAGCCCGCGTCGACCATCATGTCCAACATGCAGCACATCTCGCACATGCCACCGCAGTCACCCGGACCCTACCAGGGCATGCAGACGCGGCAGTCAACCTACTCCAACTTGTCGCGCTACCAGGACCACCCGCACCAGAACCCGCACCAGAGCCGCCTCATGTCCATGGGCAACATGAGCGATGCATACGGCGACTCGCCGTACGGCCACCGCCCCAACCACGGCGGCTTCCAGTCGTCGGACAACCTCATGGCGTCGACGCCGCCGATCCGCGGGCGCTCGCCCCTGGGCTACGGCCAGAGCCGCCCGGGCTCTACCGTCAACTTCCAGAACATGATGAACGGGCCGAGCGACCAGACGATCCAGGACGTGGTCCGCACGTGCCTGCGCGAGGGCGATTTGGATTCCATGACCAAGAAGCAGCTTGTTGCGCTTGCAGAGCAGAGGCTGCAGACGCAGTTGACGGGCGAGCGAAAGATTTATCTGAATCAGTGCATTGATAATGAGTTGGCTATGATGGGGTGAGCTCGTGAGAGAAGTAGAGAAGCGAGCTTAGAAGAGAAGTGAGCCCGTGAGTGAAGTAGAAAAGAAGGGATTCGAGTCTAGTAGATATTTTGAGTCTGCATCTATACATCATTTCCGTCCCAGCTATCACGGCGTATTGGAAAACAGGATGGATTGGAGTTAATAACATCGCCACTGTACAAATAATGAATGACTATAAATTAATACTGCAAGACCACGCTTATTATATTAACAGTAAGTTAATCATTATCAAGTCCCGGGTCCGGCCCACGAAGGCAAGCAAACCAGACGATGTCACGACTCACTCTGATAGTAAGTCTGTAGCCGGAACAGTACTGTATCATCAGCCAGGCATGGCCAGTCATTGCCGGGCATGGCAGGGCCTGACAGTAGTATGCTAAAGAAGCAAGCTTAGAAGGGGAGTAAGCTCGTGAGAGAAGTAGAGAAGTAAGAGAATCTTGAGTCTAGTAGATATCTTAGGTCTGCGTCTATATCATTTCCGCCATAGCTATTCACCACGTCGCCACGATACAATTGCAGCATACGGGGAGGGCTACAGTCTGAAAATACCTTGCAGACTTGGGAACATGAAGTCGGATAGTCCACTGGTCAAAGGCATCGTACTCGAACTGGCACACCGTGAAGTGATCCTCCTGCTTCACCTCGAGTGAAACCCACCGTTTGCCTAATTCCCCTCTCCAGCAGCATGCTCTTAACGCCCACATCACTCTCATATAAACACAAAACCCCGCCATCGCTGTCCCTCCACCGCACTGCTTTCAAGTCAACTCAACTCACATTGACAGACAGCTCGCTACTCCACTATGCACTTCCCCACCACCACCGCTGCCATCAGCAGCCTCCTCATGGTCATCGCGTCCGCCAGCACCGACATTTCTTTCCCCGTCCCCGGCACTGGCTCTACCGCCGCTGTCCCCGGTGCGCCGGAGAGTGTCCTCACCACCACCACGGTCTACGAGACGTCTACTTTCTACGTCACCACCGCCATCACGGTGCCTATGCCCGTCGCCAGCGTCTCCGAGTCCATTGGCGCGCCTGCTAACAGCAGCGTTCCCGCCCCCAGCTCAGGCTCCGCCATGGCAACCACGCCCGCCTTCGAGCTCACGCCCACCCAGTCCCTCTTTGTATCCGGCACCCAGACCTTCGTCCCCGTGACGCTCTGGGAGGGCAGCACGACACGTGTTATTTACCCGCAGAACAGCACTGCGGTTGAGATCCCCACCGGCTACCCTGCCAACGGCACGGCGCCCTCTACTGTCGTCGTGACTACCTCGGTCGCGTCCTCGGCTGTGTCGACCTCTAAGGGGTTGACTTCTTCTAAGCACACCTCTGCGTCGCCGTCCGCTACTGTCAGCGAGGTCCCGACCAACGGCGCCGGTCAGGTCGCGGGAGACGCTGTTCTGGGCCTGGGTGTTGTTGCTGGGTTGATGGCTTTGCTGTAGCCCGGCAAGAGAGGCGTGTTGTGTCGTGCCTTACGACTGTATCCTGACTGGTCTTCTTCTGGGACTCTACGGGATGTTGTGTGCCACCGAGCACTATCGGGTGGCACTTTGGACGATGTGGTGGACATATAGTGCGATGTCGATAGCGTAAACCACGTAACGAATAACAAGCATGTCGACAGCTTATTTTCTGTGATGTTAGACTATGTTATGCCATGGATATAATGGCTATGCATGAACTCCATACTCATGCATCGAAATTGGTCACTATTCCCTTCGAGGATTGGCTGCAAGATGTACGCAAATGGACTCTTGATGTGTTCTTGTATTTGCACACATACAAGTGTGTTGATGGTGACATGTCCGAACCACGTCATCCCCTGACCCTTGCGGAGGCTCCAGGGCTCCGCCGCGACCTCCGCAGCCCAAGTCGCTCCAGCTCCCCCAAGCTCCGCCCTCACAACACCCCCCACGCCCGCCATGCCGCCAAACCGCATCGAACAAGACGAAATCGAGAAGTACTGGGAAATCTTCAGCTCCCTCAGCAATGGCGGGACGCACCTCGACGGCGCGCAAGCCGCCCCCGTGCTCAAGAACTCGCACCTCCGCGACGACCAGCTCGAGCGCGTGTGGGACCTCGCCGACGTCGACAACGACGGCAAGCTCGACTTTGAGGAGTTCTGCGTCGCCATGCGCATCATCTTCGACCTCATCAACGGCGTCAGCTCCGACGTGCCCTCGACCCTCCCCGACTGGCTCGTCCCCGAGAGCAAAGCGCACCTCGTGCACGCCGGCCGCGCGCTGAGCCACGGGCAGACATTCGAAAGCGTCGCCGACGACGACGACGACGACGCGCCCGGCCTCCGCGACGGCTTCGACTGGTACATGAGCCCCGCCGACAAGGCAAAGTACGAGGAAATCTACACGGCGAACCGCGACGCCCACGGCGCCGTCTCCTTCACCGACCTCTCCCCCTTGTTCGACTCGCTCGACAACGTCCCCGACACAGACATCCGCTTCGCATGGAACCTCGTCAACCCCTCGGCCCGCCCCTCCATCGGCAAAGACGCCACCCTCGCCTTCCTCCACATGCTCGCCCAACGCTCCGAAAACTACCGCGTCCCGCGCTCCGTCCCCGCCTCGCTCCGCGCCTCCTTCGAAAAAGCCCACATCGACTACGACGTCAGCCACACCTCGCAATCCCGCTGGGCCACTTCCGCCCAGGACGACACAGCAACCGGCCGCAAGCAGAAATTCGGGGACGCGTACCTCACGCGGCTGGGCGTCGGTGACCGCGCAACAACCTACGGCGCCCGCGCCGGCGGGACCGATTTCGGCGGCCGCACGACAGAGGACTGGGAGGAAGTCCGGCTCAAGAAACAGCTCAAGGATCTCGAGTCCAAGATGGAACTCGTCGAGCAAGAAGCGAAGAACAGGCGGCACGGACGCGTCAAGGATAGCACGCCTGCGCTGGTGAAGCGCGAGCTGGAGTCTCTGCTTGATTACAAGCGGATGCAGTTGAAGGGTCTGGATAGCGATGAAGGCGGGGAGGTCAAGGGACTGGGTGGGATTAGGGACGAGGTGGAGATGGTGCGGGAGCAGGTTGAGGGGTTGGAAGCGCATCTGGAGAGGAGGAGGGGGGTGCTGGAGGGGTTGAGGGGGGAGGTAGATGCGGAGAGGGGGAGGTGATGGGTGTGTACACATTCATCGATGTTTTTAAACCAATCCGCCGAGGTGGCTGGACCAGACTAGCCAAGGCAGAAGGGATGTTTCGACTCGTTTATACATCCCTTTGTACTTCTCTCCTACTTACTCTACTACACTCACCCTATTAAGACTCACTTGCTATCCATACACTAACAGCTAAGTAGCATAATTTGCGGTATCAAGCAATCCCCATCCTTCATTCATGCTAAACTCCAATCCATCCCAGACAGTAGCAAAACAACAGAGTCTAGAGAAAGTACTGCCGTGAGTCGGGATGAAGCCCTGCTCAAGCAAGATGGAATGATGACCGGCGTAGACGGAAAGCTACGTCTCTGTGAGGGTGGGATGGTTGGTTTGTGGAAGGAGATGGTGAAGGGAAGGGTATGAGTGTGAGTGTGATGGATAAGAGTGGTGTTGAAGGGTCACGGCCCACACGGCGGCCGGTGCAGACCATTGAACATTGTTCGCCGCGCCCCCGCGTGGAATCTCGAAATGTGGGCAGAGAAATTGAGTCACCCAAACGAACGCCAACGAACGCCGGGCCATCTTAACAGCCGAGCGACGCCCCCACCAGCCGCCTGCAACATTGAACACGCATAGCCTCACGACACTTTTGCGCATACGAGCCCACGCCCTCCGTCACCAGCCCACGAACAATAGTCGAGCGACGCCCAATACCCCTCCCCACGCACAACACACACATCGCCGACCATGTCTCTCACAAATTGCCGCTTCTACGAGGAAAAGTACCCCGAGGTGGAGAGCTTCGTCATGGTCAACGTCAAGCAGATCGCCGAGATGGGCGCGTACGTCAAGCTGCTCGAGTACGGTGGGTGCAGCGCAGAACCGCGGGGCGCAGGCAGAGGCTAACGAACGGGCGAAGACAACATCGACGGCATGATCCTGCTCTCAGAGCTGTCGCGCCGCCGTATCCGGTCGATCCAGAAGCTGATTCGCGTCGGCCGCAACGAAGTCGTCGTTGTGCTGCGTGTGGACAAGGACAAGGGCTACATCGACTTGTCCAAGCGCCGCGTGTCGCCCGAGGACATTGTCAAGTGCGAGGAGCGCTACAACAAGTCCAAGATGGTGCACAGCATCATGCGCCACGTCGCCGAGAAGACGCAGACGCCCATCGAGGAGCTGTACCAGACGATTGGCTGGCCGCTGAACAAGAAGTACGGCCACTCCATCGACGCCTTCAAGCTCAGCATCACCAACCCCGAGGTCTGGAACGACGTGACCTTCCCCAACGACGTCGTCAAGGAGGAGCTGCAGAGCTACATTGGCAAGCGCCTGACGCCCCAGCCCACAAAGGTGCGGTCGGACATTGAGGTCACCTGCTTTGGCTACGAGGGCATCGACGCCGTCAAGGAGGCGCTGCGCACCGCCGAGGCCAAGAACACGCCCGACAACCAGGTCAAGGTGAAGCTGGTGTCGCCGCCTCTCTACGGTGCGTGACTAAACTCCTCCCTACAGTGTCTTTTTATTTTTTTGTACTGACTACCTAGTCCTCACCTCCCAGTGCCTCGACAAGACGGTCGGCATCTCGACGCTCGAGCAGGCCATCGAAGACATCAAGGCGAGCATCACAAAAGCAGGCGGCGACTGCCAGGTCAAGATGGCGCCGCGCGCCGTCACCGAAAACGACGACGCCGAGCTGGCGGCGCTCATGGAGAAGCGCGAGCGCGAGAACCAGCAGGTCAGCGGCGACGAGGACGAGAGCTCGAGCGACGAGGGCGAGGTGGGCGCTGCGGCCGCGGCGGCCGATGCTTAGACAGCACGTTGATGATGATGACGATGGTGGTCAAAAGTGGATACCGGCGTTTGGGGCTCGTCTACCATTCCTCGAGCATGTGCGCGGCATGTTGACATGTATAGCATTTTGGGAGATGAATCCGATAGATGACATGATATGATACCCAGGTGTGGTGTGTGGGACCAAATGTTTTGAATCACATGTTCGCGTGAGTGAGTGAGGTGAAACAAGCCCGAGCTCCGACAATGACGACGAGCTCGCGGCCAAGCTCAAAGGGCCGCCAGGAAGTTGGCCGGCCTGCCAACAACGGCCGGCGCTGTCAATCCTGCTCCCAGGCGCTCTGCTCGTGGCGTGTGCTCTTTGTTGTATCCCACCAGAGTAATTGGTCTCACCAGAGTAATTAGATTGCATCCATGCCTGCGTGGAACGAGCTCTTCAGCTCCGGCGAGCGCGAAGGCCGCATCCGCCTCGAGAACGGCGCCAATGCGCGTCAGTCTGCCCCAGCACCCTCAGTATACGAGACACTGACCCCTCCAGTCCTGCCAACCCGCCGCGAGCATGTGCACCCGCCGCCGGTTGATCCGAAGGACGTCACCAAGATCTGCCTGCGCCTGAAGCACCAGATCGAGCAGATCATCCCGTACGAGCTCGAGGAGGAAAAAGTCACAAAGGCCAACAGCCCCATCATCACGCCGGCGGTCCTGGCCACGGCGAACAAGGCGGCCTCGGGCGGAGACGACAAGACGGCCTGCGTCGTCTTCTGTCTGCTCATCGTGAACAAGTGGTTCAAGAAGCAGGCCACGGCCGAGCTGTGGGACGCCGACCTGCACAATGTGCGCGCCGTCGCCGCCGAGATGATGGCCAAGCGCATCATCGAAGCAGAGGAAGACATGGACTACCTCTTCGAAGAAGTCCTGCTCAAGCGCTACTCGATCCTCGTCGACGGCGAGCCCACCGAGCCCGCCAACGCCGTCGAGAAAGCAGTCGACCTCCACGCCGTCACCGTCATCGGCTCCTCCGGCTACCAGAAATGCATCGCCTACCTCTGGCGCGGCTGGATCGTCCAGGACGACGAGGACCCCACCCGCTTCGTCCAGTTCGACAACAAAACAAACACAAACCTCTGGGCCCACCTCGACCCGGACCGCATGCGCGTGCCCCGGTACCAGAACTGGGTGCAGATCATCTTCTCGCTGGTCTACCTGGGGCTGTACACGGGCGCCATCAACACCATCAACGCCGACGCCGATCTGGATGTCGTGGAGGGTCTGCTGTACATTTTCACGCTTGGCTTTATTTGCGATGAGGTGAATAAGTTCTACAAGGTCGGCCGCTTCTACCTCTCCTTCTGGAACATGTTCAACAGCACCCTCTACGCGCTGCTCACCGTGTCCTTCGTCCTGCGCATGGTCGCCATTTCGCACCCGGCCGCCGAGCACCACGAAAAGGAAAACCCGCGCGGCTACTTCAATGAGCTGGGGTACAACTTCCTCGCCTTCACAGCGCCCATGTTCTGGATGCGGCTGCTGCTGTACTTTGACACGTTCCGGTTCTTCGGCGCGATGCTGGTCGTGCTGAAGGTCATGTTCCGCGAGAGTCTGATTTTCTTCCTGTTGCTGTTTGTGGTGCTGGTCGGGTTCTTGCAGGCGTTTATGGGGCTGGATATTGCAGAGGATCAGGTCATGAACGACATCGGGTTTGTGATGCAGGCCATGCTCAACGCTATCATGCAGTCGCCGGAATTCGAAGGCTTCGACAACTTCGCCGTAAGTCCACCAACCCCCCCTCACCCCACCTTTACTAACACTCATGCAGCCCCCCTTCGGCCTCATCCTCTACTACATCTTCACCTTCGTCGTCATGGTCATCCTGCTCAACATCCTCATCGCCCTGTACAACTCCGCCTACGAAGACATAACCGGCAACGCCACCGACGAATACATGGCCCTCTTCTCCCAAAAAACAATGCAATTCGTCCGCGCGCCCGATGAAAACGTCTTCATCGCCCCCTTCAACCTCATCGAAATGGTATTTCTCATCCTCCCCTTCGAATGGTGGATGGACGAGCAGCGCTACGATAAACTAAACGATTGTGTTATGGCTGTCCTGTACTCTCCCTTACTCATCGTCACCGCGTTTCTCGAGCAGCGCGAGGCCCGCGTCGTAAGGTCGAATCGCCGCCGCGGCGAGGCAGACGAAGACGTCACGCATGAGTGGGAGCAGGTGCTGCACGAGTGCGACTTTGAGGCTGATGGGTGGGATAAGAAGGTCCAGGCTACGCGGCCGAATGTTGAGTTTGATACCGCGGTGCTGGAGGTGAAGAAGTTGCAGGACGAGGTGAGGGAGTTGAAGGATTTGTTGAAGACATTGGTGGAGAAGAGTGAGGGATGGGGCAGCGAGACGCTGGGCGCGAGTAAGCTTGGCCAGAGCAGCGGGAGCGTGGGGGACGAGTAAGTCTTTCTAGCTTTTAAGTCTCCAAATGGTGAGGTTGACGATGAAAGGCAGGGGAGGAGTGAGTTTGGAGGGACACAGGCTACCGAGGGGAGCGACTGGCACTCTGAATAGACTGAGCGATGTGTGTTGAGTCTGTACATGAATCGAATCGAATTCCCACCGTACTATCACTTTCCCCTGCATCTTTAGAGATGGGTGGATTCACAGCGCTGATAACGTCTCCGCAACTCCCCCTCCGCATTCGCATTCAAACTACAAATAACCCACATCCTTCCCAATCCCACCCAGCCTACAAACCCACCCGCCCAACATCACCCGCACATATTCCTCCCCTCCCATCCATCCAGCCATCCAGAACGAACTCAGCGCTACCATCCCGAAGCTTATCGCGGTCCAGAAACACACCATCAGCACACTACGCGTCACACCCCAGCCAAGCCAAGCCAAGCCATCTCTTCGCTATGAAGCTCCGCCAAAACCTCAAACACATGCTACTTGACTCTCTTGACTCGCTGCGCTGATTCCACAGCAACACCGCTTTGATTCGGGACCGAACTGAGCTGAGCTGACTAACCTGTAAACTCCATCCAGCGCCCCAGAACGGAGTGGAAGTTGGAGAGATATGCGGACGCGGACGGGGTACGCTTATTTGTGTGGAGATAGACTTTTTCCTGCGTTTTAAGCCGGAAAAAAAAGGGGGGGTTTATGTATCTGTTCGTTAGTTTCTCGGCGGGTTATGTAGATATCCTGCGTTGAAGTTAAAACCCAGCTACAAACGCATTCCGCTCAGACACCCTTCCCTTCCCTTCCTCCCTCCCTTGCAAGCCAAGCCTCATGCAGGGAAGCCTTAACTGCTCAAGTTCTTAAAACGCTTCGCTTGCTACGCAGCTCTATACACATCCTCCCAAGCCTCTCCTATCCGTGCGAGACAAGACAAGACCTATCCTCTTACTCCCTTGTAGTAGGTCAAGAAGAGGAGGAACAAAACTAACCCATATAGAATCTAGGTATGTGGTTAGGGTTTGACCTTGCCTTGTAGCTGTATGAAGAAGTAGTCTGTGCTAGGGTATCGCTTGCCTGCCTACTGCTATAGCGTTTTTTGCTTGGGGTTTAGGTAACTCGCGACGGGTTTCCTGGTTGAGGATAATGGGGGAGGGTGATGAGTAATGAGGGTGTAGTAACAGAGTTTAAGAATAGCTGGTATCTTGCATAGTATGCAAATTACGCTATAGCACCCTACATATATCACAAGTAGATACAATTCCAGGGAGTCTTAGTTGTGTTCTGGGTATCTTAGATATATCTAACATGTTTCAACACTAGAGGCTGTGATATAGGCGGATTGAATGGGGTGGTACTGTGTTGTATTGTAAGGCAGGCTGGATCTGTGGAGTTTTGTGAGCAGGGGTGCGGATGGGATGGAATGGTCTTGCTTGTAATGTATACCTAGGGTACCGCAGTGGGTTGGGCGCGAGGCCGCTATTTTGGGTCTGCTGCTTCGTTGTGGTGGAGTGATTGGATTAGCTGCTAGGTCTTGTTTGCTGTGCTGGATTGGGAGGGTTGGGGGGTGGATTATGGACGGGGATGTACGTGGAAATTGTGGAGGATGTAGGAAGTGATGATTAATTGGAGTCGGGTTATAAGTACGTCTTTTGGCTTTTCGTGCAGCAGATTAGGCATGCAGCAGTAACCATCGCTTCGCCGGGCGCTCTTTGGACTGCAACGAGATGTTCAAGTCGAGCTCTACGGGGTCCGGTCTGGTGTAAAAAAACGCCTTCAAAGCACGTTTGACGTGAATGATAATGGAGGTCAGAGATATTTGGTGCGGTAGTCTAGCTTGCCACAGAAGAGGCAGGTACACAAAAGTTACAGGAGGTGTCTATGGCTTTCAAGCCGCATTTTCATTATGAAATCTGTATTAGCTACATGTCCCCTCCCTCGCCGAGCAGCAGAGCAGTCGCGCTACTCATCGCCCTGAGAACCTTCACGGCGCCGAGCCTCAATCCCTCGATCACGCAAGTTACGCAACCACTTCCAAACCAGACCCAAGACCACAAGTCCAACCACGAGATCCAGCGTCGACTCCGTCCATCCGCGTTTCTTCTCCTTAACACCCATTTCCACCCCCTGAACATCCTCCTTCACAGGACTACAATCCTCCAAGTTCAGCCTCACCCCCAGACTCTCCGGATCTTCCAGCCCCCGCACCGTGCGCTGCACATTCAACACCACGCCCAGACCCCCGTCCACAACGCGTCTACAAAACCCGTACTCTGCACCGCAAGTGTGACAAACACCCTTTACCTCTCCGCTCAACCTCACCAGAGAACCCTTCAGGTGCCTCCACACCACCTCATCAGCAGAGTTGACGTGCGGACAGATATGCACCGCGAGATCTGCCAGCGCAGTCTGAGCCATTAGTGCTGCTTGCGCCGGATCGCGGGGGACGATGCACAGGAAATGCGTAGTAAACACGATGGCGATGAACGCGCTCCGTTCCCATATCATAGTTAGTTCGGGGCCGAGGATGCCAGCAGGGATGTTCTGGTGCTGGGGGCAGAGTGATGCGCGGAGCTGGTGCTCGGGGCGTGTCCACATGGCGCGCTCCAGGGCCTCTGGGCTGAAGCTTTTGTGCTCGCAGATGCGGATGCGTAGCGGGGGTTGCAGATAGTGGCGGAGAAAGGCTGTGCGCTGGGAGCAGGTCGTGTAGCTTAGTAGGTCGGGGTGGGAGAGGTGCTGGGCAATCATGATGTGGAGTTCATCGGGGAGCTGGTAGAGTGCGCAGTAGCGGTAGTTGAGGGATGTGGTGATGTGCTGCTTCAGATTGGTGATGATGCTGGATAGAAATGGAATCGTGTAGAAGCGTGAAGTTGTCTGTTGCTCAAGCGGTTGCGGAGGGTCCGGTCGCCTTGCTTCCAGGATCCTCTCTGGTATTACGACTGGCACCGTCCGACGGGTTGCCGGAACATATACAATAGTAGTCGCCATTCCTGCTAGCAATGGTGACCTCGATTTGTGGAGTGAAGATGGTGAGGATTTTGGCAGTGAAAATATGGGTTGAAGTCGAAAATTATAAGTTTGAGCCCTTAACTTGGAAAATCCATGGTTAGGATCGACCCTTTATTCTCACGCACACTGGGTCAGCGAGATCCTGTAGAATTATTAGTTCAGTCTCAAAGTTAACGTAATCGTGTGCGCCGTGTATGTGTATGTGTTAGTTAAGCTTTCTTAGTCTCCCAGACCCAGGGATTCTCGGCTTTCGAATATTCGATGCGTTGGGAGAATCCCTCGGGTTTGTGGAAGATTGAGATTTGGGGAATATTGAGACTGAGGTGACAGTGCTGATTGTAGCCTTTGGACTGGTGAGAGGATTATGACCCTGCTTGATTCGCGGCGACAAAGGCGTCTCGTTCATGCTCCAGCGCCCGGTTGATCAATCTTCCTGAACAACTCCGGATGATCCATCGCATACTGCACACCGGCAGCCCAATGGTACAGCTTCGCAGCAATGACATACCCCTCCTTCGCCCAGCCTTCCAACTTCTCATATAGCTCAGCCAAAGGCACATTCACTCGCAAGATGTCCTCTCCCTCATCCAAGTGCTGCTCTGGCTCTGGCTCCCCCTCTTTCAGATGCACCTCCATCATGCACAGACACATGTTCGCATTCGTCATTCCTGGGTCTGCAGCTACAGCCGGGCTCGTGCTGATAACTTTGCCCCGGTACCCCGTCTCTTCGTACAGCTCCCGCACAGCAGCTTCCTCAGGTTTCTCGTTTGCATCAATCAGGCCTGCAGGCCACTCGACAGTGGTTGCTTCGACAGGCGGGCGGAACTGCAAGACCACGATTGTGGATGGCGGCTTGGAGGGATGGTAGATGATGTTGCCCATGGCGACAGCGTCGACGCCGGATTTGCCGCGTGTCTTGCGCGAGGCGACTTCCCACACGCGCGACACGCCTTTGGCATCGATGTAGTCGACTTTTTGCAACTTGACCCATTTGGCCTCGCTTGAAGGCAGGTCGGTGAACGAGGTCACGCGTGCTTTTGACTTACTTGCC